>JAPFRF010000016.1:14717321-15344821 GCA_029282475.1 Phrynocephalus forsythii
TTGCAAAAAAAAGTTGTTTGAATCATGTCACACCTCTATGACAATGGGGACCCCACTGAATCATGCAACACTGCTACCTTCTGTGCATTCCCCTCTTGGCTTTGTAAGGTCTGACACGTACCTAACGATAGCGTCTACGTACCTAACGATAGTGTCTGTTTGTGCTCCCCAAATCTACAGATGCAGATGATTCCTATGGACCCAGTTTCTTTGCTGTTTGTCGCTCGGTGACCGATGGAATTAACTTGGATGCAAAACTGAAATAGAGGATTGCTGCTTCCCCAATAACTTGCAAGCTCAAAACCTTTTAGAGATGGAGACTTGTATGTTAGGGTATATATATCAGGTGCAGAAATATGGCAGAGATAAATAGCTAATTCTACTGGTGTCTTGCCTCAGATAACAGCAACACCAACAGAACTCATAAAAAGGTACATTTGAGGTTGGGGAGGGATTCGTTTAGGCATTCGAGCTGTTGGGGGGGAGGGAAATTACATTTAAGAGTGCATGTTTTTCAGAAAATACTCTTCAAATATGTAAATGCAAATTCCCCTGTGGATGTTTTATCTTATTTTGACTCCTAAGGCCGTAATCAGGGTTGCAATCATTACAGCTTGAAGTTCAGGCACTTGACATGACAGCCTCCATCAGCACATCTCTAAGAAGAGTCCATAAATTTAGGGGGTGAGAGGGGGAGGGAGGGAAAGAGAAGAGAGAGGAGAGAGAGAGAGAGAGAGAGAGAGAGAGAGAGAGTTTACATAATACACATTTTGTACAAAATCAGAATAGATTGCAACTATGAATCAATGCTTGATCCATGATGTGTAGATAGTTGGAGGGATGAAACCACACATTCATTGACTACATCTTAGGAACAATTCTTGAAAGGTCACCTGTGCCTGATGGTCTACAGCAGGGGTCCCCAACGTTTTTAAACAGCGGGCGACCGGTCCACCACCCCCCCTCAGACACCACTGGGGGCCGGGAGACCACTCGGGGAGGAGCGAGTGGCAAGGTGGGGCCAGGCGCCCCCACGATCAGCCCATGATCAGTGCATCTCCCCCCGCAAATGCCTCCTGCTCCGGGTTGTGCCACTGCTGGGATCCCTCTTCTTTCTTTCTCCCTCCCTCCTTCCCTCTTTCTTTTTCTCCTCCTCCTCATACAGTGGCAGCGGCTGGAGCAGCTCTCCTTCCTTCCTTCCTTCCTTCCTTCCTTCCTTCCTTCATTGCATCGGGAAGGAGGTGGCAACCCAGGCAAGCTCAGGCCCCTCATCACCTTCTAGGTGGCCACTCAGGATGAGGAGCAGCTTTCTTTCTTTCTTTCTTTCAGCAAGGCTGGCACCACTGCACACAGATCCAGCTGTGCTTTCTTTCCTGGCCATCTTTCTTTCTTTCTTTCTTTCTTGCTGTGCCTGGGAATGAAAACTGCCTTCTCTCTTGGCCCAGCCCGGCCAGGCCTGACTTGATGCACCACAAGTGAGGGAGGGAACGAGCAAGGGCTGGGAACTGCCTCAGCAATAGAAGCAGCTGTGGAGGCTGGCTTGCTTGCGAAGCAGGGGGGGAGGTGGGGGGGTCTGCAATTGGTCCCAGGGGCCGGATTCAGGACCCTGAGGGGCCGCATCCGGCCCCCGGGCCTTAGGTTGAGGACCCCTGGTCTACAGGGATATCTCCTTGCTCAGAAGCTATCTGCATCCTGGTTGAAACCAGAACCTAGCCGTGGTTGACCAGTCCTCTGAAGAAGCACTTCTAGATCGATTCATTTCAAGTGTCTTTGTTGCGTTTCTCCTGGTCTTTAGCAAAGCTTAGGCACTGTCCTGTATGGAATGCCTTCCTGCAGCTCCCTGGAATCTCCACCTGACCCTAAATTTCCCAAGATGAGAAAGCTCAGGTGTCCTATCCTTCAAAAATGGTGCCCAGAACTTCTTCATCTGGAAGAGGGTTGAAGTCCAGACATGGGGAATCTGGTCATTCTAGACTTCCTCAACACCAGCATGGGAAAGTTTAGCCCTTAAGGGCTTAGGGGAATTCCACACCCATTTGCCGTGCTTGGTTTAAGCCATAATGTCCCAAAAAAATCTCATTTTTGCATTCCTGATCTATATGTTGCCCCCTGCTCTCCCCAAAATGCTTGAGAAAAGTGGTGTGCAGTAATTGGGGGATGCATTTATCAGCTCAAGGCAAACCTAGCCTTCCTTCCATTTGTTCTGCCACTGAGAAAAACTCCTTTTTTGCTTGGCATAATCTCTATTTATAGCCGCCACTCGGTATCCTCTGGAAGAGACTTTCCCCTTGAGACAGAGCTAAACAAACAGCCCGCTCCCCTATAGATCCTTTTGATTCCCACTTATAAAAATTCAAACATGCACAAAGCAGCATTCTAAGCGTTTTCATCGTCGCGGTCCCATTATTTGTCACTCCCGGTGCAGAAGCCTTCCGACGGCTGCCGTTGAGTGCGAGTGTGTGTCTGTGTGTGCGCACGCGTTCCACACACACACACACACTCCCAACCTGCATCACCCCCACTACTTGCTTCAACTGGATTGCCTTTGTATCGATATGACAGCCCGAGTCGTAATGAGGGCTATTTTACCCGCCTTTTTTCCCCAAGCCTCTCTTTATTGCGTGGAGAAGTTTTCTCCCCAGGAATCGGTAAACATTTTAACTTCTTGAAAAGGCACTTAATTACCCACAGGGTGGGCTCTTTGGTGATTGGGGGAGGGGAGAGAAACACGCCTCAGCAATTGTGACTTTTCTGTCAGATCAGAGCTGAACCGGGGAGCAAAACTTACATGCCAGTGCCATCTGTGTTAATTTCGACTCACATGCTAACCCTGTTGCCTGAAGACATTCATCTGTCTGACTTATTTGTCACCAGCAAATGGGCCTGCAGTCTAGCAAATCCAGAAGCCAAGCTGGCTGCTTATATACAGCCCCATAGGATCTCTGGGGAGGTTATCATAAAGTTGGCTATGCATTTACCCCATCCCCAAACATGCTGGGCCCTCAACTGGCTGACCTCTGAAGGACAAAACAGCCAACATTATAATGCCATTGTACAAAATGATAGTAAGGCCGCACCTTACTAGTATTGGGTACAATTCTGGTCACCGCATCTCAAAAAAGACATAGTAGAACTGGAAAAGGTGCAGAAGAGAGCAACTAAAATGATTACTGGGCTGGGGGACCTCCCTTTTGAGGAAAGGCTAAAACATTTGGGGCTCTTTAGTCTGGAAAAAAGGTGCCTGAGGGGGGGATATGATTGAGACGTACAAAAAATGCAGGGTATGAGTCAAGTGGATAGAGGGACACTCTTCTCCCTCTCACAAAATACTAAAACTAGGGGACATCCACTCAAACTGTGGCTTGGGAGAGTGAGAACAGACAAAAGAAAATATTTTTTTTTTACCAAGCATGTTGTTAGCCTGTGGAACTCCCTGCCACAATATGTGGTGATGGCATCTGGCCCGGATGCCTTCAAAAGGGGATTGGACAGATTCCTGGAGGAGAAGTCCATCACAGGTTACAAACCATGATGGAGATGTATCATCTCCAGGCTTAAAACCAGGGTACTTCAAGGGCCAGATGCAGGGGAGTGGTATCAGGAGACAAATATATAGTCTCACGCGCTCCCAGACACATCTGGTGGGGCCACTGTGAGATACAGGAAGCTGGACTAGATGGGCCTTTGGCTTGATCCAGCATGGCTCTTCTTATGTTCTTATGTTCAAAGGGCATTTGTAATGTTCCTTTTCAGGTGCTCTGAAGCAAAGATTTCCTTGTGTCTTCTCTCCTGTTTCCGAAAGCACTTCCCGGAGTTTTCTCCAATCGTTCCATTATCAAGGTATCTTTATTGCTTACGTTAAACACAGATGTCCTTCCAACAACGGAGTTCTAAGCTTCACAAGCATTTTGTCTCCTTCTGGCCGGTTTCTTTCATTTCTCCTGTCTCACACTCAATTAATATTTAGTTGAGGATTTTGGGGGGTGGGGCAGGGGGGACACATTATACTCAAATGCTAATTATTTTAGATGAATCACTTGGCAATTTACAACAACACTCTCTCGAAAACAAAGTGTGTCTGTCTTTGGAACGGAACTGCTGCATCCTTTTAATCACAATCTGGCAAGAATGAGAAGGAAAACAAATGAGACAGCCACAATCATCTGGAAGCTCCTGGCGTGCGTAGGAGCATCCATGGACACATGACGTTCCAACGGGCTCGAGGGCTAGAACTTGTGGTGTTGGATGCTTTGCAGTCTGTAGGCCAGTGGTGGCCTGTCCTGGGTCCCCACATGTTCTTGGATGACATCTCCTAGAAATCCTGGTCAGCACAGCTAGTGGTGAAGGCTTCTGGGACTTTTACTCCAAGAACATCTGGAGACCCAATGTTGGACACCATCTTCTGGATAAGTTCTAGAACATCTTGGAGGCCCAGATGTTCTTGAATGACAACTCCCAGAAGACCTGGCCAGCACAGCTCTTAGGGAAAGATTCTGAACATCCTGAACATCTGGACAGTTAGAAACATTTGGGAGCCATTGGCCTGATCCAGGGAACAGGGACAACACTTTCAGAGTTTGGGGGACTTTCGGGTCCAGAATTCACTCCCAAAATAAATTCTCAGAGTCTGGATTCTGAAACCCAAAGAGCAGCAGAGCATCTTTGTAGACCTCCGTTCCTCTCTTCTCCTGCTTCTCTTTTGAAAAACAAGGAAACCACTTTGGGAATTCCAAGGCTTCATGGCTGGCGATGTTCTATGGGAGGTGCCTTCTATGGAGGACAATGGTATTGAGTTAACCATGAAACCAGTGAAGCTCCTGTAGCAAAGGGGCCATGATGTCCTTCTGACTTAGTCCTTCCCAACTTTGGGTCTCTAGATGTTCTTGGACTACAACTATCAACTCCCTGGCCAGAGAAGCAAGGAGGGAAGGCTCCTCGGAGTAGTGGTCTAAGATTATCTGGGGTCCTAAGCTTGGATCTAGGTTCTCAACACCTTTCTGTCCTGTCATCTCACTGGGGTATGAAGCTGGACCTTGAAAGTTGCTCCAGATGGGCAGAATCTCAGCAGGATCTACCAGTCTTAGTATGGCACTGAGTAGGTCCATCAATGCTGACTTGTTTGGGCTACAGAGATAATGCTCCTCCTTTCCTCTGAGGATGATGAGCTGTTTTCCTGGCATTCTCCATGAATTGCTCAAAGAACATCTCAAGCCCCTCCAAAATAGCAAGGAACCAGGCTTTACCTATCATTATCCAACTGCACATTTGGGATGAAATTCAATGGTAAGCCACAACTAGACTATGTCCATTGAACCAGTGGGAACAGGAAGAATCATCTGCTCAGTAAGTTCCATTGATACAATGGACCATCTCCAGTTCTGAGTTACTACTGGGCTTCAGTCAATTGGACTAGCAGTTCAATGTGACTTCATCAGTGGCCATTGGGGGACCTCTCTCTCTCTCTCTCTCTCTCTCTCTCTCTCTCTCTCTCTCTCTCTCTCTCTCTCTCTCTCTCATTTCTGCTCATATGGAGAAAGGAAATACAGTATATCAATCAAATCTAGTCTGTGCAAACATTTTTGCAGCTCATTTGGGGCAGGAACTTACCCAAATGTACAAAGCTTTTCATATTCTAGGCAATCTGAATTTAAAAAGAATGCCTAGAAGTTTTTTTTAAATGATTTAAGTTGTCTGTCACAACCAAAGGACAATAGTAGCCTAGATGGATATATAAACATTCTGATCCGATGTAAGGCCACTTCCAGTGTTCCTTAATAGCCCCTTCCTTTTTAATTAATAAAAACAGTGTGGATTCTCCATCAGCTCTACGGGAGACATAGATGGCCTGCATACATATTTCTCCCTGGCTGGAGTTCTCTTGCATGTTCTGAAATGGGCTAGAAGCATGTGCCCACCTCGAAGACAAAAGATGTACCTCTAGATCACCTTTCACCGACCTTTCCCACTATATTTTATCAAGATCCTGTGGGTGGGTTTCCCGGAAGGGCATCCAGCTTAGGAGGTGATGCCCGGGCACATGCTTTGCTTGCGCCCAGAGGTGAATTGACTCAGTGTCGAAGGCACGTCTTTAATGCTGGTTTTCTGCCACTCATACTCTTTTTCAATATTTGAGCAGGAGAAACTGCTGTGAACACTCGGGCATCCGCCGCCCGTCTGCCATCCTACGAGCTTCGCCAGATGTCCCTCGCTTTCAAAGGATGCTCCAAACGCTCCGTATCCTCGGCGGAGCGCATCAACGCCTCTTCTTTCAAAGCGGAAGAGTTTGCAGCTGAAATGAAAGTGACTCTCAGGAATTCTCCTCTCGGTGAATGTTGATGCGGGCCCCTCTCTCGACAGTGGCTGAAGCTTCAGCAAAGGCTGCATCTGGCAACGGATGATATTTAGCCGCCTTCAGGATTTGATAGTTAGAACAACATGGGTACAAGGATGGATAGAGGGAAGTGGCTGGAGGGAAGCTCTTCTCCCTCTCACAGAATACCAGAACTAGGGGACATACACTCAAATTGAGGGCTGGGAGAGTAAGAACAGACAAAAGAAAAATTTTTTTCACCCAGTGCGTTGTTAGTCTGTGGAACTCCCTGCCAAAGGAGGTGGTGATGGCATCTGGCTTGGATGCCTTCCAAAGGGGATTGGACAGATTCCTGGAGGAAAAGTCCATCACAGGTTACAAACCATGAGGGAGATGTGTCATCTCCAGGCTTAAAACCAGGGTCCTTCAAGGGCCAGATGCAGGGGAGTGGTATCAGGAGACAGATATCTGGTCTCATGTGCTCCCAGGGGCATCTGGTGGGGCCACTGTAAGATACAGGAAGCTGGACTAGATGGGCCTTTGGCCTGATCCAGCATGGCTCTTCGTATGTTCATATGTCATCAAGGTTTTCCCATTCCTATTCCTGTTTCCTCCATGGAATTGGAAACGCGAGTTCCTGGGGTTCCTTTTGGAATAAGTGCCAGGCCTGTAACTCTCTGGCTGAGTTCAATCCTTGATTTCTAAGTGTCTGACACACTACAACATGTACAAAGGGGAACCTGTTTTTTTATTCATTCGGATCCACACACCATGGCCTCCATCCTATGTGTCACTAAGGGGCTTTTCACATGACCCCTAAGATCCGCTGGCCACTTAAATTTGGACCAGAGATCTTAGGGGTTTGTCACTGTTCCTGCATTCCCACCCCCTCCGCACTCCTGGCTGCTGGCTGCGTGATGGGAGGGAGAAAAAAAGGAAGAAAAGAATGCCGCTCACCTCCGTTCTGCCATCCCGGCACTGCATTCAGATCTCTTAAAGGGGCGGGGGGGGCAAAAAAAGAACAAACAGAAGCAAGGAGAGCCAGGCAGTCACTACGTTATATCTGCATCAGGAATTTTCACCTCCAGAGAGCAGGTACCTGAAAAGTGCACTGGGACGCGCTTAGTTGGGCGTGGTCGCACTTAATTATCTGTAAACTCCGGAGCTGGTTGGGAAACAATTTTAAGCTCCGGAGCTGGGAGCCATTTGCGGCGGAGTTTAGGGGTCGTGTACAAAGGGCCTAAGAGAAAAGCTTGCCTGGAGAGAAAGGGAGAGGCCTTCTTCGGCCCAAGACATTGAGGGTTTCATAGGTCAAAACCAGTCCGTCTTCACAGCAATGTACAATGGCCTGCGATTATATCATACAGTATGTACAGAGTGCCTGGATAGAGAAGACTCTGACAAAACACACAGAGAGAGAGACACAGACACACACACACACATACATATTCTTGTTTTAGAAACAGAAAAATGGATTCATGCTGGTTTCATCAAAACATCGCTCCAAGAAAATTGAGGAGGTAAGGAGAGCACCAGAAACTTCTCACTGGGGCTGCTTTTCTGGGACTAATTGCTGGCCGCTCCTCCGACGTCACCTTTGTTGTTGTTGTTTTAGCCTAACGCACTGGAGAAGAAAACCAACAACAAAACACCACGCGGAGCTAAAGTACTGTCTCCTCTCTAATAATCTCGTTACAGTACTTATTTGCTTTCCTGGAGGCCTTGAGAACAGAATTGGCGGAAGGGTTGGGGTCTGTCCCACTTTCTCCGAAATGATTTTTTTTTGTAAGTCTTCCTTTCTTCCTTCCCGTTTTCAGATAATGAGAGTGACAACTAAATACACAAACATCTCTCATTCCCCCCCTTTCTCAGTTTTGCTTCCTTTCTTCCCATAAAAAAAGCTGCTTTCATCGACGCCTCGCTTTTATCTGGCACAGTTAGAGCAAGTGATGGAGTTCTCTACACTCACACATGCAAAGCAATAAACTGCCGTCGCAAACTTATTCAAATAGATAAAAACAACACAGTCGGGGAGAAGACTCTTCATTCTCTCTCCCTCCACTTCCCTCCTCCCTAATCTCTGCTTGGATTCGCAATCCTTGCTCTGGAGTTATGGGTTTCCAAAGAGGAGGGTGGAATTCCTAAAACACTTGGTTCCCAGAGGATTTGCGGGTTTCTTGGTTTACTGTGAGATCTGCGTGGAAAGAGGTTGGAAGGCAACCATGTTGGCACAAGCTTGGCCTGACCCAGTCCACACAAGGCAGAGATGAAACACACACACACACACACACACACACACACACACACACACACACACACACACACACACACACAGGGAAATGTGTGCATTTTCATAAGTGGCTTTTGTGTGCTCTGTACCGCACACATGACTGGAAAAGGCAACAGGAGCTTGTCAAAGGAACAAGTCCAAAGAGTTGACTCGGATGGGTTCTTTGTGTCTTTGTGATCAAACGGTCGGTACTGTTGTGCTTGGTGTGTCTCTTTTGTAGATACGTCGCTTTGATCTGTTGCAGTCAGAGCAAGTGGTGGAGCCCTCTTTGCCGATGTAAAGAAAGACACTGTCATGGCACGTGCATGTGTGTGTACCCAGAAAGAACAATGGCTTGTTGAGGGAATAAGTCAAAGGAGTCGCCTTGGATGGGTTATTTGTGTCTTCGTGTCCGATGAGCCTGTCCAGTAGTACTTGGGCTAAGTGTATGAGTGAAAGAGAGAGAGTAAAAGGGAATCAGACAGTTTTGCACAGAAAGGTGTTTTCTGTGCAACGTATCTTGTGCACAATTTGTGAAAACCACAAAGACGGGAGGGATGTTGGCATTTGGGGCATCCGGAGTTGTGTTGGCTTCACATCCCTGCATGCAAAGTGGTGCTTCATACTGTGATTCCAACCACAACATTGCATTACATTGGTGCCATCCAGAGAGGAACACTGAGTTGGTTAGGCGATCTTCATATCTGCAAGCAATCTCACGCACGCATGCCTGTATAATTCAGCCATGCAATCTAATTGCTGGCATGACTCAAATTGATTTGCAGCAGGGGAAGGATTTCTTTTAATGATCAAAAAGTCAAAGCCTCTGTTGAGAAAGGGGGGAGGGGAGCGCCACAGGGTTATCTTACCCTGTGAACTATTTCATACCCTTCTCCCTTTCTTTCTTTCTTTCAAGGAAAGCCAGGTAAGGCATATGAAAGATAAAGAGGGATTCTGGTTGCACGGATTAACCCTACCTTTTCTTAATTCACATTTTGCTATTTTGTTCTTCAAACATCACATCCCGTTTCTGTATTCCTAAGCTATTTTTGATCTGAAGTCCAAACAACAGAATTAAAACACCTAACTTCAGCCCGGTGTTTAAATACATATAAGGTTTTCAGAACAAATGTGAACTTGTTTTGTGGCATGTACATTGCACCACCAACCTTTTCCTCCTGATACACCACGTCCATGTTTTTAAATTTGTGAACTATCTCTGGAGGCAAACATGTTGGAACATCACAAGAAGGCCAGGAGTTGCCTTGGATGGGTTATTTGTGTCTTTGTGTCCAATGAGTCTGGAAATCAGTCAGGGGCAACTTGACTGCTCACGACCAGAGGGTTTGAGGAACATCTTTGTTGTGCGGTTGGGTGTGTGATCGGGCGCCTGATCAGGACATGTGCCAACAACTCATCATGCAGGCAGAATTAACAGCACCAAGTTACCCAAGCTTCATGTCAATGGCAGCCGTCTCCTGGCCATCAAATCCCGTATGATTCTCTTTGAGAGAGAGGCAGGAGGGCTACATCGGATGAGCAGCCAAACAGAGCTTACTCCTGGAAAAGGATATTACAGTGAGTGAAAAATTGGGTGCGCGATGGAGGTCAAGGTAAGTTCATTCCCTCCAACTCTAGGGCTAAATGCTTTGCTTGAGTTCTTTTTATAGGACAGCCCCTGCGGGAGCTTCTTTATAGTTCCCGCGCCCGAGCTGTCTGACATGAACATCTTCCTGAGTTGTTTGTCCAGGGTAATAATGAATGACTTATCAGTCGGAAAATGAGTCCCGTTCCTTCCTGTCAGGCAGGTATGACACTTTAATCTCTCGAGGGCTCCGGCTGCTACTCTGTTACGAATGTTAAACTGAATGACATTATATAGGGTATCCATTTCTTCCCGAAGGCTATAAAATTACCGAACCACTCTGCCGGAGGGCTTTCTTGTGCCCTCTGCTGCCCGACTGAGCATTGGGGAAATGACACACATCATTTTTGTGATTCTAAGAATCTACCGTGCCGTTGAATGAAGGCAAAGGCAGCCTGTGTTTTTCATGGTCAAATCCTGTTCAAACATGATCTCAATGAGAAATATTTGGTTGGTTGGTTGCTTCATTTGTTCATTTTTGTTCATTCATTCGTTCATTCATTCGTTTGTTCATTCATTCATTTGTACATTCGTTTGTTCTTTCATTTGTTCGTTCGTCCGCTGAAATAATGTCAAACAATTTGGGAGAAGAGACAGACACTAAACATTATAAATCACTTCTAAACATTGTGAACTCAAAAATGCAACAAAAATGCAAATCTTATTCCGTTCCAACCAAATGTCCCCTTTGGCAAAGGTACTTCTCTACAATCATAAGGATGTGCCTCTGGAGACCAAGACCAAAACCAAAAATCATCCACACTTCCTGACCTCCAGGTGCAGGTGTGAGAGGGAAAGGATTGATTCCTTGGAAATGTGGTGCTGGAGGAGGTGCTTTGCAATGAGAAAGACTGCCAGGAAGATGGTACTGGTGGGCTCTGGACCAAATCAAGCCTGGACTCTCTCTGAAGGCAAAGAATGATGGGACTTTGGGTACATCTTGAGAAGACAGGATTCTCTGAAGAAGACAATGATGCCACCAGAAAAGAGAAAAGAGAAAGCCGAATTATGAGGTTTTGAAGGTCGCTCATTCATGGGGTCACCATCAGTCAAAGGCAACCTGATGGGACACAAGAAGAGCATGGCTGGAAGGGGGGGTGAACATTTGGGCCAAGCTTCCCAAAGCTGTTGAACTACAAAGCTCATCATCAAGCATAGCCACTATGAACGGGGGGTATAGAAATCTGCTTTATATTAGACCCTATGAGTGAGCATACAATCTCCAAAATGTCCAGTCCTCTAAAGCCTGCTCAGCTCTTGTGGAACCAAAGCTGTGGCTTCTTTTAGGGAGTCAGTCCATTGGGTATTTGGCTTCCCTCTTCTGCTGCTGCTTGATTTGCTCTAAGACCTCTTATTTTGTTGCTCTGATGGTCTAGGGTATCTACAAAGCTCTCCATCATTACCTTTCAAACAAATCAGTTGTTTACTGTTTGCTTTCTTCACCCCATACATGGCGATTGGAAACACATCTATAGCATCCCTATATATTAATTAAGAGTAAAACAAGCCATTCTCATAATGGGAGCATGAGTTCTTTGTCCACAAACATTTTATCAGAGATTTGTTTGAGAGTGTGTTGTTGGACAAGGTTCTGACGCTGTTACTACGAATGTGGCTAGCTTTACTCTTAATTAGTTGACAGACAGGCTTAATGGGGGAAGTAGGGAGGGAAGGAGGAACCATAACAACTCATATCCTATTAGCTCTGCAAGCTCTTCAGCATCCTTTGATGACAGATGCTGGCCATTAATATTAACCTTGGTCTCCCTCCCCTGCACCCTTTTCTCCTAACATCTCGAAATTGAATTATGAGTGTTGTGTCATCTATAAATTACAGAAGCCCCATTACATGGACCGTGCGTGCGTCTGTGTGTCTGTGTGTCACATCCAGTTGATTTCACTGATGAATCATAGAATCATAGAGTTGGAAGAGACCTCAAGGGCCATCCAGTCCAACCTCCTGCCCTGCAGGAACCCCCAGCACTGTATTTCCGACAGATGGCCATCCAGCCTCTGCTTAAAAACCTCCAAAGAATGAGACTCCACCACCCTCCTTTGTGGCAGCATCTTCCACTGCCGGACAGCTCTAACTGTCATGAAGTTCTTCCCCATGTTCAAATGGAATCTCTTTTCCTGCAGTTTGAAGCCATTGCCCCGAGTCCTAGTCTCTGAAGCCATGGAAAACAAACCTGTTCCCTCTTCAATATGACATCCTTTCAAATATTTAAACATAGCTATCATGGAAAACACAGCAAGGGACCAGCTAGACTCCTCCGAGGCTGATGGCCTCAACTCCAACTGTATGGAGAAGGCAGATCTTACCAAGACACAAGAGTGCACTCTCCATGGTGCTGAACCCTGATAGATTCAGCACCCAGAACAGCTCCTTTCAAGTACAAACAAAAACTGAGAGTGGATATACTGGCCCATGACACCAATGGCACCAGGATCTACTTCCTGAAATGGCTCACTGTCTTATCATACTGGAACCCAACACAATGTCATAACCTGGACAAAGATGCTTGGAAGTGAACTCCTGAACCATATATCTTCCCAATGGTGCCCTATTCTCACAAACAAAGATAGGTTAGGTGGATCTGTTGAAACATGAGAAACAGGCTGATGTAATAGACAGGGTACAGGAGGTAGACTCTGGATTTCTGGCTTCAAATCTTTACTGGGGGATGGAACACTCTTTGAACATCTTGCATGTGTCGAAAACCCGATCAAGGCTGTTGTAGATCAGAAGTAGCCAGGGAACAATAGATGACAACATGTTTCTCATAGCCTCCGAAAGCATGTCGGACATGAGCTGGTCTTTTCTAAATGGAGTGAGATTTTCATTCCGCTTACAGCAAATCTCTGTAATTTCCTGTTTAATTAAAAAACAGAACAAAATCCCCAAACTGCTCCCTGACCCCAACTAATATATCTATAGAGAGACATTCACGCTGTTGCGCTGTATCTCTTGGATTTTTTTAAAACTATACCATTGCACTTAAAAAGAATGCCCTCTTTCCATATGTGCCTTGTGTGTGTGGGGGGGATCATAACTTCTCATTACATCAACCAGTATATTTTTTTCAAGACTATCATGCATCAGGGACCTCACCCAGGCTGGCAATGGAATTTTTCATCTTTTATTTTGCTTGCAGAACTGCAGTTGTGGGGAAACCCTGGCCAGACTCATGTACCATTACAAGATTTAAGGCACTAACTGTGCTTCTGTTGCACCTATCTTTTCTTTGATTAGAAAAATACATTTTTTTTTCTTTCCACTTAATTCACTGGTGAAATGCAAAGGGTACCAGGTGTTCTCAATGTGGGCAATATTTAGGCTGTTTATACTGTAATTTATTATTATTATTATTATTATTATTATTATTATTATTATTATTATTATTATTATTATTATTATTATTATTATTATTATTATTATACTGCCTATAACAGAAAAATATTATTGGTAGTGTAAGGTAAAGGTAAAAGTTCCCCCTGCACATGCATGTTAGTAGTGTCCAACTCTACTGGTGGTGCTCATCTCTGTATTCAACCTGAAGTGCCAGTGTTGTGCAAGTCCATGACCACATGGCCGGCATGGCTGCAAGGAAACACTGTTTTACCTTCTTGCTTTTTACGGTGGTACCTATTTATCTACTTGCATTTGCATGCTTTCAAACTGTAAGGTTGGCAGGAGCTGGGGTGGTCAGCGGGAGCTCACTCCGCTGCGGGGCACCTGGGATTCGAACCGGGTAGTGACACCCATTTAGTTTCAACAGTAGAAAGGATCGGTGTCAGATGAGGAAATCCTGCATCTCTAAACCTGTTATTCTTTTCTAAGGGTCCTGATTTTGTCTTCCTTTCCATAATTAAGTTCTGCATACATGCCATGCGCTGGGCTATTATTATTACTTTTTCTCTTCCCCCTTCCTGCCGCATCCTGCGCAACTGGAATGAGAGATGAGAGGGCCCTTTGATGTCCCCCCCACACTGAAATATTTGAAAACCAACACCATTGTGATTTCATGACATTCTCTGCAAAAAGTGACAGCCCCAAACTAACATCAAGGGAGAGGAATTAGAATGCGTCGCCACCAAAATAATTGGAGCCGTGAGCTATTCCCAGTCTCTGCCTCTGACAGCTGGGAGGCGTTAAAGTCCCCTATCTGCTCCAAGCGGCTCATTGAGCTTTCTCCCTGAACCCGCTGGCTGAAATCCTGCGGCTGATCACAAGGAAATGGGTCTCGTTCGGTCCATTGAAAAACCCACCGCCACGATGCTCGGAGGTGCGCACCCAGGCACCAAAGTCACATACACATAGGCGTGGTTCCCACGGTCGGGATCTTCTCATTTGCCAGCTAGGAAGGGACTGAACATCATTCATTACTTTTCTCATGATCAGCAGTAGGATTTCAGCTAGTATTTGGGAACCTTATGGGAAGCCGGGGTGCAACTGGAGATGATGCCATGGGGCCAATCTGTTGTTCTCGGTGGTGGCAGTGGTGGTGTGCCATTAAGTTGGAACCTTCTTACAGGGACTCTAATAGGTCTTCAAAGGCAAGTGATGTATCTAAGGGGCAGTTTTATGGGTTTTTTCCCATCCCTGTGAGTCCCAGACTTCCAAGGTCATAGTCATTGCTCTATCCTCTACCCAACACCTGACACCACCTATAGGTTAGAGATGTGAAAAACTCTTCATCTTGATATTTTTTCCATACTGGTTCTTAGAATCATAGAATCATAGAATCACAGAGTTGGACAAGACCTCAAGGACCATCCAATCCAACCCCCTGCCATGCAAGAACCCCCATCACAATGCTCCAGACAGATGGCCATCCAACCTCTGCTTCAAAACCTCCAAAGAAGGAGACTCCAACACTACCCCTCCATGGCAGCATCTTCCACTGCTGAACAGCTCTGTCATGTTCTTCCTCATGTTCAAATGGAATCTCTTTTCCTGCAGTGTGAAACCACTTCCCCAAGTCCTTGTCTCTGAAGCCATGGAAAACAAAACAAACAAAAGATCAGGTCATAGGAATTCAGAGCAGTTCTCCCTCCATAGAAAATAGATGTTTGTTCTTTCCATGGGAAGAACAAAGTGCTTCTGCTCCAGCATCCTCCACTTCTGGATTTGTTACCTTTCTTCACCTGGAAGGTGATGGATCCAAAGAATGATGATGCTGCCATTCCCCTAGGGCTCTCCGTGCAGATGCAATCCCTGGAAACACACACACACACACACACACACACACACACACACACACACACACACACACACAGAGAGAGAGAGAGAGAGAGAGAGAGAGAGAGAGAGAGAGAGAGCTGTGAGGACATCTTCTTCAGGCCTGCCAATGAAACTAGAAATGGGGAAGGAATCGGAGCCTTGAGGAGTATATGCAGTTTAGTAATCCCTGATCGGGGTTGTTGTGCGGGGCTTTCCCGGTGCCTGTTTCCATACCTTTGCAACCTATTTTCCAGACAGGATCTGGTTCATTTCCCCAGGTTTCCCAATTAAAATAAATGGCATGTGTCCCGAGGTTTGTAGTGGCGCACAAAAGTGACCTTCACGCTTCCAAAATGTTGCTCTGTGCCTTAATTTGGTTTGTTTTAAAATGCACAATTAGCCGCTAGAGGGGGATGAAGAGCTTTTCTTTTCTTTAAAAAAATGTATTTTTAATGAGAAATATTTTGGAGGCAAGCGGGTGGGGCATGGGAGTAGAGGATAGCATTTGAAGGCCAGGAGCATTTACCCAGCCCAATGCAAATGTACTATGTATCAATCAATCAATCACTCAATCAATCAATCAATCAATTAATCAATCAATCAATAAGGGGCCCAGCTTCCTCCCATGCCACCAGCTTGAACACTGCCACTCTTGGAGTTTCTACAGGCTACTTTGCTGTGCCAAGTCTTTTATAGTTTCCTGAATGTGGCTTCTTAAAATTGCAAGTATGGCTGGGGGGAGGGGTTTTCCCAAAGCTGATTTGATGATATTTGTTTACCTCCTCCCCAATTTGGCTTTGGATGAACATTTCAGTGGCAACTACAAAAAAAGAAATAGGCTTTGCACTGTTTAAATGCCTCCGATGATCTCTTGAGTTTATTATTCTTATAGAAGCAATTCATTTCACTGTTATGTGTTCATAAAAGACCATTAGTGTTTAATTATCAGGAGAAACATGCAGAGCTGTGCATTAGCTGAGGAGAAGGAGGGGGAAGATCCAAGGCATGTATTTTTTAAAAAAAAAAAATCAGCACGGCTTCATTTCCGCTCGCTGGCAGTAGAGATGGGAGAATCTCACCATTTTACCTTCTCACACAACTCAAAATGGTTTGAAGGTCAAATCCATTCACAGGAAGATGATAACAACATCCAATCATTATGAAAACATGACCAACCCAATGGAACGTTGATGCATTTGAACAGAAGTAAGAAGGCTGGCTGCCCTGGCCATCCCCTTCATGTGGCCAGGGGGGGTGGATGCCCTGGAGGATTCGACTTTTGGAAGGGGGAGTTTGACATGGGACCACAAGTTATGTGACACCAAATTCAGCAGTGCAAACAAAATGGAATAGGTAGGCACCAAACTTTGGTGTCTGGTAAGCTCCATGTCGAAGTAGGAGCACATTTGTCCAGGAACTATCCATGGTGCTGAAATCAATCCCTCAAGTACATTTGGCACTACACATGACTTAGATCAGTGGTTCTCCACCTGTGGGGTCCCCAGATCTTCCTAGAGTTGCAGTCTAGGAACATCTGGGGACCCACAGGTTGAGAACAACTGACAGATCAAGTAGGTTTTCCCTTCTCACTGGACAGTCCAGTCTTTCGTTTCAACCCGACACTCTGCAAAAGTCTTTCAGCTGCTCAGAGTAGATATTGAGGGTGCATGGAAGGGCAACAGTCACCCAGCGGGATCCCTGCCATGTTGCTTATTTTATTTGAATGTACAACAGGAGTTCCCAAAATGTGTGCTGTGGGATTGTTTCTTCACTGAACCAGTGGGTCCAGCACTGCTCCTCCAGCTCTGACTCCTTCATGCTCCTTCACTTCCATGTCTGCCCTGTGCCCCCTGCCGCTCCTTCCATCCTGCCACTGCTCAAGGGAGCCTTGATTCGGAAAAGCTTGGGAGCCGCTGGCGTACAAGCTCAGTTCAGCTGAACAGAGCAGGATAAGGAGCAGATCAAAGGCACTCAGATGGACAAACCAGTGACAAATCCATTTCACCATCTCCCACATCTGTTAGGGCACTGAAGTTTCCTAATGCACAGCCTCGCTTTCAACAATTCCATGTACAAAGCCATAATCGGTCAACGGGGGACAAAATGGAATCCTGATCAATGATAAACCCCCACGAGTGCCTTGAAGTGTGCTGACAAAATATTAGGTCACTCTAAGAAAAGGGGGGAAAGATTGCGATCTTAAGAGGAGCTCGTCTTTGACAGACAAACGGATGCTCAACAATGTACTTTGGTCTGCATTTCAAAGTGAATCGACCCACTGTGTTCTTTGTGGACTAGTGGGCGGATCAGAACACCATTACACACCAGCATTTCTCCCTTCTCTAGCTGGTGAAATTCAGGTTTTAACTTTTAAAAAATATAGCTTATTTCAGGGTGAAATCTGTGCAGAAAGGCATCATTTGAGAAAGATTCCATTTCAGCACAGATACTCAGGGAGAGATTCCAATCTGGAGTGTGATTGGCAAATACATAGATGACCTTTGGAAAACCACCAGCCCTAGGATTGCCACCATAATGATGGATCCCAACATGGGGTCCCCAGATGTTCTTCAACTCCATCTCCAAGAAAGGCTGGCTTAATGAGCCTACTGCAATCATCATGGACAGTTTCTTGGGTTTAAGATCCATATGAAGAGTAGGCATTTCAGGGACATCACTGCTACTGTTCCTCATTCCACCTGCAAGCCCTCCCTCCACTACAACACAACACTGCTTATGATATTATGCATGATATTCTGGAAGATGAGTCATGGCAACTGGACTTCTTTTCCTGAGAGATTGAAATGTTTAGCTGCTCATCCAAAGAGCTTCGTCAGTCTGAGGAAAGCTAGTTGCAAGTGCTCCATCTTACAGTTCACTTTGACCTCATGTCACCCTGGTCTGCAGTAGGCTCATAAGAAGAACCATGGCCTGAATAGGCTTGTGGGGTGAACAATAATCTCAATAGGCCATCAGATGAACAATGGCCTAAGGTGCTGAAACCCATAAAGTATGGGTTGTTAGCTATGGCCTTGATGGTGGAAGTGTGAAGTATTCTTGATTTGCCTGGGGATTGTTGAAATGGCACACCCCCACCAATAAGGCCATGGCTAAGGACTCATACTTTATGGGTGTTGGGAAGGTAGTAAACGTGGGCCATTGTTCACCTAATGAGCCTATTGTCCACCTAACGAGCCTACTCAGGCCATTGTTCTTCTTATGAGCCTACTTCAAACCAGGGTGACAGAAGGTCAAAGTGAACTATAAAATGGAAGACTCACAACTAGCTTTCCTCAGACTGACGAAGCTGTTTGGATGAGCAGCGAAACGTTTCAGTCTCTCAAGAAAAAGAACTCCAGTTGCCATGATTCAAATTCCAGATAAACTCACCTGGATGACTGAGAATCTTCACAGACATATGCATGATAATGTCGTTTATAACACATTCCTTCCTTCTCGGTTCCCAGCAGGAGCTTCAGGGAACTTGAAGCATGCCCTTGTGTTTCCACATCAGCAATCTGAAATAACGCCAAGTCCCATCATCCCCTGAGCCGCAACTGTCATTTTCAACAACAAGTCCCATTCAGATCAGGGTGTGACTGTCCCTTGGCATTTTCAGCACTCATATTTGCTGTGCAATTGAAGGCGATAATATATGTATTGATTTTAGCTCGCTTCCCACTGTGAGAAATTTAGGGCCACCTTTCGAGCGGAGAATCTGTAGACATATTAGCTTTCTCCTGAGCCGATGCAGACGTGCGCAACCATGGACGCACGGACCCCTGTGCACGCGCAGAGCCACACCGAGGAAAGACAAGGAGTGAGCCAAGGATAGGGTAATGATTAATTGTTGCATTAGCATTCTGCCACGCTGTGTGTTCCCCCAATGCCCATTGCTTGTTGCTAAGGCTCGGATTGCAGCTCTGGAATTGCCTTATTAACAAATATTCATCCGTGGCATTGATACCTAATTTAAGAGGGATTATGCTGGGTGAGAAGAAGGGAATCAGAGCTCTGCGGTTATATTTGAGAAGTTAAATTTGGGCGCAATTTGCAAAATGAAGACTCTCCCACCCTCTGTGGATGTCTGAGATGCCCTTCTCATCTCTGAACGACTGGCTGAAGTTTTGCCTCACAGAATCACACTGAGGCTGTGTCAGAGGGAGGTATTGTTGTGAACATGAAGCAACATGTCTCCTTCCTGAGTGCCTGGAAGTAACTTGCTACAAGGAGTGCACCTGTAACTAGTTACATGTTTGTCATAAGTAACCTGCCAGAAGTAAAGTAGTTACTTGAGTTATTTGCTAGCGGCAAAAAAAAAAAAAAGATTCAGTGAAGTTATATTTCAACAGCACCAGACCGATTCAGAACAAAGTCTACGAATGCCACATGTCCTGTTTTTTAATTTACATTTTAATGTTGTCAACAGTTGCATGAAGGCCTTTAGAGAGGCGTTTCCCCACCTTTACAAATGTCGTGCAGGGAAGCCGGACCAGCTTCACATTTTGGTCTGGTCTGTAAAAATGTTGTCCGTGGTACTGAACCTAAAGTTTGGACTGAAACCCAGAATGGATTCCCCAGGAAATTGGAGTCACTGGCCAACGTGAGAGGAAGGAGGCCCCAATGGTAATGAGGAAAGAAGATCTAGTGCAAGAGTAACAGTTACTTTTTAAACACAAGGATGAGTGTGGTCCATGGTTTCTGAGCTGCCTCTAGCTGTGCCTTCCTTCACCTTTTGCTGTTTGTGTGACGGCAGTGAGGCATTTGGGATAACACTGCATTTGGTAAGACAAGCTACCAGAGCTGTAACAGGGAGCGTTCCAGCTCTTATTACCCTAAGGTAGCCCACTGAATATTATGATGCAAGTCTTTTCCTTCTTACCACACCTTCTCCCCTGTTGTTTCGCCTTTGCTTTCAAACTGATCACCCCTTCCTGCGTGTGCATGCATACAGCCCCCCTTTAGGTTTGGAACGCCAAAGAGAAAACACAGACGGAGAATCAGCACTGGCACGAATAATCCATCATTGCTCCATTTGGCCACATCAAAGGTATTCACAGCTGCTCTGCCTGGGAAAAGAACCCATCGCAGAATGACAAAGATGCTGTGTCAGGTATGGTTGGGAAGACGGTGGAACGTGTGCGCGTCCTGATACATCTCCCGGGAGCATTTGTCCCCTCACCCACACTCTGATTTAAAAATATATATATAACTAAATGTACTTATTTTTGTTTATTTCCAAAAACATGAAAATCAATAACTCTGTTTAAAAAAAACTAAGAATATAATTACTACCGCTGGTTTACCTTTGAAAAATCATACAACAGGTTCCAAGAACAGCATAAGCTGAGCAGTCCGTTGGAGTCATGTATTAATCATTTATAATAAGCTTAAAACCACAGAACTGGAAGGGACAGAAGGGACATGATGGATCAGTGGTCCTCAAAGTTTTCAAACATCGGGCCGGTCCACTGCCCCCAGGCGCCACTGGGGGCCAGACCACGTTCCAAAAAAATATAGACCGACCTGGAAAAGGGGGAGAGGGGCAAGTGGGCGGAGTCCTCCCCATGATCAGCCCATGATTGGCACCTCTCCAGGGCTCCAGTGATGCCTCCTGCTCCAGATCGCAACTCTGAGGTGCCACCGCTGGGATCCCTCTGGGGCGCCTCTTCCTCCAACTCCTGTGGTGGGCAGTGAATGGGGGGGGGTTGCAATGGGTCCCGCGGGCCAGATTCAGGACCCTGGGGGGGGCAGATTCAGGACCCTGGGGGGCAGTATCCAGCCCCCGAGCCATGGTTGGAGGACCCCTGCTCTAGATCAGTGTTTTTCAACCTTTTTTGGGCAAAGGCACACTTGGGGCACACCACCATTAGAAAATGTTAAAAATTTAACTCTGTGCCTATATTAACCAGCACCCCAGGCCATGGTTGGAGGACAGTGGTTGAAAAACACTGCTCTAGATAACCAAATCCAGACCTTGTCAAGGAGACACAGGGGGGAATTGAACTCCCAGCCTCTGAACTATATAAACACTGGACTATCTAACCATTCTAATAATTTCAGACGAGTGTGGACTATCAAGTCCAGTCCCTGTTGAGAGGAACAAGGGGGAATTGAACTCCCAACCTCTGTATCTCCTGCCAGAGGCCTACAGTAAATCCCTGAGCCATCTAGCAGGTCTTCATTCAAGCGGATGAAGGAATTCAAAATGGTATGTCCTGCTCCTTGCGGGCAGTTCAGAGAGCCCCTTCACGAACTGCAGCTTTAATGCAGAGCACATTACCTCCTTGCTTCATTTTTTATGAAATTTAATAAGGTTTACTGGCATAGAGTTGGCGACTTCATCTCCCGCTCAGCTTGTCCAAACGCTTTTTCAACGCATCAAAAGGTCTTTTAGTTCAAAGAGGGTGACAAAGTGGTGAAAGAAAGATTGGCCCTTCGTCTTTGTTTCTGGGAAATAGAAGATAGAAACAAAATAAGGGTTTTTTTATTTTTATTGTTATTAAGAAAGGAAGCAAACCCTTCCGAGTTGAGACACCTTGAAAGAACAAGCAGAAGTCAAACGTTGTAGATGCCAGCGATAGTTGAACGTTGTCACTTGCTTCTCATGCGGGTTTTAAATTCCCAAATTAAATGTTGTCTTTGTTTGAAATGGCTGGTGCAGATCTTCCTTTCGCAGCAGAAGAAATTGTTCAGAGACTTTGTGTGTGTGTGTGTGTGTGTGTGTGTGTGTGTGTGTGTGTGTGTGTGTGTGTGTGTGTGTGTGTGTTGTGTGTTGTGTCATTACAGTCATGACCGACCCTTCGTGACTCCACGTCCATGGAGTTTTCTTGGCAGAAATACTGCAGTGGCTTGCCAGTTCCAACTCCAGGTGCCTACAGCACCTGGTATTCCCTGGTGGTCTCCCATCCAAGCACTAACTAGAGATGGGCACGAAATGAGTGATTTTTTGTTTTTGTTTTTGTTTTTTCATTTTGTTACGCAACAAAAACGAAACAATTTTTTTAAAACAAAACGAAAACAAAAACAAAAACGAAATGACCAAATTTGCCGTGTTTTTCATTTTCATTGCAGCAGATGCATTGAACTAAAAAGAATGCTAACGAAACAGCAGTTTTTCGTTTTCATTTTCATTTTTTCGTTTCGTTACCTAACAAAACAAAAACGAATTTTTTTGCAAAAAACGTCACGAAAACGAAAACGAACCGAAACGGACCCCTAAACGACCAAACGACAAATGAAACACCATTTTTTTGAGTCGTGCCCATCTCTAGCACTAACTTTAGGGAGGTTCGATCTCCAGATGAAATCCAGAGGGGCTAGCGAAGGAGTTCAGCCTGTCTGCCTGCCTTCAGGGCAGCACGACAAGTGGAGAGAATCTAAACACAGAAAGACCCCCATATCTGCAGGATATGTATTTGCTGAATCACTCATCCACAGTCTGAAAATATTAAAACACATTAAAAGATAATTCTGGAAATATATGTTTCACAAGATGAAGTTAGAAAAATGTGCCCACTAGAGGGAGACTGGGACCATGATATGTATGGCATTCATTATTAAAATAGCATTGAGTCCATCCTTTTCAGCATCTGTAGGGAGGGGGGCACCCTGGAAATTTAACCCCACAAATATGGGGATCCTACAGTACATAACAATTAAAAAGGATGGAAAATGGAAATCTGGCCTCTCCGTGTGTTAGGATCCTTCTGGTCTGATGAGCAGAACTCAGCTGCCCAAGGATAACAAACTTTTCCAAGGCTAGGTGGGGTCATTGCCTTGGAGAGTTCATGTAAAGTTCCAGCTGAAACCAGAGCGCATCTGCTGCCTGATTGAGACCCAGAGTCCTCAGCCTCCGCTGATGTGTGCTTTTGAGAAGAACTTGCTGCCAACATGGGTTTCTTTGTAAATCGGGCCGAAAACCAATCAAAGGCTAAACTAAAAATGTAAGGGGAAAAGAGTGTGATCAAAAGAACAATCAGAAGGAACAGATTCCTCTATCCCATCTGCATTGGCAAAGAAGGTGGAGGACGTAGTCTGGCAGGACCACTGCTAAACTCTTGTTGACGTTCTTAGTATCAGCATCATCTCAGAACTGCAGTAGTGGGAGAGGTCCTATAGATCAGTGTTGGTGAACCTACGGCATGGGTGCCAAAGGTGGCACTTGGAGCCCTTTCTGTGGGCACCCGACATCGCCCCTTCATAGCCACCCTGTATTCAAGATAAATTGCTGTATTGGCGCTTTGCAAAACAATTAGTAGGCTTTGAATCACAGTTTGGGCACTCGGTCTCTAAAAGGTAGATCATCAAGTCCAGAAGATGAGGAAGTCCAGGAGAAGACACCTTACACTGAATCAGACCACCTTCCACTCTATTCCAGCATTGTTGATACTGAATGAGATACCAGCAGTGATCTTCTGAAGTTTCAGGTAGACATTTGCCCAGCGCTGTCTAGAGATGCTGGGGTGTTCTCCTTCCCTCGCCAAGTTCTTCCCTTTCCCTCTTCTCAAAACCCACCTAAAATTTACATCTCTTTCTCCAGCCATCAATCTAAATTATATGTCCTGTGCGAATCCATCCAAGTACTTCAATGTGCCTTGTAGAGATACAAACGCTCGACGGAAAATGAAATTCCAGGAAAAGAATGGTAAGACCGGGAGGTCTCCAGATGGAATGCATTGTTCCACAAGCTCAGGCGGTCTTTGCAAATTGCAAATATAAGAAGGTCTCCCCAAAGACAGCTTATTATTTCCTAATCGTAGGGGGAAGAGACTGGCTATTATTTTCTAATGATAGAGGGGAAAGCTAGTCCTGATTCATCTTACTTCCTAAATAGCTTATCACAATGTAGCAGCTTGGAGAAGAAGAAGAAAAAACCCAATTATTTACCGAGAGAGAGAGAGAGAGAGAGAGAGAGAGAGAGAGAGAGAGAGAGAGAGAGAGAGAGAGAGAGAGAGAGATTCTTTTTTTTTTTTTTTTGAAAGGCTAGGATCACCGATGCACAAAATTCATTGGGTTACGTCCAACCTCCGCAGCTGAGGACTTGTTCAACTTCTTACAAAGGTGACCAGGGGATGACACAGACATTGGATGGACAATCAATTACAGAAAGGGTAACATACTTCCACCTACCTGTTCCTATTAGCCATCAAGTCCAACCGCTTGCACAATGCAGGTATCTAAATCGAAGTACAACTGATGTATGGGGGCCCTTGTCTTCTCTTGTATGGCTCCAGTGTTGGGGCGTTCACCACTTCCCGAGGTCATTGGTTCCATTGTTGTACTTCTCTAACAGTTTTCTGGATAGTCAACGGAAATCTGCCATCATCCCATAGATCCTTATGCATTGTGTGTTGTGATACAGACTGACCTCTACTTCCACCAACACCAGGACAAGCACCCATGGAGACAACCTCTCCTGACAATTCGCTATGTCAGGAGAGGTTGGAGAAGAAGAACAAGAGGTTGGAGAAGAAGAACAAGGACAAGCACCCATGGAGACATCCTCTCCTGACAATTAGCTGTGTCTTGGTCAACTTGACAACACCCCACCCTCGCCAAGGCCGTGCCGTGCCATTGATGGCCAAAGTGGTCAGACCGCACTCATCATGGAACTGTCAAGAGATCAACAGGGAGGGCACAGAGGGAACCCCCGGGGACATCGTTTGGTTCATTACATGGCGCTGTTTGAGGATCCCTCTCTTCCGTAATTACACAACTCTTCCTGACACTCCAAAACACGAGCATTGGTGAAGCTGTCTGCAGAGCTGTGGCGAGCTCTTTGCTATAATTATCCTGTTATTCAAAGTCCTTGTTTTTCCATTATCGTGCAAATCTGCATCACTGCAGATAATTCAACGCTTGATCAGCAACAGGTCTTGGTTTGCTTCTAGCCTTGATGCCCCCATGACATGCTTGGAATAGCAGGAATCCTGTCTGAGTCAATTCCCATTGATATAAACCAGTACAAAAACAGGTTGGCCAGTGGCCCAGCTCAACCTAAAGGAAATATTTATCTCTATGTATGGATAAATGACCCACAGATGGCATGTCCCGTCCCAGTTTACCCACCGGCTTCAAAGACAAAGAGAAATGTGCTTGTTTAGTTATTTATTCAACCTGTAGACCATCCCATTAGTGCAAGGTTTCTTCACCAGACCAGCATTTGGCTCGCTGGGAATTCTAGTGGAAACCTTGAAATTCCTCCCCCAGCCTTCCAGCTTTCCTGTTCCTCTAGTCCTAGGTTTGAAACACAACAATGTTGTGTGTAGGTGTGCGTCCTCTTGACAGCACGCCAATCATCCGGATCCTCTCTTGATTGGAAAGGTCTGGGGAGCAAATCCTTCTAAGGATCCTTCTCTAACTCTGCACCACAGGAGAAGATCCCAGGCTGCAGGTTTAGACAAGACGGAGCTCTGAAGCAAAAGCAAAGTGTTCTGCTTATATACCGCCCCATACCACTTCAAGTAGTCTAAGAACATAAGAACCTAAGAGGAGCCCTACTGTAGATCAGGCCAAAGGCCCATCTAGTCCAGCTGGGTACTCATTTTACTGACCTCGGAAGGATGGAAGGCTGAGTGAACCTAGATATCTGCGACCTGGGATTGAACCCCAGCATCTGGCCAGTTTTAACTGCAGGAAAGGCATTTAACCACTGCACCATCTCCATCATGGTTTGTAACACATGATGGACTTTTCCACCTAGGAATCTGTCCAATCCGTCATTTGAAGGCATCCAGGCCAGATGCCATCATGTCTCACCTCCGGACTGCCCATCCATAGTGAGGACCACTCCCGAATGAAAAAATATTTTCTTTTGTCAGACTTCTCTCCCAGCACTCAATTTGAGTGTTGTACAAATGCATTTTAGACTGAGCAGCTTCTCTCTCTCCTCTATCCACTCTCTCTCTGGGTAGTCTCTCGGTTTACAGTTTAATTCTCTCTCTCAATTTGTCATACACAGACACAGACACACACACACACACACACACACACACACACACACACACAAGCACTGTCAGACCTACTTCCTCAACCTACAGGTGTAGGAAAAACACCAAGAGAGGGAAGGACCGCAACATTTCTTTACAAGAGCTGTCCTTGGTACGAATCCGACCGATTCCAGAGCTCAAGATGAAATGGCGTCGTCGCCCAAGCCTCGTTAGCACTTCCCTTTTTGTTTTTGTTTTTTGCTTGTTTGTTTTTCAACCTCTCTCTTTGAGAACTGAGCCACTCGAGCGAAGATGGATGTGAGCAGACTACAAATTTTCAATTTTTTTCCATTTTTTTTTTTTTCAAAGAAAGAAATGAGACACTTCCACGCCGGGCGATTAACTGAGAACAGTTTGGTTTTGATCTGGAGGATGGCCATGGTCCATATTTTGTGTCCGTCTTTGAGAAGACAGAGCCACTGCATGTTTTGTTGTGTATTGATCTGTATTCCTATTATCTGTACTTGCTTTTGTTGAAGTAACTGCCTTCCTGTTCCAAAGGGAACAGGCCTATTGGTTTATTCAAATTGCTGCATTTGGATCTTCAATCCTATTGGTCTCTGCCAAAAGGCAGCTTTGTGATTGGTTGTAATTGTTCCCTCTAAAATGTATCTTTTCCTAGACATTCCTGGCTCCTATAAATGTAGCTCCCTCTCCCCAGTCCCCTGTCTTGTCTCTCCCTGAATAAAGAGCTGTTACATTAGAAGCTGTCTCCAGACTGCTATGTCTAAGAGCTGAAATCACTGCTGAAATCACTAAACCCCACGTCACATCTAGCATAAGGAATGGCAAAGAGAGGAGGCAGAGAAACCCTAACTTAGGTTGGGTAGAACCACCCCTGGAAGGCTTTCTCAGATGATTTGCCATCTAAGGCTTAATCATTAGGGATAATTGTCCACAGATCTAGCAGCTCCTGATCCACAGGTAGGTGACACCAAATGGGCCAAAAGCAGGAGATGTTGTCAAGACTCACGTGGTTGAGGTCATCGTGGACAACAGTAAGGAATCATGGGATTTGCAGTCCGGCAATCTCTCCGAGACAGCGCGTCTCCCATTGCTGGTGTCGTCCCAAACCGCAAGGTTCTTGAAACCTCCTCTTGTCTACAGACCATACTTGAAATGACTGGAAAACCCTAATGTTTCTACTCATTCAAGATCCTCCAAGGTCCCTTCCAACCCTACGATGATTCTATGAGTCTCTTCTTCACCCCCCCCCATCCTTCCACCTCTTGGCGCCTCCTGCTGCAAGATAGTTGGTGCTGTGATCCTTATTTTTTAAAGAAAAGAAAATAGCCCACATGGCAAGAAATAGTTACCAAAAAGGCAAATGGTAGCGGTGATGATGTTACAGTAATGGTGTTGGGGGGTTTGGCTCTGTTTGCAAAACATAATCCCCTCATGCAAAATGCATGCAATTAATAAAAGATGAGTGTTTTTAATTCCCCTGTCCTTGCCCTTCTAAATCCTGCTTATCTATTTTTTTCCTTCCCAGGCCACTCATTTGGATGACAGTTGTATTCATAAATCTGTTGTCGGATCGTGGCGTCGAACCCATCCCCCTCCCCCATCCCCCATCCCTCCGTATGGTTTTGAAAGCCCCATGTCTTTTCTGATTGGCTGAAAGGTTTGGCTGGCTCCATTAATTAAACCTAGGTGTATCCATGTGTGTTTGTGCACCTTGCCTGCTCATGACGGCTTTTGTCTGTATTGATGGGGAGGGGAGGGGGGCACTCTGTTGTTTGGAAACACAGTGTGCTATTTCTACAACCTCTGAAAATGAAGAAATAGGAGTTCAGGTCACTTCCCTGACATGTGATGCAGGAGGACTTCATTCCTTCTAGCTTTCAAGGCACGTGATTTGAAGACTTGCCGGAGTCAACCAAAGGTCTCTTTGCACGCCGCGGCTTAAACTGCAATTTCCAGGCTGAGGAAAAGAGCAAGAGAGACGGAAAACCTGGTGAAGCAAATACAATCAAAAATAAGCTAGTCAACTTTGTTCAGAAGGGGCCAAGCTTGCCCCAACCCCCCCCAAAAAAAGCTCCAGTCAACGGGTGTTGATCTTGATTCAGATTAGAGGTTCTAAACCCAGTTCTGTAATTCATGTTGCAAAGCACCATCTATTGATTTGGGAAGAATAATGTGGCTTCAGACTGATTGTAAGTAGTGTTATGTACGTACTGGAACTATGTGATCCCACTAGAGCAGGCATGTCCAAATTTAGGTCCTCCTGATGTTTTGGACAACAAATTCCAGAATTCCAAGCCTGTAGTTCTAATGGCAAAGGACTGTGGGAGGTTGTGGGAAAACATCTGGAGGGCCAAAGTTTGAACATACCTGCACTAGAGGAAAGCCCTCACCCTCCCATCGTATGGTGTGTGCCTCCCTCTCATGGGCCACAGTCCGTCTGTAAAGTTCATACATGGTAGCGGTGCGACATGTTTAGCCAGAGAGAAACCATTGACTTCAATGAGGCTCATTTCCTTAAAAAATAACTACCTTGGGTTGTCGCCACAATCACCCGTGCCATTTGCCACCATCTTCTCTCTCAGGGCTTCGCAACTTTGAGTCCCTAGAGGCTCTTGGGCGGCAACGCCCAGAAATCCTGGCCCACACAGCTAGTGGTGAAGGCTTCTGGGAGTTGTAGTTCGAGAACCCCTGGGGATCCAAGGTTGGGAATCACGGTTCTAGCTGAATGCAACTGGAAGACAATATTGGAGGCCTTTGTGACACACACACACACAAATGGACCAGTTCCCTTTGTCAAGCATTCTCCTCATCTGGAGCTCACCCAAGTGGCTAGTGGCTTCTGGGAGAGGTGGACCCATCCTCCCAGAACCTCTTGCATAGACCAGTGGCAACTCAGGCTCTGTGTCTTTTCTTATGAGCAATTGTGGTTAAACTGCAGCGCTACCACCAAGACTCCACTCATGACCTGAGTTCGATTCCCAGCAGGCTCAGGTAGGTAGCCAGCTTGAGGTAGACTTACCCTTCCTGCCTTCTGAGGCCGGTAAATTGGGTGCCCAGCTTTCAAGCAGTGGGATGTGTGGCTTGCAACGTTAAAGTGTCGACTACCCAGAGACCGCTTGAACCAATGGAGCTGTCTATAAGCCGCATGCAGCCCCTTGTCCTCCAATGTACAATTTGCTTGCCACCCCGGGCAGACAAAGTGATATCTCTCTGCCCTGCCATTGCATCTTCTTTGCATTAAACGGTTAAAACCGCCGAGTCTTCCGCCGTTTTCCACGCTTCGGCAGCACCCCTGCTAACTTCCTCGCTCCGCCACAGCATGCCTCTTCTGCGGTCCAACAATAATGAGAAAAGTAATTAATTACCAGCGGAGCTAACAGACAACACGAGTGTTTTAGCAATCAGAACAAATTACAGCGGGGGCAAGGACCATGTGTAATGAATCCTGACAAGCTCTCTGCATTTACATGCCTACGATAAAACAACAGCCAACACAACAAAAAGAAGTCGTTGCAGTTCCTCACAAAGGGCTCGCCTCTTAAACTTCCGTTCTGAGTGGGAAGGGACTGCCATCATCCTAACATTGTGTAAGGCAGGGCTTGTTTGTTGCCTGCCCTTCCAGCTCTGTGGAATACAGTCACACGCGCCCTCCTTCTATTGCAGGGAGATCTATTCCTCCATGTTTACAAGTGGCGTAAGGTAAAGGCAAAGGTTCCCCACACACATGTGTGCTAGTCATGTCTGACTCTAGGGGCGGTGCTCATCTCTGTATTCAAGCCGAAGAGCCAGTGAGGTACAAGTCCATGGCCACGTGGCCAGCATGGCTGCAAAGAAACACTGTTTTACCTTCCCACTTTTTTATGGCGGTACCTATTTACCTACTTGCATTGACATGCTTTTGACCTGCTAGGTTGGCAGGAGCTGGGGTGATCAGCAGGAGCTCGCTCCGCTGCATGGCACCCGGGATTCGAACCGCCGAGCTGCCAACTTTGCAGCTGACCATTTCCGGTGCCTTAGTCCACTGAGCCACCATGCGTGGTGTACCCTAAGTGTATTTTCTGACAGGAATGGCAAAGGAAGGCCAGTGACTCCTAACTTTGCGTCCCCAGATGTTTCTGGACTACAACACCCAGAAATCCCGGCTGGAACAGCTATTGCCAAAGGCTTCTTGGAGTTTCTGCTTGTGGCTCCAACCTCAGAGATCTTTTCACACCAGCTATTTCTCCCCCGCCCCCGAAATATGTGTCCAATCCAAATGCAGGAAGCCAAAGGACAGCCTGAATGAAGCATTGACCCGGTGAAATTCACCAGAGATGAAAAGCAAACTAACAGAGGAGCATCTTCTTCTAAACAGCATGGAAATGTTGATCGCAGGAGGTGGACCCCGTGGCCTTGTCGTCTGCTCTTCAAAACCGACATCCTTGAGGAGAGAACATGAAACAGGAGGTTGTAGAAACACTTGGCTATTGTCCTAGGAAGGATTAATTGGTGCCTGTTGGCTTTCCATACAATGGCATGAAATTGCTGTCTCCGGTTTCTCCAGATTCAAGGTTGGGTATTTTACTAGCCCATAAAGCCTTTATCTGTTGGTTGGCTGGCGTGTTAAGAATCATCTGGAGTCCAAAGCAAAGACTGGGGGGGGGGGGGAGTGGAGTCAAAACAGAGCCAAACAACAATTTGTTGTGCTGCATTAAAAACAAAACTAAAATATAACAGAAAATGCTGCATTCAACGCTGCCATGCTCCAAAGTGTTCTGTTCACTTTAAGTAGTCTCTGGGTGGTTTACAATTTTAATTACAGTGTTCAGGCTACACATTGCCCCCCCCCCAGCAAGCTGGGTACTCATTTTACTGACCTCGGAAGGATGGAAGGCTGAGTGAACCTTGAGCCTGCTACCTGGAATTGAACCCCAGGTCGTGAGCACAGTTTCACCTGCAGTACAGGCATTTAACCACGGCGCCACGAGGCTCCATTCAGGTGGAGAACAGCAGAACTGGCGTTACTGGTGTTCCACCTCTCATTATCTTCCCAAAAGGTGTTTGTTAATATTCTAAAGATGGTTTTGTGAAAGAGTGAAGGCTTAACGCGTGGACATGACCCACAACTTCCCCACGGAGATGTGGTACAGAACTGGGTCATCTCCCAGCTTCCGGGCTTCTTGAATGCTCCCCTGCATTAATTCTAGTCTCAAAATTATGAGAATGAAAACAAGCACTTGGAAAGAAAACACACAAAGGCCTACATTTATTTATTTATCCCTTGTTTGTTTGATTGATTTATATGCCACCTTAATGAAGGGAGCCCAGGAAACTCACACAGTATTAAAAGGAACAGAGGTCAAAGCAATAAGTTGAGCTATACCGGGGCTCTTCAACTTTGAACAGGCCAAGGTCTACTTTTTCCGGCCCAAAGTGCTTGAGGGCTACTACACTAAAGCCTCTACTTATGAATTTTATCCATTCCGAGCACATGCTCATAATTAAAAACTCTTCTAAGTAGAGCAGCAGTTTCCCATAGGAATACATTGAAAACCAATTAATCTGTTCGGGAGAGAACAGATTTCAGTGTGCCATGGCCCTTGAGACATTGGGCTGGCAGACCCAGAATTTTGCTGGGGCAGTGGTGGTCCTTGGGGGGGGGGGGGGGAGAACTTATCCCCCCACTTTTTTTATTGATGGCCGACGGGCTACTTTTGAACCCTTCACGGGCTACTGGTAGCCCCCGGTCTACCTGTTGGGCAGGCCTGGACTATACTATTAAAGTACATGCTAATTAAAATGCAATTGAATAATTAAAAGCTAGGGAACATTATTTTGATGGGGGCTCCTGCATGGCAGGGGGTTGGACTGGATGGCCCTTGAGGTCTCTTTGGAAACTCTGTGATTCTCTGATTCTCTGATTAAAAACTCTACATGTTGGGGATTGGACTCAGTGACTTCACGGGGCCCTATCCAATTCAATTATTCTATAGGGTAACCCATTTGGTGTAGTTGACATAACTACTACTACCTTATGCCACACATGGACGTCTGCATTTGGGACCACCCCTGCCAAGGTCATCTGCTAGTTGCACATCACATTGTACTCTGAACCTCCATCTGATTTGGCAGTCAGCACAGGTGCCATCATAATACCCATCATCTTGCCCCAAACGGGAGTCAGGAATACCAACAAGGTTCACCTTTAAGTTGTTTTCTCTCTCGTAATGAATGGAAATCGAATCACACTCTTTAGAGATTTCCTCCAACCCCAAGACATTAAGGCAGAGTATTTAGTTACTCGTCATGATGATGGAAACCACACATACTCATCAACTGCCAGCTGCCAGTCCTGGTATGGCCGTTGCTAAGGATTTAGGCTTTCTCCTTGCTCCCTTTTCAGGAAGGAAACTCATTAGCTGTCGAAACGGGCGGCTGATCCATGAAGAGTGACAGCCCAACTTTCTCGGGGTGAGCTCTCAAGTCCGACAACAGGCATCGAGCAATCCGATCGCTTCTGCAGGCCCCTATCAGTCAACTTCATGGCCTTAATTAGAGCTGTGTCGCCATGTCAGAGCAGGCTGCCGGAGCGGCGGAGCCCAGCTGTTCAGCTCGAAGGCGGAGAATTCCCTTGTGTTCGGCCTGATTAGGAAGAACTTCTTTATTTAGAGAATGCATTTCAAAGCTGGACACTGCCTCCGGTTGGTCCTCAAAGAGTTGTGGGGAACAACTAGAGGGGGTGAGGGGTCCACCCCTTATTTAAGGCCAAAGCTGCCTTGGTTTGAGTAGAACTAGAGGGTTGGTGTTTCAGTGTCTAGGAGACTCCACCACCCTCCTTTGTGGCAGCAAATTATTCCACTGCCAGAGAGCTCTAACCATCATGAAGTTCTTCCTAATGTTCAAATGGAATCTCTTTTCCTGTCGTTTGAAACCATTGCCCCGAAGGTCTCTGAAGCCATGGAAAACAAACCTGTTCCCTCTTCAATATGACATCCTTTCAAATATTTAAACATAGTTATCATATCCCCTCTCAGGCTTCTTTTTGAAAGGCTAAACATTCCCAGTTCCCTAAGCCGTTCCTCGTAAAACCTTTCTCCCAGACCTTCAACCATCCTGGTCGCCCTTCTCTGGACCCGCTCGAGGTTGTCAACATCCTTTTTAAATTGAGGCACACAGAACTGGACACAGGACTCCAGGTGGGGTCTGACCAGAGCAGTCGAACAATTGTCGCAGTGTCTCGTTAGCAGCCTTGAAAGTCGCATTCAGAATGGCAAGATGAGAGAGAAAGAAAAAAACAAAGACAAGCAACTAGGCACACAGATGTACATGACATGTGTCTAATTCAGGATGGTCTCTCAAATCATATCTGCTGGAGGTATTCTCAGGACTGTGCGGCTAGCCAGAATCTAGCACGTAGTGCCCAACCTAGCTTGACAGCCACCATCTTGGTTCTTGAGTTACCCATGGAGATTCTGGTTGAGTGGTGTGCTGGGCCACCCATCTTTGCCACTGAGATGAGAAATGAAATGTGCTCACCATTTTGGTTTCCTGGTCAAAGAGGAGGGTCACTGATACAGCAAGGCAGGAGGAACACAAAAGAGAAGTTAGGGTTAGCAAGCCTTCTTGTGCCAGGTGGCCGTGCCAGGTGGCCAGCCATCTGTAGCGGTCTACACCAACCTTTCCGCCAGCTCTTTACTGCTGATCAGAACACTGCTGTGACCTGTGAGTGACTTTATAACTGCTTCAAGGAAGCCTTCGTAATCAAAACAGGGATCCATGTCTACAAAGCAATCACCACAAATAATGTCAACACAACTTTATAGTTTTAGGACAGAATCGGGGATGGCAGAGCCATGGTTGGGCGTTATCTTTTGATGTAGAAACACCTCTTTTGCATGGCAGCTCCTGCTCCTCCACCCCAAAGGCCAAGAATGACAGACCACATTTTGTCCTAGTTGCTAATCCAGTTAAGGAGCTGACATGTGGTTCAGCATCAGTAGGCAGAGAAGGAGCAAACGTCCACATTTGGAGAAGAGGTGCAAAGACGATTTCTAAACTCTTCATTCTGTGAAAAACAATTTTAAAAATCCAATCAGTTTTCTCCAGAAAACTCTTTTGAGAAATCACCACTCGTCTTTAACTCAACCTGAGCTGGACAGAACATGCACTAACAGGCCAAGAATCTGCAAGTCAGAACCAGCCTTTTTTATTTTATTTTATTTGCCAGTATGAAATATCATTTCCAAGTCTGTGCATTGTGTTTTCTTACGTCCCATGCCCCTTCACAGTAATCTGGCTTCCCCCGCTTACAACTGAAGGGCCATCCTCTGTATTTTAATTGAGTCTCGATGGAATGGGGTTGCGTTGGTGAGCCAATCTTGCATTGCTGAATGGAATTTCTTTCCTACCTAAGAGTGAGATAATGGCACTCCGGAGAGTGGAGGAAAGCACCTCAGGACTTAGAAACTTTTGCAACAAACAAGTGAGCGTACGCACACACATCCAAATGCTGATCTCCTATGGCCCATTTTTATTACATGCTCTTCCTGCGTTCTTTCTCTTTCCTCACCCCAAAAATTTGTTTTTCCAAGACTTAGAGTGTCAGCAGCATGAAAGAGGGTGAAGACACACAACACAACCCCCTCTTAAGAAATAACACATGGGTTTGCAAGCCGGAGGTTGGGAGTTTGATTCACAGCAGCAAGAAGAAGAAGAAGAGGAGGAGGAGGAGGAGGAGGAGGAGGAGGAGACAATGATGACAGCGAAGAAGAAGAAGAAGAAGAAGAAGAAGAAGAAGAAGAAGAAGAAGAAGAAGAAGAAGAAGAAGAAGAAGAAGAAGAAGAAGAAGAAGAAGAAGAAGAAGAAGAAGAAGAAGAAGAAGAAGGCAAAGGAGCTTGAATGCTTCAGGACTGTGCATAGTTGAGTACCATGCTAGCAGTAGTGTTGCGAGACAGGTTTGGTTGCTAGATTATGCAACAGGGCTACTGCCATTGCCTTTCCCCCAAGGCACTACATATTCTACAGAAGTGTGCAAAATTGTCCAGAAAGAGGTCAATTTTTCTCAGAGTTCAACAAACGGAAAAGCCCAGCAGTTCCTGCTTAGCATGAAAAGATGGGCTGAGTCCATCTGGATAGCCCAATGGTGTAGGTATCTGGCAGCCAAGTGAGAGGTTGGGTTTTTGATTCCCTACCATGAATGGGAGCCATCCCGGGTGGCCTTGGGCAAGCTGCACACCCCTAAGGCATCCCAGAAGAAGGGGATGGTCAATCACTTCTGGGCCTTCTCCACCTGGAAGACCCTGAAAATGGCCACCATAAGTCAGGATTGACTTGACAGCACATCATTGCTGCTGCTGCTTGCAGAGTTCCACAGGTTTAACTTTCTCAAGGCACTTGTTTGGTTGACTGGCGCATCTCCCATTCTCTTGCTGCTTGATCTGGGGAAGGAAAGGGAAATCTTAAAGAGCCAATGGATTCATCAGTTTCTCAGCAAATGTGATGCTCTTAGGATGGAGGTCCTGTTGTACCACTTGCATCACCCTCCTTGCGCTTCACTGCCTCTTATTTTGCAGCCGTCAGCATTTCCTTCCATTTCCAAATATTTAGCCACGGTTTGGGGGAAGATGTGGGTCGTGGAGAATGCAATTAGCTCCCCTCCAAAGACTGTTATTTTGGGGACTGGGACGTCTTTCTTTACACTCTTGTTCTCTTTCCCTCCTTATTTTAAGAGAGCTTCCCCCCCCTCCAAGAAAATGCACCACCTCCTCTAAAGACTCCCTAATCTTTGAAGCTTTAAAAAGAAGCTTTGTCTGGAGGACGTTGACCTGCCGTGGGCCACAATGTTATGAGCAGAAAAATCAGAGCTTCACAGCGGGGTGGAACATTTCCTTCCACCAGCCTGCTCAGAAAGAAAGAAAGAAAGAAAGAAAGAAAGAAAGAAAGAAAGAAAGAAAGAAAGAAAGAAAGAAAGAAAGAAAGAAAGAAAGAAAGAAAGAAAGAAAGAAAGAAAGAAAGAAAGAAAGAAAGAAAGAAAGAAGCATGCATTTAACCAATATTAAAATATGTTCCAGTTATAATATTGGCAAATGGCTGGATGATGGTGGCCAGTTAGAAGTGTAATATTAGCTGATGGGCTCCACAATGGCTGTAGACACACACAAAAAAGGACTCGACAATGAACAAACCTGGGTCCTATTAAGCCTAAGGAGCAATTTTGCAGAGATTATGAAAGACTATAAAAGCTCTCCTGGAACAAACCTTAAGAACCCTCTTATCCACCAGCCTGCCTCCCACACTGCCCGAGGAAACATCCTTGGGTTTTTATTTTCATGGACAACGTCCCCTACAAAGAATCTTTGCCCCTTGATCTACTTGGGATTGGCAAAATCAGCGGGCCAGGGGCCAGATTCTTACCCCTAGACAAGACCTCCAGACCTAAAAAGGGAGACTTTAGGAGCCCTTGGAAGGCATGGCTACACCCTGGAGGTAGGCGATTCCATTGTCGCTGGTAGGGCAGTCTCTGTAGGAACTATCCAACATGCTCAACCTTATCCCTGAAATGGGTTCCGCCCCTTGGAGAGTGAAGGCTAAAACTCAGAATGGATTCGCCGCCCTGCTGACATCGGAGCCACCTATCTCTTCCCCCATCTGTTTTCCCCAGCATTGTTAACGCTGTTGTCTGGATATTGCCTAGTTGTGACGAGTCGAGAGCTGACAGCTCCGTGATCCCCAATCCTATTTCGTGAACAAACAAACTGGAGGGAAATCAATATACAAAGTGACAGCTATCTTAGCGGAGACTGTAATCCATTCATGGCGGAAGAGCAATAAACTGGCGCAACTTGATGACCTTTGTTAAGGGGGGAAGGCCAGGGGAAAATAATGTTTCTTTTCTTGAGGATATGAACTGAGCGGAGTGTTATTTCAAAAGCAATAAAGATCAGGCCAACGCAACACTGGGGAGATGAAATCTGACTCCTTGATTTGCTCACTCCGGAATATCGGATCAATCCCCTCTCTCAAATCGCCGGGGAGAGAATCCACATTGCTTTACGTTTCCACCTGGGAAAAATTGGCGAGTCCTCCTCCTTCACACAAGGCAAGAATGTTGCCCATGACCCTGGTCTGCTCGAAATCGACAGAATCATGGTCACCACCATGTTCATAATCCCCACACAGTAGCCCAGGTGATACTTTAGGCTAGGGAAACCACCATGCTACCCAGTTGTGGGGGTTAAGCAGGGGCAGGTCTGGTTTGGATTGGAATGGGTGACCAGGAAGACACACCAGGTTGCTCCCTGCAGGACTAGGAAAGAGTTCTAGGTCACCTCTGGGACACGTTGTGCCTGTCACCATTGACATCAAAGGTCTAGATTGGTGGTTCTCAACTTAGACTCCCAGAAGCTTTCACCATTTGCTGTGCTGACCAAGATTTCTGGGAGTTATGGTCCAAGAACATCAAGATTAGAACCAAGAACAATGGTTTCCAATCTTGAGTCTCCAGATGTTCTTGGATGACACCTCCCAGAAGTCTTCACTCACTGTGCAGGCCAGGATTTCTGGGAGTTATGGTCCAAGGACATCTGTAGACCCAAGATTGGGAACCACTAGAACAATGGTTTCCAAAAGTGGGCCTCCAGATGTTCTTGGATGACACATCCCAGAAGTCTTCACCACTCACCATGCAGGCCAGGACTTCTGGGAGCTATGGTCCAAGAACATCTGTGGACCAAAGCCTGGGAACCACTGGTCTAGATGGCCTGGCCGCTGCCATTCGAAAAAGTCCTTTCTCCAACTTGAATCTAGAAGCGGTTCTACAGAGGATGCATTTTATACCCCTCTTTTGGCAATAAACCAATTCTAAAAGTATCTACCAGCCACCTATTTCCTTCCACCTCATGGATATGATGCAGATGCCCAGGAGCACAGACATCTCATTCCAAAAGCCTTCCTAGACATTTGGGGTTATACCTAAAAGGCTGGGGTGTCCTTATGACACCTCTGAGTCATATTTTGAAGAGAAAGTTAGACTATCAGTCTGACTGGTACAGGAAATAGAATCCGGACCATTCCAGCATGCACAACTGGAAGCTTTGCCATGCTAAATGGAGCTCCTTTTCTTATTAAAATGATTTCTTTTGTTATAAAATACAAAGATGTGTGCTTCAGTGTCTTCTCAACATCTCTGCCTTCTACCTACTAGTATGAGAAAGACACACCTACTAGGCTAAAGAAGACATATTTCTTAAAATAGCACCAGGTCTATTTCTGCCAAATAGGAACATTTAGAAGTCCTGCTGATTTTTTTTTTACATGAAAGAGTTAAGCATGGCCTTAATTTCCAAGTTGAAAGCACTGGTCCTGAATCATGCTTGCTGTGCAGATTTATAGTTTCCCTGGGTGGTAACTATATCATTTATTTAAAAACAGAGGAAAGTCAGGTTCATTTCTCTGTCTAATATATACTTGCATCAAGCCGCCTTTGAGGCTGATCTCCTATCTCAAAAACGTGTAGGAAAAAGCATTTTAATTGTAATAATTTACAATCCCTCCAAGTACTTTCATGTTTTTTTTTTTTTATTACCAATTACCGGAAGAATAACTCTGGAGGATTCTCTGTGCCGCAGGCCCCAGCCCACAGGCCACTAAAGTGAGAAAAAAATGAATTAATCCTGAATGATTTCTCTGCTTAACCATGTTTGCAAATGAATTATATGAACTCGCAACTCGCAAATGGAGCAAGGCGTCACGCCTATAGAACCTCAATGGATCTGGAGATCCATAGTCAAGAAGACAACTCAACCAAGGGTGATGCAGCGGGAAATGCAAAGGAGGGGGTGGCAAATCTAGTTCAGGTTGTAGTCTCTAGCTTCTAGGAGCTGTCCAAGGTTCTGAAAGGGAGGTCCCAGTTGGTTCAGCACCTCTGACAGTTCCCTGTGAAGCTCAGGCGTGGAAGAAGTTCACAGCCTGGGCAAAAAAAAAAAAATTAGAAGCACCAGCCGTGGGGGAGAGGGGAGGCTGTATTGATTTCAATGGAATGTATTCCTGGAGAAGAATGTATTTCATTAGACTACAGCCTGGGGTGATGTAGGAAGGTTTGATAACTGCAGGTGATGAGATACTATTTCTTTGACTCGTGAACTGGGTAGAGGCGTGCCATGTGCAGAGATTTCATGGGAGGAATGGTGAGATAGTCATTCCCCAGATTTTATACATACACAGAACTCCCAAGCTCTGGTGGAGAGTCTCTAGTCAAAGGTAGAGGGCACCATTTTGAGTATGGGTTCTGCATCTGCTCAGGTGCAGGCTTTCTTTCCATGAAGTTATGGTATGCCAGCCATGGACGGTGCCAAGTTCATCAGCGGAGGATGCCACTATCTTCAGATCCAGGGAAGAGGAAGCAGAGGGGAGATAGAGAAAGGATGGTGAGTGTAGAGCAGCAAGCTCCTTGCATCACCTTTTAACAAAGGACTCAAAGAGAACTAAACAGAGTCATGTGCAGAGTCTCCCCCTTCCTTCCTTCCTTCCTTCCTTCGGAAGCTGTTTGGTGCTTTCTCCTAGTGGACTGAAAATTACAATTATATTTATATATTTGGGTTAGAAAGTTCAGGCTCTTCATATTTGATGTCACTTTGCCTCCATCCCTATTTAGATCTATGATGGTCTATACATCTCCATATATATAGACCATCCTAGACCTAAACAGGGATGGAGGCAAAGTGACATCAAATATCAGGAGCCTGAACTTTCTAACCCAAGTGTGTGCAGGATCGGCTCTACTCCTGTAGGAGAAAGCTGCACTAGAGCTTACAGGATTGGGCCCTCTCCCTACAACCCTCCTGAGCTGCTCAGGAGTGTCACAGGTGGAGCCTGAGGCTATATAAGAACTGGCTTCTCTCTTTGCAAGCCTTGGCCTCTGCAACAAAGCTTGGGGCTTCTGCTCTGGCTTGGGCTGAATTTCTGGTTCCTGAGATAGTAACCCTGCTTAGGTTCCATCCCTTCCCTGTTCCTGCCTCACCTTCCGTCATGTCCCTGGGTCCTGCTGCTACCTGCTGCCCTGGTTTGCTCTCCCTGGCTTCTGATGTTTCTGACTCCAGCCTGCCTAAGCCCTTGAACTCCATCATTGCTCATCATTGCTCACCTGGACTTGAACTCCTAGTCTGGTAGACTGTGTCCTTGGTGGATGGGGCTATTGTGACTTTGATTCTGCAGCCTGGTTCTGACCTGGGTCCTGGTGCCTTTGCCCGAACCCTCACACCAAAAGAGAACAGGGTGGTCAGGCTAGACACCTTCCTCATCCACAGCTGTTCCTAATGCCACAGGAAAAAGGCTCTATCTTAGCTTTTATGGCTCTTGGGAAGATCAAAACTCGGTCATTGGACCAAATAAATTCAAGACTCCTCTATGAATCCATACCCAACCGATGAGCTCCTAGTCGACCCAAAATACTAAAAAGGCTACAGAGAGGAAAGCCAATGCAGCTCCCTTTCTGTAGGCCTTTTCTGCTGCAACTTTCAGGTTACCAACCATGGATGCAGGTGCATATTCAAAAGACCTGTGTGCTCACTTGTTAAACTGCAGTAATTCACTCAAGCCTCTGCTCGCAATCTGTGTTCTCTCCTGATGGCTTTAGGTCACTGGTTCAAGACAGACTCTGCTTTCCATCTTCCTAAGGGCAGCAGAACAATGCTGTTTGCATAATTATGTTGCAAACGGCACATAGAGTGCTCTATCAGGATATAAGTTGAAACAACAGGGACAATGATGAAAAAACTGCATATTTTGACATATCACCTTATGCACAGGGGGAGGATGGTTGGTTCTTTAGAATTCCTTCCTTCAAAAGGAAACAACTCATAAAGAACTAAAGCAGAGGGGAATGTTACAAATGCATTTGTCTCAAAGCATAAAACTCTGCTAGGTGCACCCGGTCCAGCAGAGGGAAGCGTAGCTGCCTGCATTGCTTCACAACTTAAGTTCACCTCCAAGCCTTCTGTGTTTTCCCCACCTTGGCTTCCTTGATGGCGACAAGATCCGTGTTGATTGAGTTTATTGATTCCTCGCCTCTCTCTTGAGCCTTATTATTTGAAATTCATGTCCTGCTCAGAGAAGCGCGGCAAGGACCGCATCAGATGGCTTTACAATATTTATTATACATCAACTCAGCCGGCTTTGTTTTTCTGGACAGTTTATTTTTTTTTCTGGGAGGGCTACGTTCAAAGCCCTTCCTTGGTTGGTGGGGGAATGTGGACAGATGTGTGTGTGGGGGTTGCTTTCTGCAGGGATGCTGTAAAGGGATGCTGCATGTTTTAGACAGCCTGTCACTGAGAATGCCATGGAAGGTGGCTGGTATGCATCTAAATACTAAGACAGAATTCCCATCTGGTGTCCTGAAAGCCACTCCCACCAACTATCTCTGTAGCTATGGTCATGCCTCATCGTCCCTGCCACAACCATTGTTCCCACCAACATACAGGTAGAGGACACTGCAGGATACGCACACGGATCCCAGTTAGAAAGTGGCTGAAGTCCAGAAGGAAGCTATGTCTAAAACAGGCCCATTGATGAGTCATCACCTATGTAGGTCCCATCCACTCAATGGGCTGACTTTAGTTAGGGTTTGGTACTGGGTTCCCACCACTCGGTAGATGCAGAAGCAACTCTTCCATTGTCTTGAATTTGGTGCAAAACTCTTCAGAGGAACAGGAAGATCCTTAATGAGCTTTGGTGGTTCATCCAAGACCCCACTGGCATTGAGACTTCCTACTGTACATAAAAGGCATTGCCGAGGGAGAAAATAAGCAAATCTGCGTGTCTTCTCCAGGCTTTAAAAAAGGGTACTTCAAGGGCCAGATGCAGGGGAGTGGTATCAGGAAACAGATATCTAGTCTCAAGCTCTCCCAGAGACATTTGGTGGGGCCCCTGTGAGATTCAGGAAGCTAGACTAGATGGGCCTCTGGCCTGATCCAGCAGGGCTCTTTTTATGTGTTCACATTTTTCTGTCTTGAACCCCTTGGGAAACTCTAAATTGCTCACATAGATCCGACAGGATTCAGTAATGAAGATAAGAGGTGTTTGGAAAATTATCCCAAGTCTCTGGCAAACTACGAAATGAAGATCAATGAGGGTTGGCACGCCAAAAGGTTAATGGTGATAAAGGAGTCTGGGAGGTTGGTAAAAATCACTTAGGAAGGTGAAGAAGTAAGAGACGGGAACTAGGGAGCACAAGTTCTTGATTTTTCATCCCAACAAGTTGCCCTGCATGCCTTCACAAGAGCCCTATAAGGTAACCTAAGCCAAGATATAAGTCCTGCTCACTCCTTATTGAAGTGTACAGAGCCCACAGACATTAAGAGGAGTGTGCAAGTCCACCCATCTCCTATTGTCCCTTTCAGATGGCCATCTGAAAAGAGGAAGGATGCATGGTGAAGAGAGCCATTCCTGATCAGTCAGAACTCAGAAGAAGACCCGGAATCTAGGGTAAAAAGAAATGACTTCAAGCAAGTAACTGAGATCAAGGACGTCTTCATAGGCTGATGGAATAGCACAGTGGCTTAGGTACCTGGCTGCGGTGCCAGAGGTTGGGAGTTCGATTCCACTCCAGTGAGTAGAGCCAGCCTGTGTCACTTTGGGCAAGCTTTACAGTTTTCGGCTGGGCCCAAAATAAAGGTGTGGGGAACCAACCACTCCTGAGCATTCTCGTGCCTGAAAAGCCTTGGGAAGGGCTGCCATAAATCAGAACTGACTTGATAGCATGTCATTGTGATTTCTTCATTGGAGAGGATTCCGTTGTTGATCGTGCAGCTTCGAAACTAGCGGGCTCTTTTGAGGCTCTTTAGTCTGGAAAAAAGGCGCCTGAGGGGCGATCTGATTGAGACATACAAAATAATGCAGGGCATAAGTCAAGTGGATAGATGGACACTCTTCTCCCTCTCAAAAAATACCAGAACTAGGGGACATCCACTCAAATTGAGGGCTGGGAGAGTAAGAACAGACAAAAGAAAAAAAATTTCACCCAGCACGTTGTCAGTCTGTGGAACTACCTGCCACAAGAGGTGGTGATGGCATCTGGCCTGGATGCCTTCAAAAGGGGATTGGACAGATTCGTGGAGGACAAGTCCATCACAGGTGACAAACCATGATGGAGATGTGTCATCTCCAGGCTTAAAACCGGGGTACCTCAAGGGCCAGATGCAAGGGAGTGGTATCAGGAGACAGAGATCTAGTCTCATGCGCTCCCAGACTCATCTGGTGGGGCCACTGTGAGATCCAGGAAGCTGGACTAGATGGGCCTTTGGCCTGATCCAGCAGGGCTCTTCTTAGGTTCTTATGAGACAGCACTGGTGATCTAACCTCAAGCCATTGGGTTCCAACCATTGCGCAATATGGCAAAGCGGAGTGCAGCTCCTTGCCGGGATCTGTCTCCTGCCTAGGAGCTGATTGCCATCCTAGGCTCCAGGAATACAACCTGTGGACCCTTTTTCTAGTTCACTATGCCATAGACAGCACTTTTGGGCTCATTAACCATCACACCGACCTAACTGAAGAGCAGTGCCGGGGAAGCATGAAGAAAGTAAAAGCATGGGCCGGGCTTGGTGTCAGAAGTCGAACTGAAAGTTATTAATAGGCATTAATGAATGCGTCTTTACTTGGAATCTTGACAGAGGTTGAGTGGAGGCTCTCTCCTCCTTTATGAAAAGCGGAAGGCAGAAAAACAGCAAAGGGTGACAAGGGAAACCTTGCCGGTAAGGTTAGCTTCTGCTTCTATTGAGTATCCAGAACCTTGCCGCTGTAAGGTCTCCTGGGTAGTCAGAATTGTATGCTTTGATTTCCAGCTTTTACAACTCATTAGCCGTGTGGAATCCAGGGCTGTCGCTGCCTCCGCCTGTTCAGGCATTTATTGCAGCAGGCGCCCTATCGAACGATTTCCTGTTCCACCAGGCAGATGTCTTAATCAGACACACCCACCACTGCATAAGCCTGTTCCTCTCTAGTGTGAGAGTGGTCTCCAGAAATAAATAAATGCTGAATACATCCAGGGATGTGTTTCCTTTTGCAAAAGCTAAGAAGTCCCCATCCATCCATCCATCCATCCACCATCAGCTCCTTCCTTCCTTCCTTCCTTCCTTCCTTCCTTCCTTCCTTCTACCACCTCAATCCTCCCTCCCTCCCTCCCTCCCTCCCTCCCTTCCTTCCATCAACTTGGCCCTTCCTTCCTTCCTTCCTTCCTTCCTTCCTTCCTTCTATCACCTCAATCCTCCCTCCCTCCCTCCCTCCCTCCCTTCCTTCCATCAACTTGGCCCTTCCTTCCTTCCTTCCTTCCTTCCTTCCTTCCTTCCTTCCTTCCTTCTATCTTTCATCATCTTGGTCCTTCCTTCATTCATTCATTCCTTCCTTCAGCTCAATCCTCCCTCCTTCCCTTCCTCCCTTCTGTCTATCTTCCATCAGCTTGGTCCTTCCTTCCTTCCTTCCTTCCTTCCTTCCTTCCGTTGCTAGGCTTGCACTGGGAAGATGAGCATGATCTCACATCAAGCCATAAGGAATGGAGAAGAACCAAGCCAAGGGTGTATCTGCCCCAGTGTTCGCTTCATCCGGCGGTCGACCAATGGTCTTGGGGAAGTCCACCAGGAAGCCACAAATACAACTGTACCGCACATCTGACTTTCCCTGGCCAAAGTCCTACAAAGCTATGATATTTCTGATGGTAGAAAAGATACATAGCCCTCCTGGTAACCTTTTGTACAAGACACCATTCTCACTAGTGTAACTACTCCATCAAAAGACCAAGCTGGTCCTCGGCATCTCTCTGGGTGAGAAGACAGCTGTTGCAATTCATGCAGCTTGCCCATGAGGACTCGACCACTGATTATATATATCCCTAACCCTAATTATGCAAGATCAGTAAATTATATGCCAGGCATCTGTTGGAAAAATTACAGGACTGGATACAGGTGGAGAATATTCTTGCAGATGAGCAAGTGGGCTTCAGGCAGGGAAGATCCACAATTGATCAGTGCCATGTTCCGCATCGTTTAGTTAGTAAGTATTCATCACCTAAAGGTGGGGTCCTTTTTGCTGTCTTTATGCTGCCGTCATCACTTAGCATCATTTGCTACATTGGCTGAGACGTCTATTCCAGCAACATCAGGGCTGCTACACTTGCACTGCACTATCCTGCAGTAAATCTCTCTCTCTCTCTCTCTCTCTCTCTCTCTCTCTCTCTCTCTCTCTCTCTCTCTCTCACACACACACACACACACACACACACACACACACACACACACACACACACACACACACACACACACACACACACACATCCCATCCCATCCCATCCCATCCCATCCCATCCCATATTGTTCTGAACCTCACAGAGACCACCCAACGTAATATGGCTGGTAGGACAAAGCAGCAAGGGGTCCTCCAAACACACCCAACCACTACCTCCTTTTTGAAGAAGAGAAATCAGCTACTGGAAGATGTGGCTATTGCTTCCCCTCTGATCTGGGTGAAGGTGCTCTCTTGCGCTGGTCCACAGCTCAATGGCATGGAGGCATTCTGCCAACCCAACGCTGTTGCACTGTATTCCTCTTTGTCGTTGCAAGTGTGATATTCTGAGCCATGGGAACGCTGTGTTTCCAAACCCGGTAGGAACAAAGGGCTGGCAGACTCCTCACACTTCTTCCTGTGATTTGCAAAAGGAGGAAGCCATTTTCATTTATCAGAACTCACTTCTCTGTGCTGTTTCTTAAATTAGATTCTTTATTGCTGTATGAGATTCTTTCTGTATCTCTCTCTATCTCTTCCTCCCCCTCTCCCCTCCATGCATCACCTTTAGTCCAGGTCATGGGGAATAGTATATTCTCCAGCGACCCAACTCATTGCATTCCTGTTGCATCTTCTAATTTATGAATTTCAGTCGTTGGGACAAATCTTCCATGCCGTAACCTCAAAACATGATTGATGAGAGGCTCGGCACATGCAAAAAGCGACTTATCAGCTGGTGTCAGACTTACTCTGGCTTGCCATTTTTCTTATTTTCTTTGCCCTGACCTTGAACACTTTCTACAAGCCTCAATTGGGTGCATAAACAGAAGCCCCCTTCTCCATGTGAGGAGGGAAGTGGCGGGGGTGCTGCTGCCGCAAGCAGGCAAGGTGTGGGGAAGAGGGATGACAGAGGTTAGATCCTGTTGTCCAAATGCACACAAGACTTGCTGGGATTTGCTGTCTCACATGGGAGAGTGAGAACAGACAAAATAAAATATTTTTTTGTACCCAGTGTGTTGTTAGTCTGTGGGACTCCCTGCCACGGGAGGTGGTGATGGCATCTAGCCTGGATGCCTTCAAAAGGGGATTGGACAGATTCCTGGGGGAAAAGTCCATCCCAGGTGACAAACCATGATGGAGATGTGTCATCTCCAGGCTTAAAACCAGGTTACTTCAAGGACCAGATGCAGGGGGAGTTGTATCAGGAGACAGAGATCTAATCTCGTGTGCTCCCAGACGCATTTGGTGGGGCCACTGTGAGACCCAGGAAGCTGGACTAGATGGCCCTTTGGCCTGATCCAGCAGGGCTCTTCTTATGTTCTTATTTTGTTATGACTTGGTCCCAGATTCTCTGCCACCATTCCGAGAAAGGAGTTTCAGTGATGCCAACAGGTACGGACTTTTGACAACACCTAGTAGAGAATGACGACTCTAAAGATCCCTCCGCAATCTAAAGGCTGAAATAATGCATACTGGAATATTAGAATGCTGGATAGCTCAGCAATTTAGGCATCTGCCTGAAGAGCCAGAGGTTGGGAGTTCAATTCCCCACTGGGCCTTCTTGACAGAGACTTGATGATCAACAAAATCCCTGGTAGCTCTGCAGTTCTAAGATGATGGTGAGGATGACTAGAAGGGATAGAGCCTTGTGACAGCTAGGGACCCTGATTTCATGGCAGCAATAGCTCCAGTCTGGGTTGGATTTTTAACTTGAGTAGACCTGTCCATGGTGCTGAACCCATTTGAGAGACCTCTTCAGAACCTTGGAGAGCACCATGAAAGCTTACAAAAGAGACAGCACAGTTTAACTGAGGAGGAAACAGATGTAAGAATTCAATAGACACCATTGCATGTTCTGTAGACACAGAGACATTCTTATCTCTCTTCTGCTGCACACAGATATTTCGGTCACTTGCTTTGGGTTGACTACAGGGTTTCCTGTGTATGCATTTGTTTTTCGTAACCTAAAACGGTAGACCTCTCCATCTCTTTTAATGGCATCGTAATCTGGTATTTTCACTTTATCGAGCCAGCTGCACTTAACCTTGCCACCTAAGCTCAGAAATCTTACTTCCCTTTATGGACTGCTTGGCACTCAAGAGAGCAATCCCAGCGACAAAGCTCAAGAGAAGTCCTTGCTTCCAGCACACAGGGGTCCAAACAGAACAGTAGTATTGTGAGCTTTGTAATGGCTGTCACTCAGTTGCCACATGGTGGCCAACAGCTTCTTTTCTTGTGGTCTTCCAGTGGCCCACCTACCTTCCTTATGTTTTTTTCTGAGGAAATGTGTGTATACACCAAGCATGACCTTCTCTAGCTCCTTATGGTGACTTTCCCAGTACAAGGAGTTAGACTCTTTGTTGCTCTCTGTATTTTTCTAAAGAAGAACACCACGCATAGAGAAAATAGAGCAAATCCTGTCTCTTCTGTCATGTAATAAAGTAGCTCACAAGGGTCCCAGAATTCCAAGCCTAGATTGCCAATGGCAAAGGACTGTGGGAGTTGTGGTCCCAAACATCTGGAGTGCTGAAGGCTCACCATCACTATCCTATAACATCTGGAGACCCACAGTTGTGGACCACTACCTTAGAAAGACATGAGGGTTCGAACAGAAGACACCAAACAATTCTGATCTCATTCTCTGTGCAGCTTTGTTACCCTTGAGATGCAAAGGATTTGTGTCCTTTACTGTTTGTAATTGCTGTCGCCACTACAGTAAAAGACCTGAACTTCAATAGTACAATTATTTCTATTATGCATCCGCTTATTTTAAAGAAAAATCTTAGCTATTGTGGTTTGATCATCAAGTTGATGAATTTATCTCCTAGAGGAACCTTTACCTGCCCCAGCTTTGATGTCAATTCCTTGCCTTTCAGACAGTAGAGAAAGAAATGAAATTAATTAGCGGCGTTTGTTCTCAACCCCCCATTTGCATTCCTATTTAATACTGTGGTTTTGATTTTTGATTATATTTTATGCTTTCGGGCCCTTGGGGAAGCCTCAGAGCAGAGGGGGTTGCAGTCAATGGCTGACTTTCCTCTTATTTTTCTCCTTCATTTGCTGAACATTAGGGAGCTCAACAGAACAGAGCAGTGGGGCATGGGGAGAAAGTGTATGGCTTATATATGACCCTGTAGTATGGAAAGCTCTCTGTGACTTATATAGGCTACCAATTATATAGGCTACACCTTATATAGGCTACACCCCCATCTCCAGCAAGCTGGGCACTCAGTTTAATGACCTCAAAGGATGGAAGGCTGAGTGAACATCAACCAGCTACTGGGATTGAGCCTGGGTTGAGAGCAGAGTTTTGGCTGAGGTGCTGTATTTTAACCACTGCTCCACAAAACTTTCACTTGTTTTTTTTTAATATGCAAGTTCCAAAATCCCCCAGCCAATTGATCCCAAGCTTGATGATCAAAGAGGAAAAGGGAAGAGGAACAAATGGTCAAGCAGAATGTAGCTGGCTGGATTGGAACGTGGTTTCAGTCTCTGGCTGTATACGTTAGGAGTTCGATTCCCCACTGTGCCTCCTAAGATAAGAACCAGCCTATGTGTTGTTCACCAAGGGCAACCCGAGAAAGAGGGAAGGGCCAACCATTTCTGTGTATTCTGGAAAAAGTCACCATGTTAGAATTGACTTAACAGCATGTGAATATTATCATAGAAGCTGAATTGATTTTTCATTATAGCATGAATTGATTTTTCAAATTGAGAATAGAGTTGACCCATTGAATCAACAGGAACCTGCTCACATATGTACATTTCCAGCAAAGACTGGTCGTTCCAATACCAGTGGAGCAGGGAACCCACTTCCGATATTATCCTGAACTTTTCATGGGAGCTATCCAAGGTCCTGGAAGCTACAAGCAAACTAGGCATAGCAGCTCAAAGAGCCACTTTCAAGTCCGCCTGGAATCAAATGGAAATCCACTTCTCCATGGATACCAATATCATCATCCTCCATTGGTGTTGCAGCCATTGTTTAGTTATGAGGCTCTGTTGGATTTAAGCCAGGAGAATTAGATAGGGAAATAACTATTTTCAGGGCTTTTCTGCCATGGTGAAGAAGGGGAAGAAAAACTCCAGATCACCAACATGTTGCCTATAGCTTGTGTCATTCTTTGCTTTTTTCCATTTTTAGAAAGATGCCTGAACACACAGAAAAGTGCTTTTGGATGAGGTGGAGTTGTAATCTGAACAGGCAGAAGAATTGATCATCTCAATGTGGATGGGTCATGGTTTTGTCTTCATGATCTCAAATGGAATTATGCTGTATGGGTGTTCAATACAACAATCATTTTTTAGCTGGGCTGCCAGATAAGATAGACGGAGGACAGCACCTTCCAAACCTCAGAGGTGCTATGATTTCTCCGGGGCTGAAGCTCTTTTCCCCCTTTATCTTGTTTTCTCACTTGTCTTCAGTGGTCAAGGAAAAAGTGAACACTTCTTCCACTCCATTAATACCTGGCTTATTTATGTCTGTGGTTCATGCCTTCTCCTAAGAATCCCGGCTCTCCCTGTTTGGCACATCTATAGCAATGATGCACAACCGTGGGCTCCAAGTTTCTCTTGGTTTAGGTCTCTGGTTGTGGAGCCAAAAGTTGGGTGTTCGATTCCCCACTGGGCCTCTTTGACAAGTGCCGGACTTCATGATGCCTAGGGCCCCTTCAGACTTGCCATTCTATGATGTTCCCAGTGATGAGCACAGCCAGAACAAAAAGGGAACTGAGTCATCTTTTTTCTCTCTCCTCCTCGGCCATCATTCACTCCATGCTATCTCCTTTTCTCTCTTGGTCTGCTCTGTCATTCTTGTCTCATTCATTTCCCAGGCTGGGTGAGTCATTTCTGCTGACTAGGATTACAGCAATGTTGAAGGAAGGAAGGAAGGAAGGAAGGAAGGAAGGAAGGAAGGAAGGAAGGAAGGAAGGAAGGAAGGAAATTTGCTGTAACATACAATGTAATTTAGAAATGTAAGAGCAAAAAGCTTATGGAAACAGATCCATTCCACCTCAAAATGTACAGAGATCAAAAGGGGGGTGTGAAATCACAGCTTTCCTACTCTAGTTAAGAAATATCTCCCTTTCTAGTCGTTTCAGTAGTTTTTTTGTACTTGAAAGTCAATAAAATCTAGGCTGAAGGTTGAGATGGCAGAGGCAGGACCACAAGCAGGCTTGAACAAAGGGAAATAATTTTAGAACTCTAATATAGGTGTTGAGGGAAAAAGGATCTTATTTTGGTGCTGTGCCATTTTAGAAGGATGATCTGAAAGTGGATTATTGAAGAATGAAGTCTTCTGTCATGCAATTTATTTTCATTGGCTTTACTGGTTTATATTTGTTGCCGTTTTAAAGATCGGGGTGTGTGTGATTCAGCCTCTGAAAACAATAAAAATAACAGCACTCAGTAAATATTCCTATTGGGGGACCACAGTTCCAAGGATCCACTTGACAGATAAGTTGAGAGGCCTTCGAGATTATGCTCTAAAATAAATAAATGGGCCCAAATCCTATTGGGTAGTTCTACCAGCAGATAGGCAGTGGTGGAACCAGGAATGGCAGATGGCTGCCAATTAAAGAGTCACCGCTTTGATTCCTGGTCACATGGACCGGTATACCATGAGGAATTGAATTGAGGATTTTATGGGAATTTGCCACCTGGAGCTATTTATTTATTTATTTATTTATTTATTTATTCATTCATTCATTCATTCATTCATTCATATATATATATATATATATATATATATATATATATATATATATATATATATATATATATATATATATATATATATATATATATATATATATATATATGCATGTTAGGGTGGATTCGGGTTTCTTCCCGTGTAGAAATCTGGTTGTTTTGGCGACGTTTCGACGAGGTCTCACTCGTCATCTTCAGGCTGGTGTTCTGGCTTCTTTCTTCTTGAAGCAAAGTGTGGTCTCAGTTGAAGTCCTTCTATAAATACTGCTGGGGGGTGTGTGGTTTGCTTGCTCTGTTGCTGATTGTAGGTTCCTTTGTTCCTTTGTTCTTTTGTGATCTGCTGTGTGGCTGAGGCGATCGTTAAGGGATTAACTGCTGATGGCTGTTTAGATGATAATTTAAAAAATTAAATTATCCAACCTACTACAAGACCCTGCTTACATACCTTTGAACACAGACCCCACCACCTACCTGGAAAAAACCACCAAAGCCAAAATAAAAGCCTCTCCCTTAAGTGAAGAAATCAAGCCAAGCATCATCCCCAGAGAGAAATCATCCAGATGCCCCAAGCTCTACGGCCTCCCCAAGATTCACAAAGAAGGAACACCTCTCAGACCCATAGTCAGCTCCATAGGCTCACCTCTACAAAACCTCGCCAAATTTCTTGCCAAACAACTCCAGCCCTATGCAGAATCCATCACTTCATACGTACAAAACTCGTTCCACTTCATAGAAATTATAAAGAAACAAGACCTACAACCCAATGACCTACTCGTGAGCTTCGATGTTGTTTCGCTCTTCACACAAGTGCCCATTCAAGAAGCCTTGACAGCTATCCACAACAAATACAACCCCCCCAAACACATCCTAGATCTGACCAACCACTGCCTAACCAACACATACTTCATCCACAATGGACAAAGATACAAACAGATAGAAGGAGCACCCATGGGATCACCCCTCTCACCGGTCATCGCAAACCTATATATGGAACACTTTGAAACCAACGCGTTACAGAAGTCCGAACATAAACCCAAACTCTGGCTCAGATATGTTGATTTACACCTTTGTTATCTGGCCACACGGGAAAGATAAACTGAACAACTTCCTCACACATCTCAACAGCCTACACCCCAAAATACAATTCACTATGGAAATAGAAGCCAACAACCAACTTCCCTTCCTGGACGTCCTAATCTACAAAACCCGACGGCTCCTTAGGACATACCATCTACCAGAAAAAAACACATACAAACCGCTACTTAAATGCACAATCACACCACCACCCTGCACAGATCAACTCCGTAGCAAAAACCCTCATCTCCAGAACCAAACGCCTCGCTGACAAAGACCACCTAAAAACTGAATTACACACTCTCTCGAATGTTTTAATTGCTGAACGGATTCCAAAAAAACACCATCACCAAACTAATCCAAAAGGAAACACCCCCAAGAACCAAGAAACAGAAGAGAACAACGGCACCGCCCCTCCTCCCTTACATCAAAGGCACCACAGACAAAATCAGCAAAATTCTCCACAAACACAATATCAAGACAGCCTTTTGCACCGACCAAAAAATAGCCAACATCTTAAGAAACCCCAAAGACAAGATTGAGCTAGAAAACCAAGGAGTCTACGAAATACCATGCAAAGTCTGTCCAGCCACATACATCGGACAAACAAACAGGAGAATAAGCGCACGCATCGCAGAACACAAGAACGCAGTCAAAAAAGAAGAAAAATCTTCCTCTCTCTTCCAGCACATAAAAACAACAGGTCATGAAATTGACTTTGAAAGAACCAAACTCATCTCCAAAACTGAACACTTCAACAGTCGAATAATCATGGAAGCCATTGAAATAGAGAAACACCCAAACAACATGAATAAACGTGATGACACCTCCCGCTTGCCTGACATCTGGAAACTAGCCCTGGTCAACAGACGAGCCTCTGTCACAAAGACTGACACCAGGTCCAAAAGGACACAAGATGCCACCACCTTCCATCCACACCAAACACAAACCCAGACCCTTCCCACAGATGAAACGAAACCACCATCCAATAACAAAACCACGACTGCACCATCTACTGCGGCACCCCACTCCAGTCACCACATGGAGCACACTCACACACCCCCAAAAAACATTGGGAGACCACAGACACGTAGCCAGACCAAAATGAATTCACAAGACACAGGACCCCACTCCACCAAAGCCCAGGATACTGCCAGAACCTACCAGCCATCTAACCCACCAGCATGTAAACAGCCATCTAAACAGCCATCAGCAGTTAATCCCTTAACGATCGCCTCAGCCACACAGCAGATCACAAAAGAACAAAGGAACAAAGGAACCTACAATCAGCAACAGAGCAAGCAAACCACACCCCCCCCAGCAGTATTTATAGAAGGACTTCAACTGAGACCACACTTTGCTTCAAGAAGAAAGAAGCCAGAACACCAGCCTGAAGATGACGAGTGAGACCTCGTCGAAACGTCGCCAAAACAACCAGATTTCTACACGGGAAGAAACCCGAATCCACCCTAACATGCATACCTATACCCGTGAAAATCTACGAAAACAAATATCCGACCTCTACGGGAGGAAACCTTCCAGCTGACCAGAACCTACGAGAAACTAGAAGTCCGAAGAGCCACCATCTTATGTGACATTGCATTCCTACGCAACTGCCGAGACAAAAATGTGATCCCCACAAGCTTTCAACTGAAATTCCACTCAAAACCCCATCCAGCGAAAGGATCCTGAAAAGAACAGAACTAGCCCTAATCAGAAGCGAACTACACAGGAAAAGATACCTACTAGATCAAACCAACAGAGACCTACTCACTCTCCACCTCAAACTCAGCAACAAAATCCACCCAACACTCTGGAACAAATCCAAGCAACTGGCCGCCTGGAGAGCTGAAACAGAGACCTCCCACAAGACAGACACACACACCAACAAACTCCACAAACTGGAAAAACGCCAGAAGCCCAACCCCCACACAACAGCCCATGAAACAAACAGTTCACAACATATCAGACAGGACACTCACCATCGCAGAGACCAAAGTCCTTTCCAAAGGATTCAACTTTGCAATCGCCCCAGACACATCCCCACCGAAAACATCATATGCGGGAGGAAGCCAGCCTAACCAAAATCAACCCAGATGAAGCCAACAAAATCAGACTCGAAGTCACCAATGTCCTCTGCTCCAGCAAACCACCCAGAAGCAATTTACACAAAGAAGAACAAAAGCCCTCTCCAACCTGAGGAAAGACAACAACATAATCATTCTCCCAGCAGACAAAGGCAATGCCACAGTGGTGATGAACACATCCGACTACCAAGCCAAATTATCCAACCTACTACAAGACCCTGCTTACATACCTTTGAACACAGACCCCACCACCTACCTGGAAAAAACCACCAAAGCCAAAATAAAAGCCTCTCCCTTAAGTGAAGAAATCAAGCCAAGCATCATCCCCAGAGAGAAATCATCCAGATGCCCCAAGCTCTACGGCCTCCCCAAGATTCACAAAGAAGGAACACCTCTCAGACCCATAGTCAGCTCCATAGGCTCACCTCTACAAAACCTCGCCAAATTTCTTGCCAAACAACTCCAGCCCTATGCAGAATCCATCACTTCATACGTACAAAACTCGTTCCACTTCATAGAAATTATAAAGAAACAAGACCTACAACCCAATGACCTACTCGTGAGCTTCGATGTTGTTTCGCTCTTCACACAAGTGCCCATTCAAGAAGCCTTGACAGCTATCCACAACAAATACAACCCCCAAACACATCCTAGATCTGACCAACCACTGCCTAACCAACACATACTTCATCCACAATGGACAAAGATACAAACAGATAGAAGGAGCACCCATGGGATCACCCCTCTCACCGGTCATCGCAAACCTATATATGGAACACTTTGAAACCAACGCGTTACAGAAGTCCGAACATAAACCCAAACTCTGGCTCAGATATGTTGACGACACCTTTGTTATCTGGCCACACGGGAAAGATAAACTGAACAACTTCCTCACACATCTCAACAGCCTACACCCCAAAATACAATTCACTATGGAAATAGAAGCCAACAACCAACTTCCCTTCCTGGACGTCCTAATCTACAAAAAACCCGACGGCTCCTTAGGACATACCATCTACCAGAAAAAAACACATACAAACCGCTACTTAAATGCACAATCACACCACCACCCTGCACAGATCAACTCCGTAGCAAAACCCTCATCTCCAGAACCAAACGCCTCGCTGACAAAGACCACCTAAAAACTGAATTACACACTCTCTCGAATGTTTTAATTATAACGGATTCCAAAAAAACACCATCACCAAACTAATCCAAAAGGAAACACCCCCAAGAACCAAGAAACAGAAGAGAACAACGGCACCGCCCTCCTCCCTTACATCAAAGGCACCACAGACAAAATCAGCAAAATTCTCCACAAACACAATATCAAGACAGCCTTTTGCACCGACCAAAAATAGCCAACATCTTAAGAAACCCCAAAGACAAGATTGAGCTAGAAAACCAAGGAGTCTACGAAATACCATGCAAAGTCTGTCCAGCCACATACATCGGACAAACAAACAGGAGAATAAGCGCACGCATCGCAGAACACAAGAACGCAGTCAAAAAGAAGAAAAATCTTCCTCTCTCTTCCAGCACATAAAAACAACAGGTCATGAAATTGACTTTGAAAGAACCAAACTCATCTCCAAAACTGAACACTTCAACAGTCGAATAATCATGGAAGCCATTGAAATAGAGAAACACCCAAACAACATGAATAAACGTGATGACACCTCCCGCTTGCCTGACATCTGAAACTAGCCCTGGTCAACAGACGAGCCTCTGTCACAAAGACTGACACCAGGTCCAAAAGGACACAAGATGCCACCACCTTCCATCCACACCAAACACAAACCCAGACCCTTCCCACAGATGAAACGAAACCACCATCCAATAACAAAACCACGACTGCACCATCTACTGCGGCACCCCACTCCAGTCACCACATGGAGCACACTCACACACCCCCAAAAACATTGGGAGACCACAGACACGTAGCCAGACCAAAATGAATTCACAAGACACAGGACCCCACTCCACCAAAGCCCAGGATACTGCCAGAACCTACCAGCCATCTAACCCACCAGCATGTAAACAGCCATCTAAACAGCCATCAGCAGTTAATCCCTTAACGATCGCCTCAGCCACACAGCAGATCACAAAAGAACAAAGGAACAAAGGAACCTACAATCAGCAACAGAGCAAGCAAACCACACCCCCAGCAGTATTTATAGAAGGACTTCAACTGAGACCACACTTTGCTTCAAGAAGAAAGAAGCCAGAACACCAGCCTGAAGATGACGAGTGAGACCTCGTCGAAACGTCGCCAAAACAACCAGATTTCTACACGGGAAGAAACCCGAATCCACCCTAACATGCATACCTATACCCGTGAAAATCTACGAAAACAAATATATATATATATATATATATATATATATATATGCATGTTAGGGTGGATTCGGGTTTCTTCCCGTGTAGAAATCTGGTTGTTTTGGCGACGTTTCGACGAGGTCTCACTCGTCATCTTCAGGCTGGTGTTCTGGCTTCTTTCTTCTTGAAGCAAAGTGTGGTCTCAGTTGAAGTCCTTCTATAAATACTGCTGGGGGGGTGTGGTTTGCTTGCTCTGTTGCTGATTGTAGGTTCCTTTGTTCCTTTGTTCTTTTGTGATCTGCTGTGTGGCTGAGGCGATCGTTAAGGGATTAACTGCTGATGGCTGTTTAGATGGCTGTTTACATGCTGGTGGGTTAGATGGCTGGTAGGTTCTGGCAGTATCCTGGGCTTTGGTGGAGTGGGGTCCTGTGTCTTGTGAATTCATTTTGGTCTGGCTACGTGTCTGTGGTCTCCCAATGTTTTTTGGGGTGTGTGTGAGTGTGCTCCATGTGGTGACTGGAGTGGGGTGCCGCAGTAGATGGTGCAGTCGTGGTTTTGTTATTGGATGGTGGTTTCGTTTCATCTGTGGGAAGGGTCTGGGTTTGTGTTTGGTGTGGATGGGAGGTGGTGGCTCCCATCTTCCGAAGGAACTCTGGGCAGTTTACAACACCAACAGTAATACTTCCATTGACCTTCTACCAATATAGCTACACAACACCATTTTGGCCATTGAGTCATATCTCGTTGGAAAAGGGACCTTAGGGGGCTTTGTTTCCAAGGATCCCTCAGACGATGCTAGAGAAGCTACTGTCTAAAAAGAGGAAATTTCCAAACTTTTGTATTACCACCCATGAATCTGCTTCTGTGAACGTGTTCCTGTTGAAGGATTCACACCTTGTCTCAAGCTTCTCAGAAATAGCTCCTTATACTGTCAAGCGGCCATGGTGTAGTTGAAGGTCATTTCTCCTCCTCAACCTTTTGAGCTGCAAATGGCTCCCGCTTCACGACCAACCTGTCAATCCCAGCTGCCTGAAAGCTGAAGCATTAGTCAGTCCTGGGCTGAAGCACACGTGAAATGCAGGGAAGGAGGATGCATCAACAACGCCTGATTGCTCTCCTCCACCCGCTGCAAAACGGATGGTGAGGGACCATGATTCATCTCGGCCGGCGAAAATTGGATTATAAGTGTTGTTGAGGCAGAAAGGAAATGTTGAAAGGGAAACACGGCCTCTTTCTTTGGGTGAGCAGCTAGCTGAAGGGTTTTTAATTGTATATAAGTCAGTTTCTGGAATGGAAGAGCACTTCCAAGATTGAGCATCTGAAGTCAACTTCTCAAGGGGCCAGCCAGCGGTTCATCTCACTCATGACTGTCTTCGGTGACTGACAGGAATTCCAGGAGGTCCCAGGTAGATGCCTCTTCTGAATCAACCTGTCTCAAATCCTTTTAAAGGGGATGGGAATGTAATGAAAATGGTTCGTCAAGGTCTCCCTCATTCTGTATTCAGTTGCCACGTTGACCAAAAACAAGGGCCACAAGCACGGCATGGGAACAATGGCTCTCTCAAAGAGGAATGTAAATCTTGGCCTAGTTCACCCATCTGTGGAAAATGGGAAAGTGTAAGAAGAAAAACAAACATTGTATGAAGCAGATCTTCCTTAATCATCACCTCATTGAATTTCCCCACCATACAGCTTCAGTGCACAACTATGTCTCCTAGGATTATATAAGAAGAGAAGCAGAGAAACCAACCACCCCGGTGAAAACTTGTGACCCCAATGGTAGAGGGGCCAGCAGCGAACCCATGTCAGTTTCCATTTCAACCTTGTAGATCAGTGGTTCTCAACCTGTGTGTCCCCAGATGTTCCTGGACTGCACCTCCCAGAAGCCTCCACCACTCGCTGTGCTGGAAGGGGTTTCTGGGAGTTGTAGTCCAGGAACATCTGGGAACCCACAGGTTGAGAACCACTGGTGTAGACAGAAGCTACTCAAATTCTGAGTTCTGTTTTGGTCTGATATTTAAAAGAGCTATCCAAGGTACTGAACACAGTTTTGGGATAGGGTCCCATGTGTTAAATAGTTCTTGCAAAGTCTGCAATAAAAACAAAGTAGAGAATATTCACCAGCACACATAAGTAACCCCAAGATTCTTCCCTTCATCCCATGAGAGTGTGAGGTGTTAAGTGCTTCAAGGAATGATACCTGCTTGATCAGCAATTAAAGAAATGTGTACAAACAATGTTTTACCACCAAGGAACATGAATTTGCCCAGCATAATGATGATTTGAGCTTGAACATTGAAGAATAAGAAGCAGTGGATGGGTTGTTTGAGTCTCTTTGAAGCATCTGCCAGTATTCTGCTATTGCTGTGTACATATCCTTTCCTTCTTATTGGCAAAGAATGCTGGCTTTGTGCAGGGAGAGCATGTGCCTATTATGGAGAAACCGAGAGCAGAGGCTTTCCTGTCTGGCTGCTCCACTGAGCAAAACTCTGCCATGTGGAATCTTCTGACACACAAACACATCCTGCCCTCCCAGGAAGCAAACCATGGCTCCCTAAGTTACCCGTTTCCGGGCTGCCAGAATCATTTCACGCACCATACTTTGATGGCTCCCCTAACAAACTTCACAAACTCACAGAACCCAACACCCCGTGTTTGATTTGCTGCCTCTGCCACCTGCAGAGGCAACCTGATTAAAGAGGGCTCTCCATTAGAGAGGCAACAACAAAGCTGTTAATTACTTCCAAAGCCCCAGCCCTTCACTCTCATTCCTCTAATCGGTAAACGGACGGCTGAGGGCTTGATAAAAGGAAGAAAGGGGGAAATCAAGGTTTTTAATTATTGTCAAGAGGGCCTGAAGATGGTGTTGAAAAAGAGCCCTCTGTTTTGTGTGTGTGTGAAAACAGAGAGAGAGAGAGAGAGAGAGAGAGAGAGAGCTCCAGTTCTTAAGTACAGTGAATCATAATTTACCACTGCTCTTTCGCTGGTAAGACATGATAGATTGTGTCCATTCATCTTCAATCTACATTCAAATTAATAATTGGAACAGTCTTCATATGGAGTGGATAGGAGCTGAAGAAAGAGGGGAAAGGCTGCAGCTGTTGAGTCCACTGGCCCTTTTCCAATTCAAAAGTCAAGGTGTGATGACCCAGCTGTCCCTTTTGGACACACGGCATCGTTTCCATTCTTCTTGGGCAGAACCCAACTCATTTTGCTCTTATGGAAATGTGGCTTGACCAGAAGGTGCAGCCTCCCAAGGTATGACCCTTCCATGTTCGAGAGGTTCTCCATAAGTGGTGGCCTTGATACTTGCAGGACTACTCTCTCTCTCTCTCTCTCTCTCTCTCTCTCTCTCTCTCTCTCTCTCTCTCTCTCTCTCTCTCTCTCTCTCTCTCTCTCTCTCTCTCTCTCTCTCTCTCTCTCTCTCTCTCTCTCTCTCTCTCTGCCTCCTGGGATATAAATCCCAGCTTATTTTGTTGCCCCGTGTGAAGACAAGAAATGGCAGAAAGGCCCTTCCTTGCTTGCGAGGGTGTGAGGTCTCAGGATGAGTCTTCATGTTGGAGAGATTGGCTTCTGGGCCAATAAGGCAAGGTGAGCAAAATGACAAGAACCGCTGCTTTGTTTCGTAAGCCTTTAGAAGCCCAAAAGCACTGAATGGGTTGTTTGAGTCTTTTTCCTAAGACAATCTCTCTCTCTCTCTCTCTCTCTCTCTCTCTCTCTCTCTCTCTCTCTCTCTCTCTCTCTCTCTCTCTCTCTCTCTCTCTCTCTTGTACACATTTCAGCCTGCTACTGTTCATGCCATTTCATTCACAGCCTGGATTTGTCCCACCACAAAATAGCGCCATTTCGGGGGTGACAGAAGACAGCCATGTTTCCTGCCAAAACAACAACAACATCCATGTTGTGTAATCACCATTTTCCGAGAAAGCGGATCCTTCTCATCAGACATCTCCTCAGAAGGAAGGGGGTGGCTTAATGTTAATCCAGGTAGTTTGTGTGTTGTTTTAAGATGTATGGGTCTGTGTAGATGGTCCCAATGGGCTTCTCACATATCTGGTTTCACCGTGAACAATTCTTGGGTGGCTTGGAAGAGGAGAAACAAGAAAGGTCAGGGTTGTTTGATCCAACATTTTAAGAATACAGACTGGTACACATTAAATTTACCTGACAACTCAAGTTAAATACCTTTTCCCCCTCAGAACTGATTCCTCCCCTGTCCTTCTGAAGGAATACTTGGAACTTTGGGGGTGTATGTGTGTGGCCCATGTCTCCCACAGAATTGTTTCATCAGACAAATGGTGAGATCTTATGCTGTGGTCAGATTTTGTGGTAGATCAATGCACACCGTTTCCCCTTGTGTCTACATATTAACAAATTTGTTCTCGCTAAATCCTTTAATCTGGGGCATCCATTGTGCTTCAAGGCATCTAGTGGGCCTTATTGATTCAGCTCCTCATGAGCCAAAGGGAAAAATATATAATTTTAAGCCTTCATGCACTCATCGAAGTTGTATTTATGTTTCAAAAAGAAAGGGATGCTTTGATAGGAACGCAATATTGACGTGCCATTAACAGCCTTTCTTAGAGACCCAAAGAGCTCACAACATCAAATCCATAGTTCCAGGGTTTTAACATCCGCATGAAACCAAACAAGGTCACCTGGAGGTTTATAGAAAGTGTCCTCAGAATCATCAATTGCAAAATCTGGGCCTGAACCTCACAACACCCTGAACGATGGATGTCTTAGTAGCGCATGATCTCTTTGATGTGGTAAGTGGTACTCATGCTGTTCTAGAAATGGTCAGTCTTCTCATAGACCTGATCTGATAAGTCTATGACTCCACAAATGATACTGAATTACAGCCACCATCCCTTGCTACTGAACATGCCGGGTGGAGGTGGTGAGACCCAATAACTTTTCCGAACTGGATTCCTAATTCATTGTAAAATATCAGAAATGTTCTAGTCTGAGCATGCTTTGCAGTCACCGATGGTCCAGGGGGTCTCTCACCAGGTTGATACAATACATAAACTATAACCTAATTGACTTACAACCCTAGATAGTCACTGGCTCACAGACTTGATGACATTGAGATAGTTGGTCCAAAATTTGATCTGCATAGTTCTTGATATGTGTAGATGGACAGGGTAAATATTCCTACTGTTCTCCTTTTTCAAGGAATCGTACTTGAGATGTATTGCAGGCTATGGTTCCTTTAGAAATGACCTGCTATCTAAGAAACACAGGACACCACATTATATTGAGTCAAAACTCATCAACTTTTCATCTATTTGTCCTTAACACCGACCAATTTCCTCAGACTACCAAATCTTCCCTAGCTGCATCCAACGATGCTGAGAACCCGGCACTATCTCTATGCAAAAACATGCAGGTCCCAACTCCAACAAACAAGTGCCCAACCTTGGGTCTTCAGATGTTCTTGGACTTCAACTCCCAGAAGTCTTCACCAGTAGCTGGGATGGCAAAGCCTTCTGGGAGTTGCAGTCCAGCTGGTGTCCCAAGGTTGAGAACCACTGCTCTATACCTAGTTCACCAAAGAGCATCAGGAAGAGGCATCCAAGGGGGATGGTCCAGCTTGCATCACTCAGTGGTTCTCCACTTCCATGGTCATCTCCAGCCAACACCTTTGGCACCTTGTTCAGGAGGAAATTGTAAGCACCTTCCTGGCCCATTGCTGTTTGCCATCCTCCCAGGACCTACTCCATCTGCAAATCAGCATTCAACTCCAGAAGGGCATCCAAGAAATGAGAGGAGCTGTGTAATTAAGGGATTTGTCGACTTTGGTGGGAGTTGGAAAAGATGAAAAATAAATATGAATATATGTTGGGAAAATCAATGCAAGTGATGCCACCTAGCTTAAAAAGGCTTATGAAGAGGATTTTTATGGCTTAAGGTTCCTTTCGGAGACATAGGTCTCTACCTTGATCCAAGGCTATGATTTATTTATTAGATGGAAGACGAGGAGGGGGAGCAGACACCTTTTCGGTGGGCCCCATATTCTAGGGTGAGGTGGGTCGCTAACAGAGAGAAGGATAGCATCTGAGCACGGAACACTTCCTCTTCCTGTTTCATTCCTGGTGGAGTTTTAAAAGGTTGCCCCTTCTCAGATGGCTTTGAAGACCTAAATGTGTACTGTCAAATCATCCTTGTGTGCCAGGAATCCAACCTGTGCAAAATAATGCAACTTCACTGCCTGGCCTTCTAAAAATGGAACATATCGGAGGGGACACTCGTGCCTCTTTTGACAAGTAGCTCCATGTTCAGGATAGGTATTTTCCCACGTTAAGGAGACATTCCAGTCACTTTCTCTTGGGGGGAAACCCACCAGTTTTCTGTAACTATTTGACCTGCTGGCACCTTTTTGGAAATGTTTGGTCTCCAGCCCTCTAGTTTGTTGGGGTCTGTTGAGGACAGGTGGGTCCTCCACCACCAGGATAGACCGGGTTGAGTAGCAGCTCAGGCCTACATTGGAGGTGGAATTATGACCATTGTCCTTGAACTGCAGAGTTGTAAGGTACCCTGTGGATCATCTAATCCAGTGGTTCTCCAACAGTGGGTCCCCTAGATGTTCCTGGACTGCAACTCCCAGAACTCTTCCTCACTAGCTGAGCTGGCCAGGATTTCTGGGAGTTGCAGTCCAGGAACATCTGGGGGACCCACAGGTGGAGAACCACTGATCTAGTCCACACCCTGCCAGAGAGGCAACAGTGGGGCATCAAACTCGCAACCTCAGGCTCTACAGTTAAACGACTGAGCTATCCAATCAGTGGGCTCAGAACAAACGGCCCAGAGTTCATGGCCCAGTGTCTGTAATCTGAGGTTATGCCTCGCTCAGTGCTACCAAAAAGCCCATCCACCCTGCCAGTTCCTTGCTGGATTTAATCTCGTCATCGCCTTTCTCACTGTCTTCTGGACATGATCCACATTTTTTAAATGTTCCTCTTAAGAAGGAGATTCCAAGAGTCAGCTCTGAAACCCATCTATTAATTTTTCCTTCCTCATTCGGAGGCCCATTCTTTTTTTTTTTTTTTTTTTTTTCTTTTTGCTGATCTAGCTTCTCCACCTTGGCATCACAATTCATTAGGGCAACGTTTTGTGGAGAGGCATTCTTTAGCCAGCATTCCCAGAACTTCTCAAGGTCAACTTAATTGCAAAGTCTTATTCACAAATGGCCTTCTTGGCCAAACCATGCCACTCTCCATAGATTAAAATTTGGAGTTGGAGGGGGGGGAGAGAGAGAGAGAATATCTCCCTTGGTCTGTCTCGCCACCTCCACTTTTAATTACTTTTATCTTTTACTTAAAAGATGGAGAAGTGCACTCTTCCCTGCTGAGCATGTTTGTGAAGGTGTCGCTAAGTGAAACTCAGCCGTGAGCGTTGTGGAGTCAGAAGCTGATGGTATTGCTACCCCCAAAATTTCACATCTTGAGTGCCGAAGGTTCACCACCACTGATCTAGTGGTTCTTGTGGCAAAAAGGGTCAAACAAGGATAAATATTCATGAGTGTGTTTTGAATAGCCAATCACCAAGCTGGTGGGTGTGGTTAAGAATGTTATAAATTGGAACCTAGTGGGAGATGGGGAGTTCAGTTTGTGTTAGAGCTGAGAGGAGGACAGTTCAGTTCAGTTCATAGAATCATAGAGTTGGAAGAGACCTCAAGGGCCATCCAGTCCAACCCCCTGCCATGCAGGAACCCCCATCACAGTATTTCTGACAGATGGCCACCCAACCTCTGCTTAAAAACCTCCAACGAAGGAGACTCCACCACCCTTTGCGGCAGCATAGTCCACTGCCAAACAGCTCTAACTGTCCTGAAGTTCTCCCTAATGTTCAAATGGAATCTCTTTTTCTTTTGTTTGAAACCATTGCCCCGAGTCCTAGTCTCTGAAGCCTTGGAAAACAAACCCGTCCCCTCTTCAAGGTGACATCCTTTCAAGTATTTTAAGGTGGAGTCAGTTTAGATTGTCAGTTGGTCAGGTGGGAGATCCTGCCACTGAAAAGGGTCTGGTATATAAAGGAAATACCTTATTATAAGAATTCATGATTGCAATACAATAACATTGGCTAAAGCTATCATAATACTGATCAACTAATTGTAAACTAATCAACGTTTCATGTTTTGTTTTAAAACTACATAACCTGGTGTGACTCTTTCAAATACATACAAGTTAATCTGGTGGTGGCAGTGAGTGAAAACCCAGTGTGTGTAAGGGGTACGTCACAGTTCTAACCTTGGGGGCTCCGGTTGTTCTTGGACTATAACTCCCAGAAGCCTTCACCATGAGCTGTGCTGCTCAGGACTTCTGGGAAATGTGGTGTGAGGACAGCTCCATGGGAAGCACCATTGCAGTCTGTGCTCATTCCTACAGGAAAAAGGTGATGCCATTTGTCTGACATGCTGATTCATGATCCCAAGCCATCCGTAAAAGCTCTGCCTTTATGAGCGTGCCAATAGGGCTCAATGAGCCAGCCCTCTTTCGCCTCCTGTATCTGCCATGAACTCTCATCAGCCCTTGCCTACACACACACATTTCGATAATTTATCTCCCCCATAACTTTTGTGACACTTTATTACACTTTTCATCCTTGCTGTAAATATGCAAAACCTTGTGTCAATCAACCCTTTGTTCCCGGTCTTTGATTAATAGCTAGCAGACGCAACTTGCCTCTGTGTATACAACGTTAAATGTAATGTACCAATGCACAATTCATTATTCTAATAACATCTTGAGATAATAAATCAAGGAAACCCTCCAGAAGACAGAGTGGTGGGTCGGAGGAAACCATTTCTGCCCTGTCATTTTTGAGATAGGATGGTGAAAACTGCTGGGATCAATCGAGGCACGACAAGATTCAGAAGTTTGAGAAGATGCTTCTTTGGACTCGCTCCTGTGCTCAACGGGAAATTCTGAGTGTCTTCAATTCATTTTATATATTGAGTTATAAATTATGGTTGTCGTGAGCATACAGAGACAGTCAAATTTTATTTTTTTAAATTACTTGAATAAATATCACAATAAAACAGGAATGTGGTTTAGGTGCATAGGGAGTTCCAGAACACAGGAATCTGGTCAGCCAGAATTGATGGGGTGTTGAATCCTTTTCTGCTTTTATCTTGAACTTGACACATCATAGTCAAAGTAGAGGACCCACTCAGGAGTTGACATCCAGCACCTGGGAACCCTGTGGTCAAGTTCAGACTCAAAACCAGAGTGGACCCATAGGACACCACCACCACCACCCACCCAAAGCAAATCAGGTTCACCAGGCTCAGAGGACTTGGAAACAAGACAAAATGTTTACTAGACTGATTTTTCTCAGCGTAAAAATAAAAGCTCAGAGACTAAAAAAGAGGTTTTTGAAACTGTAGCCTCCAAAATCCCTAACCAGTAGCCAGAGATCCGATAGCTAGGGATTCTGGTATTAATCAAACACCCACGTGCAAGTAAGACCTACAGTCTTAACTATAAAGGTTGTGTTGTTTATTTTGGCATCTTCTCCTTCGAACATCCACCACTAAAATAAAAAGTCTTGGCCAAACTGGCAGGTGTTGGCAGGCCTGTGGCATTATTCTCCTGGGCCTGAACCCAGTCATGCACAATCATAGAAACCGAACACAATTTCCCTCATTAGTGGACAATGCCTTTCCAAAAAGCACTAGACTTACTGTGACCTTGGCTCCCTTCTCCTCGTTCCATGATGGAGCTCTCGGGTTCCGCAGAGGGATTTATCAGAGTTGGATGGGCCTCGCGCATGCAATGCCATCCTTTTGTTCTGGGATAGCTTGACCGCCTGCATTGATTTCCATGGCTAATCAATATGTCATGTTAGCAACACCTACCAGAGATGGGGACGCTTTGCTTGTTTGGATGCGTTCTGTGTGTCTCTGGGCCTGTGTATTTTCAATTATTGCCTTGGCTTTCAAAAGCATCTCAATAGGATGATGGGAAGAAATTCACCAATGGGAAGGGTGGCGGTGATGGTACAAGATCTTAAAATGGGGAAAAAAACAGTCTTCCAGCACTGACCATTTTCTTCCAAGCAGAATGCAAGGGAACATCGCTTGAAGCAAAACCGGGAGGGGGGGGTTCTGGATTTTCTCATAATCTAAAAAGTCCTGCCTGCAACTGCATTTTTTTAAAAAAAGATCTTCCATTCTTCTGACTTTAAAATTTATTTTTCTATGGTTTTCAACTCCCCCTTTCTTACTAGGTGAATACAAGTGCTGTGCATGTTTTGTGCACGTGTGCACACATGTGTTTGTGAATTTGTGTACATATGTAATGTATAAGGATCTGGAGCAGACACACATCACCAGAAGAATTAAGCACACACACACACAAATACACACACACAAACAGAGAGAGAAAGCTAGCAACTTCCTCAGGTAAGTGCAGGGAACATTGGGCTTAATTCAGCAGAATTCCAGTGAAATATACTTTGAAATAGGTTTGGAAAGACATATTTGAACAAGTGAAACTAGAATGGATGGGGAGGCAGGGGGACACAAAAGGCCATCCTGAGGTGAGAGACAGGGATGCTTTTACCAAAAAAAACACTAGCTGCTGCTCGACACATCCAGAATGATGGAAAGAGAAGGGGGAACTCAGAGGCAGAAAATGCTTTCTTGTTCTGCAGAGAGCAAAAAGGATCATCAAAGTGAGATGGAGTGTCAAAGGACCCCAGTGGAGACCAAGAACTCATCGGAACAACTTCTCTACTTCTTGGACCCTGTCCAAGGTACTGAAAGATGCTCCTGTCTAGTACAGCTCCCATATGCCCAGTCCTTATCAAAGGGAACACCTCTTCTGTTTGCCCCCCCCCAGCCTGTTCTCTCACAAAACATTGGTAGAGATGTGATGGATATTTCCCACCAAAAACTTGCAAATCGTATTAAGGGAGCAAAACCATTTCCCTTGAAGATTTTTAAAAAAAACAACACACACGCCCTGTAAAAGGTTGTCACTTTTGGGTCCTGAGGAATGACACAGCTTTTGCCTTGCAGGCAGGAGTACAGAGGTCAACGGCCTGTTGAAAACATTTGAGGATCCCCAAGGCAGGGTATGGGAGTCCAGTTCCTCAGGCTAGTGTTCGACAGCTTGAGATGACGCCCCAGTTAATGTCAGGTCAACCTCTGCCTTTTTGAGAGAAGCATCTAAAGAGATCGGTCCTTTGAGATCAAGAGCAGACCATGGCTTTGTGAAAGGGAAGATCTTTACTCAAGTTCAGAAAAATGACTTGATCTCTGGCCCAGGAGAGTCTCGCGTTTCTTTTTTATTATTGCAAGACTTCTACATAGACTCTCTCTCCCCCAATCTCTCTGTCTCAGTTTCCTAGCAGCTTTGGGATGTCCAGAATCTAATCACTCAATGATATTTTCCAGAATACCCATCTCTATTTGGCTTCACCTGGGTTCATCTATTGGGGGGTGGGCAGGGAAACCCCTTACCAGATTTGGGAAACAAGGCAGTGTAATACCCTTGCAAGAACTCGTAGGTTTAAATATTTGAAAGGACATCACCTTGAAGAGGGGATGGGTTTGTTTTCCATGACTTCAGAGACTAGGACCTGGAGCAATGGTTTCAAACTACAGTAGAAGAGATTTCGTCTGAACCTTAGAAAGAGATTCCTAATGGTTAGAGCTGTCTGGCAGTGGTATATGCTGCCACAATGGGTGGTGGAGTCTCCTTCTTTGGATGTTTTTAAGCAGAGGCTGGATGGCCATATGTCAGGAGTACTGTGATGGGGTTTCCTGCATGGCAGGGAGTTGGACCGGATGGCCCTTGAGTATGGGCTGGACACCTGCTGGGATGTCAGTACATAGTCATCGGCCATAATGTATCCCAAAACACATGATCCACCATGGCACTATATCCTGGGCTTAGATAAGTCTCTTTCAGAAGGACCTGAAGGTTGAAAGGAGATATAATAGCCATGTTTAAATATCTGAAAGGGGACAGGTTTCTTTTCCATGGCTTCTGAGGCTCGGAGCAATGAATTCAAACAACAGGAAAACAGATTCCATTTGAACCTTAGGAAGAACTTCCTGATGGTTAGAGCTATCCAGTAGTGGAATAATATGCTGCCACAAAGGAGAAGAAGAACTTGTAGGTTTAAATATTTGGAAGGACGTCACCTTGAAGAGGGGATGGGTTTGTTTTCCAAGGCTTCAGAGACTAGGACCTGGAGCAGTGGTTTCAAACTATAGTAAAAGAGATTTCGTCTGAACCTTAGAAAGAGATTCCTAATGGTTAGAGCTGTCTGGCAGTGGAATATGCTGCCACAATGGGTGGTGGAGTCTCCTTCTTTGGAGGCTTTTTAAGCAGAGGCTGCATGGCCACCTGTCAAGAGTACTTTAATGGGGCTTTTGCATGGCAGGGGGTTGGACTGGGTGGCCCCTGAGGTCTCTTCCAACTCTATGATTCTACGATTCTAGATCATTTCCCCTCCTTTATGGAAAAACAGCCTTCCCCTTCTGGCTGAATCCCAAAAAAGGGCAAAGGGGTGGTGGAAAATAGCATGGCATCTATGCTCTGAAAGCCCTTCTCTCTCTTTTTGTTGTGTGTCACCTGCATCACCCCGGGATTGAGGTCGCAAAGATTGCCCAGGTGCCCCCAGCGAGTTCTCATCTATTGTCTTAAAAAATGGCACCCAAGTACACCTTTTTTTTTCCAGCCCGTGCCATCCATTTTCCATTTAAGAGGCAGGCCCGAACATGGTTTATCAGCTCCATTTTTCTTGGCTTTTTGAATCTTTCTTCATTAGGCGACTCCAGCTCCTGACAGGTCATTTGGTTGCCTCGCGCCTCTTCCATTAACATTACCCCTAGACAGAGTGAGGATGAGGAAATGGATAATGGATAGTTTGCCGTTTAATGGAGTCCCCATCTCTCGTCTGCGTTTCCCCCCTGCTCTGCATTTCCACCCCCTCGCCATGCCGTGCCCTCCTGGAAGGCACATGAGGCCACAATGTCATTTGTTTATTTTCCTCCTCTCTTGTTCAGCACAGCCCGGAGGCAAGCTGAGGGTGTTTAACCCATCCTCCGGGTTGTGAAATACAGAGCTCTGGTGGTCTCAAGTGGTGGAAGCCTGCAGTGCTAACGTCAGAGGAGCGATGAACGTGCAGGGCATGTATTAATGGACTTAAGCTTTAGGAAGGCAAGCTTTTCCTGAAGGTCAAGGCAAAAAAACTTCTCAACTGTTAGAGCCGTATGACAATGGGAGCAATTGTCCTGGGAGGTGGTGAGAGCTCCAACGCTGGAAACATTCAAGGAGAAAAAGGGACCACCCTTGGTCAGATCTGCTTTGATTTACTGAACAAGGGCTTGCACTCAATGGCCCTTCAGGTTCTTTCCAACTCCATGATTCTATGATTCCATGAACACCATCTTGGTTTGGATCTCTCACCTCTGCTCACACTTTCCAAGTTGCTAAAGGCCACACACCCTCACATACAATTGTTTCAGCAGACTGGATATCTGTTGTAAAGTTCAGACCAAGGATCACAGTGGATCCACCATAGCACTGATGTCAGAACCACCAGCCTCTCCAGGACCTCATAGAGTCGTAGAATAGTGAAGTTGGAAGGGGCCTAAAGTCCACCAAGTCTACCCCTCCCCACTCCATGCAGGAATAGAAATCATAGGATATCAGCCAGGTGTTTGTCCAAATGTCTCTTGAATGCCTCAAGTGTTGAAGCACTCACCACCACTTGAGGTCATGGGTTCCATTTGCAGAAGCCCCAGCCAACATAGTCAACCATCAAGGAGGTGGCAGAACAAACTGAAGTACTGGGGGGGGGCAGTTGGATTCTTCACCTCACCTCAGCAAAGCAAGATCCCCCAAACAGGTTGGCGAAACGAACCACGAAGCCGCCCGACTCGTCACGATCCCCAGGCTGGCTCGCGAAATGAACCACAAACCAGCCCGACTCATCGGTTTCCTCTGGTTCGTGGTTTGGTTTGTGCCCGTCCCCAGTGGCAAAGTCCAGTTTGCCCTCCGTTCCCCGGCAGCGCACCCCACTTCATCTCTGCCAGACGACACGAGAGGCGGGAAGACCCGCCCACGCCTGGAAGGGAGGCAAAGCAATCTCCTCAAAGCAACAGGTTTTGGGAACCCAAGGGCCAAGAGGGACTCTTTAGATCGTTCTGCAAGGCTAAACTCTTCCTCTCGGGGCCAAACAGACAAAATGACATCCTAATCAAACCCGACAGCAGCATTGCGTCGTAATTATAGACTGCTGCAGGCGCCTTAGAGACTGCGAGTACTTTTGGGGTAGTTTGCATCTAAATTAAAATTGAACTTCAAAGTCGTTAGATAGGGAAGCATTTCCAATGACTCTTCTTTCCCCCCTTGGTTTCTTCTACTTCTTCTTCTTTATGAAAAGTGTGAGAGGAAGGGGGGAGACTGTGAATGAAAGACACACTAACTGATTAGTATTATGAAGCATGCCAGCTGCTTGCTTGCGTTCAGAAGTGGCCCAAATGTTGATAATCTGAAGCTCATCTCTTGAATCTTATTAATTTTGCTTCTGAATTATGGATGCGGATTTTCTTTCGGGTTTTTGTTTTGTTTTGCAGTTGGCTTTCTTCTCCCCCCGCCCGGTTTCTCCATTTGTGCTGCTCATTCAGAATGTTTGTTTAGGCTTCCCAAGATGTAAAGAAAAATAGTGGGTTTTTTAATTTTCCTTTTTTTTTTCTTTTAAAAAAGAGAGTTGGAATGCATCCAAAAGATCATCAGTGAAGAAACACCCAGATTTGCAGGGGGCTCTCTAGACTTCTGGGAGTTGTAGTCCATGAACATCTGGGGAGCCACGGGTTGAGAACCACTGCTCCAGATGATAATGGGGCTAGGACTTTGTTCGGACTTTGTTTCAAAGAGCAGAGAAGCTAGTTGACCCTTGTTCCGACTTACCTGCTTACCTTGAAGGTCCGTCAAGGCATTTTATTTATCAGTGTCATCCCCTGCCTGCTCCAATTTATGGAGATTGTGGGGAGCTCAATGGATCCAGTACCGATCCACAAGAACATTGAGCCCAGGTCTCACAGAACCCATTGAGTCAATCCAAAATCATGCTTCTATCTTCCTCTATTCCTGCTGTCATCAACTTTTGCTAGCGTGAGTGTCCCTCTCCACCAATTTGCGTCTCTTCATGCTTATCCACAGTACAACAGCTTCTGTGTCAACATGTTTTGTCTCTAAAAGATAGTTCAGTCTTGATTTGCTCCAGAACTCTCCAACTGATCTTTCACTACACTGGGATAAACATGCAATAGGGTTTTGACTGCCCACATTCCCACAGTTATTCTAGCAGGTCGCCTTTTGGAGCTCATTCAGCTTGGCACTTTCTCCAATCCCTATCTAAGTTCGGGCTCAAACATTTACGAGGATAACTCGGCCAGGTACCGAAGACCATACATTAACATCATAAACGGTTGCAGTGATGTGTTTTTGTGAATCGGTGGACAGGGCTTTGCAGCTGAACCCTCTCCAGAAACCTCTTGCCGCCTGTAGAATTGCAAATCTATAGGATGAGGCATTGCATGGCAGGGGAGATAATCCGGATCTTCTCACTCACATCAGCCAATAATGGATTCCCCAAAACATTTAGACAAGGCTCCTTGCTGCTTTTCTCCCCTTCCCAGGCTGAGCGTCCTCAGCTGCCTCCATCTGTTGACGGCGGCTGTGTTTTATGGTGGAGCTGGTGCTTGCATCTTGACCTGTTGATGGTCAGCATCTGTCATGCGAAGCTGCCCCTTCTTCGCAGCTTCTCTCTCTCTTATTGATTTTTTCTACCAGGTTGGGGAAGAAAGACACACTTCGCCCACAACACCGAGAGGCCTTTGGAAATAACTCAGACGCAATAGCTCATCAACAGTAACAGGAGATTTTGGTAGGGGACCACGTTGGGCTTGCCAGGGATAATTCACAATATGCAAAGATGTGGGTTCTGGCAGTGAGGATGTTCTAGTCTATTGAACTAATAATGTGTCTGAGACAATACATCTCCAAGCCTTTGAGTGGCATTCCAGAGCTCAAAAAAAAGTGTTTTGGCCATAATATGCTTTTCTTGGCAGATTTTTGGTTAAGAACATAAGAACATAAGAAGAGCCCTGCTGGATCAGGCCAAAAGCCCATCTAGTCCAGCTTCCTCTATCTCAGTGGCCCCACCAAATGTCTCTAGGAGTACATGAGACTAGATATCTGTCTCCTGATACCACTCCCCTGCATCTGGTCCTTTGAAGTACCCTCATTTTCAGCCTGGAGATGACACACCTCCATCATGGTTTGTCACTGGTGATGGACTTTTCCTCCAGGAATTTGTCCAATCCCTCTTTTGAATTCATCCAGGCCAGATGCCATCACCCCATCCTGTGGCTGGGAGTTCCAGAGACTAACAAGGTGCTGGGTGAAAAAAATATTTTCTTTTGTCTGTTCTCACTCTCCCAGTCCTCAATTTGTTTGGATGTCTCCTAGTTCTGATATTTTGTGAGAGGGAGCAGAGTGTCCCTCTATCCACTTTACTCATGCCCCGCATTATTTTGTATGTCTCAATCATATCCCCCCCAGGTGCCTTTTTTTCCAGAATAAAGAGCCCCACATGTTTTAGCCTTTCCTCATAAGGGAGGTGCCCCAGCCCAAAGGTTCACAAAGCCTTTAGTGTCATCGTATCAGCATCACACTTTCTTTTTCACCTAAGGAAGTGAGGTGGTGTGATATTTAGCACAGCTGAGTTAAAACCACTCACGGTTTTGGTGGTGATAATTTATGTGGCAAGGCAAATGTATCCTATAGATATAGGTACATCCCATTGTCAGCACCAATCTTTCTTCTAAATCGCTCACTCTCAACCTTGGTTCTCCAGATGTTCTTGGACTACAGCTCCCAGAAACCCTGGCCAGCACAGCTCGTTGTTGAAGGTTTCTGGGAGTTTTAGTCCCAAAACATCTGGGGACCCAAGGCTGGGAACCAACAGAAACAGAATGGGTGTCAAAGGGTGATGTGAACCTATATTTCTGATGGTGGAATATTTCTACCCAGGAAAAATAGAAAAAAACAAGAAGATGGGCAGGGTCAGAAGATGGACAGGATTAGGTAGCTCAAGAGCTGCCTAAATGCCCTAAGCACATCTGATCCCGCCTGCTTTCAGAAGCTAAGCAGGGTTGGCCCGGTTAGTACTTGGATGGGAGACCACCAGGGAAGACCAGGTGCTGGAGGCGCCTGGAGTAGGAACTGGCAAACCACTTCCAGTATTCCTGCCAAGAAAACTCCAGGGACATGGGGTCACGAAGAAGCAGTCACAACTGTAACAAGACAAGACGACACAACACAGATGTCTCTATCTGCTTGTGTTCTCTAACTACCCTTCTCTTGAACACAGAGCTCCTGTCCGCAGGCCAGGGCAACCAAAAGTCCGGAGTCAGAGGTTTAGAGTGGCTGACTTCCTCCGAAGAGGGTGGCCGTGGGAAAAATTGAAAAATTACTTTATATATAGACTGTGTGATCTAATCCTTTGCCCAAAAAAGGTTGAAAAACACTGATTCTAATCCACCGAGATTCCGTTTTTCTCTCTGTCTTTTTAATTCTGCAGTGCCCTTCTCTCGGTTGAATGACCTTGGCTCCGGAATCACGGCAGAAGAATCAGACCACAGGATGAGGGAGAGGGTCTTTCCTTTGAAGCCTAGGCAGGTTTTCATAATGGCTTTCATGACAGCTGGCGCCGCGCACATTCAACCTGAGCCGGTTTGCAAGTTAAGCAAAAATTAGCATCAACAGCAGCTGCTCCACCACCCACCCACCCTAAACGTGAAACAATAAAAGACAAGCTCCCTTACACCCTTTGCATTCAGAAGACGGAGAAAGGTAGGAACGCATCTTTAAAATAATGAGCTTGTTAACCACCTGTTAAGAAGTTCTGCAAACCAGGACCCATCAAAACGACTGCTGCAAAGGGCGCATGGGTTCCTTGAATGGAGAATTGTAGTCCATGAAACAATAGTAATTATTATTATTAATTACTATTATTATTAATAATAGCAATTATTAAAATCCCATCCCTGCCTGCCATGAAGTTATTTATGCCATAACTTCAACGCTACATAAATCCAAGCACTACAAAATTCAACACTACAAACAAAACAATAAATAGAAATTCAGATCCCGATTTGTAGTAAATAACCCTTCCCTATTTGGGATGGACCAATCTATCAATTTCCTTCCCTCTATCTTGGTTCCTTTTCCAAGGAGAAAGGCAGGGTAAAAATACTCTATATAAATAAATTAACATCTAGGTAAAAGTGTACCGATGTAAGTTCTTTTTAAAATGAATAAAAATTTCATCCCAATGTGTAAGTGTAGCCTATCTTGTCTCCATACTAAACTATGCGTTAAAAAAAGTCACAGATGCATTTCCAATGCATTTTTAACAGAGAATAACATCTTACACATTCCCCCTGGCATGCATATTTTGTTTGCATATTTTCACCCCAAATGTGTTATTTTCGCATGAATTACGGAATTACGCTTGTGTGTTGAGCAATGTTTGGGTTGGCTTGAATGAAAGACCCACTGTAATCCCTTAACTGGCTCGTCTCTATGCCCTACAATTTCTGGCACCACGAGGTATGTTGTTGAGTCTTCCCCTGTATAGCTCCGATTTAGAATAAGTCATGGAGTATTTTATTGTTCCACTGTAACACGCTGCAGACTCAAGAATCGGCTACAAGCTCTGCAGTTCCTTTACCTGAAGCTACTTATTTCAATTCCACTTGCAACCAAGCCAATTTTATGCACACACCTTTAGACCTCCCAATTCACGGAAGCATTTCACCGGTTAGTACACGCTGGAGACGTTCGTCGCTGGTGAATCATCCATTTTTGTTGGGCGTTCCGTCACTCCATCCTGAAGTCTGGCTACTGCTCTCCACGCACCAGTCGCAGTGATGACAAAGCCTCTGCATTATGCATGGACTTTCCTTTCTACACAGTTCTGGAGGAAGGCAGAGAAATGATGGATGGCCCTGGTGGCAGCTTGTTCGCTGCTGATGGGGAGAACATTCTTGGAGAGTCAAGAACCTTTTGAAATCAGAGATCAAGCACTGGGCAACTGTCAAGCTCAGAACATGAATGGCTCTTGTTCCATGTGATGGTGACCAACATTGGCATTTAATTCTTTTTCTACAAGTTTTAATTGCCCTGTCGTAACTGAGAAGGCTTTTCACACCCAGAAACATCAGGGAGGTTTCTTTCACAAAGACTGGTCCTGTATCAAGACAGATGGCTTGACAGCCGATCTCAGTCATGTGTGTGTGTTTTTCGACTTCTGATGGCTCTACGGAGGATGATAAGGGAGATTTTCCTAAAACTGAGGGTAGGAAATTAGAACCTAATTAACTGCCACATTTTACACTTCTCGAAACTGTGTGATTACCTGTTTTGGCAATGTGAACCTATCAGAATCGGCAATTAAACCCAATATTATAAGGAAAATGCTAATTTAAAGACAAAGACAGACAACGCTTTGGTATTTCGAGAAGTATTTTGACAGGATCCTTTCCAAAAGAGGAGTTTATTCAGAATTAATGAGTATAAACACACACACACACAAAATCACATGCTTCTTATTTACAGTATGAAAGTTGAAGTTCATATCAAGGGTGGGAGCGCCTGGGAGGAAATGACTGCGTTTTACTTTAATGAAGGCTGCAAACAGGATATTTAATCCGTTGTCTTCTGGGAGATAAGATGGTTTTGAGGGGTTTGCTTTGTTAGTTGGTATTTTTCTAAAATCTCCCTTCCCCCTCCTCCACGCGTTTCTATGTACAGTAACCCAATTATACAGTTATCTCCAAACTGTCCTGTCCTCAGCTGCCCAGTTCAGCTCCTGTTAATTAATTAGGAGCTGTTAGTTAGTTAATTGATTAATTAATTAAATTGTTGGTTGTTTGGTTGATTGATTGATTGATTTTTATACCACCCATCTGGCTGCCCATGCCACTTGGGGTGTTTTGCAACAAATATAATAGATAACCATCTGGGACAGACATAAAAACAGTGACACAATGCTGAAAGTTGACATCATGGCTTTCTCTCTCGATCCATCTTGTATTTTGGTCTTCCTCTTTTCCCACTGCCTTCCACCTGTCCCAGCATGAAGTTCTTTTCCAGGGAATCCTGCCTGGTCAGAATATGCCCAAAGTACATTTCAGCCTTGGTTTCAATATATTTTTTTGGCCTCTGGGGGTAGTACAGGGTTGATTTGCTGTAGGGTCCACTTCTTGTTTTTTTTTTTCTGGCAGGCCGGCGTATCCCCAAAGCTCTCCTCCAGCACCACATGTCAAAAGAATCATTCCCACCCCCCATTCTTCACTGTCCAACTTTAACATCTTTCATTAGACGCCCGCTTTCCTTCTCTTGAATGGACTTCCAGAAGAGAAGTGTGATGCCATCTGTTTTTTCTGTTCAACCCTCTCCGCCCACTGCCTTTTTTGCCTGCTGCAAAGTTTGAAAGATAATTGATCTTTGAAACCCATTAGACTCTCTCTGTCTTTGCCTCTCCATAAGCCCCTTCTTCTTTTCTCCTCTCCAAGCACTGGGCAATTAAGCTTCATCCTATTTAAGCACGGGAGAAAACTCAGGGCGAGAAAATAAAAAACTGACTGGGCTCATGGCAGGCAACCGCCCTCGCCTTTAATGTTCTGTTTTTATGTCTTATTGCTGGGGCCGGTGGTGCTAATCAGCTTTTAATGACTTCTCCCACAGCGGCGGTCATACAAGATCCTTTACATGCAAGCTTCATTTTTTTCAGAAAGGAGGGAAGGGGGGTTGAATCAATTAAGCTGTATGACTCCCTGACCTCTACTTGGATCAAGGCTTAGCTCAACAATTAGGACCTCATTAGAACATGCTTTTTTTTCCCTAAAGGACGAGGTTTGGCAGTAGCTCTGGCCACTGAGATGCCCCTGGAAAGATTCATGTCATTCCAAGAAGATAACATGGGAGTCGATCCGTTGATCAGCCTAGCTAGAATGTACACATGATCCAATACTAAACTCTCTGCCAAAGGCTTCCCTGGGTGTTCCTTCCTTCTGCCTGGACCTTTCCATCTTCCAAATAATTGTTTGCAAATCAAAACTGTAGCAAAAGAGAAGAAGTCCTTAATAAGGCATCTCTGGTTGTCTTCCGTGTACACTGATGGGCTCCTGGTGGACACCTTTGTTCAATGTAATAGGCCTCGGTGGCAGCGGTGCAGTTAGGTAATTTTAGACTCAGGACTTGGTGGTTCTCCAACTGAGAGGCAGGAGGTATTCTTCAGACTGGTAAGTGACTTCCAAATGTGAGGAGACACTGGGACAACCCACCTTCATCTGAGGAAGCCACCATGTTGTCCTGCTGGGTGAAGTCCTCGATGTATGCTTCAAAGTCCTGCTTTGATGACCACCTCCTTGGTAGGCCCCATTGATGGACGTTACTGGGAGCTGTATGGTCACCATCCTTCCTCAATCAAAACTGAACCACTGGATAGCTTGGTGGTTTTAGGTCTGTAACTGTGGAACTAGAGCTACAATAACTTACAATATTTTAGGACTATGTTTTTGTCTAAAACTTTGTGCTGGTCAATGACTGTAATAAAGATTTGATTGATTGATTGGTTGGTTGGTTGGTTGGTTGGTTGGTTGGTTGGTTGGTTGGTTGGTTGGTTGGTTGGTTGGTTGGTTGGTTGGTTATTTTCTAAAACTGTTAGATTAAAAATTGAGAGTCATCTTATTTGGGCTTGAAGTGCTATGCAATTATAGGGGCTACACCTCCCGCCACCACCACCCAGCAAGCTGGGGACTCATTTTACCAACCTCAAAAGCATGGAAGGCTGAGTGAACCTTGAGCAAGCTCCCTGGGATCGAAGCCCAGGTTGTGAGCACAGTTATGGTGCCTCCCTATGGAGATCTGCCTGGCGCCAACACTTTTGGCTTTTTGGCACCAGGCATCATGTGCTCCCAGAGGCATTTGGTGGGGTCATTGTGAGATCCAGGAAGCAGGACTAGATGGGTCTTTGGCCTGATCCAGCAGGGTACTTCTTATGGTCTTATGTTCTTAAGTAGTAGCAGGGAGACCGGCCTTCTCGGTGTCCCAACCTCTTCTCAAAAGAATCCCAAAAATCAACAGGGGAACTTCCCTCAAAAATGTCAATGAAAGCAACCTGAATGTCCTCCCCCTACACCACCCAGCCTTAGCAACCAGATTCTTAGACTCTGCCACCATATGCGTAGCTGAGAGCATTATGCTATTACTTACGGCAGAACGGATTAAAGGGAATGCTTTATTCAATAGACCTTATTCCCAAAGAGAGATTAAAGGAGATTTAATACATCTTCCTGGCAGGAGAATTATGAGCCAAGGAAAGGGATTCAGTGACAATCAGCATCTTCTTTTCCACTAAATTGAGGAACAAAGCATTAAAGCCAGCGTCTCTATGAAACGTAAGGTTGCTTTGGTAATGTAACACATCTCTCTCTCTCTCTCTCTCTCTCTCTCTCTCTCTCTCTCTCTCTCTCTCCTCCCTCCCTCCCTCCCTCCCTCCCTCCCACCCCTCTCTCTCCCACACACCTTCTAGTCCAGTGGTGTCCAAACTTAGGCCCTCCAGATGCTTTGGACCACAACTCCCACAGTCCTTTGTCATTGGCAATTCAAGGCATGGTTCCGACTTGGTGGCACAGAACGCACACACCCGAATATGAATCAAATGATTTCTTGCCACGATCACTGGAAATAAAAATGGAAGAAATGACCGCAGACTCCGTGCATTTGGAGCCCCAAGAAAACTTCAGGATGTGCTTCTTCGTGTACATCTTGTTAATTTGTTAATTTGCTAATTTGTTAATTTGTCAATTCATTAATTCATCAGTTCTAAATACTGAAAGGTCTTCTCCACCTCCTTCTCCTCTTTACTTGTATAATATATACAAACAGAGGTTTGCAAAAATGCCTAACCCTGCACATGGCAAACCTTGACCAGACTGCCGTGGTTCCCTCAAAACAAGGTCACCTTGCTTTAAAATATTTAGACACCGTTGTTGTTGTTGCTGTTGTTGCTGTTTTCCTTAAAGTTCTCCTCTCCTTTAATGCTAAGTGACATTCCATAATCAATCAAAATTCAGTCTTGGTGTATCATTTTCCCAAAGAACACGGAAAACCAATTTCAGAGTCATTTGGAAGTGTCCACCTGGAGGAGTTCTCATAGAAGCTTCTGCAAATTTAAGAGCTGGCCAATTTCCCCCCCTCCTTCCTGTAATAGATGGCCCTGATCCTTGGACATTCTCCATGGAATATCAGTAGGGAAAATGAAGGCTGGTGAGTACGGTTTTCCAGGAGTTGTAAATCAGTTATGTGCTTTACTCTGTATTTTTTAAAATGCTCTCCAAGGTCCTGAAACTATCTTAAGGGGAGCATTTTGGATAGCTATCGTAAAGTTCATACTACGTTCCCGAAGAAATCCGCTGCCCCTGAAGCATCAGCCTTGAGCAGTCACTGGATGAGTGGGGACTTTATGACTGCAGATTTGGGACCAGATTTTTCCACTCATTTCCTAAACCTCTCTAAATAATCCCAGCTAGCAGCAACAAAGGTTGGGTTTATGAGACCAATCAGGAGGAGCAATATATCTAAGGCAAGGGAAAAGTTTATGTCCAAATTCCTTTTTTATTACAGCCAGTCCAAAATTTGCAAAATTCTTCATGGCCACGGGGAAAGATGATCTTCATCAGTTTCACACTAAGCTGAGAGGCGAGGGTGGTGAACACAAGAGATACAGCCATCTCCGTGGTGCTCCTGACCATGTAACCACCATCAGGATGAAATCCCACAACAGAGGAGTATTTCATTTTGGATAACTTTGGAAGTGGCCAATTTCTCAGTAAGGGGATAGAAGGGGGAAACAGAAATTTTAAAAGGGTAAGAAATTGGAAGGTGAGTTGTCCTCCTCTACTTGTCATTGGTTAAGCCTCATCTTGAGTACTGTATTCAGTTCTGAACAGCACACTTCAAGTAGGATGTTGACAGACTGGAAGAAATTGAGAAGGGTTGGGGTTTTTATTAAAGACCTGGATGGGCGGCGGAGGTGGTGCAAGTAAGATTCCTCAGATCTGCAGATGACACAAATTGGGTGGAATAGCTAATCTCCTGGAAGACAGAAACAAAATTTGAAAGGGTCTAAATAGGCTGGAGCACTGGGCTGAAAACGACAGAATGAAATCTACTTGGGATAAATGCAAAATACTGCACCTAGGAGAAAAGAAGCCAAACACACAGTCACTAGATGGGGGATACCTGGCTCAGCAAGATGACAAGTGAGAAGGATCACCAGCCTGAATACGAGCCAACAGTACGATGCACCAACCAAAAAATGGCAAATACTATTTTAAGCTGCATTGATAGAGGCATACTCTTCAACTCCCATGAGGTATTATTTCCCCTCCATTCGGCACTGGTGATCCCTCCTCTTGAATACTGTGTCCAATTCTGGACACGGTGTTTCCAGAAGGATGCTGACAAATTGGAACAAGTTCAGAAGAGGGTAAGAAAGATGTCTAGGGGGCTGGCAACCAAGTCCTACAACGAAAAACTGGAAGAACTGGGCATGAGAACTCTTCAAAGACTTGAAAGGCTTTCACACATATGAGTGGCAGGAGCTCATCTCAATGTCCAGAATGCAAGACACACACACACACACACACACACACACACACACACACACACACACACACACACAAATTGCCTCGAGTTGCAAGAAGCCAGATTCCATTTGAATATCAGGAAAAACTTCCTAGCTGTTAGAGGAGTATGGCAATGGAACCAGTGGCCACAAGAGGCAGTAAGGGCTCCAGCAGTGGAGGCATTCAAGGCATTCTCTTGAATATCAGGAAAAACTTCCTTGCTGTTAGAGTAGTACGGCAATGGAACCATTTCAAGAGAAATGCAGACAATCACCTGGAAGATCTGCTGGGAGGTGTATTCCTGCCTTGAGCAGAGAGTTGGACTGCATGTCGGCCCCTTCTGACCGCACGATTCTCTGATCCTAAGCAAAACGAGCACGGACCCGTATCAGACAGTATCTGATCCCATTAACTGATGCATGCAGGAGACCTCGAGGGAGCTCTTGAACTCTGCTTTAGAAGAATGTAATCTTGAAGCTCTTGCTTTACTGCTGGAGGCCGATTAAGACCTCCATAAACACAGCTGAGAAAGGAGGAAAAGAAGTTGAGATGAACCCCCTGCCCACTCCTGGCTGGCTTTGGTTTGCATTTAATCCATTTCACAGGGGTTGTTCCCCACCCACCCACATTTAATCTGGCCTCTGTGAGCTTGGCTAACCCTTAATATTATCTTAATCAAGTTCCTATGTGTATGTTCTCCTCATTCTTTTCTTCTTATCACTATTCAAAAGGAGAAGTGGAATTTGCTCCGGATTATCACTGTTTGAAGTATTTACTGTAATGCGACCAAAGAGAACAATTACTAGTGAGAGCATCAATCTGATTTCTCTCAGCAGGAGCAAAGGAGGTCCTTCGGGCGACTTGTGACAACTTCAGAATACGGCCGAGCGAAGAGGGAGATGAAACGCAGATCCAGAAGACCGCAGGAGGTTTGGACTCCCCGCTGGTTTCAGCCTGATGGATCTCTGCTGCAGTAAAGGGAACGGTGGAGAAAAAAGGAATACTGTAATCAATGTAGAATCACTGTGAAGTTGTGCTGGGTTCGTAGAGCCAGGGCAGTGACAGAGGAGAAGGAGACCTGGAGCCAAGGCTGGTGGTTTCAGAATCCGTGGAGGTAGTGAACCTTTTTTTTTGGGGGGGGAGCATTTGGACAAAAAAACCCAGAGTTGAGCCCCACAATGGGTCAAGATGGCCCCAGTTTATAAGAACATGAGATTTGGCCACTCCTCCATGGGAGATGGCTATCTCCCAGCTGAGATACCCTATTCATCCTAAGGTGAAACAGTCAACGTTTGCTTTGGTGTGATCCATGTGGAAGTACAGGTCTTGTGATTTGAATCTCTTCCGTATGAAAACAAGGACCACCTACTTCCTGTTTATTGCATCATTTCTACCATCCTACGATCCATTTCCACAATTACTGGATGCTTAGGTGGACTAAGTGTCCAGTGCGCTTCCTCTGTTGGGATACCAGGAAACGCCAACCCATTCCTGCACAGAAGTCACTTGATGTTGAAGGTCAGACCTGGATGGATCCAGTTTGCTCAATCAATGGTGCTAAGATAAGAGATCTACCCTCTTTTTCCTAAAAGCCGTTGATAAGAGTTTATGGGCTGTCTTCTCCCTCTCCACCCATCCACTCCCCATCTCTCCCCCCCCCATAGTTGGCTGATAGGCATAACGTTGGGACAATGAGCTAAGAAACAAGAGCTGGGGTCATTTCTGGCTTCCAGTGAAGCAGTTGTTAGTGAAAGATATTCACCAACACGTCAGAAACGAGAAGACAAGAAAGATGACAAATCAGAGGCAGATGGGAGGGGTGGAAGGATTGTGAAGGACAGAGCTGTCAGGCAAAAGAGAGTGTCAGCAAAATGAGCCACACACCAAAAAAAGACGTGAGGAGTGGGCAAGCAATTGGACTGGTTGATCTTCCTTCGAGCAGAAGAAAAGGGAAATCTTCACTTCTTCCCCATTGTGTGTCGTTGGGTGGCAGGTGCTGTCACAATCCAAAGCAAGACAGGACGGCACCGTGCCCTGCCATCTGAGGTGACGGACCGCTGACCCCATCTCGTTGTAGATCTAGAAGGAGGAAAGATGCTGTGACCCCTATGAGTGGTCCGCCACGACCACCGTTTCAAATACTAGAATGTAGACTTGTTCATAGTGAAGGGATTTCCCGAAATGGCTCAGCGATAGGAACGTTGTGATGGATCATGGTTGCCCGCAATTTTTCAGTGATGGGGCAGGATGTGTGCAAGGAAATACACACACACACACACACACACACACACACACACACATACTCACACACAGATAGATAGATAGATAGATAGATAGATAGATAGATAGATAGATAGATAGATAGATAGATAGATAGATAGATAGATAGATAGATAGTATAGTGGGCCCTCATATAACAAATGGTTTGTATAACATAAAATCGGTACAACATAAAAAATTTCTGAGATAGGGGAAATTTGATTAACAGAATCACCTATTTATTTATTTATATAATTATTTGTGGCATTTATATACCACGCCATCTTCCGAGTCGGAACTCTGGGCGGTTAACAGGTTAAAAGATATATACTGTATATATAGGACTACAAAAACAGTAAGTACAAAACCCCAGGCAAGATACATTGGCGATGAACCAAAAAAAAAAGTTAAAGTAGGTCGCCTATGGGGCAAATCCGAACAACATAAAAATGTTCTTGACTAGGGATTTCTCCGTTTTCAATGCATTCCTGTGGGAAATTTGTATAAAGGAAAATTTTCTTAACAGAATTTCATTTGGAACGAATTAATTCCTTTATACAAGGTACCACTCTACAGGTATTCACGAATAAGTGATTAATAGAAACAGGAACTAATTTAAGCAGGAACAAAAAAATGTTGAAAGAGAAGGAATGTTCCTGCAAATGCACAATGTGTTGATTGCGATTTTCTAATCACAGCAGACCGTAAGGAGTTGGACGATGCCACTCAGCAGGGCGGATTCAAACCCACGAATGCCTTGGCTGGATCTCTTAACAATATTCTCGTCTTCTTTTCATTGAGTGTTCCTTCCTAATCACTCCCTAGTTTAGATATTTATTGACTTTTGTCGGGGAGTGATTTATGTCGATTTGTTTTTAATTTCCCCCTGCCTGGGCCTTTGCAAATGGCGTGCGGAGTTTTGAATGGGTTGGTACTAAATTATGCGGAGGTGCCCATACCGCTGGCAAATGGCTCCTTCTCGACGAGGTTATTACAATGGTGACAATATAAATTACCATAGCAACTCAGACATAAATCTAGGGTCAGCTCCAGTATTGAGGAGAAGGGAAGGAAATTGGAAGCAAAAGGGAATAAGCATATAGTCAAGAGAGGGTGGACGGTGCACAGAGGAGAAGATGCACTCTGTTCTCCATCCCACACCCATCAAATGGCAAACCTTCAGCACTCCAGATATTTTGGGCCACGACTCCCACAGTCCTTTGTCATTGGAAATACAGGCGTGGAGTTCTGGGAGTTGTGGTCCAAAACATCAGTAGGGCTGAAGTCTGGACATGCCTGCTCTAACCAAACTTCTCCTGGGTGCCAGGGATGGAGAAGCAAGGTATTCCTAACAGAAATCTCTGAAGCTCTCCGATTGTTCCTGGTGGTCTTCCGTCCAAATGCAGGACTTAATATTCGAAAGATCAGCATTTCCACCACCTCTCCTCTAACACCACAGCTCTCAGGCAGAAAGAGCAGTAAGTGAGAAAGAACACTTCTTTCCTGTTGCCTTGCCACATCTAAGTAGTCCCAGTGCCTTGAGCCTCTGTTATCCATTAGAAGCCATCCCAAATGGAGCTCCTTCCATGCCAATGTCAAAAGGCTGGGTCATTTGCCCTCCTCAAAATATCCAAATATTAGCACAAACCCTATTGACCTTTATTGTCAGCCAGTCAAAGCAATACAGAAATGATGAAGAAGTCCTTTATGTGGCTTTTACCGGAGGCCATGGCAGGGTCCCCGGGGCAAGAGAAACCCATCACTGGGTGTCATCTCCGTGACCTCACACCACCTCTACAACAAATGGAATTCTGAGTTCCCGAAGGGTACGCAACTTCAGAGGCTCATCTCGGAAGCTGCATCCACATCCAAAGGTCCAGTTGATACTGCAGAATCGAACGATGGCGGCCCTCTCTGTTTTGTTAGGAGGGAATTGCATGTAGCTCATGGGTTATAAAGGCCAGCATCCCGTCACTGTTTGGAGCAGACCAAACCAAGCCGTGGGAGGATTCGCTGGGTTAACTTAAAACATTCATGGATTCCATGGGTGGTCTCTAACTGGGCATATTTCCTGAAATAACATTTCCATTTTCCTCCCCAGTCTGCTTGCATTCAGCCTGTCAGCTGCCCCTTTACTTATCAAGACTTGATGGCCAGAAGTTGCGATATACCTTCCTCCTCCCAGAAGTTCTGAATTCTGGAAGGTCACTTAAGAACGAATCAACATGCCATTTCCTGGTGGTATTTTTGGAGAGACAGGTTTCCAAAAAGCACAGTTGCGCTTGTCTTTCGGTTGATGGGAACCGCATCTATCGGGTGTGACATTCTGTTTGTCAGTTGGGGCTGATGCCGAGCTGAGAAATCCAGGATTGGGCTGCATAAGTTAAATGTCCCCGCATTCTCCAAACAATGGGCAGGAATGACAGTATTTCAGTCTGTCTCTCCAGATCTGTAAGAGGTTCATTGCCTTAAATAAGGCGATTGTTGCAAACTTTTGTGGGCTCATTAGTAACAGCAACAAGAAAAGTTTAGAGGAGCCAGAAAAATGAAACCACAACCTTCTGTGGTTGTTTTTCCAAAATGCTTCTCCTCATCTCAGGTGTTCCCCCCGCTCCCAACAAATTTTGATTAGAATGGCGTCGGCATGCGTAGATCCATCTAAGCAAGAGCAGGATTTTTGTTAATTATACCTCACAACTGTGGATAAACAGTCAGATCAGATGGTGATGAAATTTTGAGCCGCGCATCTCCCTAAAATAAATACTGTTCAGGGGGAACTGTCGTGCTGCATTTGGAATCGCAAGCAGGATCACGTTAAATTAATTCCAAAATGTAGGTCATTACTAGAAGGCATTTTGGAGCCTTGTTTCGGGTGTCAGATCAGAATGGGCCACTGGCAGGCACTCAAGTTCCTCCGCTGAAAGTTGCCAGTGAGTTCCGATTGCTGCTGATTTGGGTCAATTCCTGTTTCAATGTTGATCTGTCCCTGGATGGAAGAATTATCCACTTGCTGAATTTGGATAAGATCCACCCAAGTCTTTTTGCATCGGATGGCGAGACCTCGCCGTTTCAATAAAATGGAGCAGGAGAGGCACTCAAACTCAAACCTTACTCTCAAGCATGGGGGCTTCTGTGCTTAAATCTTTCAAATCTGGATTGCCATCCCTGTGAATTCAGTGAAGCAAGTGCCAAAGTTGTGTTTTGTACCCTAAAATACAACTTTTGGAAAGTTAACTTGGTCTCTTGCTGCTGCGGGTGGCAGGTTCTTAGGTCCAATAAGAGGAGAAACCTCCTTCTATGTGTCTTTTCACTTCTTAGTGTTGTTGCAGGATAGATAGATGAACCGTTTGATTCCCCACTGTGCCTCCGTGAATCGCGGCTGGACTTGATTATTCCTAGGGTCCCTTCTGGTTCTAAGGTTATGACTATTAGGACTATTATAGTTGTGGCACTGCATGGCTCAAATTGAATGTGTTTCTCACTTTTGGGTCAAAAGAGGGAGTTGCAAGACGGGCCTCCGAGGAGTTTGCGAAAAGTTTAAGCCTGGCTGACACTCTTTCAGAGGCTTCTGGCGGGGGATTTTTCTGCAGGAAAATGTGAGCAGGGTGTTGGAGGCAATTAAGACCCAAAATCCTAAACGAATCTGCCTTTGATTAAACACAAAAATTACCCCAGTGAATAGTTGGGCTGCATATTTAGGAACGCCATTTCCCATCGCTTGGCAATCTGTGCTGATTGTCTTTTGCTCGGCTCCTATAGAAGACGGAGTTTCTTTTGACATTTAAAAACAGAAGACATCAATGGCACCCGCCAGCCCTCCCTTCCCACCCACCCTCGTTTTGGGTCTTTCTTTTATTACTCCATTTCTTCTGCAGCTGCTGCAAACTCTATTTACATTTTGCATATCTCAGCTGTGCTCAGAACAACCTTTGCCAACATATTCCCCCACTGCTGAAATGGAGGCAAGGAAAAGGAGTCTCTGGGTATGGAGACAGGGTAAAGTTGTCAACTTCAGCTTGCAAAAGCTACGATTCCCCACCAGGGACAGAGAGAAGATGGAGGTCCAAGGGATGGAGATGAGAGGTCAGTGGTGGCGGACCTTCGGCAGTGTGTGGTGGACATGAAGTTTGAATCTAGAGCAGTGGTGGCAAACCTTCAACCTTTCAGATGTTTTGGGCCACAATTCCCAGAATTCCAAGCCTGGAATGCCACTGACAAAGGACTGCAGGAGTTGTGGTCCAAAACATCTGGAAGGCTGAAAGTTCACCACTAGGGCTCTAGGTTCTGGCTTCATGTCCTCCATACACTGCCGTGTGTGTGGCTAGGATGGAAGAACAGTGGTGTGTGGTCGCATAAAGTCAGGGCCTAGAATATGGAAAGATATTGTAGACATCAGCAAGAATAGAAGAGAGAGATTGACTTGTTAAAGCCGCTATTGAGAACAGCTGAGATCTAGTAGTGAGTAGCAATTAGAGCAGGCATGTCCAAACTTCGGCCCTCCAGATGTTTTGGACCACAACTCCCAGAATTCCAAGCCTGTCTTTCCAATGGAAAGGACTGTGGGAGTTGTTGTCCAAAACATCTAGAGGGCTGATTTTGGGACAAGCCTGAATTAGAAGATTTATTTTTTTGGGGTTTGTTTGTTTTTTGGTGAGTTAATGTTTCATAGGTTCCATTGAGTCCACTCTTCTAGTTGCAACTTGCAACTGGACCTCAGTTTTCATTCTTGTCCTGCTGGAGGTTTTTAGAAAAGCAACTGGTTGTCCATCTTGAGAACAGAAGGGTGTGCTAGATTGAGCATTGATCTGACCCAACAGGAAGCCTCCAGAGACACCCTGGAAAGAGATCAGTGATCAAGCAAGAGGTGATACCTGTGTTGATGATACCCATGATGTAATTATGACCTTTACCAGATAGGCCCTGAAACTTGGGCTTCTTGGCACATTATGAGTTCAGCAAGGAAAATTCATATTTTTGCTGATATGGCCTATTCCTTCCCCTTTCCAAGCCTCCTCATGTTAGTCTGTGGAACTCCCTGCCACAGGAGGTGGTGATGGCATCTGGCCTGGATACCTTCCAAAGGGGATTGGATCGATTCCTGGAGGAGAAGTCCATCCCAGGTGACAAACCATGATGGAGATGTGTAATCTCCAGGCTTAAAACCAGGGTACTTCAAGGACCAGATGCAGGGGAGTGGTATCAGGAGACAGAGATTGAGTCTCTTGCCCTCCCAGAGGCATCTGGTGGGGCCACTGTGAGATACAGGAAGGTGGACTAGATGGGCTTTTGGCCTGATCCAGCATGGCTCTTCTTATGTTCTTATGTTCTTATAACCCACAGAGGGATTAAGGTGCAAATAAAATACCTTCCAGAGAAATGCCCCTATTAGTCTACATAACAAAAAGCATAATCAAGACAAAAATAAAAGGGGTGCCTTCCAGACTAGCCCTCTGGAAGTTCATTAGCCGTGTTAATAATGGTGTTACTGTCACACTGAGAAGTTCATTCATTACCTGCGTTACTAATGGAGCTAGTGCCACAGTGAGAAGTTCATTACCAGTGTCCTCCTATCACCAGCCCAGCTCTGATTGTGTATTCACCCTAGCAAAACTAGCAAATCTCGGTGCTGTTAGATGGACATGATTAGGTTACAGAGGAGGGCACAGCTAATAGGATTCTGGTCAATGTATATGAACCCTGTTTGTGTTTCGGGACGTCCACTCCAGTGGAAATAAATCTGATAGTCCTAAAGACGCTGCATGACTTCTACCTTGCATTTTCCTACAAGTGTGTCTCTTTTGGGATGGTGGCGGGGAAATCCTTCTCTCACAGTATCCTAGCCTCTTAACATCATCACCGTGCTCAAGTTAAACTTGAACCCTCCTCCCCCCCAGTAGATAAGAGAGAAATCTTCATGGTAATGCCAAGAAGGAATAAACTAAGAAGGAACAGGGTTGCGATTGAAACTATATTAAAGCTCTTTGGGTTTAGGGGGATTTAAAGAAAAACAAGACTGGTTTTTGGCTTCCAAATATCCCTCCAAATAAAGGAAGCGCTTCACATTCCAAAAGCACAAGGGGGAAAATTGTTCTATATTGTAAAGTCATAAAGAAGATTATTTGATTATGAGGCGTTGCCAAGAGACACTGCAACTGCCCACCGCTGTTCTCCACCCACACGTCACGGAGTCGCATTTGGTCTTATGGATGATGGTGATAAATATATAAATCTACTAAAACCTGAACAATGCTTTCCGCCCTCCATGATTTAACCATCCATGTGTTTTTGTCTCTCAAGGATATCACAATCAAATTCCCTAAAACAGCAGGTGACATCTTTTCCCTTTTCTCAGGATCACAGCCTCAGAAGGATGACAGCTTTGGAGAGGCTGCTGCTTTGGGCTTCTTGAATTGTCCCACATGCGTGTCTGGTGGGAGAACGGGAGATGCCTCCTGGTGAGTGAAACTCACCCAGGGAGCCTTATGGCTCAAGGACCACAGGGGTGAAGAAGCTGGTCTAGGTTGTAGGCAGAGCTGAAAGGAGCTATCCAAGGTGCTGATGTGGTTGGGAAGGATGGCATCTTTGATCTGGAAGAGTTGTCAATGGAATGGGTTGATGGTGCTGAAACTAACCAGACATGGTCTTAAAATGGTAAAGGAAACTGACACTCCATCCATCCTTCCATCCCATCCATACATCCAGCCAGCCAGCCAGCCAGCCATCTGAAACAGATGACGTAAGACAGGCATGTCCAAACATTGGCCCTCCTGATGTTTTGGACCATAACTCCTGGAATTCTAAGCTTAGATTGCCAATGACAAAGGATTGTGGGAGTTGTGGTCCAAAACATCTGGAGGGCCAAAGTTTGGACATGCCTGACCTAAGATCTAGTTGATAAGTCTTGAAGTGGACCTCCAAATGCCTTTTCTCCAAGTCTTACCACTAAGTGACACTGCCTGTCTTCCATTAATTCTTACCACTAAGTGCTCTTACCACTACGTGACACTGCCTGTCTTCCATTAAATGGAACAGAGCTGAGGTTGATATTTCCCTATTTCACCACCGCTACCACCACCAAGAATGCCCAAATGGATTCCACAGCTTAATACACGTATGAAGCAACAGCATGGGATGAAACTTTAATTCTTCCCACCAAAGGATGCCAGCCTTCTTGTGAGGGCAAACCAGCAAGGAAGTGTCCCTGATCCTGCTTATAGTGATACAGGCTACCGTGTGCTGCGCATTGTGATCATCTTCACCCTCCTTGCTTGCTCTGAGCCTGCCCTCGGGAGTCTCGCAGCGAACGAAGCTCGGCATTCAAACTCCATTAGGCCCAACGTCTGCTTTGAAACTCAGGGCAAGAAGGAGCATATGGAAATTGCGAAGGCCAGGAACGGCATGGCTCAAACGTGCATAAGAAATCAGCCATGGCGCGATATTGAAATGAGGGCCATCATAGGTTGTTTTGAAACGGGACAGAACCTGATTGGAATTCAGTTAGCTCCTTGGCACCAGAGGGTCAAGTGGCTTGGTGAACACAAACTCGGAATGTGGGGGAATTAAGAAAACAAAGACTCTGCATTGGCTGTAATTTCCCGATAATGCTTTGTGGATTTGACACTTAACGGCCCATTCCAGAGCGCTCCTTTGCTCGTAGCCTATAAATATTGTTTATGGCTTGATTCTACGGCTGCTGTGCTGCTTTCTTGGTCACTGTTGAACATTGTGCCATTGATCTTCCCAGCAGTTTGTTCCTTCCACCGCCCACTGGCAGGGGGCGATGGGTCTTGTTTACGACTCGCCCGGCAACGCCAGCTCTCCATTACGATGAAATCTAATAGAGTGGAGTGTGTTCGACCGATTTCATCCTGGGTTTTTTTTTCTTGTTTGGAGGTTTCTCGGCACACAAGGTCTTTCCTCGTTCGCAACACTCGGCTGGCACAACTAGAACAAACGTAGACTGTATAACATTTATTTGGGGTGGAATTGGTGTTTTGCGTCTAACAGCTTAACCTCGTGGTACAATATAGCTGCAGGTGGATGATTCTGCTCATAGCCTTTTCTTCCAACCGGATATTTAAAAAGGACAACAAATCAAATGAAGCTCTTGACAATATTGGAAGCGAAGGATGAGATGTTCAGATTTTCTTTTACTACAAGTCCCATAATATTCCATTCTGAGAGTTCTTCCTGATTGCTATATGCCTTACCATTGCCGGAATGGAAGAAAGTCCTCCATTAGAGGTCTCTGAGACCTAGCTAAGCCTACCAGATCTAGGGAAAATCCACCCAAACTGAGGGTTTGGAGAATGAGAACAGACAAAAGAAAATATTTTTTTTACCCAGTGTGTTGTTAGTCTGTGGAACCCCCTGCCACAGGATGTGGTGATGGCATCTGGCCCGGATGCCTTCAAAAGGGGATTGGACAGATTCCTGGAGGAAAAGTCCACCACAGGTTACAAGCCATGTTGGGGATGATGTCGGCCCTCCTGATGTTTTGAACCACAACTCCCAGAATTCTAAGCTTAGATTGCCAATGGCAAAGGACTGTGGGAGTTGCGGTCCAAAATATCTGGAGGGCTGAAGTTTGGACATGCCTGTCCTAGAAGGTGTCATTTGTACAAAAGACTCCAGACCTTGCAATGGCTAATAGTCCATTAGCAAACCAGCTGCATAATCCTCCTCAAAGTTGCAGTGATATCAGACTAAAAGGGGGAGGATTGAGAGAAGAGAAAAATGTTCATGTGTTCTATTGCTAGAGAACATTGATCTCATTTAAGACAAGATAGTTTTGCTTTGGGGCAGGACAGAGCTGTTCTTTCTTTAATGATACCTGTTGGCATGGCAGTTTTGTGATGGACCACTGAAAGATGTTTGAGATGGCCAAGCCAAGTCCATTAACACCCCTAGCTCAAAGGAAGAGGCTGCTAATGTATTTACATGGCCCAATTTCCATGGCTGAAGCACCACTTGAATAGATCATGTCCATCTCCAGCTTTGTTTGCTCTCCTCCTGGCTGACAACACTCTACTTTTTTGATGCCTTTTTGTCTTTTTTTTGGGGGGGGGAGTAGAGGCCTCTTCCAAAGGGAAAAGGGGGAGGCACTGAGCACAGCTGCACTTTGACAAGACGGGATTTGGGAGCAGCTTTTGGGCGGGTCTGCATTGTTCCCTCGGCCACTCACTAACCGACCTACACTAAACGTTGCAGAACCAGAGGATCGGGAGTTTGATTCCCTGCTGGGCCTCTTGGGAGAAGAGCCAGCCTTTGTATCCCTGGGCAAGTCGCACTGTCCCAGGCAGGGGCCATAAGTCAGAATGAACTCAGCAGCATGCAGCTATGAGGTTGCTGGAGAGCTCCATGCCAACGGAGCCAGAGGTTGGGAGTTGGATGCCCCCACGTTGTGGGGAGAGCCAGCCAGGGTGGCCTTGGCCAAGCTGCACAGTCCTTAAAGTGACCCCAAGAAGAAGGGACTAGGAAGGCACTTCCGAGTTCTCTCTTCCTAGAAAACCCTGGAATTAAATTGTTGCTTCATGATGATGATGATGATGATGATGATGATGATGATGATGATGATGATGATGATGATGATGATGATTGGCGAGGACTGTCCCGCCTCTTTTCCGTCAACTTGAGGAGGGACTTCAATGGAACAGCAGCAAGAATTAGAAAAGGGATTATCCTGTGTGTTAAGTTCCTCCAGAATGCCTCCTTTCTTCCTTTCCCTTGTCCTTTCTTCTCTAGTCATTGTATGGCCCCCACAGGAACAGGGAACACAGCTCAGCAGAACTAGAAGGAAGAAGAGACCATCAGGTACTGGGAGGAGGAGAGGAATATACGCAACCACAACCTGAAGAGGGTATCTGTCAGAGGCTAGAGTTGTGGTTGTCCCTTGTTGCTCCTTTGCCTCTCCTCTTTCGGTAGGGCATCTCAACGAGAAGTTGGTGGTGGAGGAGAATCATAGAATCACAGAATCATAGAGTTGGAAGAGACCTCAAGGGCCATCTAGTCCAACCCCCTGCCATGCAGGAACCCCATCATAATATTTCTGACAGATGCCCATCCAGCCTCTGCTTAAAGACCTCCAAAGAAGGAGAACTCCACCACCCACCTTTGTGGCAGCATCTTCCATAAATGGAATCTCTTTTCCTGTAGTTTGAAACATCTTGAATTTGTCAGCTCCCTGTGGGCAGGCGCCAGTTCTCCTGAAACGAAGTCACAAGGCAACAGCGATGATGCGGCATGGATCGGAAGGAGCGGAGAGGAAGGCAAACACGTCTCTCACTCCCACCGGGGTGAGAAGGTGGCAAAAGGAACACAGGAAGCCAGGCTTGGAAACAAAAACCTTCCGGATCCCTCCCAAGTGGCACGGCTTGCCCAAGCAGCCTCGTGCTGCAAGGCGCCATGGTGGAAGATCGGCTTTGCGTGCCAGAACACGAAAACAACACCCCACACACACACACCTCTCGCCCGACCGCCGCAGCTCTGGCTGGCATTGTTCGGGCCTTGAAAGGAGTGTGTGGGCAGAGAGCGAGGGGTTTGTCTCTGAAAAGCCATTCCTCCGACTCAGCTGGAAGGGAAGGGCACAAAAGATGGCACGGCAAACCAAGAGGAAATTGTGTGGGGGGGGAGAGGTTCTGAGGAGGAACTGGGGCCACCACACGGGTCCAGAAGTGTAGAACAAAGGAGCTGATTAGTGATGGGAGGCATCTTGCCTCTTTGTTTCTGGAGATGTTTCGCCTCCCACGTCCTGTCGTCGCATGTTTGGGATAATTAGCTGACGAAACGGATGAGCAGCTGCCTCCCCCACCACCACCACGGGGGGGGGGGTGGAATCTTGTGGAGAGGCGGATATGAATTGCTTGCGTTTGACAAACCCGTTTGCTTCCTGTCAGTCTTCCGACGGCACACAAAGTCTGGTTTTGGCAAAGTTTAGGCAAACCACAGGGCTTTTAAGGATGCACCGACCACTCCTGTTCTCAAGGGTGGTTCATTATTTTAATCAGGCCGCTAGGTTAGGGTTAGGGTTAGGGATAGGGTTAGGGATAGGGATAGGGATAGGGATAGGAATAGGGATAGGATTAGAATTAGGGTTAGGGTTAGCTTTAGGGTTAGGGTTAGGGTTAGGATCATAGAATCCTAAGATCATGAAGTTGGAAGGGACCTGAAGGCCATCAAGCCCAACCCCCTGTGCGATGCAGAAATGCAAATCAAAAGCTGTCTGCCAGGTGGTTGTCCAAATTTCTCCTGAATGCCTCCAGTGTTGGAGCACCCACCACCTCTCACTTTCTCTTGAAGGCCTCATCTTCCTTGTCTTCTGAGGTCCTTTTTAGCTGGTGGGTTTAGGTCTCTGGCTGCAGAGTCAGAGGCCGAGTGTCCGATTCCCCACTGGGCCTCCTAGGAGAAGAGCCAACCTGTGTGGTCTTGGGCAGGCTGCACAGTCCCAGGGCTCCCTGGAAGAAAGGGGAAACACTTCAGAGCCTAATCTACCCAGAAAATCCTGGTTGCCATAAGTCAGTGTTGACTTGACAGCACATGGTTATTATTGCTTTGGCAACTGCATTTATTTTGAGTTCCTGATCAACATCATGCTCACCTATGCCAGTGTTACCCAACCTTGGGTGATCCAGATGTTCTTGGGATGCAAGTCCCAGAAACCCTGGCCAGCTCAGCTGGTGGTGCAGGGCTACTGGGAATTGAAATCCAAGAACACCTGGATGAGCTGAGTTTGGGACCATGGACTTGTACAATCACCTAAGAGTGACTACATCCCTTTTTCCTCTCCCTTCCAGCACACTCACAGTTAACACAGCCCAGTGCTGATGTGATAGGACTGTCAAGGGCATGACAGCTCGTGCGTGTATGTGTCAAGGAGAGCCAACATGAGGTGGGGAACTGTTGTACAGTTGCCTTCCTGGCAGGGGTTTGTCCACATTTGGATTTCAGCCACTGTGGTTGTATATCAGAAGAGCGCCCAATTCATTCCCTACTAAAGCCTGTGATCCTTCAGTATATTTCTGCAATGTTTTTCAACATGCAGGTACTTCTGTGCAGCCTTGGGTAAACAGAGATGAGGGGTGGTGGGGATGAGGGTTAATTTCTTGGACTACATGCTCCATCACTCTGTCTTTGGGAGCTCTACATCACTTAGATGCACTTTGCGGACACCTAAATGTCACTCACCTAGGTGGCAAGGCTATCCTGGATCCAAGGCTCTGTGCTTTGGTCTAGATATACCCCAGCATCCTGTTTGGGCCCAGGTGTTCACTGCCAGCTTCCTTGTGGAATAGCAAGTACAGCAGAGCTCAAATGTGGCTCCTATTGGCAGAACACCTATGCAACCCTGTCTACGGTGGCGTGAAGATTGCTTTGGGAGGGTGGTTGATGAGCGCATTGCACGCCTGCCCCCTCCCCAACTGTGGGAGGATGCCTCTGTCTTGTTCGCCTGGGATTCCACAATGTGTTTTGGGATCATGGCTTAAGGGAGGAGACGCCCCATGGCACAAGAGACTGGGTCCAGAACTCCCCTTGGGGAGAAAGGGAGAGTTGTCGGATTAGGAAAGAATACGGTTTAGGAACGGAGAACTTTCTTGAAGTTGAACTCCTTTGTTTGGACAAAAGAGGTGTGTGTGTGTGTGTGTGTGTGTGTGTGTGTGTGTGTGTGTGTGTGTGTGTGTGTGTGTGTGTGTGTGTGTGTGTGTGTGTGTGTGTGTGCGTGCGCGCGCGTGCGTGCGTGCGTGCGTGATGGTCCTGTATTCCCCCCTCCCTTTCCCTCCTAGATGCTTCCCTCCGTCCAATTAATTCCATTTTGATTTTAATTGCGGCAGCGCCTGTTGCATAAATATTAATCAGGTGCAGATACATGCAAAATAGGTCAGGAGGGGAACCTCTTCAAATAGAGGAGAAGGAGTGGGGGAAAATGTTTTCTTCCTTCCCTCCCAGGCTTCAATTAAATCCTTCGTTTAGAAAGGCAGCTCTGCTCTTTCGCTGACCTGAAGATTTCAAGATGGCTTCTTGAGCGGCGTGGTTTGAAACAATAAAGACGTGGTGTGTTCAGAATTTCTACAAACGGCAAGCTTGCCCCTAGTGATCCTCGTCCTTTCTCAATTAGCTACATTCAGGAGCAAATCCTGCAGTCAGGTCCCTCCAGGCATCTTTTGGGAAGGTGGGGGGTTGCTATCTTGCCACCAAGTACATGTTCTGCGTCTAGATTTTGCTGAACTCAATTTTTAGTTATCAGTTGGTACCACCTGGAAGGAATCCTGAAACATTTCTAACCCATGTAGTTGAATCAACATTCTGACTCCGTAGGGAACAGCTGTGTCTCTCCTTTCGACCTGCCGCCTCCTAGCAGTCATTTTTAGCTATGGAGTGGGCACCACCCATAAGATTCAGCCTGGATCTAGCTTCAGTGGCTTGGAACGTGGCCCAGTTCTGCCTGGACAGACTCAGACCCTTTCCTTCCTCCTGGCACCTTGCTAGTCATTGTCTCCGCGTCAAATCACAACTTCTACTTACCTGACAGCTCCTTCTGAGCTGCTGCAGCTGAGAATTGGAACGAGAACCGTTGTGGTGTGGAGGGAAATCATGGCACTGTCCCCTACATTGAATCCAGGGACTGTTATGCAATTACCAATGTTCAGATAGCTTTAATTCATGCCTGCCATTTTACTGCAGCCTGGCCCCCGTCAGTTGTCAGCATGGGGTAATCGCCTTTCATGGCCATTCAAACAGGGACTGCACAGCAGCTATGAGAAGGAAGGTTTGATATGATAGAGCTTGTCAGGGACTAATCTGATTTCTAAACAGATCCATGTTTTGCGTCCGCTTGGATTAAATCTCTGCGCAGGCAGCAGAGTTAGCGACTCAATGCCACCGCCCTTCATTGTTAGGGTGGCATGAAAGCAACATTGACTGCCACAATTGCAACAACATTCGTCAGTCGTCACTGCAACAGACAGAGTTTGAAGATGCTAAACCACAGTCGACTAATTGGATGGAAGGATCTTGTGCTTTGCCGGTTCAACTTTGCTTCTTTCTTTTAATGGGCAGGTGTAAAATGTTCCTGTTCTTGATTTTTTTTAAAAAAACACACACACCATATTTTGGTCTGAAATGCAGGCCTATTATTTCTCTCACTCTTTTAATACAGCCAACCTTTTCCCTTCGTCCCGATCCTGAGGAAAGCCACTGAAGTCAACCATCCAGTCCTTCTCCTTCATTGCTCCATTCACATGTTGTCCTGTGTGTTCCATGTCCTTGTAGGGCTTGGTTTTCCAGCCCCCTGATCATCCTTGTCGCCCTCCTCTGAAATTGTTCCAATTTGCCAGCATCTTTCTAGAAGCACAGAGTCCGCTTCTCCCATCTTGTTCCTTTGTTAGCATTGGAATACACAAAACGTTGTCTTACACTGGGCAAGTTCATCTAGTAGCAGTGCCAACCATGATTCCCAGTGGAAACTCTAGAGAATTATGGTAAATATCCTTCTCCTAAGCTTCCTGAACACATTGCCAACTGAACCGTCAACCTTGTGCATATAAATACATCTCGCCGCATTAGACTTCCACATCTTCTATCAACTGTGGTGGCACACAGTTAAGACCCTTGGCCTATTTCACAGGGAGCTGTGAATCCATGCCACTATTTGGCCGACCCTTCTAGGAGCGATCCAAAGTTCTCAACTATTTTGGCAGCAGGCTTTAGCACCTTGGACAGCTCTAATAAAGTTCGGAACCCGCCAATCCCAAACATAAGAACATAAGTCCAGCTTCCTGTATCTCACAGTGGCCCCACCAGATGCATCTGGGAGCGCATGAGACTAGATATCTATCTCCTGATACCACTCCCCTGCATCTGGTCCTTGAAGTACCCTGGATTTTTAAGCCTGGAGATGACACCTCTCCATCATGGTTTGTAGCCTGTGATAGACTTTTCCTCCAGGAATCTGTCCAATCCCCTTTTGAAGTCATCTAGGCCAGATGCCATCACCACATCCTGTGGCAGGGAGTTCCACAGACTAACAACGCGCTGGTTGAAAAAAATTTTCTTTTGTCTGTTCTTAGTCTCCCAGCCCTCAATTTGAGTGGATGTCCCCTAGTTCTGGTATTTTGTGAGAGGGAGAAGAGCGTCCCTCTATCCACTTGGCTCATGCCCTGCATTATTTTGTATGTCTCAATCATATCCCCCTTCAGGTGCCTTTTTTTCCAGACTAAAGAGCCCCAAATGTTTTAGCCTTTCCTCATAAGGGAGGTGCCCCAATACCTGCCGAGTTTCTGAAAGCAGACGGGATTGTGTAAGTTCAGGATGTTCCTTTACATAAGGGCAAAAGACGCCAACCAAAAAAACTAATCTATTGCTCCACGTATAATTGTGTCCAGTTTGTTTCTTGTATGATGTGACATTGATGTTTGCACATGAGCTTACCTGCATAAGCTCCTGGACGTTGACAAAACACCACACAAATAAAATCCCAGCATTACAATGCAAATAATAATTTTCACTCAAGCTTTGTTGAGGAGTTAGCGGTGGTTGTTATACTAAGGCACAGCAACATATACACACAGCAGTAAACATTTCATGACAAAATGTAATTGTCTGGAAGTATGCTCCCTTTTTTCCAGTTGTTTTTTTTTCTTAATGCACATGAAGGGGGACAACAAGGTTCAGAAAGCAGTGCAAAATTCAGAGGCAGGCCAGCTTTGGAAGTATCCAGGGGGCAACCAAAGAAACACAAATGTTGGGACTAAGTGCACAAACATTCCTTACGTATGTCAGAACAGATTATCTGTGATGCCATTAGACCCCTGGGCTGGCATAAAAAATATGCTTAATGGATTATTAAAAGAAGCCAAAGTAGCTGCGCTCATTAAAGAAAGATAACCAAATAATTGAGGAACAGCAGCCTAATTGGGGCGCTCCCTCATTTCGTTGTCTTTCCCTGCCAAAGATAATTCCGTGACTTTTCCCTGCTTCGTTCATCTCCGGCTGAGCTCGCGTCTCCAAAACTCGGCGGCAGAAACAGGAAATAGTTTGATGGAGGATTTATTTATTTATTTATTTATTTATTTGATTTGATTTTTATACCACCCATCTAGACCTAGGGCCACTCTGGGCAGTTTACAACACATGATAACATAACAATTTACAAAAAGGATACATTTTTAAAAAACAAAATACAAGGTACATAATAAAATAAAGTATACATAAATCAACAACAACAAAACTAAAATGAAGAGAAAATGAAGATAAAAATGGCAGGAGGTTGTTAAAATGGGTGGGGGGGGAGAAAAGAAGAAAAGTGATTTTAAAAAAGTAGTGCCTTACTAAATGTTTGATGATGACGACACCAACATCACGGAGGTAGTGAGTTCACTCCTGGTACTGCCCTGAACTTTTTAGGAGCTCTCCAATGTACTAAACCCAGGTCCAGCACCTTGGACAGCTTTATAAAATCCAGGCTTCAACTGGAAGGTACTTGCCAGTTAAATCAACGATACAACCTGGCAAGGGCACAAGTGCAGCTGTTCATAGCATCGGAGACCGAAACCACTAATCTATCCAATCAACCATTATGTAATGGGCGCAAGTTACGGGGAGCCAGATTTAGGTGGCATATCAGGAAACACTTCTTAACTGTTAGAGTAGCATGACAATGGAACCAATGACCCTTGGAGGTGGGGAGTGCTTCAACTCTGGAAGCATTCAAGAGAAAATGAGAAAACCTTCTATCACATCTGCCTGGATTTTGATTCCTGCCTTGAACAGGGTTTTTTTAAGGCCCCTTCCAAAATGAATATTGTATGATTCTATAATCTGAAGTGGGGAGGTCTTGGCTCCTCACAACCTGCATTTTCCCCCAATTCTGGATTACATCATGGTAAGGGATCAGTAGAGCTGCCAAGGCTGTGCCTTTGAGTTTCTTCTGGCAGATACCTGAAAACAATCCAGCACTATGTGAGAGGACAAGTGAATGAGAGCCAGCTTTCTGCAGAAACATCTGGAAATGGCACAAAGGAAGCAGAATGGATTCGTCCTCCCCTTCTCCCCCTCCTCTGTTTCCCAGGAGGATAAGTGCTTTCAGCAATAATGTATCCAGAGTTGGCCAGAAATTACTGTTCATAGCACCGCCACATGATTCGCACTTCGCACTGCGCGAAAATTGCTCTCTTTGCAATCCGTCCATCATGCGAGGAAATGAGAGTGAATGCAGGTGATCCCTTTCTTTGGTGAAGTGAATCTTGATTTTCTGTTTATTTCCTAGTTAGTGGAAGTTGTTTGTCATTTAAGCAGCTCTTTTTATTTGCTATGTTAGCAGGAATACAAAAAATAAACAAATATAAAACTTTTAGGGGGAGACCTAAGCACACAACAGGAAGGAAGAGGCAGAAGGATCGCCTTCGGACAATGATTCTCAACTTTGGGTACCCAGATGTTCTTGGACTCAAACTCCAACAAGCCTTCACCACTGGCTTTGCTGGCCAGGAATTCTGGGAGCTGTAGTCCAAGAACACACAAAGATCCCAGGCTGGGAGCCACTCCTTTGTAACATGCGCTTTGCTACCTATTCAAGATCCCCGAGAATCTTGATTTGGGCCATTTCTATCAGATTGCAACCAAATTTGCAAATCCCTTCCTATGTGGGAGGAAGTGAGCTAGTGGGTTTTCTTTGATTTGTGTGATGCAGGATGTTGTATGTTTGACCAAGTTGTTCTTGTAAAATGTTGTACACCACCCTGAATTCCTTCGGGAAAATCGGGTAGTTAACAAATACAAATTTAATTAATTTAATTAATTAATTAATTAATTAATTAAAATGAAAGCTGTCAATGACATATGTAGCATCTTAGACCTGAAGAGCTGGAAAGGACCCAGTCCCTTGGCATTTTTTTTGTCCATCTCCAGGGCATTGAGTGTCCAAATCTTTATAATCCGTACTTGCTTTTGACTTTTTTGTTAAAAAAAAAATCAGGGAATGCGAGGAGAAGGATCATCCCGATCGATGTATCATAATTGACAAAATGCCAGCTCTTCAAGGAATGGAAAATTGATTTTCTTCAGGGCGTGTTGTAGAAAAGTCCCTTCAAGTTTTTTCCTCTCCCTGAGAGAACGGAAATGTATATCCAGATACGTCTTCAGTTAAGCCCTTGCTGGCTTTTTTCCCCTCTTTCTTTTACCTTTTCTGCTCAAGACCAAAATCAATAGATTTTTTTTTTCTGCTGAAAGCCCAGGGTGATGTTTCATGTGATCACCTGAATTCCAATGGGGGTGCTGAGAATTAATCACTCCTAGGAATAGTAGGGGGGAGGGAGAGTCATTTCCAAGTTTCAAAGTCAGGAAAATGTATACATGTTACAAGTATGCAGGTCCCCAAACTTTTTGTTGATAATTTAGGAAAAGAATACGGGCAGGAGCTTACACATATGGCAACCATCTCCTCGCTGTATGTGGAGAAGATGTTTGTCTTTTCAAAGGCATGGTAGAGAAACGGGCTACTCTAACCATGGTTATCAACGTAATCACCCTCAAACTGCAGAGTTAGAAGGGGCCCTATGGATCATCAAGTCTAAGGCCTGTCAAGGAAGCCCAGTGGGGAATTGAACTCATGACCTACAGCTCTGCAGATAGATGCCTAAAGCACTGAACTAGCCAACAGGTTCGTTACACCTAGATTGGCTCTCTGGGATGTGTTCTTCGTGGAATGTTGGTACATCAACCTTGGGAGGTAAACGTTCTCCAAAGGTAGATGTTCGGATCTTTGGAGAAGAGAAGAGAAAAGAGAATGCCTTATGGGGAGACAGAGGCTTGGTCTTTCTTCTCCTGTATGGTTGGCATTGGTCTTTCTTGGATGCTTGGTCTTTCTTCTCCAGTATGGTTGGCATTGACCAATCATGATGGATCTCCAAGTCATCAGCTTTTGTTGTAAGCTGCTCGCTCAGGGGATGAAACCTGTTACTTCATGGCAACCCCTGATTTTCCTCACCTCTATAATCTTGCATTTACCATACTTTGTTTTATGAATGGAGAAGTGTGGGCTTAATTTGGTAATTTCCGAGGCAACCCCACTAGAGAAGGCAGAGGAGCTTAATAAGATGGAATGTGGGTTCCATTTCACATTGGGTTTGACCCAATGTGGGTGACCATACATGGTTGGCAAGACATGTGGTTTGAAAAGATCCCTGATCTCTCGCTAGCAGCAGCTTGCCTTGGGAAGGAGGCCCAGCCGATACTTGAAGCCAGTCATCCTGATCCACCGTTTCCAATGCCCGATGACACAAAAAAACCCAGGATGGTCTTTGGGGTGGTGAAGACGATGGCTGAGGCCATTTGGAATGGTCGGTGTGGCTTGCAGAGGCTGCCAACAGCAGTGCGGCTTGCAATGGTGTTTTATCAGGGGAACACTTATCCATTAGCTCTTGGACACGGACCAACATATCTTGGAGGCCACAGAGCAGCAAATAGCTGGTTGCAGCTTGTAGTGCGAGATGGCGGTGGTGGCGTGTGTGTGTGTGTGGTTTGATCCTGGCACTAAAAGCATTTTTGAACATTGGCCATCTTTTGGTGCGTTCACACCTCCCCTTGCTTGACAAAGCTCCATGTTGAAAGCGGCTCCATCTTTAAAATGTATTTCATCTGGGAAACCCCATTCATCAAGGGAAAAAGTCTTGAACAAATGTCCAAGGGTGATGGAAGAGTAGAAACATACATCAGAAAAAGACTGACGCTCAGGCCCATGTCAACCCCAGCACAAGTTAAGAGGAAACAGTTTAACTGTTAGTTCATGGCCAACTCAAGTCTCTAAAAATAGCCAAACAAGACTGCCAACAGCTGGACCTTTTGGAGGTCCCTAATTCATGAGGTCATCATAAATGGAAGTGACTTGAACATCCAGAATAAAAACTGCTAGCGAATTCTTAATTGAGATGAATTTTGATCTCACCAACCTTTAATCAAAATGGTAATACTTGTATACTCACTTACCTGGCTCTCATCTACAGCATATGAGAGCTGCAGTCCCATAATCATTCCTTGCTGCCATCTTCTCAACCCTTTGCAGTTTTCTGGCATCCTCCTTAAAGTGCAACGCTCAGAACTGGTGTCCATAACGTTTCCGTTATTCGTTTGTCGTTTCGTTACGAAACGAAACGACAAACGAAAATTGTGATGAAAATGAAACAAAATGAAAAGAACCACGAAAATTGTGTTCGTTACATTTCGTTTTCGTTACTGGCGACGTGCAATGAAATGAGCTGTTTTAAATGTTAAAAAATGCCCTGGACATCCATAAAAATGCAGTGATAATGCAATAATTATTTGAAATTATTACCTACCAGGGGGTTGGGGTCCTTTAAACGTTTGTTTTTGTCTTCTCCCATCACAAAATGCTTTAAAATCGCGCAAAAAGCGGGTAGAAACAAAAAACGAAAAATGGAAAATGGAAAAAAAATCCAAAAAAATTGCAAAAAACAGAAACGAAATGAAACGGACCTCTCAACGACAAACAAAACACCATTTTTTTTATATTCATGCCCATCTCTACTGGACACAGTACTCTAGAGGCAACTGCTGAAATGGTAGCTCACAGGACTAGTGGGACAGAAATTATCTTGGGTCAGTGTCCAATAATGCATCCTTGCAAGTCTGCAAGACCCATAGATGATCATGTGCAGTTCCTAATCACCTGAAGCTCCTCCAAGCTTATCGTAGCTGGTACGGAGCTAGCTGGCTGAGTAAATAGAAGGCGCTCTCCCATCTTTCTAATAATAACTGCTAGGCTAATTGTATGCCCTTAAACCATGAGAATAATGTTGGTGAGGCTCGAGGAAATATGTCCAATTATCTGCAAATTTGCATATGTTAACACAGTGTTGGCACACCCGGCTTCAAAATGCAATATTGTAGTTTGCTCTTCATTAGAAGAGAAAATTGGTGCTTTCTCTTTGGCGGTCCCTGGCTGCCTCTGCGAAATGCAGATAAACCTCCATCGAGGTTCAAAGGGGAGCCAAATGGGGTTTGTGTGTGTTCCTCGTTGCTATCAGAGCCATCACTCTAAATTGCAGGCGGGTGCGATGGAATGGGGAGATAGCGTGGCAATAATTCATTTTGTTTGCAACATCAAGGAATGGGCATTAGCATGATGGTGGAGCCATCTGAATTACCGCCCACTTCTGCAGCGAATATCAATAGATTCTAATGGTAAGCGAGCCACACACAGCGCTGCTACAACGCAAGAGCTCCCGGTGATACTTTGTCTTTCTAAAATAACTTTTCTGAGGTTTCTGGTGCATTGGCTGAGCAGTGTTTCTGAAATTCTCTCCCTGGATCTTGGAATCCAATGCACCCAATCTTGTACCTTAACTTCCACCACCAGTAAACACGACCACCTCATCTGAGCACCTACAGAGCTTGGGATATATCACATCCCCAGCAGCTCAGAACTGCTACAGTGAAGCAAAAAGCACAAGCCAACTTCAACAAAGACCCGGCTGGCAGTATTATCTGATTCAGTTACACCTGTGATTCTCAACCTGTTTCTGGACTGCAACTCCCAGAAGCCTCCACCATTCATGGTGCTGGAAAGGATTTCTGGGAGTTGCAGTTCAGGAACACCTGGGGACCCACAGGTTGACAATCACTGAGTTACACCATCATCCACTTTTACGAGTCCAGTCCAAAGAAAGCATCCCAATGGAAACCCAAGAAGGCCACTACCAACCTATACGAACGATCCATGGCTGATGAACTATATGGCTAGATCAGTGGTTCTTAACTGGTGGGACCCCAGATGTTCTTGGACTGCAACTCCCAGAAGTCTTCATCACTAGCTGATCTGGCCAGGGTTTCTGGGAGTTGCAGTCCAGGAACATCTGGGGACCCTCAGGTTGAGAACCACTAGGCTAGATGAAGTGGTCAGACTACTACAGAGTAGCAAGAAATTTCTAGTTTGGGCAAAACAAAAAGTCTCAGCAACTAACAGAATGGAAATTCTTCCTCTTGTCCTAGAGTAGGAGCAGGGAGTGACTTTGTGATGTGCCTGCTGGACTGCTCAGGGGCATCAGGTGGGAGAGCTGAAGGTTGGAAGTTCATTCCCCTCTGTGCCTCCGTGACATGAGCTGAACTCCATGATCCAGAGGGCCCCTTTTGCCTCTGCAGTTTGAAGACAACGTCGATGAGGATGGCAACAGTGACAATAACGGCAATGATGATGGTGATCAAGGAAGCCACTGGTTTATGTTTCCAAGGGTTGAGAAGGGCAGCTGAGGCCAAGACCCTTTGGAGATCACTCATGCTTACAGTGCCCATGAAGTGGAAGGGACTCAACAGGACAGAACAACAACAGCCTTAGAGAGTGGCCACCTAGATCAGGCATGTCCAAACTTCGCCCCTCCTGATGTTTTGGACCACATCTCCCAGAATTCTAAGCTTAGATTGCCAATGGCAAAGGACTGTGGGAGTTGCGGTCCAAAACATCTGGAGGGCTGAAGTTTGGACATGCCTGATCATGGGTTTCTAAGTTTGGAGACCCTAATATCTGTGGACTAAAACTCCCAGAAGCCCTTAGCACTATTTTTGCTGTTTAGGGATCTTCCAAGAGATCAGGCGCCCAAGGTCAGGAACCATGGGAGATGGACACTAGAAGACCTGCCCCAGACATTCTGTGGCTCATGACCAAAAAATATCGGCCGTGGTGGTGTGTAATCTGTCGATACACTCCAGAGCCATTCATCCTCCTCGATGGATCTCCGCGTGCCCAATCAATATTTCATTAGGGCTGTGGGATTCCTGAGCTTGCTACGTCTTCAGCGAGGACTGTCACATTTAATCTCTGCCTCCAGTTGTCTTCAGAAGCCTAATGGCGAGTTTGGTTTAAGGAAATGGCTTTGCTAATTTTCTAATAATGCATATGGCTAGAGGGCAAAGGGGGGGACAACTGGGGAAAAGCTTAAATATCTAGAACTCCCAGAGCTGATTGGCGCAAGAGAAATGAAACAATCAGCCCCTGTAAACCTTCTGCTACAAAAAAATGATTTTTCATTTCAATAAATGAAACATTGGAAATGTTACAGTGATGGGAAACTCTCTCTCTCTCTCTCTCTCTCTCTCTCTCTCTCTCTCTCTCTCTCTCTCTCTCTCTCTCTCTCTCACACACACACACACACACACACACACACACACACACACACACACACACACACACACACACACACACACACAGTTTCACGGCACACACAGAGAGAGAGAGAACTCCTCCATCGTTATGTCTTCTTGAAGCTGTTGACAAATATTTTGTCAGAAGCAAATCACGGTTCTGTAACTTTCAATTTCTAACAATCATAATTGTGTGCTGTTAAGTGCATTTTGACTTATCCCAATCCTTTCCAGGTTTTCCCAGGCACATATCATTCAGAAGGGGCTGCCCATTCTGTTTTCCTGTGGAACGGTTAAGAGAGGTGGTTGTGTTTGGCTGGAGAAGAGAAGACCATATGTTTGAAGTATTGCCCCTGTGAAAGATAGACTAAGATTGGTCACTGCTTGTCCGGCAGTAAGGAACTAAAGAGGATTCAAATGACATGACAAGATCCTCCACTGGAAGGTGGAGAACTTTTGTTGACTGGTAAGGTTGTAAGACAGTAGAATTCCGGAAGGAGGATGCTTATCACTGACGGGAGTGTGACAGTGGTCCAGATGACTTTGGAGGTGCCTCCCCATTCAATGGTAGCATCAGTCTATATGCCTTAACATAAGAACATCAGAAGAGCCATGCTGGATCAGGCCAAAGGCCCATCTCGTCCAGCTTCCTGTATATCACAGAGCCCCACCAGATGCGTCTGGGAGCCCATGAGACTAGATATCTGTCTCCTGATACCACTCCCCTGCATCTGGTCCTTGAAGTACCCCAGTTTTAAGCCTGGAGATGACACATCCCCATAGTGGTTTGTCACCTGGGATGGACTTTTCCTCCAGGAATCTGTCCAATCCCCTTTGGAAGGCATCCAGGCTAGATGCCATCCCCACCTCCTGTGGCAGGGAGTTCCACAGACTAACAACGCGCTGGGTGAAAAAATATTTTCTTTTGTCTGTTCTTACTCTTCCAGCCCTCAATTTGAGTGGATGTCCCCTAGTTCTGGTATTTTGTGAGAGGGAGGAGAGCATCCCTCTATCCACTTTACTCATGCCCTACATTATTTTGTACGTCTTAATCATATCCCCCCTCTGGTGCCTTTTTTCCAGACTAAAGAGCCCCAAACGTTTTAGCCTTTCCACATAAGGGAGGTGCCCCAGCCCAGTAATCATTTTAGTCGCTCTCTTCTACACCTTTTCCAGTTCCACTACATCTTTCTTGAGATGTGGTGACCAGAATTGTACACTATACTCCAGGCGCGGCCTTACTATCGCCTTGGTTGTACCTTTCTGGGCAGTATGGATTCGTTTGCTCCAGAGAATGGCCATTTACAGAGATATACTGTTTACAGAAGGGAGGGTGTAAGAGAGCGATTCCTCCCACTGTTTCCTTTGATAACAAAAACAATCAACTCCTTAAGACATTTGATCTCTCGGGCGAAAGCGACGGCGTTCCAGCTCAGCTCTTGAATAGGTATGGGGAGCTGGAGCGGGAAGAGGCCTCAGGGGTAGCAATAATTGCCCTCTTCTAGCATAATTTACTGGGAATCAAGCCATGGGATGCCAAAGTCATTTGGAAAGGAAAGAGTTGACAAGGTGGGCTAGGAAGGCGCGCTGGAAACCCAGATTTCCACTTAACACGAACATGCTGAGAAATCATTCCAGATGGGCTTTTCAAAGCCACGGGATTCAGCAAGAGAGACAATTTGAAATCTATTAGCAGCTGCTGTAAGAACCGTTGAAATGAAAGCCTGCCAGTCGGGGCACACTTACCCGATTGCTGGTACGAACCTCTTTTCTTTCTTGCACATTATTTTCCGATAGAAGGTGACTATGCAAAGAGGCTTTTAGGGCCCGTGCTTTTGTTTCTTATTAAGCCCTCCTCCATCCCATTCCTGCTGCTCTCCTACAATCTGGCCACTGAATTGCTGAGGGGTTGCACCATCTTTGACCACTTTCCCCCTCCAGCCTGCGGAAAAGCCCTCTTCTATTTCTGCAGTCTGTCTTGAGGAAAGAGCAACTCTGACTGTTTCAAGCAGACATTTATTTCCACCTGTTTCTGCACCAATCCCCATCTGCTTGTTTCAAAAACCTCTGGATGTAAACCCCCATCTTCCTCCTCTTCTGTATTATTGTGATTATTTACATCTGTACACCTTGGGTATGTGCTTCCAGGAGCGAAGGTGGTGTACATGATCTTCTTTCTCAGATGCATCACCAAAACAGGTAAGCCGTTAAGACAGGTCTCTCTGGTTTTGCATGTGTGGCAAACCCCTTCGGGGTTTCCAACCTAAACTTGACCAGAGCTGGCCTTGTGTTGAACTCCCTTTGGGGAATAGAGATCAGCACCCTGGATAGCTCCTGGAGCAGCTAGACTCTCACTAGATGGAAGGTAGCTAAGGCTTCCCAGCTCTGCAAAACTGGAACCCTTGACTTCCACTGCATGGGAGATGAACCTGAAAGGAAGTAACTCACTCAAGGTCATCCAGAGAGCTTCATGGATGAATTTATTTATTTGTTATTATTTTATGAATGACAATCTAAACCCTGGTTTCATTTAAGTATCCCAGTGCCCTGAGCATCATATCACCCGGACTCTCTCCGTATTCTTTAATTTCCAGTACAAGTGGAATTGAGGGCAATGAAAACTGTTTGGACTACCTCTCCCTGCCATCCTCAGCCAAAATGTGCTGTGCTCAAATCTGATGCATAACAGCACGACCATAAGATGGTCCTCCCACACAGGGTGCATATTAGGATCACATGTGGATCATGTACCAGAATTCCTGAAACTCGTTGGGAGTGCTCTACAAATATTAAGAGTGTTGTTGTTGTTGTTCAGTCGTTCAGTCATGTCCGACTCTTCGTGAGCCCATGGACCAGAGCTCGCCAGGCCTTCCTATCTTCCACTGCCTCCCGGAGTTTGGTCAAATCCATATTGGTTGCATCGATGACACCGTCCAACCATCTCATTCTCTGCTGTCCTCTTTTCCTTTTGCCTTCAATCTTTCCCAACATCAGGGACTTTTCCAAGGACTCCTCTCTCTTCATGAGGTGGCCAAAGTACTGGAGCCTCAGCTTCAAAAAATATTAAGAGTAGTTAACTGTTAAGCCATAGAGCATCCAGGCTTCAAACAAGCTCAGTAAGTTTTCAGTTACCAGGGGAAAAAGTGTTCACAGTGGGGGGGGGTTCCATTCTCCTCTGAATCTCTCCTCTCTTTGTTATTCCTGTTGACAGTCCCCGTTTGGAAAAGAGAGAGAAAAAGAGAACACCGACTGTCCTAGATGCTGATTAGTGTAAATAAAATTGAGTGGGCTCTTGTTTTCCAGGCGTTATGTAAGGAAGAGCAAGGGTGCGCAGGAGAAAAGCAAAGTGATAGAAGCACCAATTAGAGATAAAGGGAGGGGGTTCCAACAGTACCGCTAAAAGACACAATTCCCCCCCCCACCTTGATGTGCCTTCCTTTTATCTCTGCTCCTTGACAAGGATGCTTCTTTTTCTTTTATAATGAGACGTGCAGCCAAGAGTGCATATTGATGATGAAACAATCTTCCCGCCTCCCTCTTCCCCGTCGGTAATCGCTTCCCAAATTGTGCTGTGGACAAAGACGAGAGTGGGGCTGTGTATACTCGCTTTTAAAGCAAGCTTGCTTACCCCTTACCGTAATCACCTCTAGACTTCTAAAGGACCATTCTTTCCCTTGTCGGCTGGACCCATGGTGCTTCCCAGGTAGGACCTCTTTTCCGGCTCTAAGGCAGGGATGTTGGCTTGTCTTTGAGTCCCAAATCCAAGGCTGAGTGTTTAGTCCCAAGTCCAAGTCTTTGGCACCAGGTCCCAAGTCTGGGTCTCAATCTTAATCCAAGTTCCAAGTTGAGTCGAAGTCAAATACAAATCACATCGCCACTACTACTTAAGTCCAACTTGACAGAAGTCACATGACTCACATATCTGGCACACACACACACACACACACACACACACAGAAACCTCATGACTCAAATGACCCAATAGGACTTGATCCACCACACATATCACACACACACACACACACACACACACAGAGAAAGAGAGAAACCTCATGACTCAAATGACCCAATAGGACTTGATCCACCACCCAGTCTCTCGACTGACCAACATCACAGGGTCGTTATGAGGATCAAGTGGGGAGCCAGAGACCCTTGTGTGTTGATGGCTCCTAGAGGTCATGAAAGGGAAAAGAATGTTATAAATGAAAGGAAGATATAAAGGATTGTGGAGCAAGAAAAGTCGAGGGATAGGAAGAGGTTATCGGGATGTCGATAGGGCCAAATAGGACTGGAGCATATGCAAGGGGACAGGGAGGTTCCTCCCCATGAAATTTCAGGTGCAGTGGGAATGTGGCATTCAGTGTACTTCACACCAGGAAAGTAGGTTCAGAATGACTATCGAAACTGACAGATAAAGGAAGCCAATGATGTAACTTTAAAGGGAAAGGTTCCCTTTTGAACATGAAGAACTGGTGAGGTGTTCTCCCAGGATGCGGTGGAGGACTTGTGGCAGCTGCGGGAGAAAGTGTATTCAAGACCCCAAGTCATCCTGTTCGTTTCATTTTGAAGTTGAGGTCAAATGGGCAGGGCAGTCATTTGGCAATCTCTCAAGCCCTTTCCTCGCCACCAATGCTTTATTCTGTTTATTTCCAGAATGAGCTCCGAATCCATTGGCCCCGTGTTTGGAATCCAAATTTCCTCACAGATCTCGGCAACTGGAAGCAGCAGCTGAGAAGGCTCGGTCTATTGTTTTTTCCTCACATTTTTGCTGTTGAGGGGCTGCTGATTGGGATACAATTCCGTCACCTTTCATCTGAAACTCAGAGAGAAAGAAAACCAGCGAGACATTGAGAACAAAGGGATTTCTTTTGGAAAGGATGAGATGTATGGCAGGGCTTCTTCGCTCTAAACACAGGGCGGGATCCTGTGAATAATGGGGAGGCGGAAAGAGAACGTGGGATGAGATGGGCACAATGAGGTCTCTCTCGACATCAGACGGGCTGCCAGTGGAAATTCTCAGGCAATCCAGGTGAGGTTATCTGGGAGCCGAGTCCTGGCAACTGGACTTATTTTCTTTTGAGGTTGAAAAGTTGCACTACCCATCCAAGGAGCTTCTTCAGTCTACGAAGAGTTGTTAGGAGGCCTCCAATGGATAGTCCACCTTAGTTTCACTCCACCCTGGTCAGAATAGCCTCATTAGGTGGATAATGGCCTCAATAGGTTTGTTAGATTCAACTCACAGATAACATCACCCGGATGACTAAGAATCTCCATAAAAACTATACCAGCACATGGTTGTCCCTGGGGCTGCTTCCTTTCTACAAACGAATCTAGGATGGACCTGGGCCTATGTAAAAAATAATGCAGGGCATGAGTAAAGTGGACAGAGGGATGCTCTTCTCTCTCTCACAAAATACCAGAACTAGGGGACATCCACTCAAATTGAGGGTTGGGAGAGTGAGAACAGACAAAAGAAAATATTTTTTCACCCACTGCGTTGTTAGTCTGTGGAACTCCCTGCCACAGGATGGGGTGATGGCATCTGGCCTAGATGACTTCAAAAGGGGATTGGACAGACTCCTGGAGGAGTAGTCCATCCCAGGTTACAAACCATGATGGAGCTGTGTCATCTCCAGGCTTAAAACTGGGGTCCTTCAAGGGCCAGATGCAGGGGAGTGGTAGTAGGAGACAGATATCTAGTCTCATGCGCTCCCAAACGCATCTGGTGGGGCCACTGTGAGATCCAGGAAGCTGGACTAGATGGGCCTTTGGCCTGATCCAGCAGGGCTCTTCTTATATTCCTATGTTCTTAACCTTTCCCCATCTAGGCCTTTCTTAGATGAACCATTTCTAGCTACAGTATGACTCTGCCAAGTCGAACTCCCAGAATGGCAAATTCTGGGAGCTGAGGGCTACAAAATCCAAAGAACCCTACACATAATAGCTCAATGGTTTAGGTACCTGTCTGCAGAGCCAGGGGGTTGGGCATTTGCCACCTCTCAGGGAAAGAGCCAGGCAATAAAGACTGTCAGCTAAGCTGTGCAATCACAAGATGTCACCAGAAGAAGGGAAATGGTGACTCATTTCTCAATATTTTCTTCCTGGAAACCCCAGAAGAAGGCTGCCGTTCAGTCAGAACGGACTTCATGGCACACAATTTTAGGTTCTGCTCAGGTTTGGAAATACACCTCTGGCTGGGACTTCCCTAGTCCTCTTCCCCACCTGCTGCCCACGGCGAAGATCGAAGGACCATCCAGTCCCGACGCTTGTGTTCAAGCATCTGTAACGGGAACATGAGTGCCGAGTCGGGGAGCGACAAACTTCCCTGTGACCCTCTTTCGTGAGACATCTCCCCGCCACACCCTTGTGACAGTATTGGGTTACCTTGTCAGTAGAAATAGGAAATAGCATTTGAAGCCCTCTTTTTCTGATTACGGGGAGCAGTTGCAGGCGTCAGCTCGGCAGCCTTCATAAATTATGCTGTTTGGATCTTATACAAGTGGGTTATTCCTCCGCAAACAAACAATTGTTTTGGCAAGTGCTACCAAGAAGATGCTCAAAGATGAAGGGAAATAATGTTGTCTCGGCGCCGAGAAGCCCACCGCCAGCATGCTCTTGAACCCAGTTGCAAAAGAAAGTGTGAAATTCAGATTTCTTCCCTGCGTGCAGGAGGCCCAAGTACCAAGGCACCATCATCTCCAAACCATTAATTTCCTTGTAATGACTGCTTGTAAAGATAGCATTTGACTAGTGATGTCTTATCAGCTTTACGTTTCCTCATTTTATGGCTCAGAATGAGCCATCCCCTTATCTTATCATTACATGGGGAGGGGGAAGAGAGTTTTATTTTTGACAGCTGTAGAAGCATTTCCGAAGCTTTAGAATAAGGCCCTTAGTAAAGTACGCCATAGGAGAAACAGCCTGGAAGGGGTGGTGGGGAAAGAAGAGTTTCTCCCCCCCCCTTATTTATTCATAATTAAAACTCTCCCATTAGTGACAGTTTTCAAATGGGACATGACATTTTTATCATCTTGTTAATATCTCCAACGGGCTTTACTGCATTGCAGGCAGGGATTTATGCAAATGGAGAAAAACGGAGGGGTGGGGGTGCAGTTGGTGGGATGAAATGCCATCGTTACAGGGTTGTTAAATCATAAAACGGGGAGTGAGAGGAAAACATTATTCCTTTTAATAGTGGGATAGGCTGTGTACCTCTACACACACACACACACACACACACACACACACACACACACACACACACACACACACACACACACCGGCAACAAACCTTTTTGCATGGGGAGAGCCATAAAAGGAGTGCACCTTAAATCCCCACCCCCGTCCCATGAGGTGTTGTTAAAAAAAAAATCAGCCTTTCCTGCTTCCCAAATGTCAAAATTGCTCAATTAATTCTGAGCATGATGCTCCATCCGGTATTTCTAAGGTAGACCCATAATTCAGCAGCGCAACATGCATGCCTTGCGTGCAAAATGTCCTTCCCCTCAGCCCCCCCCCAACGTCTGTCTACAGAGGGGCATGAACCTTGGCTCGAAGGTATGTGTGAGTTTGTACACAGGGCTCCACAGGCATCCTGTTTTTCCTTCCCTTTCCTTATCAGCGTCCAGATGCCATGCTCCGAAGAATTGGGACCAGAGTGGGAGGAGCGTAGCCACAATCCTTGGAACTGTAATTGAATTTATTTATTATTTATTTATTTCTTACACTTATTAACTGCCCGATTTTCCCATAGGGAACTCTGGGCGGTGTACAGACATCACCCAAGAGTGACTACCCAAATACAAACAAACCCCAACGATCATAAACAGTCAAAACCTAACAAAAAATACAATAATATATAAATACTGTATAAAACACACACATACAAAATGACAAATAAAATAAGCATTACGCCACTTAAGCCAGACAGAATCAATGGCAAGGTTGAATCAGGCAAGAGAACTACTACTACTACTACTACTACTACTACTACTACTACTACTACTACTACTACTACTACTACTACTACTACTAATGTTAAGTTTTTTCATTTCTAGTGGCTTATTTCGAATTGATGTTTCTAAAGATTTTAGGGGGAGGGAAACGGCACATAGAATGATGCATGATTCTCATTGGTTGCCTGGGATAAAGAGCTATCACCTACTACCTGATCCTTTCTTAACTTGCCTAGCTGGTTTTTCATGGGAGAGAAATGGATCCTGGAACCTCCATGCAACAAGGAGACACTAGACCAATATGGTCTGCTCCAACCATCTGTGGTTCTTCGGTGGAGAGGTCAGAGGTCAGAGAAATTTGCTTTGTTTGGATGGCATATCCCAGCATTCCCAGTCAACTGTTGTTGTTCAGTCGTTCAGTCGTGTCCGACTCTTTGTGACCTCATGGACCAGAGCTCCCCAGCCCTTCCTATCTTCCACTGCCTCTCGGAGTTTGGTCAAATCCATGTTGGTTGCATCAATGACACCATCCAACCATCTCATTCTCTGCCGTCCCCTTTTCCTTTTGCCTTTAATCTTTCCCAACATCAGGGACTTTTCCAAGGAGGCCTCTCTCCTCATGAGGTGGCCAAAGTACTGGAGCCTCAGCTTCAAAATCTGTCCTTCCAGTGAACCTTCGGGGTTGATTTCTTTCAGGATGGATAGGTTTGATCTCCTTGCAGTCCAGGGGACTCTCAAGACTCTCCTCCAGCACCACCGCTCAAAAGCATCGATTCTGCGGCGATCAGCCTTCTTTATATTCCAGCTCTCACTTCCATACATCACTACTGGAAAAACCATAGCTTTGACTATCCCGACCTTAGTGGGCAAAGTGATGTCTCTGCTCTTTAGGAGGCTACCTAGGTTTGCCATTGCTTTCCTCCCAAGAAGCAAGCGTCTTTTAATTTCATTGGAGTTTTGGTTCCAAGTAGCTCAGTTCTGTCATATTTCTTCGGAAAGGTGGATCAGGCTGGGATTTAATGACAGCCTTCTGCATAATTGACTCATCATCTTCTGCCTTCTCTGTGATACACTGTAAAGCTGCAGCCTCCATTGCGAGGAAATTACATCTAGAGCTCAACTCAAGGAGTTCCATTCCTTCTTTGTTAAAACTGGCAAGAATCAAGGTCACCCTTTGGAAATTCATCTGGTCCCCTGGAACCTCTCTTGGCATGGTTCTTTCAGAAACCATGGATTTTTTTAAAAGACACCTTATTGTTCCATGCTCCTGGCAATTCTTCCAGCATCCTCATGGCAGCCAACATCCAAAAAAGCAGTAATTGCATCTTCATCTATTCTTCTGCCATCCCCAAAGCTCAGGCCCATTAGCAACCCTACAATTAAGGAGAAGCCCAGAGTAGCTACTAAAGTGCTATTTCATGTTTTAAAGCAGACTTAAATGCACCAGTCCTAATGGCTGAACAATATTTCAAAATGAGACTTAATCTATTCCATTCCATTTATATGACTTGAGATCATCAATCATTTCCCACTCGAAAGGCCCGTCGTAAGATGAATTTAACGGACTTTATAAATAATGGGTCAATAACTGGTTTGTCATAAATTCATTTCCAGTTCTTTGGATCCTGGCCCAGTGGATACTTTTCGTTATTGCTTTCTCACCAATCACCCATAATTTGGGATTAATTCTGATACACAAATGCGACAATGAGCTTTTCTTTTGTCATATACTTGTGTATATATTTGATCCCCCATGCCACCCATTTTGCTTCAACACTGAAATGTTAATTCACTCTTAATGATCCGCAGTGACGGGTATGCTGAGTCTTTTCCTCACAACAGCATGTCACAGCCAGGGTGAAGGAGTGAGTGCCCGCAGCTCCACTCAACTTGGAAAATTCACTCCTGTGCTTCCAAATCCCTCTGTTTACCAGGAAAATCCAGGGTTGCTGTTAGGTGTTTTCAATGTTGTGGTGGTTTTTTTTGAGTTACTAACTTCTTCATCTTTATGAGCATAGGTCATTGTTTTGAGAAGTGTGGCCCAATGCCAAGGGATAAGAATGTTGTACTATGAACTTTGGGGGGGGGTGTTGCTCTAAACCAGGGGTCCTCAACCTAAGGCCCCGGGGCTGGATGCGGCCCCCCAAGGTCCTGAATCCGGCCCCCGGGACCAATTGCAACCCCCCCCCACCTACCCCTGCTTTGCGAGCAAGCAAACCTCCGCAGCTGCTTCTGTTGCTGAGGCAGATCAAAGCAGTGGGCTATGTCACTTCTCCCACTCCCCCCCAACTACCGCCCAGATGATCAGCATGCTGGCTAGTGGGGAATTTAGAGTGGGAGGGCTACGGCAAGGTCCCCCGCTCCCCCCACCCATTGTGGTCCGGCCCCCAGTGGTGCCTGGGGCGTGGTGGACCGGCCCACTGTTTGAAAACGTTGAGGACCCCTGCTCTAAACCAAGGGTGTCCAAACTTTTTGCAAGGAGGGCCAGATTTGTTGAGGAGAAGATGTGGGGGGCCGACCATTCAGCCGCATTTGGCCCCCGGGATGGACTTTGGACAAGTCTCTGTAGCATGCAAGGAGGAAGGGATGAAGCTGCAGCAATGGAGATGGGGGTGGGTAGGATGGGAAGGTGGCTGGGGAGATGGATGGAGGCAGGGAGGGCATGCAAACCATAAAACTGCAAGCTGACATCTCCATCCATTATGGGGAAGGGCCAGCTGGTGGAGATATGTGACAGGCTGAGCTGGTGGGGAGAAGAATCCGCGTGCTGCTGAGAATTTGAAAACGGGCCACATTTGGTCCCCGGGCCTCCTCTAAACCCATAATTCTGCTTTCCAGGAGTCCCCCCCCCGTCAGACCCAGACCTTACAGACAGCTCAATGTGTGCTCACCTGGAGAAAAGGCCTAGCCCACAGACATTTAGTTAGGCCCATGCAAGGGCTTCTGTCCATGTGAGCACAACTGCAGTTCCTCCGAGGTCTGCATCTAGAAGTCGGGAAGCACATCCGATCTCGCCTGATTTCGGAAGCTAAGCAGGGTCGGCCCTGGTTAGTACTTGGATGGGAGACCACCAGGGAATACCAGGTGCTATAGGCGCCTGGAGTAGAAACTGGCAAACCACTCCAGTATTCCTGCCAAGAAAACTCCATGGACGTGGAGTCACAAAGGGTCAGTCACAACTGTGAAGACACAACCCACACACAGTCCAGGAAAAAAAAATCTAAAACACACATCCCTACCAAGGGAAGACGTCAGTTTGAATTAATGCTATTTTAGTGAGGACGAGGTTCTCCTCTTTAATCAAGTATAACAAGAATCTTTTTTTAATATGAGCAGAAGGTTAGAAGGCTCATTCTCGGGACACTGTTTTATTGTGTCCCTTTGCTGCTGTTCTTTTTGCTTCCTTAATTGAATCTTCCCCGATGCACTTGAGAGCATGCAGTAAATTCCTGGAGACTGTATGCATTTGGGCCGAGCACAATTAAAAACGAGAAAGAACCAATGAGGCGGCCTGGCCCTAAATTATCGGCCCCAGCTCAAATGACATGCCAAGAATTACGACGCCATGCCCAGTGGTGAGCTGGAAATGGAATTTCCAGAAAAGTTCAAAGTGGCCTGCTTATATATACTGCCCCATACCACTTCAAGTAGTCTCTGGGCGGTTTGCAGTTTTTAAATTATAGTATGCAGGCTACACATTGCCCCCCCCCGTGCAGCAAGCTAGGTACTCATTTTACCGACCTTGGAAGGATGGAAGGATGAGTCAACCATGAGCCAGATACCTGGGGTTGAACCCCAGGTCGTGAGCACAGTTTTACCTGCAGGACAGGCATTTAGCCACTGCGCCACGAGGCTTGAGTTGAGCCATTTCAAACAGCATCTGGATTATGAAGAAGGAAGGATCCACTTAAATGGCAGGAGGGATGACTCCCCTCTTCTCCAGAGATGAACTACTGCCTGTCCAGCTCACCAAGCCCCATCCAGTGGCAGGGAGTTCCAAAGTCTCAGGGCAGTGACAGAGACTACATTGGAGAGATCTGCTTTTTTAAAACAACGCTGTCTTAAAGAATGGCTCTTGTCTCCTGAAATCTTTTTAACCTGCCCTAAATGATTTTTTTTTCTGGTGGGCATGAAAGTGTCAAGCGTGCGCTTTCAATAAGTGACCATAAATCGACTGGAGAAATTCAGAATTGGGTTCCTTTCAATGGACAGCCATTCAGCTCTACACCCACTAGACTGTAGTCTGGTCAAGAATGGAGCATCACTTGAGTGACACCAGTGGTGCCCAAACTTTGGCCCTCCAGATGTTTTGGCTCACAACTCCCACAGCCCTTTGTCATTGGAAATACAGGCTTGGAATTCTGGGAGTTGTGGTCCAAAACATCAGGAGGCCCGAAGTTTGGACACCCCTGAGTTACGCTGTCCTCGTCACCATTCCAAGCACAGTCTGGGCCGATTTACCTGCTCACGTTCCACCCTCCTTCCCCTCCGGTGAGATTTGACTCTTGCTATGTACCTCTCTGCACTTTCTCCCTTACCTGATCAACAATGCCATGGAGGGAAACCAGAGCTCTGTTTTCTTCCTCCCATTAATCATTTCTGACATGCCGTCGGGCTCTCGTTCTCTCCTCCCCGGCCTCACCACTCGGTTCATTATTCAAGGTCACCATCTTCCCATGATAAGAAAGCGCACATGGCATCCCTTAATCGGCAGCCGGGCGAGGATGAGTATATTTGATTCCTTAACATCCTTTTTTTGTAAGAGGGTCTGATGTGTCAGAGCTAATAGGCTGCCTCGTATCTAGATTTGTGAATGGCTGTGTCAGTCAATGGAGGCTTTCTTGGAGATGCCACTTTCCCTTTTTTTTCTGGTAATGAACAAACTCAGAAAGGTTGGCTGGCCAGAGCTCAGAGTCCATAAGAGCACGGTGACCTTCATCTAGAGCAGGCACGACCAAACTTTGGCCCTCCAGATGTTTTGGACCACAAGTCCCACAGTCCTTTGTCATTGGAAATACAGGCTTAGAATTCTGGGAGTTGTGGTCCAAAACATCAGGAGGGCTGAAGTTTGGACGTGCCTGATCTAGAGGATTAGTATCTTCAAATCTTCAATCTCTTTCACCTCCTCCAGCATCGGTGTAGCATCCTTGTTAAAGCAAAGGGGAACTTCTGACTTAAGTATTTAATCTAGCCGAATTCTGAGGCCCCGGTATCCCTCTAGCCTTCTTGCCTAACCTTTCCAACAAGGGACGCTCTTCTGTGGCTCAAATCCTGTTCATCTAGGCCAGTGTTAGAGAATCTATGACACGGGTGCCAAAGGTGGCACTCGGAACCCTTTCTGTGGGCACCCGACATCTCCCCTTCACAGCCACCTGTATTCAGGTTAAATTGCCATATTGGCACTTTGCAAAAAAAATAATAAAAAAGTGGCTTCTGAATCACAATTTGGACACTTGGTCTCTAAAAAGTTTGCCATCACTGGTCTAGCCATCACATAAGATTACGTCTGCATAAATGTGCCAGGTGTTATGCCCTGGCAGCAAACATTAAGCAATCCGATTGTGCCATGGGTCACACCGTTCCCAGTGTGACTGAAGCCATGCTGCACCTACAGAAACGCTTGTCCACAGCACATCTGCCTTGGTATAATTGCTGCTACCACCTGCTTCATGTCAAGCGATGAATGTGGAGCTACAACAACTAGATTTCAGCCAGTATCTCCTCCTCGCTCATCATATATGGAAAGAGAAGAGAAGGAAATGTGGTTTCGGGATGAAGTGAGTAGAAAAACACCACCCAGAACTTCAGACAAGAACCTAACGAGGTCATATTTATTTGTCTTATTTATAGACCGCTTTTCCCCTGATAAAGGGACATCATGGGCTGTCGTCTTCCTCAAAACAGAAGGGCTATGTCCTAATATCACCCAGACCAGTGGGTCTTAACCTGTGGGTCCTGAGATGTTCTTGGACTGCAACTCCCAGAAGCCTTCACCACTAATGGCCAGGATTTCTGGGAGTTGCAGTCCAGGAACATCTGGGAACCCACCGGTTGAGAACCACTGATCCAGACCTTGGAAAGGGGAAACCAATATAAGTTCAGCACCTTGGATAGCGTTTGTAATGTCGGCTCAGAAACCAAGTGTTGATCCACCATCCAATAGGGACAGGAACGACCCACCAGCCTGTCCCATGGCCACCTACTGCCAAACGATTTCTCCATCCTTGGTTGAGCATGCAAATGAACAATGAATCTGGAGTTCAAATCCTGGTTCCTCTATGAAGGTTATAATGGGATAATGCAGAAGCTTATGATGCCCTTCGTTGTTGCACAGAATGGACATTACTCAGCCCCATCTCTAGAGCAACAACCAGTAAACCTCCTGGAAATCTTGAGCAGCATAGCTAGTAGTGAAGGTTTCTGGGAGTTTTAGTCCAAGAACACCTTGGGAATCAACGTTGGGAGCCACCGCGGTAGAACAAGATGGCCAACGTTGAGTGGAATTTTGTGAGGATGTGTTCCTCACAGGGAAATCCTCAGACATTGCTTAGAGGAGTTATATTTTTCAGACTACAAAGCACAGAATTCTGCCAGCATAGCCAGTGCTGGAGAGAGACACCAAGAATAGCTTTTATTTTCCCCCTCGTCTGCCTCATTCCCAACATAGACAGACATGTATTTTTCAAGACCACCGAAAACCAGAAGGGGAAAAAAAGTTGCATTCAAGTCATGTATGTTCCACTCAATTCGGCGACAAAGCTTATATTTTTGCTATTACTATTAACTTGCCTGAATGTACAGTCCATGTTTTCTTCATCACTAGCAATTTTTGATGCCTCCTCATGTCAGCCCAAGGGGTGATGGATTCAGAAAGGGCCATTTCACTTATTCCTCTCCCCGGTTATCCATCTCCATAGAATGGCAGCTCTGACACATGTGAGGGATAAGAGGAAAAAATAGAAAGTGGTCTACCCTCTCAACGAGGATGCCCTGCAAACAGCAAACGGCAGATAAGCTGACATTTCTTTTTAAAATGTCCAATGAATCATGGCTCCTTTCATTCCCTTGGCCCAACCTCAGCTGGCAAAATGAAAACATGATTAAAGCTAGGGAGGGAAGTAATCGATCAAATGGGGCACCCAAGATCATGTAGCTGTGTTGTGTTAAAGGGAAAAGAAATGGAGAAATAGGTTTTTATAGAAACATACATACATACATACATACATACATACATACATACATACATACATACATACATACATACATACATACATACATACATACAGAAGAAGAAAATAAAATAAAATAAAATAAAATAAAATTGATACATACATACATACATACATACATACATACATACATACATACATACATACATACATACTCTCGACCCATACCTTTATAAGTGTCTCAAAGCAGAAGTGACAGGAGGGGAGAATCTTCATTTTTTTTCTTATTTTGGATCAAAAGCCCCCCCCCCAGTATATAACAGTGGAGTTGAATGAACTGTGTTGGCACAAGGATGATCTTGTTCAAAAGAGCAACTTTCCACATTCCACTGAGAAGAATGTCCAGAAAAGGGCCCACGGACTTAACAACCCTTCAGGATAACACCCAGAAGAAAGAGGGAAAGTGAATCTAAGCTTATGAAGCTGTAGACTCCCAAATCCTGCTGGGCTCCTGGAGCTAGACCAAGGAATCCTTTGAACTTGGGTCTCCTCTAAATCGCAGGGAGTTTTACCATTTCCTAGAGCAGAGAATCCATGCTGGGTTTTACCGGAACAATAACAGATCTAGTTTACCCGCTCTCTCATTCTCTCTCACTCTCTCTGTCTCAGAGGGTGGCACCATGAAATATAGGCAAAATAAAAAACCAATTGCAATGCCAAGATGACTGAGAGACTATCAAAGATGCGGAGGTCTTCCATCTGAAATAGGTTCAGAACCCTGGATAGCACCCTTCACATTTCAGGCTAAAACAGGAGAGGATGCACCATCACCTCCGCCAGTACAAATGATGCATGCAATTTGGATCGCTTGGAAGACGGTCGGCATCACTTACCATTCCTGGAACCGTTTGCTTAAGAACATTAAGGCCTTGCAGGGAACAGGCCAAAAGCCGTCGTAAGTGGGCTGAGCAGTCGAGTGATGTATGAAAAGGCGTCGCTTGCCATGCGCTCCCTCGGGTGCCAACGTCACCTACACAGATGGCGAGAGGAGCCTTCTGGATGTCAGCCCAGCACCCAGCTGGGACCTTGAACGTACAGTCATATCCTATCAGGTGCTTCTCCTTTGGTGATGTGCTGTTAGTCAGGCTTTGCTAGTGAAAAGCTACAACGCCGCCCGATTTGGTGCCATCGTAAGACACTGACAAATCCGTGATTCATTTCTTGTGTATGGTGATGGTTGGGAGAAAAAAAGGGGAGAGGTAGGACAGAGAATAACCTTAAAAACTAATAGAACCTTGTAGTATCAGGAGTCACTTGGGCTAAGAATTTTTCATGGTTGCCAGGTTGCTAACCTGCATTCCCCCCCCCCCCAGTCTCTCAAAGGCTGTTGAACTGCACAGGGGAAAGCATGTCATCCACCATGCCTAACTGTATTTTATGTGGAGGTTTGCAGGGGCATGGTGGCTCAGCGGACTAAGGCTCTAAAGCTGTTGGCTGCAAAGTCAGCAGCTCGGCAGTTCGAATCCTGGGTGCCCACAGCGGAGCAAGCTCCTGATGTTCACCCCAGCTTCTACCAACCCAGCAGTTCAAAAGCATGCAAATGCAAGTAGATAAATAGGTGCTGCCGTAAAAAGCAGGAAGGTAAAACAGTGTTTCCTTGCAGCCATGCCAGCCACGTAGCCATGGATTTGCACAACACTGTCATGGCAAACATTTCAGCCAGCAGTTACATCTGGAATGGGCTTCAGATGTTCCTAACGGTGAGGTCAACAAGGATCTGGCCTTGGAATCTAGTAAGTTGCAGAAAGTTTTGAGTCCTTTCTTTGGAAGGAGGAGGGGATGTCTGTTGAAATAGCCATTGCAGCATGCAAAATAGAGATGGGAAGAGGGAGAAATATCATCTCAGTATGTGGTCTGGTACGTGGCTCAACTATTTGCATATCATAGACCTTTTCTGTAATCTTTCGAATGGTTTTTGCAGGGCCATTAACTTTCTAGCAACCAAGGGAAGGACGGAGGCATGACATTTCCTCAAGTGACATTTTCCTCCTGGCAAAGCTTATTATGTCTGGAAAGAAAATGTCTCAAGGTGGCCAGCAGATGGTCCAGAAGGGGAGGAAAGAGAGGAGGCCCCCTTCGCCTCTATTAGCATTGAGAGAGGATGACAACTCTACCGGACCTTCCTGGTAGACCCAATCCAGTAAATGGGCAATGGACCCAATCCAGTACAGGCCCTTGCTTTTATCTCAGTGGAAGGATGACTGTCCCAACTATGGAATGTCAATGGGCGCTTTTACACGACCCCTAAGATCTGCTGGCAACCTAAATTCGGACCAGAGATCTTGGGGGTTTGTTGCTCTTTCTGTGTCCCCACCCCTCCGCACTCCCTTGCTCCTGTCTGTGTGAGGGGAGGGAGAAAAAAAGGGAGAAAAAAATGCAAACTCACCTCTGCTCTGCCCTCGGGAGCTGCCCTGGGAAGCATTCTAGTCTCTTAAAGGAGCGGGGGGCAAAAAAAAAAAAAACCCAGAAGCGGGGAGAGCCCGGGACTCACTGCTTTACATCCGCATCAGAAATTTTTCACCTTTGGAGACCAGGTACATGGAAAATGTGCTGGGATGCGCTTAGGTGAGCGTGGTCATACTTGATTTTTTTAAAAATCCGGAGCTGGTGGGAAAACAATTTTAAGCTCTGGATCTGGGAGCCCTTTGCCTTGGATTTTAGGGATCGTGTAAAAGCGCCCAATGAACCTCTCCAAGTTGAGGCTCAGCAAGGAACTTCGGGGGCTCGCAAGAGCCCAGCTTACTAGAGAGGTAATGTTCACACACATACAAATACCTTCCTGTAGGACCCCCTTTTCTGTGAGATTGGTATCTGCTGAAAATATTATAAATATTAATAGATAACTGCTAGAAATGGCTGCCCCGCACCACCTTGTGTGGCGCCGGGGATGGCTTTGCCAGCTGGCTGGTGGCAGGCGGTGATTGGCTACGCTCTCGGCATAGCTCACGCCAGGGAGCGCAGCCTTTTAAAGGTTTGCTGAGCTCCCACACTGCCTGCCTGTGAAGCTGCTGATCCCCCACCCTCCCTCCACTTTTGAATGTGATGGTGATGCTTAGCTGGTCGCTACAGGGCCGGATGGGAATTTTTGACTGCCACTCTGATTGGCCGTGAGTGGCGGCGTGTTTTCGCCCATCCCACCAGACACATGCTGGAGGAGGGGGTTAATAAATCCCGGTCACAATTTGGCGGGTAGCACAATATGTAATATTGATAAAACAGTCCCTTATTCGAATTAATAGCTTCAAGGTCCTCGGCAGCCCTCATTTAATAAATTAGATTAGGAAGTAGATAGGGACAAATTAAGAACAACCCAAACTTGATCAAGAGGGCTGCCAATATACTGGCAATTTGGGGGATGCTCAAAGATATTCAAGGCATCCCTCTTGTGGTGCTATAACAGGCCGCACTTAAATAGTGCAGCAATGAGGACCTAATAAAGAATGACGTCACCATTATTGCGCTATGTCACAGACCCTCCAAAGTTATTGTTTAGTTGAATAAAGTTTAAAGTACTGTTCTGAGTTAATAAATTGTGGCCCTGTTTAACCAAGACAAACGCGTGTCGCCTCGTTATTCCAGTCTAGCCTGGCAATGCACATTTCTAAAGATGAAGTTACAGAACATCCTTTGCCATTGGAAATACAGGGTTGGAATTCTGGGAGTTGTGGTCCAAAACATCAGGAGGGCTGAAGTTTGGACATGCCTGCAACAGGTTCAGATGTTCCTAACTGCGTGGCTTCCTACACTAGTGGAAAGATGCTTTAAAAAAAAAACTAGAACCTGTGCTGTGCGTTCAAATTGTTCCTTTGGAAATTGTTTCTTTTCATATATAATTAAACCCCTCTTCATAAAGCCCGTCTGGATCATTTAGAAAGAAAGAACAAATTGTCCCTGGCTACAGCTCAAAGATTTTGCAACTCAGATGTTGTCAACCGGCTAGAATCAGAAATATCTTCCAATAAAAGGGTTGGCGTTAATTCAGAGGGAACCGGGGCAGCAGGGAACCGAATGCCGGAGGAAACATTTGAAGAACGGAGCACACCGTGACAGCAGAGAGGAGGAAACAGCCGGGAAAGAGCAAAGAAGCAGTGAAAAAGGACCAAAGCATTGAGAAATTTGTGCCATATAATTCAAGCCATAGAAAGAGGGAAAACAGCATGGCCTGGGAAAGTCAGAGAGCGCTGAGGTGTTTATCATGGTGATTATTCAAATGACGGAAGTCTTTTCCACCACTTTCCCAAGACATTGCATGCTTCTTGGTGGTCTCCCGTTCAAACATTAACAGGGTTTGACCGTGCTTGGCTTCTAAAATTGTGTGAGATTATATGCATTTGACTATGAGATGGGGCCTAAAGATGCATAAATGTTGGGGGGGGAATCTGACAGAGAGGTCCCCTAGTATAAATGCATGGTCATTCCAATTCCACCCAACATGGTGTAGCCAATGCAGGCAGGCCAGAATGGGGGTGACACGGTCATATCTTCCCGCACCAACCACCAATCTGGCCACCGCATTCTGCACCCGCTGCAATCTAGATCGTTTTGAACGTTGCCTCTGGGAGTTCCACCCTACCCTGAATCTGGCATTGACGTATGGATTGCTTCTGGTTTCTCCTTTGGATTTAGTCTTTCCTGGATTCGGGTTCCCTCTTTTAAATTGTCTTGAACCCCCTCTAGCTTTGCCTACATGAGAACATATTGAGACTCACTGGCCAACCTCCAATGTAACGTGCAGCTCTGCCATTCAACACGTAGTAGCTAGAGCAATAGAAGAAGGACGTCAGTGTCTCATCCCCATGGCCTCTTGGAGTTGGCTTTGGGGCTTTTTGAGATGCCAATTTTTGCTTGTTTCTTTATTCAGGCTCCCGGTTGACACGACCCAGCACCATGGAAGCCTTAGACTGAAGAGGAAAAGGGCAGGCCCATTCAAAACATGAGTGCTTAGGAACTGGGAGAAGCTTGTATTCATCAGCTAGATCAGTGCTGGAATTGGGAAAAAAGGATTTAACTGGATGGCTTTCACAAGGACCTTTCAGGAGTGACGACACCAAGCATGGATGGAGCCAGGGCAGAATATAAATGCCAACATCCCCTTTGACAACTTTTTTGAAGGGTTTACAAGGCTCTCCTTTGGCATCGTCAGCACAACGCTTTGTTGCCTTGCTGTCGTCGATGGGGCCTTTTTATTCCACACCTTTGTTGGGGGCAGGAGTTACCAAAAGGGAAAAAGAGAGAAAAGTTTAGAAAAGGAGAATAAATAAACAGATGGCTCTCATTAGCATGGGAGAAGCTTTTATGTTTCATACCGTTTTAATTATTTTTTATTTACCTTTTTCATGTCAGGAAGGAAATGGCTAGAAAATCAAGAGGGAAGAGGGCTTTTGCACCCTAAAAACCATGAAAGGATTCAAGGGAGGAGAGAGAAGAGAGAGACAACTTCCAAACAGTTGGAATGATGTCATCGCAGAAGCGCCTGCAGTTTGGTGGGATGTTTTTAGGGACTTCCTCCATTCTTGATTGAGATTGTTCCTTCCAAAATCCAAGAGGAACGTTTGGATTGAATCTCAGCACAAGGAAACAGGCTGGTGTGCTCAGTAGAGATGGGCACGAAACACCAACATGGTGTTTCATTTCGTTATTTGTTGCCCTAGCCCCCATTTCATATCGTTTAATATGAAATGATTTTTTTAATTCATTTCGTATTTCGTTTGTTTCATTTTTCATTTTAAACTTTTTGTTTCATTTTTTTCTGTCCGGTCACAGCCGAGGGACAGGGGTTTTTTTTTGGGGGGGGTATTATTTTAAATAGTCCCCGTTGCTGGGCTTTTTTTTTCTTTTTTTTTCTTTTTTTTTTTTTTTTTTCTTTCTTTTTTTTTTTTTTTTTTTTTTTTTACAGCTGAGCGCTCCCCAGCTGAGAGGTGCTAGTGCCTCTGTTGTTTTTTTATTTCCCCCTGGCCAGGCCCAAGAGGAAAAGGTACACAAGAACGAAAAACAAAGCAAACAAAATGGAAATTTCCATTTCGTTTCATTTCATTTTTCTATGATTGGTCCCTTCATTATTCATTTCGTTCCCTGATGAAATGAATAATGAATAACAAAATGAATAAAAATTCATTTCGTGCCCATCTCTATTGCTCAGTGTTTGGGCATCTGGTGGTGGAGCCCCACTGGGCCTCCAGGGAAAATAGCCAACCTGTAGGGCAGTGTTGGCGAACCTATGGCACAGATGCCAAAGGTGGCACTCGGAGCCCTTTCTGCAGGCACCCGACATCGCCCCCTTCACAGTCACCTGTATTCAGGCGAAATTGCTGTATGGGCACTTTGCGAAAAATTAGTGGGTTTTGAATCTCAGTTCAGGCACTCGGTCTCTAAAAGGTTTGCCATCACTGCTGTAGGTCCTTGGGCAAGCTGCATGGTTCCAGAGTATCTCCAAAAGGAAGGGAATGGGAACCCCCTTCTGAATATTCTGTTCCAGGAAAACCATGGAAAGAGTTGCCACCAATCGGAATTGACTTGACAGCACATGATTAGAACTGCTGGACGGCTCAGTTGTTTAGATATCTATCTGCAGAGCCAGAGGTCAAGAGTTGGATCCCCCTTAGCGTCTCCTGTGAGTACAGCCAGCCTGGGTGGCTTTGGGCAAGCTGTGAAGTTCTAGCATGCCTCTAGAAGTAGAGAACGGTAAACCGCTTATGTGGATTCTCTATCTGGGAAAGACTAGAAAGGGCCAGCATAAGTTGTAGATGACATGACGGCATGCAATAATTCTGGATGCAAATCCATTTGAAAATCTGGGCTGGACCGAGAGCTGACCAATGAGCTCCACTCCAGACCTCACATAAATGAGTTCCCAATGAAACTGAATTGACACGCCAGACATGATTTGTCTAAAACTGATGCATTGCCCTCAGGAGGACTCTATGGTTTGTCAAACAGGAAGCAGAAGACAAAAGGACACTCTGGCCTCAGCCCCTCATGTAATGAACACCACTGCCACCTAGTGACCAAACCGTAGAAAAACACAATCCACCTATCTGTGTTGCCAGACATGAGCGGATGAGTGCCAAGCTTCTTTCTCCATGGCCTCCTTTCCCCATTGGGTTAACAATGACCCCATGCCACATCTTGGCGGAACCAGATCAGATTGCTGCTTCTCAGACAGGACTACAATCCTTCGATCACTAGGGCTCCAGGCTGGAAGGAGGAGAAAGAGGGAAGACGGAAACCATTGTGGGAATAGAACACTGTTGGGGGGGGGCTTAGATCAAGAGCAAACATATGAAAGAATCTACTTGCCATTACCTTACAATTTCAATGCTACCCAGTACCCACAGTTAATGTCAATGCCTCTCATCTTGGAAAAGCAAACAAGGGTTGGAAGAAAGAGAGAAATTAGTCTTTGAAAAACAAAGAAATTCCAATTAAAGCTATTGACTTTTCATTTAATATGAAAGATGAAGGTTTGGTTTTGTGTTCCTGAAAATGCATATATAACATTCTTTGTCCTATAATGATTTTTTTTTAAAAAAGGAATTATTCCAGGTAGCAAAGAAAGAATGGAGCAGAATGTCCTCCTGTTGCGAATAAATACCTGTGAATTCCAGAAGCAAGGGAAGTGTGTTCGTGAATTCCAGACACAACAGGAAGGGTCATGGGTCTTTTTTTTCCCCATCTCTTTAGTGTGATGATTTAAAGAGACCTCTCGGCTAAACATTTTGAGAGCACCGATCACATTGTTTATGGCAATTTATAGTGCAAGATTGATGGAGAAACTCCTTAGAAAGAAATATAAACCTTGAGACCAAATGAGAACCAGGCATGGGCATATTTCAGGCCAAAAAAAAAAGTCTTCCATAAATCCACAGGTGGAATTCAAGGGTGCCACCAGGAGGATGGCTGCCATCATCACATGTTCTCTGCGACCTTGGCCATAGTGAAAGAAGATAAAAATAGAGGGACGTGCAAATAGACAAACCACTTGCTCGCTGGGTGCAAATCTAATCAGAGGAAGTAGACATCCAGGCTTAAAACCAGGGTACTTCAGGGGCCAGATGCAGGGGAGTGGTATCAGGAGGTAGATATCTAATCTCGTGCACTCCCAGACACATTTGTTGGGGCCACTGTGAGATCCAGGAAGCTGGACTAGATGGGCCTTTGGCCTGATCCAGCAGGGCTCTTCTTATGTTCTTTTGTTCTGAACTACCTCTCCCAAAATGTTGCCAGAGTAAATTTGCAGCTTAGACAGTTTGTTATTATTTATTTATTTATTTTATTTTATTTTATTTTTATACCGCTCATCTTCCCAGGGAACTCCGGGCGGTTAACGATAGGGTTAAAAGAACAATAAAACACATGGTAATATCAACAAAAATCAAAGGGAAAAAAAGAAGATTTAAAAGGAAACAATACAATAATAAGAGGGGACAATGCAATAATAAGAGAAAATCATCGGCAAGAGGTGTCAGACATTTCCTTAAGATGGTCCAAATATCACCTTCGGAAGACCTTCACCTTGAATGACCTACAATGTTTTGAGGTTACTGTAAAACTCAATGGGTTGGCAAGCAACCGGCAGTACAAGGAACCATATAAACCTACCTTGTACCAGTGATGGCAGTCCCAGCCTCACATCCACAGCCTATAATCATCCTGTCCTCAACGATGTGATTATTTCCTGTCGATAGAAAACCGAGCACTGACTGAGTCAAAACGCATTTAACTCAACCGGAAAAGTTATTGTTCTGAGGCCAGGATGTCTCCAGTTCATATCCGAGCTCCCATTTCTGATCTTATATGTGCGAGATATTAATTTCTGCCTTGGAGTCTCAAAAAATCCTTCTGGCACTCTTGGAAGTGAGAAACGTACATCTGTGGAGGGTTCCCCTGACGTACCTTTTCATGCCGGCAATGGCGAAAACAAACTATTACATTCCCAGTTTTAATTTCCTGACTAATCCAATAAAGGAGGGGAATTTTCATTGGAGGTGTGCAAAGGTTTGAACAATATCTGGTAATGCCCACCATTTCTTCCTCATGACGGTCAATCAGGGGAACTGGTTATCCACTGAAAGAGCGATAAATTGTTCTGATGGAGAAGGCCGGTCAATAGTCAGCTATTTTATGTCTTGTGTGTGTTGTGTCGTTACAGTCGTGACTGACTCTTTGTGACTCCACGTCCCATGGAGTTTTCTTGTCAGGAATACTGGAGTGGTTTTGCCAGCTCCTACTCTAGGTGCCTACAACACCTGGTGTTCCCTGGTGGTCGCCCATCCAAGTACTAACCAGGGCCGACCCTGCTTAGCTTCTGAAATCAGATGAGATCGGATGTGCTTATTAGGGCATCTAAGCAGCTATTTTATAGAGGCTAGTAAAATCCTATTGGCATCTGGAATCCATTGACCCTGGCCTAGGTGTTTTCAATGGCCCAAGCTTCTAATTCCCTCTTGGGTGAAGAAGAACCATAAAGACTCCAAGAACGAACATGGTGGGCAGCCACATGAGAAACAATCTCCAGTGGCATCTCAAGAGAGGTGGTCTTCATGTCCAATTCTAGATAGAAAAAATCTGCATCAACAGATTCACATTCCTTTGTCTACTACTAATGAGGAGCATGCTTCTTGATGTTGCCAAGTAAAACATTCCAACTCTGGTATACAAGGTTTCACCAGGGAGGTGGGCTTCCATCTATATCTTCTTCTGTAGAACCCCATAAACCATCTCCTCAAAGGACTCCAGACCAGTCCTTAGACCAGCCATTCCAACCCGAGTTACTTTTGTGGGCTGAACATCTGAACAGAGCTCAAACTATTACCTTTTGGGAAGAATTTATTGTATAACCCATTGTTTCTCAGAAGCCAAACTGTCATTAGAAGAGTCATGCTGGATCAGGCCAAAGGCCCATCTACTCCAGCTTCCTGTATCTCACAGTGGCCCCACCAGATGCGTCTGGGAGCGCACGAGACTAGAGATCTGTCTCCTGATACCACTCCCCTGCATCTGGCCCTTGAAGTACCCTGGTTTTAAGCCTGGAGATGACACATCCCCATCATGGTTTGTCACCTGGGATGGACTTCTCCTCCAGGAATCTGTCCAATCCCCTTTTGAAGGCATCCAGGCCAGATGCCATCACCACACCCTGTGGCAGGGAGTTCCACAGACTAACCACACGCTGGGTAAAAAAAAATATTTTCTTTTTTCTGTTCTCACTCTCCCAGCCCTCATTTTGAGTGGATGTCCCCTAGTTCTGATATTTTGTGAGAAGGAGAAGAATGTCCCTCTATCCACCTGACTCATGTCCTGCATTATTTTGTACGTCTCAATCATATCCCCCTCTCAGGTGCCTTTTTTTCCATAATCATTGTTCCCATTGTCCCATTTTGACTGTACATTTCATTGTCATTACCAGCAGTCCAGAAAAATCATCTCTGATTCCCTCTAGTGCCGATTCTTGTATTATGACTTCAAAACATTTATAATAGAAAACAAAAGGCAACGGATAGTTCTCTTGCCACTTGGGATGGGTAAAAGATTGGCACATCGCCTGAAAGACAAGTCTCAAAATCCCTTAAAATAAATTACAAAACCTAACGTTTGAAAGTAACTTAGATTATTTCTTTGACACGAATAGCGCTCTCTAGTGACCACTCAGAGTCACTATGGGATCCACCGGGAATACTTTCCTTGCCTTTTTCACTTGTTGTTCCAGGAGTGACTAAATAGCAACCGTAAGACAAACACACACAAAAAAAAACCCAGTGTGATTTATTCTAACTTTGTTCCTACTTCAAAACACAGAGAAACACATTATCTTCATCATTGCCTTTTATCTCTGCCCTAGTGTGAGGAAATTACCTTCCCTTGTCACCCTTATAAAATACACTCTAGATCTTTTATCACCCATCACTGATTGTCATGCCAACTGCAGGGGAAGCGGCTTTCTTAAAGGTATGCCTGCATCCCTTGAAGAAACATCTCTGGCAGGGGTGTACAGACTTTTTGCAAGGAGGGCCAGATTTGGTGAGGTTGAAAGGGGTGAGCGACAATTCAGCCTGAAGGGGGGGAAGGGTGTGGTCTGTGCACATCTGCAACAGTGGCAAATGCTCCGGTTTCAAGGTGCCCAAGGGCCCAGCGGCTGTTGCACAGCCCGGGAATCGGCCCACGCACACCCAAGATACACCACTGCTCACATATACTACCCTCCCTCGCAAGGAGGTGTGGAAGATGCTGCAGCTACGGAGCCAGGAGCAGGTAGGCAGGGCAGGTGGCTGAGGGGATGGATGGAGGTAGGGAGGGCAGGCAAACCATAAAACTGCAAGCTGATGTCTCTAGCCAGCACAGGGAAGGGCTGACCAGAGGAGATTGAGTGACAGGCTGAGACAGCAGGGAGAAGAGGCTGAGGGCCACTCAAAATTTTAAATCAGGCTGCATTTGGCCCCCGGGCCAGACTTTGGACATGCCTGATCTATGGGAAGGAACAAGGCTGGACAGGATACTAACCAAGAGCCCACAACACAGCAGCTCAGCTACCGGTGGCAGCTTTCTCATGGATCTTGTTCTTCTCTTTACATTTTCTAGCCTGCTTACCCACCTGCCGATCACTCTGCCCCAGATCATCATGATGGAAATTACAGTTGGGCATGAACCGGTTCGTCTCCTCTTCGCCACCTCCTCTGCCTCAACAAGCCACTGATCAGGCCCAGTGCGCCCGCTTCCTGCACCTCCTCAGCTCTTCTTCCAGTCTTGGCAACAGCCTAGGCCAATGGTGGCGAACCTTCAGCACTCCAGATGTTTTGGACCACAACTCCCACAGTCCTTTTGTCACTGGCAATGCAGGCTGGGGATTCTGGGAGTTGTGGTCCAAATGACCCGGAGTGCCAAAGGTTCACAAACACTGGCCTAGGCTTCTGTGCTCTGCCCTCTGGACTGATCTTCCTTCCCCCCCCCCCCTTGATATTCAGTCTAAATCTGGCTTCTTGTAGCTTGAGACCATTACTACGTATCCGCACTGTGCCTCTCACAAAACACCAGAACTAGGGACATGCACTCAAATTGAGGGCTGGGAGAGTAAGAACAGACAAAAGAAAATATTTTTTCACCCAGCGCATTGTTAGTCTGTGGAACTCCCTGCCACAGGATGTGGTGATGGCATCTGGCCTGGATGCCTTCAAAAGGGGATTGGACAGATTCCTGGAGGAGAGGTCCATCCCAGGTGACAAACCATGATGGAGATGTGTCATCTCCAGGTTTAAAACCAGGGTACTTCAAGGACCAGATGCAGGGAGAGTTGTATCAGGAGACAGAGATCTAGTCTCATGCACTCCCAGATGCATCTGGTGGGGCCACTGTGAGATCCAGGAAGCTGGACTAGATGGGCCTTTGGCCTGATCCAGCATGACTCTTCTTATGGTCTTATGTTCTTATGGTTAAATGCCTCTACCACAGCTAAAACTGTGCTCACGACCTGGGGTTCAATCCCAGGTAGCCGGCTCAAGGTTCACTCAGCCTTCCATCCTTCCGAGGTCGGTAAAATGAGTACCCAGCTTGCTGATGGGGGGCAATGTGTAGCCTGCATAATTACATTGTAGACTGCCCAGAGAGTGTTTGAAGTGCTATGGGGCGGTAGATAAGCAGAACCCTTTGGTCTTGGGTCAAGAACAGATCCTGCTCCCATCTCTCTGTCACCCGTTTGACCACCTTTCGATGATTGGAAGAGTGCTACCTTAGCTCCCCCTTAGTCTCCTCTTCTCGAGGCTTAACATAGCCAGTTCTCTCCGTCTTTCCTTCAGGGACTCAGTTTCCGGTCCCCAGATCATCCACGTAGCTTTCTTCTGATGGCAAAAGCTTCGAGAGGTTGAGATCAGAAGATCGTGGACAGGAACGGCTCTTGAAGGTCTCCTTCTTACAGAGTTGGAGACCTCCCTCCCTCCCTCCTTTCTCATCCCGACTGGAACGTTACGGAGTGGAGGCATCGTTGTTTACGGTCATAGGCTTGTTCTGTTCTGAAGCCTTTGGCAGCTCTCGTTCTGTACCGAGCCATCCTCTTAGCTGTGTTATTGTGTGGCTGTCAAGCCAGCTGGAGGCACTCAGCAGACGCTCATGGAACAGTGTTCTGTAACAAAACAAAACAAAAAAGCCAGTGGGGGAGGGAGGGATTTAAGAGCCAAGAGGTCTCTGGCTGCTGCTCTTTTCTGCTTGTTCCACCTCCCCGGCTTCCAAATAGGATCCGGGACAGCTAAAGGAAGGCAGCCAACGAAGTTATTTAAAAGGGAGGACCCAGAGCCCAACAGAAGATAGAACTTCAACCCACCCTCTCTTAATAGAGTCAAAGCCTTCAAACTCACATGGGCATTTCAGAATGGACGTTGTCGTGCGCTGGGAAGCTTGACCCCTAGACTACCAGATAGAACGTTAATGCTTTAATGTCTTGTTGTCTATTCATGCTGTCGGATGTCCCTCAATTAGAGATGGGCATGAAACGAGCAATTTTTTGTTTTTGTTTTCATTTTTTCGTTTCATTACATAACAAAACGAAAAATGAATTTTGTCTCCAAAATGAAACGAAACGAACGAAACAACAGAAATTTTGTCATGTGTTTCATTTTCGTTGCGGCAAATACATTGAACTGTAATGAATGCTAATGAAACAGCAATTTTTCGTTTTTGTTTTCGTTTTTCATTTCATTGCGTAACGAAACGAAAATGAATTTTTTTGCAAAAAATTCACGAAAAACAAAAACGAACCAAAACGGACCCCCTAAATGACAAACGACAAACGAAACACCATTTTTTTGAGTCGTGCCCATCTCTACCCTCAATTCCTTGTTCTCAAATATTTGAACAAGTCTTAATTGTACTAGACTGTATATTATCCCTCATTACTGTAAGCCGCCTTGGGTCCTTTTCCAAGGAGAAAGGTGGGGCAAAAATATTTCTAAAATAAATAAATAAATAAATACAACTCCAGAGGGAGTGAGGCAGAAACCAATGGTGGTTTTCTGTCCCCATCAGTCCAATTGCCTAATGGAAAGCTCTCCGATAAGAATAATTAAGAACCATTGCCTGTCCGGTCCATTCTGACTTAAGGGGACCCTTTTCCAGGGTTTGCTAGGCAGAGAAGACAAAGAAACGATTCCCCATTCCCTTCTCCTGGGGCCATCTTGGGACTAGGTGACATCCACTCAAACTGAGGGTTGGGAAAGTGAGGACAGACAAAAGAAAAAAAATTAACCCAATGTGTTGTTAGTCTGTGGAACTCCCTGCCACAGGAGGTGGTGATGGCATCTGGCCTGGATGCCTTCAAAAGGGGATTGGACAGATTCCTGGAGGAAAAGCCCATCCCAGGTGACAAACCATGATGGAGATGTGTCATCTCCAGACTTAAAACCAGGGTACTTCAAGGGCCAGATGCAGGGGAGTGGTATCAGGAGACAGAGATCGAGTCTCATGTGCTCTCAGACACATTTGGGGCCTGACCAATGCCCAAATCACTGAGCTAAACAGCAGTTCAGAAGCCATCAAGTTACCAATGAAAGGATTCTGCCTAGATACCTGTCTCTCACACACACACTCTCTCGTTGTGTGTGTGTAGGTTTGTGTAGGTGTGTTTGTAAAAGAGTTAAGAAAGAAGGTTTAACAAAATGAAATTGGAGGATGGGACAAATTCCAAAATTTGAAGAAAGGAGGAGAGAACCAACCTATAGCAGGATATCCAAATGACTTCTTAAGATCCTGCTCTCTAAGACTTTGAGTGATGATCATCCTCCCCACAAGACTTCTGATCACTCATCATCTGCACAGTGCTCCTGCGGGGGCAGGGGGAGAGACTAAAAAATACTGGAGCAAAGATTTCATTAAACAATGGCTGCACAGCAGGTGGATAAGGTATAATTTAGCAAGATTAGCAGGGCTGGATCTGAGACACTTATCATATTTAAAGCAATGAACAATGTCAAAATATATGAGAAACGATGCGATAGGAAAATGACGCCATCGCTCCGTCGTGAGCATGAGAACGACTCCCACACCGTGCGCCGCGGTCTATACCCCCTTTAGCAATGGGTGGGTGTGGATAATGCTGTTTGATTTGTCTTCATAAACCTTTGACAGGTTCGGAACACCCTGATGGTGTGGAAAGTGCGAATGATTGCTGGTGTGGTTCAAAATACGAAAAGAAATAAAAATACAAATGCGGAGTCTCCATTACCGCTCATTAATAATAATAAATCAAGATTAAGGCTTGGGCCCTTTTGTTCTCCCAAAGATCCTAGTTGGACCACTGTACAGTTGTGAAAACATCACGCCATCTCTTTTAATTGAACAAAAAGGAAGTTGTCCTTTGTTTCTCGCTCTGTGACGTTTGCTGTCTTGGTTTTTCCATTTCAAGGTCAGCCTATTATAAATGCCATCTTGGATGTCTCTGCCCTCTCTGTGGACACCTGGCATCAGAGACTCTGTGGGCAACATGGACGCCATTTGGCGCCTTCCCCCCAATTATTGGGCACAAAATGGCTGCCATCACGCACTGAGAAACAGAGAAGAAAAATGTCGCAAGAATCCTTTTGCTCAGTCTGTCTGTGAAGATTCTCAGTCATCCAGGTGAGCTTATCCAGAAGTTGCGCCATGGCAACTGGACCTCTTGTGAGATCAAAACCTTTCACGACTCATCCAAGGAGCTTCATCTGCCAAGTTCTTTTCTTGACTTCTTCCCCATTTCATTTGCTAGCCCCAGGGTTTCCGTTACGTAGGCCTGATGTGGCTACAACACGTTGCTAACAAGCTAAAGAAGGTTCTAGATTGGAAGAGATCCCTTTAAGAGATGGACAACCACCCTTTAGAGTAAGGATTTTGTTGACTGTGGATCAATGCCATCCTACACAGGAATGGCCAGTTTTAGAGCCGGGAGTGATGGAGCTACAGTGCAGCACATATGTCGCAAGTCATTCATCCTGCATGTATCTCATTCTTCTTCCAGTAATGATCTAGGGTCCTCTCCTATTCAGAATCAAGCAATAGAGAGGTCCAGCACCATCCTGTAGTGTATTCAAGACAGGGCATACGTTCCAAAGCATGATCACACAGCCCTCTGGGATGGCACCAAACAGAACACAAGCAAACAAACAGAATTACAAGCTTGACATTTCGCTGAAGCCAGATGATTACTGATTTCGAGAGCAGCTGAAACATGCTGCCTCTCTGGTTTGAAGATCCACTTCAGTTTCCCCAAGAGGGCCACAAGGCATGCGCATGATGAGGTGACTGGCACAGAAACAATTCTTTCCATCAACATTTTGCTTTGGACCTGTCAGTCATAGATAAGATTTGGGAGCAACGGGACCAAGTCACCGGACAGTTTCTTCCACTGGGATTGGCTCCCCTTAGCCAATCATGACAGAGAAGAAGGAGGCACTCTTTAACAACCAACACTCTGCCTCCGACAGTGACTTCACCCACTTTATGCAGGCATAGCTTATGTGACAGGATGTTGGTCAGTGTCTACCTCCCCTCTGGTGTAAAAAACATTCTGTCCTTCTTCGTATTTTCAAAGGAAGGTCACCTCCGATTCCCACCCCATGTTGCCTCTCCTTATTCCCAAGTGCTGGGGTAGATCAGGATACAAAAGAACTCAAAACCTCTCAGACTTGCTTCAATGGCTTCTCAAAGCGCCAACAGGAAATTGGGAAAAAAGCCCATTGATTGAAGAGCTGGGTAAGTTTGTCTCCCTCTTCTTTCCACCCTTTTCCTCTCTCATCTTCTCATTTGCTCTGTCTTGACTTAAATAAATTGCCAGAGGGCTTGTGATAAATCACAGGCAAACCATTAAGCATTTCTCATCACATGAGACTGTGTCACTCATTACTCATCGACTCCCAATTTTCCACACTCTGTCCTGCATACGTTCTGATGCATTTTGTCTTTCCACCAATGGTTGTGCCCGAGATGGCTCCATGGGAACAGTCCCGCTCTTCAGAGAGCTTGGAATAAATTCCCCCAACCTGAAAGATATATGTATTTTATTTTTAATCTCCCTTTGGGCTGGGATGGAATTCAAGATGGTGGTCCTCTTGAATCTATAAGAGGAGCTGAAAAACCTTGCCTCATTCCGTTGTTTTAGGTTGTAACTAGAGATATACATTTTGGTTTCGGATGTGATCCAATTCCGAAATAAAACATGGGAGCCCAGCTGGTGTTCGGAACTGGACCAACCTTCTAGAATGAAACCAACCAATCCCTTACCTTGCTCTGGGGTCACACGGGGCTAAACTCCAATGAGGAAGAAGCCTCCCTGGTGCTGGCCAATCAGGAGCTGTGCAGGGAAATGCATCATCCCGCCTTCCTGTCTGATTGACCAGCACCAGGGAGAAGACAGGAACATTGTGGAAAAGCAAAATGACAGGCAGCCATGACAATAGGTTGTGAGGACCAGGAGTGAAATATGTCCATCTGCATTTGAAATTGTCCTGGCTCCTAACCCCGCAACCTATTTTCATGGCTGGCTACCATTTTGCTTTTCTACAATGTTCCTTGTAAGAAGCCACGTTTCTAGAACATTCTGGAGGGGAAGCATGAAGAGCCAAATCATATCCATTCCTTCTTCTTTTGGAAACTATACTCAAATCCCCGCACAACTTTAAACACACACACACACACACACACACACACACACACACACACACACACACACACACACACACACACACACACACACACACACACACACACAAATGCAGAACCTGTGAATGCAAGTCTCTAACTGTGGAGGGATTTCTCTTCCACTTGGACCTTGGTATCCAAGGATTTGGCCTCCGGTGCTCGAAAACATAGGTTCCAGTAATTCTGGTGCACTGAAGTGTTTTTCTCCTGTTGCCTGTAATGGAATAATTTGGCTCTCCCTTTGCTAATTATTATAGATTTTCACCTATAAAGCAATATTACAATGCTAAGCATTGTCTGAAGACCAGTAACATTTTATTGCAAATTGTAGTGGTTAATTCATCAAGGGGCAAATGGGTGAACTTTGACATATTCTGCTTCAGTCAGCACTTTCCGCTGCGTTCAGCGCTCATGCCTCAAATGTTTTCAATATCAATTCCATCGCAAAAGACCCTACCTGGATTCACTGGTGGGCTTTTGTGTAGGGAGGGATGAAACCAATTAGGAAAACCAAATTGTAACTCCTCGAGTGTCAACATAGCCAAGATGACAAGCGAAATGGAGGGGAGGGATCTCTGATAATTAAGAACATAGCTGCGACGGAAAAGTTGGCGTGAGTGTCAGTCCGCAGATTCAAAATGGTAGTATGAATCATATTAAACATCTTGGAGCGATACGAACCAGCATATATTCCCTAAAGCAATGTGTCTAAAATAAGACAGACCTTGGCTAATTGCTGTTTAATCACTATGTTATAGTAATTACAATAACGTGTACTTCATACTCAAAAGTTTATTACCCAGTGGCTGCCCCCCAAAACACATCCCACCCCAAATCTTAGCTCATCTGCTAAATGAGGGTTGCTCTTTCTGGTAGGATGCCATAGGGGTGGGAAAAAACAGTCCAGCTTCCACATCCCACACAGGCTTCCCTCAGCGCACCCCCTTAAAATTTAGTTTCTGCATTTAGTGTTCCCTCCAGACAACGGTTATTGAGAGTTCTAAATCTTACATGTTGACAGCAGACATGCTGTGTCTTCAAAATTTCTCTGGAGCAACAAAAGGTTTGTGTGTGTGAGAGAGAGAGAGAATGAGTGAGTGAGAGAGAGAGAGAGAGAGAGAGAGAGAGAGAGAGAGAGAGAGAGAGAGATTTAGCATGAACACTATTTGAACAGCCGCCACCATGCATGGCATCTGCATGGTTTCTGGCTCTCCCTAGTGGTCATTTCTGTAACTTCATTGTTAGAAATGTGTATTTCTAGTCATTTTCTATTAATATTTATAATATTTTCAGGCTGTGGAGAAGTGAGTCAGCAGATACCAATCTCACAGAAAAGGGGGTCCTACAGGAAGGGGTGGGTGGGTGGGTGGGTGAGAGTGTGTGTGAGAGAGAGAGAGAGAGAGATTTAGCATGTGAGAATGACCCAGGTCAGGGTTTACATCCTTGCCCTTGCCCCCTTCACAAGATGTTTGTGAGACTAAAATGGAGACGACATGGTCACTGTATAAAGCAAGTCATTCATTTCAAGTCCCAAGTCCAAGACTTTGGTACCAAGTCGCAAGTCCAAGTCCCTATTTTTAAAAAAAAAACCAAGTTTACCCCCAACCCCAAGAAAAAAAGAGTGGGGATGAGTGGATTACGAACTGTGAGTTGAGTCTGAGACATATTAAAAGAAACACCAAGTCGAGTCATTGGTGTGACTTCAGTCTCACTTGGCAGCGAGTTCAGCAACTCAAGTCCCCAACGGGTGTCTAGTACTGTTTGTTCCCTGGAAGGTAAGAACCAGATAGAGCCTATGAAAGAGAATTATCCATGCTTTAAAAAAACATATGTAACCTACAATTACAGACTGACAGATAGAATATAATAGAAAACAGTAGAAATTTTTTTGGAAGCATTTGTTCTTTTGCGCGATTTGTTCTGAAAAGCGCTCTCGAAATGACAAATTGCAAATGTTTAAATGGATGCTTCTGTTACCGTCTTCTGAGACCCTTTCTATCAGGAGGCCCCGGAAGCATCATTGCTCTGCTTCTTTCCCGGACGCCACCCCCCCCAGTCTCCATCTCTTTGCCGTTCAGCATTCCAGACACTACAACAGAGGACGGAAAGGGCATAATGGGTCTCCTAAAGATGTCATCAGCACCTGCTCCCCATGACGAGCAGCGTGCTCCAGCTCTCTATTTATATCTAATATTTAACGCCTCCGCATTTGAAGAGAGGGGTAGAATTTAGGATGTCAGCAAAAGCCGCACTACCTCTCCGGTGGCGTGATGAATCCAAAGGCCCTGTGCCTCGACTTGACAGAAGGATATCATTAATGGGGGCAGGGGGAGAAGGGTGTCAGAGAATCAGAGAAGAAGGGAAACTTGGAAAAGCAAAGAACCTATTAATGCAATGGTTCTCAACCGGTGGGTCCCCAGATGTTCCTGGACTGCAACTCCCAGAAATCCTGGCCAGCTCAGCTAGTGATGAAGACTTCTGGGAGTGGCAGTCCAGGAACAAATGGGGACCCACCGGTTGGGAACCACTGCATTAATGGGTTGCATCTGTCCAGTGCTGTTCTCCCATTTTCCTTGGCTTGGGGTTATGGGTGTATCTTGTTTTGTGTTGATTTAATTTTGAGGTTCGGTAAAGGAGAGCAGATCCGGTCTGCGGTAGACTCGAGCTCCTTTGTTCTCAAGTAACACTCAGAGAAGGCAGAAGGTAGAAATGGTGTAATGGTGTCCATTCAGAGATCTTGAGCCCTACGCTATGGCTTTGGAGCAGTTCATTCTGAGACCATCCCCAGTGTCTCAAGGGACATCTCCTTTGCAGCTGGGTTGTTAAGGACAGGTTGAATCTCATTTCTGTCGCTCAAATTTAACAAGGCAGAGGGAATCAACAAAACACATACCACCCATGGCCAAACAAGGAGCCATGGTTTGTATGCCTATTTGGTGCAGACCAACCCACTACCAGTTTCGCCAATGGCACGGATAACATGTCAATTTGTGTAGTATATGTTTTATGATTGTTCGGCATGACTTTGAATTTTTCATGTATATAGGAAGAAGCCAGTGTTGTAAATGCTGCCATTCTCTTCGGGAAGGGTTGTTTTATTCTGGTGGCTATTGAAGTATAATATCCACCTGGGGTTCATTCTGCTGACAAAAGCTCATATTTTTCTGTCCTTCTTCATGAATAAATTGGGCCTCTGGGATTTCCCCAACATCAATCATCTACTTTTGACTGTGTTTTCATCAAGCGCCCATCAACAGTCAAGTCCTTTCCTCACCTGACTTCCATCAGAAATCAAAGACACGGTTGCTTCCGTGGGCTTTTAATTTGGAAATATCTGGCAGGATTCGTGCGGCTGGAATGTTAATACTGTCAATTTAGATTATCTTTCCTCAACCCTGTTGTCAAGGTGATGTTTGTTTTGTGTTTTATCAGAGTATGGTGTTCCTTTCGTTCTGTCTTAGAATCATGCCAGGGATGAAATGTCGAAATGCTGGATTTTAAAAATTGCTTCACCGAGAACTAGTGTGGAGTAGCCAGACAGAGTGATGAGCCCAGCCCCTGGGGTCATGGGTTCAAATCCCGCCCAGTGATAAAAACTAACTGTGAGAGTGCCAGTGGGATGCCCCTCTGAACATCTCATATACCTAAAAATATGGTGTCATCACAAGATGGAAGCAATCCGACAGCAAAGACAAAAGAAGAAAATATGCCTATTTTTGCTAGACCTGAAGGAAGCTTACCCTGAACATTAAAATTAAAATACAAAACAGTGACTTAAACTAGGCCAAACTCTACCTCCGATTCATTTAGAGTCAGGCTCCTCATGATCTCTAGAGCAAAATGAGGAAATGTGGGAAGAACCTGGCCTCACAAATTAATTGTCTTCTAATTGAGAAGGCCTCTCATCCAGACCCATTGCACTGAGGAGTTTGTAAAACACTTCCGTGATGGGTAGAACTCCAAGATGAGGAAATCATGGCATTTGTCGTTTGGAAGATCCGAAAATCCCATCCCTACTCCATTAATGCAAATCTTTTTTAAAAAAAAAAGTCCAAAATCAACGCAGATAAGAACATAAGAACATAAGAAGAGCCCTGCTAGATCAGGCCAAAGGCCCATCTAGTCCAGCTTCCTGTATCTCACAGTGGCCCCACCAAATGCCTATGGGAGTGCATGAGACTAAATATCTGTCTCCTGCAACCACTCCCCTGCATCTGGCCCTTGAAGTACCCTGGTTTTAAGCCTGGAGATGACACATCTCCCTCATGGTTTGTAACCTGTGATGGACTTTTCCTCCAGGAATCTGTCCAATCCTCTTTTGAAGGCATCCAGGCTATATGCCATCACCACCTCTTGTGACAGGGAGTTCCACAGACTAACAACATGCTGGGTTAAAAAATATTTTCTTTTGTCTGTTCTCACTCTCCCAACCCACAGTTTGAGTGGATGTCCCATAGTTTGGGTATTTTGTGAGAGGGAGAAGAGCGTCCCTCTATCCATTTGACTCATTCCCTGCATCCTTCTATATTCTAGCCCTAAGCTGTCAGTTGTTTTTCAGGATTCTGTCCTAGACTGTTGAGAGTCCTCTTGGTCTAATTATGAGTTTTCCAAACAGTTTTGCTTCTTGTGTGCATGCTCATGTAGCTGAAGCCCCCCCCCCCCCATAGATCACCTTGGACGAGAACAGAACTTGGGTTGTGATGCCTCTGTATTCAAATGGAAACATGGCTCCTTTTGCTAGGTCAAGTGTGCCTCTTGTAGGGTTTCCCGTCCTCCTTTGATCAGAGCTGGTTGGCTCAAAGAAAAACACCACCCGGCTGCTGGAAATATATTATTGAACTTAGAACAATAAAGCCGTGAAAGCAGAAGCCAACGGCGTGCTAAAACTTTCAACTGATCATTGATCATTCCTGCGCCCCAGTCTGGAAAGAGATGCTCTTGGTTCATCAATATTTTAGGGAGGAAGGGGGCGGGGATGTATGAAAAACGTCACCCAGCAGGAGAGGCAATTTGGGGTGATTAAAAATTTATCCCCTTGGCAGCTCTCCCTTCAGCCAGGTGGCTACAGGCCTCTTATCAGGGGGGACGGGCTGGGGGGTTCATATTAGGAGGAACGGGCTGCCTCTTATGGCTACCATCAATCTCAGTGCAGTTGCCACAACTAGACAGTCATTTCCTCCCAATTACCCCAAACCTTTCAAGGGAATTTTATTTTAAGGATTGGAAGAAGCAGGTGGAAAATCCCCAAATTTCCCCTCAACAGACCCTCACCGGAGCAATGCCCTGAAACGTTGAACCTTGCCCGTCTGTTCCCATTTGGTCTGCTAAGTTTTGCCATTCGTGGTTTTGCATTTTGGGTTGTTGTCGTTGTTTGCTTCCCGAAGGCCAGGCTTCATTAGGAGCGAACGCACATCTGCTCGCAGTAATTGCCGCAATCAAATCATCAAAGCGTGCATGATTTTGGGTTGCGCGAGCCTCCGTCTGTTGGGGGGGGGTTGATCTTGCATTGCTCGGCGGCTGTTGTTTTGAAAACCAGTGCCCTGTTTCAAAATTTGTCTTGCTTTGAATGGTTAAGATAAGAAGCATCGGTGGTGGCTGCTAGCTGAATCTTGTTGGAAAGTGTCTGAAAAGGCTAAGAAATGAGATGAGCCTCTCTCTCCCTTGCCACGGTTGGTTGAGAGACAGATTCTCAATGGCATGCAGGGAGAAGAGAGGAGCCATGTCCTCAAGTGTGATGGATCTATGAAAAATCTATATCGCCAACCAAGGGGAGTGTGTAGCAAAGGACTTTTATTATCAACAGTGGTTCCCAACCTTAGGTCTCCAGACATTCTTGGACTGATACTCGCAGAAGGCCTTAGCAACCCAGCTAGCGGTGAAGGCTTCTAGGAGTGGCAACTCAAGAACGTCAGGGGATCCAAAATTGAGAATCAAGAATCAATTAAGTCACTAGACCAGTTCAGGCCATGAAAAAAGCATTGGTTCTGGACTGAAGAGATCTCAATAGGACTAACCTTGCCTTGGCCATGAAAGTCAACAAATGTTCCTGGGGAAAGCCTTCTATCGGAGTTTTGGGGGATGTGTTCTAAGTGTGCAGAAATGTATTTCTTGCCAGCTTCTGTTGGAAGGGCCGGTGGTGGGAGAAATATCTCCTGCAGAACCTAGAGAGCTGATTTCAGTGCAAGTAGATCAATGGTCTCCAAACATAAGTGTCTGTCTGCTCCTGGACTACAAAACCCAGAGTTCTTGGCTGATAACACAAATAGCCAAGGATTCTGGGAAGTGTAGTAACAGCAATTTCTGGGACCCTCGAGTGTGGAGAAAGAAAGTTCAGTGCTTTTATGTACAAGACTTAAAACTCTGACCAGAGCAATTTGGTTACTGCTGGCTGCGTAGGAGCAGAAGCATCAGATGGGTTATCTGCATCTTGGAGAGCCATCAAGTTGTCCTTTGGGGGATTGCTGTGTGAGCTTAGCTTCGGGAAGAGAATGGAAGCTAGATATTTTGTGCAAATGGAACAAACAAGGGAAAGGAAAAGGACCTGGAGTCTCACTCTCACTCTGGAGGTGAGGAACCCTGTTGAGGCGGAAGACGTTTTGAAGGACTGTCTGAATATTAAGGGACAATAGTAAGCACTAAGCAATGATCTTCCACCCCTGCCCAATTCACAAAAGAGCGAGAAGGAAAAGTCATGGACTCCGAAAGGAAGGACCGAGGGAGGAAAGTAATAAATAATAAACAGGAGAAAAAAAATAGGGAGAGAAAATTTTCTACAAATGATTTACGAACTCCTTACCCTCTCTTTTGACCACCTCTCTATTTATCTTGCTTCCGTTTTGAGATTTCCCTTGCCGGTTGAAAGCGAAACAACCCCCTCATGCTTTCTTTTTTTTAACCAAACAAAATTCTAATGCCTTGTTGTTGTTTTCCGTCCACCTCAGGAGGCTCTCTCAGCATGAAGAGACTGCCAAACAAACGAGAGACAGATGCATTGTTTCATAACTAATCAGGAACATTAGGTGAGAGGGATGTTGTTTTCATTAAGAAAATAAATAAATAATAAAAATGAAAAGCTATAGCCTGCAGCATCTGCTTCACTCCCCCCGCCCCCGTCTTTCCTCTACCATTTTGCTTGTTGTAGGGCTTTGTTTTCGAGTTAAGCCCTCCTGCTCGGTGAACTGGTTCCGATTTCACAGGTCAATAAACCGTGACTTCAGAAGAAATGACAGACTATGTGTGCTTTTCCATTGAAACTCTGGTGTGTGTGTGTGTGTGTGTGTGTGTGTGTGTGTGTGTGTGTGTGTGTGTGTGTGTGTGTGTGTGTGTGTGTGTGTGTGTGTGTGTGTGTGATGGCCTTGGCATCTAGGAAAGTCCTGATAGACCTCCAGCCTGATGATTCTGGCAAGGTAGGTCTGCGTGTCATTCTGTTTTCGGCATTTCTCCAAGACCTTGTGGGGTTGACCCTCCTTTGTTCTTGGCTTTTGGCTTTCAGGTTAGGGTTGGTGTTGCCAGGGCCAAACATGGATGCTGCTTGCCCCTCCCATGCTATTTTGCCATTTGGGCACCGCCCCTTCCCCCATGAGACACCCGGAACACAGGACCCACCTGCCCCCACCCCCTCAGTGGTGGCCCTTTTGGTTTTGGTCAGGCAAGTTGGAGATCAGACTGGTTGGCCTATGGAGGAAAACTCTGATTCCCCTTAGCCCTGTGAAGTATTTGGAAGGAGATTTTCTCCTCCTTTTTCCTAGTGTTTGTCCCACTTGGTGTGGGGGGGTTCCACTATTCTTGTTTTTGCGTTCCTCTTGGCACGGTCATAGGGTAGGTCTAAATGAACCTGGGACAACTCTTTTTGGACAGAGTTTCCTCATTGGCATGCAAGACATGTCCTCGCCACCATCGTCGGGCTTCATGCAAGGAGCTTTCTCCAACACACATAGAACAGATTTTATTTTATTCCCAACATTTTGCAACTGAGCTGGAAGCACCCATCTTCTTATCCTCATGCCAACAGGTGCATACACCCTTCCCTGTCTCATCCTCCCTAAGAAGTTTGAGGAACTTGTGCAACTTTTAGAGATCCTAAGCCAGAAAAAAAAACCACAAAGAACTTCTGCATTTGCTATTACTAAGAACATCATTTTTTGCTTTCAGTATTCTAGTATATTTTTTTGCTTTCAGTATTTTGCTTCCAGTATTTTTCCAGTATCTCAGAGCATGTAGATAAACAAGATAAACTGAGCAGGAATAATGTGATAGATGAAAATCATTTTTTTCCTTTTTAAGGGAGACGTTTTAATACAGCCCAGATTTATTTATTTTAATGACAGATAATTTAGAACTTTTGAAGAGCCATTTAGGTAAGGAGAATTCTGAAGCACCTCTGAAGAGCATGAAGATTGTTTGTTGATTCTTTTCAGAGAACCTGCACAAGTGGATGCTATAAAAGACAGCAAGGAAGATTCCTTCGTCCTGGTATACACTGGATGAATACTTTTTTTGGGGGGGAGACTCTGGTGTGCACCCCCAAAATGAAGGTGAATTTCATTCATTCCTCCCCCATTGAATAGGATTGCTCCAAATCATGTTGGCCTAAATCTGTTAGTAGTCCAGGCTGGAGTATTATTTTTTTTTTTTTTGTACTGCCATGTCACTTCTGATCTAGGCTGACCCAACAGGCTTTCTGAGATCTTCACAGAGTGCCTACCATTGCTGTAGACATCCTAGTGCAGGCATGTCCAAACTTCGGCCCTCCAGATGTTTTGGACCACAACTCCCACAGTCCATTGTCATTGGCAATACAGGCTTGGAATTCTGGGAGTTGTGGTCCAAAACATCAGGAGGGTCAAAGTCTGGGCATGCCTGTCCTAATGAGATTCCATGGCTGAGAGGAAATTTGAACCCAAGATATCTATGGGTCTCATTCATTCAGTACTTCTGTCTTCACTGGATTTCTTTTGCCCAAGAGTTTGTTGTAATTAGTTAAAGATATCTATGGTTCTCATTCATTCAGTACTTCTGTCTTCATCAGATTTCTTCTGCCCAAGAGTTCATTATCATTAATTAAAGAAATCTATGGATATTCACCCAGTGCTTCTGTCTTCACCTATTTCCTCTACCCAAGAGCTCAGTGCTGTGTATTGATTTTGTTCTGGTAACAATACATGCTCATATTTTCATAATATTGGAGCAGAGAAAATTCCTGCCATTCTTTCCATTCCAACTTTTTCTTTTCTTTTACTAATGAAGGGTCAATGCTTAATGCAAACCCACTGGTATTATTTTTATTTTATTTTTGGTCGCTACAGTAACTTCCATTTGGTTCCACAGCCAAATTACATTGTACTTATAAAACAGAGTGTTAAGTGATCTGCTGGAAATAAAACCAAGTCTGCCATCAAGCTTAATTTGCCATGGAAGAAGGCTGGGATGTTTCCCTACTGTAAGCAAACAATGACTTCTCCTCTACATTCAGTGACATCTGTTCCCTTGATGGTCTCTGCTCGTTGGAGAGGTTTGTTGGTATTTTAATAAGGATGTAATTCGTCATTGCTACCAAGGCTGCAGCTGAGTTCTGATCAATGCAAAAGTATGTCTAATTATACCTTTGAAACATCTTTTTTATACCCCTCAGTCTCTCTCTCTCTCTCTTCTTTTTTTTTTTAAGGGGGAGAGACTTAGTCACATTAATTCATGCTTTACTTCTGGATCCCTCCTGTGTTTTTATTAATTGGGAAGAACTCGTCACATTTCGGGGAACAGCACATTTGTGCATCAGAAATTATGAGTTCTGCTTGATCACGCTCTCAGCCACGCTTTCTCTTAACTGTGTGTGGGGAAACGGTGCCTTGTTTCATTCCCTGCACTTCCTAAGCACGCTTAAAACGTGCTCCAATTAGCACATCTTGGAAACCATCCAGCAGGTAGGAAAAATTGTGATTGATCAGTCAATTGGCCGACTTTATTTCTGTCCCACTTCTCTTCACAAAAGGGACCCAACACAACTAAATACCATAGAAGCAAGAGATCACCACTGGAACAGCTACATTAATCTGCAAACGATTACACAAATGGTGCCCAAACTTGGGTCTTCAGATGGTCTTGAACTGCAATTCTCAGAAATCTTGGCCAGCACAACTATTAGTGAAGGCTTCTGGGAGTTTTTAGGCCAATAACACCTGGGGACCCCAAGATTGGCAACCCAAGGGTCACACCAACGATAACAAAGAGCCTTGAGCGTGTTTTAGGTGTCACTGGTATGGATGGCTGCCTTACATTTTCATGGACTTCAATTTAATTCTTGGAATAGAGTCTCAGTATACAGGCACCCAGCTGGGTGGATAGTTCCATGGGTTAACTGTCTGTGGAACAATAAACTGGGAGTTCAGTTATTGGGCATCCCAGCCTGTGTAGCCTTGGGCAAGCTTCATGACACACCCAGCAGAAGGGAACAGTAAACCATTTCTGAATACGCTATACCTTGAAAGCTCTGAGAAGAGTCACGACAAATCTCTTCCTGTTGTTTGCAATATTTCCCAGGATTCCTCTTTTCCAAGTCTTGTCCAGGTCTTGAGCCTTATCTTCTCATGCCCAAAGTTGAGTAGGCAAACCTGGATTCGAACCCCTGCTCATCCAGGGAAACGCAATGCGAGGGGCTGAAAATGACAGAAAGAACTCCTGAAACATCTCACATATTTCAGAAACCCCATTAGGTACATAAGCACTTGATAGGACACACCCGCAACAGTCCAAAAGATTCGCATTCCCATATTTGGACGGAAGCATCTGTCTGATGCAGGTGGCACTCCACTGCTGTAGAGTATGGTGGGAATAAACGACGAAGATGTTGTCCTTCTCTGCAAACTTCAAAACTGGGTGGACAACTGAGGTCCCTTTTCCCCATCCCTCCTCCAATAGGAAGCCTCTCAAAGGGTTACAGTTTCAGCGTCTGTCCCCAAGCAATTCAGGAACCCAACCCAAGTTTCTCAGATGTCAAACTTCACATCTGGATGACAAGGAAGAACATACAGTTAGGATGCTAACCCATGACCTTCCCAGCATGCAGTGGGCAAACATATTTCCATTTCTTCCCATCACCTCTGTGCAGTTAAAAAAGGGAGCCATTCAAATGTGAAGAAGTGCAGAAACACTTTTTAATGTCCTATACATTAAACCTTTTATAACACCATTCTATCCCTTCCTGTCTGCGGAGCATTGCTTGGTAATATTTCGAATATCTGCCTGCCAGAAACAGAAAGTAATTATTTCATACAGTTAATGGCAGGAAACTCGGGCACATAGAACTTAATTGGTATACAAATTACATAGACAGGGCTCCTTTTTTTCCTAGTCATAATTTACAACTTTGTTTTTATACGGTTGAAGAACGTCACATTTAAAAAGTTCCTCTCTCCATTATCCATAATTAGGCATGACAATGTCGTGAACATGATGGGACACTTAACGGCCATGTTCGTAAGGGTTTTTTTCAAATTACATGAGATATTTAAAGAGTTCCTTGACCATGTTTAAAAGGACGGCAGATGACAGAGGTCTACAGTATAAGGAAGCACTCTTTTCCTGAGGTGATAGTGGGAATGGTTCTATTCCATCCTTACCACCATCATTCATGCTTTGGCAAAGTTCTAATATCCTTGTTCTTTAATTTTTAGTTGGTCTATTCCACCACCATGACCCCCGGTTATTGGGTTGATTTTGAATCAGTATTGATCATTCATTCATTCATTCATTCATTCATTCACTCATTCATTCATTCTTCTCTTCTTTAAGTGCCATGTCCTCATAGAACATTGGCAATCAGTAGCATAATCTGTTTTTCTTTTTTACCTAAGGCTACTCTAAATAGAGACGCTGTGCCCACTGTGAACCATTGGCTTAAATTCTTAGGCTAGAATGTTCTTCTATGCCCTGGGTCACACTTCCCACCTATTTTTCCTTTAAGCATAACCTGCAGAAGATGGTATTTTTATTGCACATTATGTGACCGAAATATTTTACATTTCTTCTCTTTATGTTATTAAGGATGTCTACCTTTTCATCCATCCATCCATCCATCCATCCATCCATTCTGGAATTTTTATACTGCCCCATTAACGCAATCACCATTCTGGGTGGTTTACATAAAAACATCAACATATCCAAAATAATGAAACAAAACACACCAGAATGCTAGTATCACCCAGGTGGCACTAAAAATAATGTGACAAAACAGAGATGGAAGAATGTAAAGGAAGCTGACTTGGAAGGCCCCTTGACAGACAAGCACAGACAAGCATCTACAGCAGAAACTCTGGAAACCAATGAAAGAAGGAGCTAGTTGTTATCTCTCCCAGTTCCAAAGAAATGGCACCACCACCGAGAAGGCCTGGCCTCTTGTGGAAGATTTTTCTAGATGCCTTCAAAATTGCGACCTTGAGCAGCATGGACTGAGAGGATCTGCTGGTATGAGACCATAATCCCGAGGAGAGATGTTGTGATAGATAGTGTGGCAATCGGTGAGTTTCTCTGGCTGAGACTGGATTTGAACCCAGAACCCCTGTGCCCTAGGCCAACACTCTATCCATTGCACCCCTCTCGCACATGTTCTATGTATATATAGAATATCATGTCATTGACCATGATCTCCACTCCTCAGTCCGTGCGTCTGTTGAGAGTCTTCAGCTTGTATAAGTTTCACCTCTACCAGGAACACAATAATTTGTGACACTGAGAATATATTTTGACTAGAGATTATCACTAACCACAAAAATGGCAATTCGTTTTGGTTCGTTTCATTTTAAGGTTCAGTTCGGTTCATTTTATTTTTAACATTTTTTTAAAAATATTCATTTCGTTGGTTCATTTTTCATTATTGGTTTTTTTTCTTTTGACTCACATTCAAAATGGACCGCAGCAGGCCATTTCGATGCTGCATCCAGAAAGTGCAGGGAAACAGCTCAAGGAATCAAAGACTTACTTAGCATACTTTTTTTGTAACTCCCTGCATTGTATAAATGAATACATCAAGCCCGATTTCTAGGAGTCCGGTATTCTCCAAGTGTGGCTGTTTTACCTGCCTAAATAATTAACCATTCCTAAAAGCCCACTTTCTAGGATTTATCTTGGGGAAAGAGTAACAGAACGTCGGCCGGAGCAGAAAACCATTGAAGCACAATTTTTAAATGAGAGACAGCACCACCCTTTAGATGTCTTTTGATCGTAGTGGTTTCAAAGCCTCACGCTTCTTCCTTTTTTTTATATTTTTAAAAAATCCACCTTGAAATATTTTTAATTGCTTGTTGAATATTCAGGAGGCTTTTCGTGAGATCTCCTCCCTCTTTTCTCCTTCTAAAGACATCGAGGAGTCTTTTGAAACAAAAAGTGTCCTGTAATATGTAGGAGAAAAGAAGTTTGCCTTTGAGAGAGAGAGAGAGAGAGAGAGAGAGAGAGAGAGAGAGAGAGATGGAACAAGGGGGAAATTGCAAAGGAGCCATTTCTTTTAAGGCAGTCAAATTTTAATGCTCCTAAACTAAGCTGGGAGTATAAACACCTGCTGAACCTCCTCTTTTCTCCCTACTGCTGTTCTTCATGGGGGGAGGGGTAACCTAATCCTGTCCTGCATAGGAGCATTAGATGTCCTACACATAATGTTGCCTTTCCCGCACAGAATTCACTGCACAGACTTTGTCAATTTAAAAGGCAAATTTTAATTTAAATGGACAGCTGGCCATTAGAGATGGGCACAAAAGGCCTTTCATCATCCTTGATCTGAAGAGCCCCATGTGGCCCTACTGATGCTGAGTGGGACTGGCTGCCCCACTCACCGGTCTTTGCACAGCGCCAAGGTTCTCCTTCTCCCATGGCACTCCGATCCAGACAGGAGCTCCGCCAGCCCGTCTCCGTTAGCAGGTGGCCACTCATCAGCTGGATGAGAAGAATTGTCAGAAGAGATGGGGATAGAGCAGCCAAACACCTGCTCAGCTTAGAGTGCTACAGGAGAAGGACCATGGAACTGTGCAAAGACTGGTGAGTGGGGTGACTTTGTATGAAGAATGACAAAAGGTTTCATGCCCAACTCTACTTGCCGTAAACCTCCACTGCCCTGCTTGTTTCAGAACTCCCACTCAACCGACCAACCCCAGAAGATCTACTTGATGCCTCTTTCCTCCCCACCCCGCTCCCTCTCACTTCCACCCCATTGAGTTGAATCACTCTATATACATTATCTCTGTAAGCAGCTACAGCTTGTTTCCAAGCAAATGCCTGTACCTTTCCTATGTGTGAGGACAGAGGAGGCGAAGAAAAGGAAAGAATAAAGGAAAACGTTGAAACATACAAATTAGGGCTGATGCACATCTTGCAGAAATTGTAGGTGGTGTGTCGCTGAAGCTTTAATGGATTAATGGGACAATTTGTGGATCAGTCCTGCCCATGTTTGCATATAAGCAAATACAATCGATTATGAAAGTAAGGGAAGGATCCAACTTTTGCTTTCAGAGATCACATAATAGAAGAAGCTTGCTGGAGTGAAGCAAAGCCTAATAACGTCTATGTGTACGGTATCTTCCCTCCCCAAACAACACACACACAGAGAGAAACCATTCCAGATTAATCTGGATTTATGATGACAAGAAAGTAGGCTAGCCCTGTCTTGGTCACAATCCCTCTGTTCCATAGTCTGTACCAGAATTGGCTTGTGGCTCAACAGTTGTGGAGTTCAGCACCTCAGACAGCTCCTGCAAAGTATGGTCTGATAAAGCAGTGGTTCTCAACCTGTGGGTTCCTCAGATGTTCCTGGACTGCAACTCCCAGAAGTCTTCATCACTGGCTGAGCTGGCCAGGAATTCTGGGAGTCGCAGTCCAGAAACATCTGGGGAACTATAGGTTGAGAACCACTGGCCTAAAGCCCTGTGTGGATCCCCCACCCTTGCTCATCCCGGTCATCAGAACCCTGAAAGAAAGAGGATTTCTGTTCACTTGGAGAATTGGACAAGCAGCGCATTCTGTCCACTCATACATTCGTACACAAGGGGTGCGTGGAGATGATCTGTGCTCCTTCATAAAATTAATCCTAAACTGGACACCCAAACAGTGCTGCCCGCCTCCTTAGGGCCACTGGCACATTGCATAAGGTTCAATCTGTTAGAATCATAGAATCATAGAATCATAGAGTTGGAAGAGACCTCAAGGGCCATCTAGTCCAACCCCCTGCCATGCAGGAACCCCCATCACAATATTTCCGACAGATGGCCATCCAGCCTCTGCTTAAAAACCTCCAAAGAAGGAGACTCCACCACCCTCCGTGGCAGCCTATTCCACTGCCGAACAGCTCTAACTGTCATGAAGTTCTTCCTAATGTTCAAATGGAATCTCTTTTCCTGTAGTTTTAAACCATTGCCCCGAGTCCTAGTCTCTGAAGCCATGGAAAACAAACCTGTTCCCTCTTCAATAGGACATCCTTTCAAATATTTAAACATAGCTATCATATCCCCCCCCCAGCCTTCTCTTTGAAATGCTAAACATTCCCAGTTCCCTAAGCCGTTCCTCATAAGACATTTCCTCCAGACCTTCAACCATCCTGGTCGCCCTCTTCTGCACCCACTCAAGGTTCTCAACATCCTTTTTAAACTGAGGCACACAGAACTGGACACAGGACTCCAGGTGGGGTCTGACCAGAGCAGAATAGAGTGGTACTATCACTTCCCTTGTTAACCTCATTATGCCTGTCATATGGTAGTAAGTTTCTCTAGCCTCACCGGTGCTTCCTTCTGATGGTGCCTTCAGCTTGTGGGAGACCTTTGAATCTGGAATCTCAACCTTGCTGGGAATTTACCGCTCCAGTTGTTGACTTCAAGTCTGATCTTCATTCCAGAAAGAGCAAAGCGAGAAGCATCCAACCTCAACTTGGTTCTTTTCCTTGTTCTTTTTCCTATTAGCTGAGCTCTGACAATCCAACTTGAAAGCCTTGTCATCCCCTCGTTTGCTTGCTGGAACATCAAAGCACACACCCCCATTAGCCCGCCAGCACCCTGTTAAATGATGTCCATTGTCCTGCTGCTAAAACAGTGCAGCAGCGGTGTTCCCACACCAAGGAATGGTCTGTGATAGCACAGTGTCTATGTTTTAAAAACAGGAGGATGTTTCCCCAAGATACCTTGTAAGCACTGCTAAATTAAAAAAAAATAACAATAAATTTAATGTTTAAAAATTACATTCCACGTTCCAATTAATCGGGGGTACATTTCTTAGTGTTTGCAAGGCTTTTATTCAATTTATTGAACAAAGGTTGTAGCCTTAATCAGAATAGATTATGGTATGAGTCAGCCCAACCTGTATGGGGGCGGGGGGCGGGGGGGGGAAATCTCATAAAAATATCATTAAAATTGAAGATGTTGCGTAAACAATACTCTTAAACAAATTAACCACAGGAATGATTCTCTCTGTTTTTAGTTTTGTTTTGTTTTTAATGAAAGAAAAAAAAGGGAGCCTACAGGGTCATATTCGCCTGTATTTCTTATAAACAGATTACATTAGGCCGATTCATTCCAAACCTTCAGAGGGAGCATAAATTCTAGCCGTAAGCAAGAAATGTCTACTGTGCTTTCACAAAGAGTGTTTTCTAGTGGAGGGGGGAGTCGCCCACCCCACCCCAACATGGTTTTCCTTGTTTTGCTTTTACAATTTGTCATGACTGTCTCGGTGTCACCAGCTCAACTTTCACGAACATCACACGAACCGCCGGACGCATTCAAAAGCGCCAAGATGTCTAGGTAGCTGCTTTGGGGTTAGACACAGAGTCTTGTGTTTGACCAAACAAGGGAGAAGACAACCAGCTTATTTCATGCCCCTGGACAACAGGAGATGATGTGATTATGCCGTGTTCTCCAAGACAACTGGAGAACTTCCATCTATTGCTGGCTGGCTCTTTGACCGCTCCATCATCCATAAAACAGAAGGCATAAAGGTGAATACAAACATAAGAAAATTTCATATATATATATATAATATCTATATATAATTTTGTTCTGTGTGGGGTTTGTTCTACATATTGTCCTGCAGCCTATCCATATAATCTCTAAATTCCTGGGAATCGCCTAAGTTCATATCTTGGCAAACCCATTTGATGTTCTCGTCACTGTCAAAAAGGATGGAGTTGGTGTAGGGCCCGCCATCTTCTGGCAAGATGGTGGTGTAAGAGGTGAATTTTACCCTCTTCCGCTTGGGCGGGTTGATTGGTTCATGACCGAGGTCTTTTTCGCAGGCATAGTCCGTCGACTGAAGGATCTGACTGTGGAGGTGGCTCTGGGAACTCCCGTTGAGAAGGAAATTGCTCTCCTCGAACTGCATCCCACGGTCGAGGATGGCCGTGCACTCCTCGGAGGGCAAGGAGATGTCCACGGGGTTCTCCAAGAGTTCCACCTCGTTGCCCAGCCACACCCAGTCATGGGAGTGAGGGATGTTCCCCTGCTCGCTGACCGCGAACCTCTTGTGCCTGTACTTCCAGGCAAATGCCACACAGTTAATTAAGAAAACCAAGATGGCCAAGCAGAAGACACACAAGAGAGCGTACATGCCAATTTCGAGATCGGTCAGACCTCTGGAAGCCAACGTGAGGTCGCTTGGATGGTTCTTCCCGGGAGTATCGACCTGTATAGGGAAGCTTGTGAAGGAAGGTGGGCTGTTTTGGAGGTGGCCGTCCTCATGAGCGTTTGTCTGGTGGACGAGGGACTTGGGCGTTGTGCTTTGATTGGCCACCTCTTCATGATTGATGGAAGCTCCATGCTTGGGCCAATCTTGTCCTGACTGCTCTTGATCCAAAGACTTCTCTACGGAATTCCCTCCATGGCTGTTAAGCTCGCCTCCATCGTCTTCAATGTCTTTGGTGTCTCCTTTATGATCAGACTCCTTCTGGCCAAACTTGACTTTCAGGCTCCCTTTCCCAATAGCCAAGCTACTCTTCCGCTTGGACTTCTGGCAAGACTCGCTGATGACCATTTCGATTTTGATGAGGGGACCTTGACCTTCGCCTTCCGCCACCACCACCGGCCAGTTGTCCTCCTGGTTTTGATGGGTGGACACCACCATTTCGTCCAGGGAGGTGATAAGGAGAGAGAAATCTGTTGTATCGTAGATGTCTAAGGGGGTCACGGTGCCGTCGCTGAACAAAACCCAGGCACTGACTCTGGCTTCCTAGGGTGGGAAGAATCAAAGGAAAATGCAGAATGAAGAGAAAGAACAGGTAGAGGTGCCACCAAAATGAAGGAGTCATCCTTTGTACAATTTCTCTGATCTAGCGCCCTCTTTCCTGGAGATATTATATTCTTTGGTACTAGATGTTTAAACCAACAACTATGTGTTTCTATGGCTTTGGGAAAGTTTAGATTGAGAAAATAGTGGAAATGATTTAAAAGAAACAAAGGACATAACAATTAAGGGTCCCTTCCTTCCTTCCTTCCTTCCTTCCTTCCTTCCTATCTTTGTTCATTTGTTCTTTTCTTTATTTTTCCTCTGTCTCTCTTTCTCCTTCCTTCCTTCCTTCACCATCAGTTCCTTCCTTCTTTCCTTCATCAGTTCCTTCCTTCCTTCCTTCCTTCCTTCCTTCCTTCCTTCCTTCCTTCCTTCCTTCATTCTATCATCAGTTCCTTCCTTCCTTCCTTCCATCATCGGTTCCTTCCTTCCTTCCTTCCTTCCTTCCTTCCTTCCTTCCTTCCTTCCTTCCTTCCTTCCTTCCTTCCTTCCTTCTTCGTTCCATCATCAGTTCCTTCCTTCCTTCCTTCCTTCCTTCCTTCCTTCCTTCCTTCCTTCCATCATCAGTTCCTTCCTTCCTTCCTTCCATCATTGGTTCCTTCCTTCCTTCCTTCCTTCCTTCCTTCCTTCCATCATCAGTTCCTTCCTTCCTTCCTTCCTTACTTACTTACTTACTTACTTACTTACTTACTTACTTACTTACTTACTTGTTTTTGATAGAAGAGGATATCATATAACCTAATATATCTTTTTGCTTTTTAAGTAAAAGGTGAAAAAATTGTCTACTCGCTCAAGTATCTTGCCTTTCATTTGGAAAATAACGACCACATAACATTCCAAGTCTTCCTGGTTTTAATGGGAAAGCTTTGTTCCTACCGCAGGCTGGGGTCCTTTGTTTAGCTTTCTGTCAGCATTACATTCCTCTCTCATCTCTACACAGACACACGGAGAGGCACCATTTTCTCTCGATCTCCCTCACAATTCAAGGCAAACCTCAGCTGTCTCTCTGCCCTCCCACCTCAGAGAAACACAGACCCCTACAAAGATGCGGTTTCTGAAAATGATTACCGGAGCTTCTGGACTAAGATGCATTTAAACACGGAGAGGTTAATGAAGGGAGAAAAACCCTCCTCCCACAATAATGCATTATTTAATTAATGTATTTATTTAAAAAAAAAAACAACCTCACAGAGGTTGCCTCCTTAACAGATGGACCTAAAAAGAAATAATGCACGGTTTTAACATTTTCCTCCTATGGTAATGCTTCAGAATCAATTTTACATATAAGTGGTCAGGTCATTTGTATTCCGATGGGTTTAATCAGGGGGCGCCAGAAAATCCACCTGAACTCTGTACCTTAAATTATCCGTCAAAACACTATTTTCCCTACGCTTGCAAGATTTTTGAAATAATGTACCTGGGGCTCCTTCCCCATTTCCTTTTCTGTTCCTGTTCTGGAAAGATTTTTAATCAACACTGATAGGTTTCTGGCCTGAGAGGTAGTGGGCCAGATCCAACAACAACTTTGAACTACTTAACTACTTCCCACTCTGTTTTCTTTATTATTTTGAGATGCAAGCCTTTAGTTGTCTCGTTCCTTTCCAAAATGATGCAAGAACATTAGTCTTCCATAGGAGTCTCAGAGATAATTTCTATATTTGTAAGACTAAGCTTGGTGAACATTCCAGATATAGTACAAATAACCCAGCTCACAATGGTTGCATACTGTAATTAAAATGTAAACCACCCAGAGACTACTTAAAGTGGTATGGGGCGGTATAGAAGCAGAACACTTTTTGTTGCCTTGCTGGATGGACTTCTAATTAGAAGCATCTGTTGGGTTGTTTGTATCTTCCTGATAAATCAAGCCAGCCCACGTGCATATGGGCAAGCGGGAGAAAAAGGCAGCATGGTTCTCAAAAGGAAGTCACTAATGCTGCACAGAGACACTCTGCATGGATTTTGATTGGAGGGGGGGGAGTCTAAATCTCAGTTTCATTGAGAAAGCAACATAGAATCATGGATTAATAGAGTTGGACATCCAGCCCTCTGCTTAAGGCATGAACCCAAATCAGCAGAGCTCTGACTGATGGTTGTCCATCCAATTGCCTCTTGAAAGCCTCCCGCATGGAAGCTCTCACTACCTCCCGTGGTCATTGGTTCCATCATCACACTGCTCTAACAGTTAGGATGTTCTTCCTGATAGTCAACCTAAATCCAGCTTCCTGTTAACTTGAGCCCATGATTACATGCTCTGTGCTCTGGGATGATTCAAACCAGGTTGAATGACTAAGCCTTCGAAAAGTAGTGTCTCCTCTCAATCTTCTTTTCTCAGGACTACACATGTCCATCTCTTTCCATCTTCCCTCGTATGGCTTGGTTTCCCGTCCCCTGAACCATCTAGAGCAGGCATGTCCAAACTTTGGCCCTCCAGATATTTTGGACCACAACTCCCAGAATCCAAGCCTGTATTTCTAATGGTAAAGGACTGTGGGAGTTGTGGTCCAAAACATCTGGATGGCCAAAGTTTAGACAAGCCTGATCTAGAGGCTAGTGGAGTCTCAGCTAGGGAGATGACCAATACTTCCTATTCTTCCCAGTTGGTATCATTTATAGCTGTCTCAGCAGAACAAGATGCCCTTCTGCATTTTTTTATTCCCTTGGGTCTATAAAACCTATTATCTGTGATGTTCTTGACGGCACTAGCTCCTTCCTATAGCCTTGGCCATTGCTGAAAGCCTGCTCCGGAGATGTCTCCGCACATCCAAAGCAAAGTTTGGAATACATCTGGTACTCCTCCGATGTATATATGCCCTTGTCATGTGCTTCTCTGACCTCAGCTGGTTTGTCTCGGAGTCCCCCTCTTTCTGATAAAATGTCATTATTCTACCCTTCTAATTAATTGTGAATTATCAGACGGTAAACTCTGCTCCACCTGTTTCAGCGAATGCAGGATATCAGATGCCGATGCCGTCATGACAATCACCCTCTTATTTCCTTTACTCTTCTGGAGCGAGAGGGTCAGGCCGGCCACCAGCTGGACCCCAAGGTCTGTAATGGTCACGCGATTTTCCAGCACCGTCACCGTCTTCTCAGCCAATATGGAATCCGAGAGAGGAGAAAGGACCTTAATTTGGGGAGGGGGAGAGAGAGAGAAAGCAGAAATGAAGGCAATTCAGAGTAGATGACTAGGGATGGTCTAGGGCAGTGTTTTTCAACCTTTTTTGGGCAAAGGCACACTTGTTTCATGAAAAAAATCACGAGGCACACCACCATTAGAGTCCTGGTCTCCGTCCGTCTCCTCCTGCATCGGTTCCTTTTGGTGACTCGAGTCGCGACGTCTTCTTCTCTCCGCTGCTGTGCACACTGTGCTCGGGCGGGAAGGAAGTTGGAAGATGATGTCCTCTGTGATAGGTCCAGGCTGGAATCTTGACCAATCACAGCCCGGACATCAGAAAAGTGGCGGGTGTCCCCACAGCGCCAATTGGTATTCGAGGGTGGGGTCAAAAACCCCACTCCTTCATACCCAGGACACAGTCCAGCGTCCGCCTAGTGGGTGAAAATTCGACATTTTTTTTAAAATCTTTCGAATTTTTCAATTTTTCCAATGGCACACCAGGCAACATCTCGCGGCACACTAGTGTGCCGCGGAACAGTGGTTGAAAAACACTGGTCTAGGGCAGTGTTGGCGAACCTATGGCACGGGTGCCAAAGGTCAGAGCCCTTTCTGTGGGCACCCGACATCGCCCCTTCACAGCCACCTGTATTCAGGTTAAATTGCTGTATTGGCACTTTGTGAAAAATTAGTGGGTTTTGGAGTGCAGTTTGGGCACTCGGTCTTTCAAAGGTTCACTATCACTGGCCTAGGGTTAGTCCTGACTATTATTTATTATTATTTATTTGTTATATTTCTAGACCGCTCATCTTCCAAAACAGAACTCTGGGCGGTTTACAATAAAATACAATCAAACAAGGTTAACACACACACAAAAAAACCTGGTAAAGTAAGGAGGGGGAAACCCTCCACAGAAGGCAACGAGGGTGGTTAAAGGAAAAAAATTAAGTAAAAAAAAGTTAAGTAAAAAGGTCTCCATATGCTTCTTTAAAAAGGAGAGTTTTCAGAGCCTTTTTAAAGGCCGGCAGGGACTCTGCTAGGCACGGTTCACTAGTAAGATGATTCCACAGTGTGGGGCCCACCACAGAGAAGGTGCGGTTACGCATGAGCGATTTCCGTGCTTCCCTGGGTATGGCCACCCTAAGTGAGCGCGCCTGCGCCATTCTAGTGGGCCTGACCCCGGTTGACCTCTGGGAGATATGCTCCGACAGGTACTCTGGTCCCAAGCCGTGGAGGGTTTTGAAAACCAAAACCAGGACCTTGAACCTTATCCGGAGGACAACGGGCATCCAATGCAGGTGAGCCAGAACTGGGGTGATGCGATCGAATCTACGAGTGTCCACCACCAGTCTGGCCGCCACATGCTGCACCCGCTAGAGCCTCCGGACAAGGGTCAAGGGCAACCCCACGTAGAGGGCATTGCAGTAGTCAATCAGGTGAACAAATGACATCAATAGAAATTAATAGGTCTGATTTGTTTCAATTTGCCTACTCTAGGATTACCCTGCTATTTACCCATGGACGCTCTTTGTACCTGAACCGTCGTAATGCCTTGCTCGCGACCCATCAGAACCCGGCCTTCTTGCAACCTGGCGACCTTGGGTTCTTCTACCTTCATGAAGTCAGCCACAAGGTCTGTGATGTCAAACTGCCACTCGGAGCCAAGCAGGTAGGTCAGCTGGCCGCCCAAATCGGACGACTCGGCGACGAACTGAGTCAGGACGCGCACGGTCGCGTGCTGGTACTGAAGGGTGCAACCTCTGCCTTTCTTCTCATCATCCTCTTCCTCGTCACTGTCACGGGTAGGCCTGCAAAACACGCACAGATAACCAGAGGTTGAAAAGTTGCTTTTTAAAAATTCCGTCATTGCTGCGTTGGAAAAATTGCTGCTCTTTTTTCTGTACCTCCTTTTTTAATTAAAAAAATCTACAGTTGCATAGAATTAGAATATGACCTCCCTTGCCTCATGGACATTTAAAAGCACTGGATGGGTTATTCACATCTTTTGATCCACCCCCCAGTGTTTTCTGTATGTGTTTTGCTTCCCAACAGCAACATAAACTAGCTTTGTGCAATGGTATAAGCTTGCGGGACGGTGAGTGCTCCTTGTCTCATTCTTGCACTGGAGGCAAGGAATCTTACAGAGGTCAGCAATTCTCAACAGATTGTTTTTGGTGCATAAGGACACACCTGCCTCACTGAGAATGAAAAAAAAAATTCAAGGAGCTTCTCAAATTTCTGCTGTTTGCAAACCACTGGAAATGTTTGCAGACATTCCATGGCCTCCCAGGACGCCTGCCAAAGGTTAAGAGGGCTTACAGATGGCAAGAGGAAGTGTCTGCTGGGCAGGCAGCCCTCTATGTGTAGTTGAGCTCCAAAGCATGTATTTCAAACCAGGCTTTACCAGAGCTGCTTCCTCCTGCTGAGGTCTTGCCAGATCAAGGAAGAATGACATGGCCATGGGGGGATAATTATTTTCCTGCCACATAATGAATCAAAATAAATGTTCTTGTTAAGATTATCAGCCTCTGCCTGCCTGGACTTCCCTTCTTCCCCCCTTCTCCTATTTGATTTAATTTAAATTTATTCCTTTCATTTGCCGCGAATGTAGGCTTTTAGACTGTTCATTTCACGACTAGGTTTTTCTATTAGCCTGGCGCCGCTCAAGGGTGCAGTGCAGTACATTAGTCAGGAGCGCGCACCTATCTGGAGAGAGCAGATTTCCATCTGGAAGAGAGGGCCGCCGATATTGACAGTGGCACAGACCCAGATTAAATTATGATTCTCCTCTCTACGGCAACTAAGGAGAAAATGCTTCCGTCGGATGTATGGATGGGTCCAAGAAATGACTTCTTTCATTTCCATAGATGTAAAGGATCCAAAACCCTGAAGGTCCTCAATATTTTAAAAAATTGAAATTAATTCCCTTTTTAGTGGGCCATTTTGGCCGATCAACGGGGATGCCAGCAACAGCAGATTCCTGGTGGTGATTAAAGACTTCCATAGTGCACACAGCTCACATGCAATGAGACCAAGTCTTGGGCTCCCTACATTTGAACACGTGTCTTTAATCTGGGGGAATCTTCCCAACTGGATTGTAACCAGTGAGAGTAACAGGTTGAATAAAAGGAGAATCAGTGGGCACCATTGAGGCCCAGGGATTTCAGTGTAGTTTTTCTTTGAGGCCTCTTTTTGAAAATAAAGGAAACTGCCTTGTACTAAGTCAACAACAACAACAACAAGTTTATTGATTAGCCATTCAGGCCATATCAAGTGCTAAAACTACATAAGTCCAGAGAAATATGAGAAAAATACAAGTTGTGACTGAGCAGTTTTCAAAGTTAGGGTAACCAGAATGAATGTTATCATTCAAGAGTCAATGTTGCCCCTACAGTAAATGCCAATTTGATCAATATAGGAAGATCTTACTCTGGCCGCCTTACATATGCAATTGGTGACACCGCGGGCAACCTGCACGTTTGAACTCTGAAGCAAAAAGGCGAGCTGAAAGTTCACATTCCAATGGGCCATTTTGGCCATCATTTTTGATAAATAGGACTGTCTGAGGGCTGTATATAGTTTGCAATCAAATAAAATGTGGGTAATATCCTCTATAGCAGGGACGCTACAGATACATGTTCTCTCGTGGTAAGGTAGATTATGAAAACGGCCAAATTTATTCATGGACTCCAGTAATTCGAATCTTAATCTTGTATAAGCTCTCCTCAAAGAATAAGGTAAACTAATTGCTAGATACTTTTCGCACTTGAATACCGATTTGTACTAAGTCAGATCTAGGGATCCATCCAGAATGATACACCTTTCAGAGTTCCTGACAGGAGTCAGACAGAAGTGAGAAAGCTATTTAAAAAAAAAAAGTAACTACGGTAATTGCAGTAATAGTTGAAACTTCTAAAATGTAGTTCCCATTACATTCCACATTTCAAAGTAATTTGTTACTTTTGTATTGCTCAGAAGCAAAAGACATAGCTGGAGGCTGGGTTGCTTTTTAAAGAAATGGAAGCATCTATGAAACGACCTTTTTCTCGCTGTCCTTTCAGCCTTCACAAAACAGAAGGAGGCACTGCCTCTGCCCTCGTTTCGCAAAGCTTCCCTGGTTGTAAAAAGAAACTGGAAAGTTTACACCACAAGATAGAATTCAATGATGTGCAGGGGGTTACATTCCTACCCAAATGTAACCGTGCCTCCATCATCACAAAATACAGTATAGGGTTGGTTACAACAAACGGGTTATTTTCATCTGAGGATCTGGAGAATTGACTCAAGGGCTGTGTAGCGCTGTGTCACTAAGGTGTGGAGTGGGAAGATATGGGATCTGACCCCATCCTTTTATTTTATTTTGCATGGGGTCATCTAGTGATCAGAAGGCTTATCTGCCAAAGCAGATAAGCAGTGCTCTGCTACCATTTCAAAATCATTATTTGCACTGTCCTCTTCAGATATGATTAATCCTCTCTACCATGGGAAGAAGCTGCCTAGATGCCCTAAGCACATCTGATCTCACCTGATTTCAGAAGCTAAGCAGGGTCGGCCCTGGTTAGTATTTGGATGGGAGACCACTAGGGAATACCAGGTGCTGTAGAAGCCTGGAGAAGGAACTGGCAAACCACTCCAGTATTCCTGCCAAGAAAACTCCATGGACATGGAGTCACAAAGGGTCGGTCACGACGACTGTAATGACACAGCACACAACACCATGGGAAGCTCTACATTTCATGTTTTATGCCACCACCATGACCCCAATGGAACTCTGGATAACTGGCATGGCCCGTGGCCCAATATATTTGCTGGCTGGGTGAGAAGGTACAGCTGTTCCAAGTCTGAAATGCATGCATCATCAATTCAGATGCGTGTGGCACTCTTAAATCAAAGTCCAAGCCAACCTAAAAAGTGCAATATCACTTTGCAGCACTAAACCATCGTGTGTTTCCTGGACTGAGTAATACTTGCACATTGTGTCCGTCAGGAACATCTACCATCAACACTTGGCGGTTTGGTTGGGGTTTCACTCTGGGAGATGGAAAATCACAGAAAAGTGTAGCATCCCATCAGAAAACAGGCTTCCATCCACGGAAGCTCGTCCTGCAGTTAATTCTCAAATTATTAGGTATTGGGCTGGATGGCAGACCACGAGAAGGGGACTCCAAGGACATGGTAATATGAAACATAAAAATGCAGAAAGAGAGACGTATCTTTAAAGACCGGAGCATGGAGTTGTCCATATGTTTTGTCTCCCATACAAACGCCCCATAACAAAAAGAGAGGGGAAGGCAGCTATTTCACCCCTTCTTTTGCTGTAATTCAATGTTTGGGTGACTCTTGTTTTTACAGCAATGGTGGATTTGCTTTAGATTTAATTCCATTAGTTCCCAAACGTGCCTTCCTTGGCTTATTGGCCACTGGCCATGTCTCCCCCGATATGATACATTGGGTGTAGAGGTGGTGAAGGCAAGGGGAAGCCCAAAACGAGTAGTACTTTCAAAATGCTACAGATGTCCTTCTGAAGATCCCGTAACACCACCCGGATGGCTTTGGTGGCATTCTGGAGAGCCAAAACACGCCCTTGGGAACCACTGGTTTAGTTAAAATTCCATGACAGTATCCAAGGTGTTGAATTCTAAATACTCCCCCACAATTGCTGGGAAAGCTCCTCAAATGTTCGGACCGAAACACGGAAGGGATTTTCCCTTCCAATTCCAACCAAAGATTCTCAGGATGCGTCTCCCAAAGATGTATGCCCAGGCATTCAGATTTTTTAAAAAAAAAAAAACCAAAGCAACCTGGAAAAGCTGCCCTACATCTGGATGGTTTGGAACAAAAGAGAGAGAGAGAGAGAGAGAGAGAGAGAGAGAGACCAACTTTTGACAGCTTCGTTGGAAGGCTGAACTTTTGTACGCGCTCATCCAAACACAAACAAAGTTGGCAGGCAACATTGTTAGGCCATTTTCACAGCAAATGGTTTCCTCTTTCTAGTTTTTTTTCCCTAGAAAAAAAAAAAGAAACAAGCTGCTAGAATTGTCCCCAGTGTCTCAGTGGTTATCTGAATAGCTGCTGGTGACAATGACTTGCCAGCTCACAAACAGTGGACTGCCTTTCATTTCAGCTGGCCCAATAAATAGTTATAGACACCTGGGGGTGGGGGTTGAAAATCTAAACGCTCGCCCTAACGAGTTTGAAAGTCGCAATGGCTAATGACTACGGAAATGCATGACCGGCTGCGTCTTTGTGATGCCATGACCGGCTGCGTCTTTGTGATGGGGTTGGCTTTAGTCCTGTAATGGCTATATGGCCACCAATGGCGGAACAGACATTTGTTCCACCAAACGGCCAACGAGATGGGGCTTGGGAGGAGATCAGATGAGGCCCTTCGTCAGCAGAAGAAGGGGTTTGTTCTTTCTGTTAAGAGATGGCCATCAAAACGCGCTCGAGTTCTATTCACGCTCAGCACCTCTGCTTTTGATACGTTCCCAGAGCTGAGAGAAGAACCAGGCATCCATCCATCCAGTGTCCAAATCTGATTTGTCACAAATATTAGAGACCCATCTGTCTCTTGACTAAGAGCAGCTGTCGGAAGATATATGGAAACTCATGGGTTTGATGGATGGAGGGCATAGAAACATGGACGCCTCTGATATGTCAACACAGTTTACTTGGTGTGGCTTTGACCACCCCATGAGTGGGAAATCTTTTTTCCCTTCCTTCCAGATGTTTTGGGTTTTAAGTCCCATTACTAATAGCAAGCTGGGTTTTAGGCAAGGGACCTTTGGTTTTCTGGATTACAAACATCCCCAAATTCTCCATTCTGGGTGTTCCATTGGACTGATATAAATCTTTAAAAATTTAAATGTGCCTCACCTGGAGACATGGCGTAGCTCTATGGTGGCAAACCTTCAGCACTCCAGATGTTTTGGACCACAACTCCCACAGTCTTTTGTCATTTGCAGTACAGGCTTGGAATTCTGGGAGTTGTGGTCCAAAACATCTGGGATGCCAAAGGTTCACCGCCGCTGTCGTCTCTCAAGTGGAACTCCGAGAATGGAGAATCATGGGCTTTGTAATTAAAAAAAAAACCCTGAAAACTTCATATCTATTGGAATGGGACTTAGAAATGCTGACGTCTTGGATATTTTTCTGTCCTGGACTAGCAGGGAGTTTACCCAAGAGTCTTTGTTTTGTTCTTTTGTTGTTGTTTTGTTTTGTTTTGTTTCCTCAACATTTGAGTGATCTGGCAGCAAAATGGCCGAAAACTCTCCTTCACGAAGCACAGCACTTCGGTACAAATGCTCCTGACAACTGAATGGAAAAAAATGGACTAAAAGAGAGAGGCAGAGATAAAAGCCATTCAAATCCCACATTTGAGCCCAGTTCTGGCCGGTCCTTGGCAAGTGGTGGAGCATGGTAATTAAAATGCGAGGCCAGATTTTTTACACATAGATCTACGAAGCAGATTTGCATGGTAAGTGCTCGTAACGAGGGATGCCAGCCTCTGTATTTACAACCGAGCGCTTCTGACTACCAGATGCTGAGGATTAGCAGCCAGAGAGCGATCCTATCACCAGCGTGCAGTGTTTGTGAACGTTCGCTCCAAGCATCTATCTGCCCGGCTGTTGCTGATATGCGGGATGCCGTGCGACACTGCTTGTTGGTTGGACCCACAAGAGCAGGTGCGTCACAGGTGAGAAACCTCACCTTTTGTTAGAAGTAACAGGAATCCTCCAGCCTTTGATCTGGCTTAGCTCGGTGTCGGAGATCTCTATCTGAAGGGGAAGGCGCGGAACCCAGACGGTAATTTCAAGCTGGGTAGTAAAATGCTGGTAAGTGAAGTTCACAACGGTATCGACTTTGCTCTTCATTTCTTTCCCATTCACAAAGATGGCGTCGCAGTTGTCTGCAACCTTACAAAACATAAAGTGAGAAGGAAAAACAAGATCAATTATAGGAAAAAGCCTTCCGGTTTCTTTAAAATAACTGCAGTCGGTTCCATCGACCAAGCACGAAACCTCCAATTTCTCTGATAAGATTCACACCATTTCCTCCACTACGAGTCCATGACTTTCCTAACGCGGAATGGTCTCCCTTCACCGATCTACTCATTACCACTAGCAAAGTGGGGGAGATTGGATTCTTGACTTGGTGGCCCCGCCAGGTGATCGATGCCCGGCCCTGCTGACGAATCCATCAAAAGTAGTTTCCTAATTGTGATCCAAGGAATCGTGCTGATCTTTAGAAGTTTATTGAGGCAGCTCATGGGGAGGGGGACACACATGGTAGCCAAAATTCCTTCCCTCCTCATGCATATTCACCTGCAATGGGAAGTTATGTGAAGGGGTGGGGAAAGGTAGGGTGTATTCTGCCTAAGATGATACAGGATTTCAGCTGGTGAAGCAGGGAAGAGAACAATTTCTTTTATATTTGTGAGTGTGTACGCCTTCCACACATGCAGCCCAGAGGCAACCCTGGGAAACAGAAGACCTAAAATGAATACAGCTTCCAATACCCAACTTCAAGCTTATCACCCTTTGGCACTCTTAAAAGATCGGCTTCACACCATGTTAAGTTGCCACTTAAAGCCCTTCCGATCAGGTCCTTGTTGCTTATCTCTCTTTCGCTCAGAGCATCCTTAATTATCTCCGTCTCATCTTAATTTGACCGCATCTCCCTCGTCACCCTGCCTTTATGATGTGGCGTATCAGCCGGTCTTCCCATTAATGGCCTTGATTAATGTGATTAAAGATCTCCCCCAACACCTGTGACACAGTGTAAGCAGAGAGGGACACGGGGCTCATTACACTGCATCGCATTTGCAACCATGGTGGGTTTGGAGCCTTGTGCTCCCAGGTTTTAGTCGAAGATCTTTAAGAGAATAGAAGACCCTTGGCGATAATCTCTGAGGGTGGACTAGGCATACACCAGTGGTGGGTGAAGCCCAGCTTTCTGCCTTTACTTCCCTCCCTCACCCCATCTCTCTCCCTCTCTTTCTCTTTCCATCACCCCTGTGTCCTTCCTTCCTTTTTCTTCTCTCGGCCACCCCTTTTCCTGTCTCTTCCTTCCTGTCACCACTTCTCTCTTTCTGCCCTGCTTCTTTGAAATCAAACCAAGGGCTGCAGGTTCAGCCACCCTCATCTATAACTAAATGAGCAACAAATCAGAATTTGGGATTTTTGTTTATTTGGTTTTGGTTTAAAAACCACCCTCACAGTTTGCTTTCTGCTTGCTCAGGCCTCTCTCAACATCAGATTGTCCTCTGGTCTTCATCCCATCTTTTCTTAAGAACGCCCTCAATTTGGTTCAAGTTCAGAATAGAGCGTCACACTGTTGTTGTTGAGGAGGAGGAGGAGGAAGAGGAAGAGGAGGAGGAGGAGGAGGAGGAGGAGGAGGAGGAGGAGGAGGAGGAGGAGGAGGAGGAAGAAGAAGAAGAAGAAGAAGAAGAAGAAGAAGAAGAAGAAGAAGAAGAAGAAGAAGAAGAAGAAGAAGAAGAAGAAGAAGAAGAAGAAGAAGAAGAAGAAGAAGAAGAAGAAGAAATCCAGTCCAGTATAGAAATAAATAAATATACCATATCACATACTGATGTCCCAGACCTAAAGGAGAGTTAGACAGGTCTACAGAGTTGTAACCAGAGGTGGGCAAGACCCAAAAAAAAGGGGGTTCGTCACAGTCCGTAGTCCGTGGTGAATCATGAATCATGAACTATCATGATCACACACACACACCCCAGACAAAAGAAGCACAACCAACTGGATGAATCATGAAGCACAAACTATTACAGAACACACACACACACACACACACACACACACACACACACACACACACACACACACACACCAAAAACTGAAGCACAGTGCATGTGCCCACCACGGAGCTGAGCAGTAGATCCATGCACACACATCTGTGCAAGGAACCCACATCTGATGCCTCTCAGGATGGTAGTGATGGCAGATGATGTGGCAGCAACAGCTTCCAGGATCCCCAAATGGAACCATCCAGTTCATGCATTTTTCTGGTTCGCGATTCAGTTTGTGCCCATCTCTCGTTGCAACCATGGTGTGAGCCAACCTTGGTCTGAGCAAAACATTAAAATGCAGACAGCCCTTTGAGTGGCCTGGTCAAAACCATGCTCCGAGGTGGGAAAGCTGCTTCTTGGCTTTCCACCCAAGCTCAGGGAATTCCTGCTGGTTTAATATAATGTGGATGTGTATTTTTGACCGTTCTGCCGTTCGAGGCCAGAACCAAAAATTAAAAATTAAAAAGATGGGGGTGGAAAGCTTAAAAGAGGAAAGAGGGGACAGCCTCATGTTGTGATTGTACAAACTGATATTTTCATTTCCCATGTACTTGGCGGGGGGGGATTCTCATTACAGCTTCTGGCTTCAAACCAAGGAGACTCTAACTTATTCATACTCTTCTATCCACTTTCAGGATAAAACCTCAGAAGTCAACATTAATCGACTGTGGTTGAAAAGAACATAAACTTTGATGTCTGTATCTACCCATAACCCCTCACGGAGCCATCCTCAAGTTCAATTCCACAATAGTTGATAGAGGTAATAACCATAATTATGTATCTGAATATACTATAGGATTTTTTTCATTGTTCCAGGATTTTTTAATATGCCCTGTAAAAGGGAGAGATGAGATTCGCAAGCAAGTTTAAGGTGATCTTGAAGCTGGAAACTTTTAATGTGGCTTCAAAGTAATTTAAGGATGGGTAGAGGGATTGTTTGGAAGATATCTAAGAAGCACCAAACAACACTTCTGGTAGCCAGTAGGATGGCTACAATGGTGCAGAGATGTCTATTTTCCATAGGGAGGAATGCAGGGACCTTTGATTTGATTTGATTTGATTTATTTGATTTGATTTATTTCTTTGCCCACTACCCAAAGGTCTCCCTCACAATAAGAATAAACAGTTAAAACATCAAATACAATAAAATTAAAACAATAAAACATGTAGATGCAATAAATACAATACATTAAAACACACCACTAAAATTGCCATCAGGGCCCACAATCATTAGTTAAAAAACTTGTCAAGTCTTTGGGTCCCTTGTGAAATCTTTTTACCAAGTCCCAAGTCTGAGTCACTGGACCCAAGTCCCAAGTCTGAGTCTTTGGTCCCAAGTCCCAAGTCCAAGTCTTTGGACCCACGTCCCAAGTCTGAGTCTTTGGTCCCAAGTCCCAAGTCCAAGTCTTTGGTCCCAAGTCCCAAGTCCAAGTCTTTGGTCCCAAGTCCCAAGTCTGAGTCTTTGGTCCCAAGTCCCAAGTCCAAGTCTTTGGTCCCAAGTCCCAAGTCTGAGTCTTTGGTCCCAAGTCCCAAGTCCAAGTCTTTGGTCCCAAGTCCCAAGTCCGAGTCTTTGGTCCCAAGTCCCAAGTCTGAGTCTTTGGTCCCAAGTCCCAAGTCCGAGTCTTTGGTCCCAAGTCCCAAGTCTGAGTCTTTGGTCCCAAGTCCCAAGTCCAAGTCTTTGATCCCAAGTCCCAAGTCTGAGTCTTTGGTACCAAGTTCCAAGTCTGAATCTGAGTCTTTGGTGCCAAGTTCCAAGTAAGAACATAAGAACATAAGAAGAGCCATGCTGGATCAGGCCAAAGGCCCATCTACTCCAGCTTCCTGTATCTCACAGTGGCCCCACCAGATATGTCTGGGAGCCAAAAGTCTGAGTCCCTATGAAAAACAAGATTTTCCCCCTCAGAAAAAAGAGAGAAGTGAGTTGAGTCTAACTTATTAAAAAAATGAGTCAAGTCCAAGTTAAGATCTCAGCGCGATTTACGTCCGACTTGACAGTGAGTCCCACAACTTGAATCTCTATTCCTGGTTGAAGCCTTTGTATTTATAGAAGTATGGGCTGGACTCTTACTGGGATGTCAGTACATGGTCATAAGCCATAATGTATTCCAAAACACATGATCCACCATGACACTATACCCTGAGCTTAGATAAGTCTCTTTCAGAAGCACCTGAAGGTTGAAAGGGGATATAATAGCCATGTTTAAATATTTGAAAGGCTGGCATATTGAAAAGGGACTGGTTTGTTTCCCATGGCTTCTGAGACTAGGACTCGGAGCGATGGTTTCAAAACTACAGGAAAAGAGATTCCATTTGAACATTAGGAAGAACTTCATGACAGTTAGAGCTGTTCAGCACTGGAATATGCTGCCACAAGGGGTGGTGGAGTCTCCTTCTTTGGAGGTTTTTAAAGCAGAGGCTGGATGGCCATCTGTCAGGAGTACTTTGATGGAAGTTCATGCATGGCAAGGGGTTGGACTGGATGGCCCTTGAGGTCTCTTCCAACTCTACGATTCTATGATTCTATGACCTAAATTCCATTTCTACTCCCAACAAGACCTACTTGACTCTCTGAATCAAAGAAAATGACTCAACCATTGACAAACCACTCAATAATTGTTTTAATGGGTCTACTCTAGTTGAGATTAGTTACGGGATCGAAAACTTTGACTGGTAGATCCCCAGATCCCTTGGCCAGTTTGCGACTTTGCCTTCCAAATCAAGAAGTCACTCAAATGTTCTGCTCCTGCCCTGCCTGGAATTCCACTTGGTTCCATTGGCTATGAGATGCCAACGGGAGTAGAAAAAACAGAAAAGGGGATGAGAATGATGCTGACTGTACGGCGGATAATTGATTTTTATGCCGCGTTCTGTTTAATCTGCACGGTTTGTTTTGCATATAATTTTGAACTGCCGGCAGCTATCGAAGTCACTGAACTTATTGTTATTAACTTGCTTTCCCAACAGTATGGCAACCCAAACTCTGTGGCATAAAACAGATCACCACAATAAAACAGCCATCTAAAAGCACAACAGCAACCTGCCACAATGCCGTTGTAAGCAGTGAACGCTTGTGGGGGTGGGGGAGGAGAGAGAGGAGGAAGAGCTATTTGGAGAAAAAGCAGCCAGCGAGGGAGCCATGTTGATCCAGTGCAACAAAACTAAGGAAAAGTCAAGAGAAGCCAAAGAGAAACACAGATTTATTGCCGCATTCTTAAAGCACTGCACCCACTTAATCAGACGCAAGCTAACAAGCCACCTGCTGAAGTAGACTATTTTTTTGTCTAAATTGCACTCAAAGCTCGGAATGAACACGTCACGAGCAATCGTGTTCCGCATAACAACTTCCATGTTGACAGGTAACAAAGGCGGGCTTGTGTTCATTTTGTGTATAACAATTTGCTCGTTTCTTCTAAAACGCTGCTTTGTGAAATACATTTGGCGATCTCTGGCCATTTTTCGCTGTTCCTATTTTTTTTGCCAGAAGCAATAACGAGAAGTAATATATCTGTTGCAAGTTGCTTTTGAAGAATAACAAGTGTTCCGAACGCTGATGAAAACTCGTTTTAGTCATTGGGTTGCCATTCCGCGATGTGTTGTTAAATGCACACTTATTCATCCCGGTCCGTCACTCTGTCCACTACCACACGTTGAGTTGCAAATCTACACACGCCATTTCAATTTCAGCACCAGGAATGCCTATGAGTTCAGTCGAATTGTTTCCCCCATGACGACCGCAGCCCATCTTTTGCCACTGCATGAGCTAAGTTGAATCCACAAGGCGCTGTTGTTACTCCTGCAGTGATCAGTGTTTAACATTAACAAAAGTGTGCTATTTCTGTTGAAGGACGACAGCTTCCAGCCTTCTACTAATGGGTAGAGATGGGCACAAAATGAACAATTTTTCGTTTCCGTTTTTGTTTTTTTGTTTTGTTATGTAACAAAACGACAAATGAATTTTGTCTCTAAAATGAAACGAAACGAACAGAAACACCGGAAATTTTGTCGTCCGTTTCGTTTTCATTACGGCAATACATTGAACTGTTTAAATGCTAAAAAAATCACAAAAATTTGAAATAAATGGTAACAAAACAGTAACGAAACGAACAAAAACAAAAATGAAATTTTTGCAAAAATTCACAAAAAATGGAAACGAACCGAAATGGACCCCCTAAATGACAAACGACAAATGAAACACCATTTTTTTATTCGTGCCCATCTCTACTAATGGGCCATGATGTGATTTTATATATATATATATTTATTTTTGGAAAACATCCCTGCTCCCTAGAGTCCCTGTTACCTTTCAACCCCACATCAAAAGGCACTGAAATAGAGGGAAGAACTGCATGCAAGAAATTAACATTTGCAGGGCATTGTTTTTTTAAAATAAAAGACAATTGCAAAGGCTTAGAAGAAGCGCAACAGTCCACAAACACATGACACGCATTTGGAAAACCTGACACACAGAATGAAGGGCGTGGGGTTCGGTGGACTGGTTAAGTGTCGCGCCAGCTAGGCCGAGATGGCCATCTGCAAGATGGACCTTAATTTGGAGGGATGGCCTGGAGAAACACATTCTAATTCAGGCATGTCCAAACTTCAGCCATCCAGATGTTTGGGACCACAACTCCCAGAATGCCAAGCCTATATTTCAAATGGCAAAGGACTGTGGGAGTTGTGGTCCAAAACATCTGGAGGGCTGAAGTTTGGACATCTCTGGTCTAATTAATTCAACCAACAGGCCTTCTTAGAAGGGCCGGTCTACACTGAAAGATCATAGCATACCAATGAACTGTCCTACCATACCATACCATACCATACCATATCATACCATACCATACCAAGCTCTAGACTCAAAAATTATTACCGCCCCCCTCCCAATTATCAGGGGCTGACTCAACAGCGTCTTTCCTTGGTCCGAGAAGAATATTCGCTGCCTCATTTTCAAATGATTCAGGTGGCCTCAACTTGGTGAGACCTTTCAGCCAGGCCATGGAGTGCCCCAGGACTTTCCTTATTTATTTTTATTTTTCCCCACACATTTATTTATTTATATACAATAGAAGCAAACAAACCAAAACAACCATTCCAATAACCAAACTCATAAAACAAAAGGGGAAAAAGGGAAAAAAACTTAAAAGTGAAGTCACAAACAAAGCCTGTGGTGGACACAACCTGTCCACTTGTCTACTAATAAGACAAAAGTATTAAGGATTTCACCATTGACCAACCATTGCAAGTCTTCCATGGGTTCTAGCGAGCACTGTACAAATATCCTTCTATCTAATTCTTCCCTTATTCATTTGTCTGCTTCTGGGCCCAGTTACATAGCATCTTCCATCTCTCATTTACAAAGTGTCTAGGTTGATCTCATTGGCAACAACATCTCAGAAACTCAGCTTTTGAGTTTACAAAGCTGATTAGGGCTGTGGAATGCAGGATATGCTGCCAAGGTCTAACTCCTGAGGTCGCCGTATGTCAGAGGTGACTTGATGGCATGGAAGACAACCACAATCCTGCACAACATCAAGATGAGGAAGAAGGACTTGTTACGGTTGTTTTTGAGAACTTCCCAATGAGCACAAAGTGGCAAAAATCTTGCTCGTGCAACTACACTAGTCATGCCCTGCATGGCAGGGGGTTGGACTGGATGGCCCTTGAGGTCTCTTCCAACTCTATGATTCTATGGTTCTCTGGTTCCCAAGCTGTGCCAGTAAGTCAAGGGAGCAATGATGATGATGATGATGATGATGATGATGATGATGATGATGATGATGATGATGATGATGATGATGATGATGATGATGATGATGATGATGCAAATATATATATAGCTTTCCAGCCTCCAGATACCCATGGGAACATCAGGCAGTGAAAGTGTCATAAAACGACCAAGTCAAGATCTTGTGGGAGTTTCAGATCCAAAGTGATCAACACCCATAACTTAACACACCAGACAGAGTAGTGATAGACTAAAGAACCATCTGGATTATTGGCATTTCACCTCCAGAGGATGCCAGAACTGAAAATAAGGAATTGGGGAAAACTAACAAAATGCAGAGATCTGGCAGTGGGAAAGATCTCACTTGTGGATGAAACACACTTCAGTGATCCCCTTAGTCATTGGGGCTTTGGGAACGTCATGGAATTTCACACAGTGTTATAAGCAGTTGCAGATCGCATCAATAAAACCATCCGAGTTACAAAAACCATCATTTTTAGGAACAGCACACATACTGAGCCGATGTTTCACCAATACAGATACAATACTTGTATCTGTTGTATAGTTATATAATACCAGTCACTGGTTTTTATAATTCTTATGGTCTGTGCCTGGCATTTTTAAATAATAATAACAAAAATCAAAGAACTGCATTGCTGGAAGAGACTCGGTTATACAATGGCACCGTGCTCTAACAGTGTCGCCAAACAACGGACCGTTGTGTGACACTTGGAGGCTCCTGAGATTCACAACAATGTGTTTTTCAAAAAGCTTCCCAAGAAACAAACCAACAGATGCCTTAAGTAACGGCAGAAAATTAATTGTGCCGACCAGGCTTCCGCCCAGCTCTTCTGAGAACTAAAGAGGATCAAGGGTATTTGTATTCCATTCATTGAGACCACTGTGCATACCAGACTAAGTAGTTGATCCTTAAACTTTTTGCAGATTAAGTCCTACGCACAATCGTTAGCTTAAGCAAACATCCGTATGGCTCTTATTTAATGGCCAGTGTCCCAACTGGGATTAAGCAGTGTTTATCCGACGAATCCATGTCAGATGGTGCCGGCTCATTTCACATGGATTTTAATTGCAAACCTTGAACCGGTTCCAGGGAATCGGGATTTCATTAGGTGAAACGGGTGCCTATGTTGCATCCTTAACCATGTTTTGCTCGCCCGTCCACCACCAACCCACAACCTCTGCGTGCTGCACAAAAGTCAACAACATCCCTGGGACTCGCCAGGCACTTCCGTAGTAAGGCTTGTCTCAACGGCTTCAAGATGGCTTCCATGAGTCGTCATCTGCTTCTTAACAGATGAGTTTCTCCATCAGTTATGGGTCAATGACTGTGTATGTGCGGAAAGGAATGGTGTGAACAAATTCATTTATGTTATACTGCTCCATACGAGGAAGAGAGTCCCTAAAACAACTTTTAAAAACTAAGATGGGGGGTGGTGGTTAAGGGACTTGCCAACTTGATCAAGCTTTCACTTAGAAGGGCCTTCAGAAGACCAAAGAGTGGTTCTGGAAGTTGAGTCATGGCTCAAGGCTTTAGCACCTTGGGCCATTGTTCACCTTAAGGCTATAGATACTATTGTCTCCCTAAGAAGCCTATCCAGGCCATTGTTCATCTTATGAGCCTATTTCAGACCAGGGTGACAAGAGGTCAAAGCTGACTACAAGATGGAGGACTTGCACTAGCTGTATTCAGACTGATGAAGCTGTATGGATGTGCAGCGAAATGTTTCTAACTCTCGAGAAAAACAAGTCCAGTAGCCATGACTCAACTTCCAGATCAACTCACCTGGATGACGGAGAATTTTCACAGACCAAAGAGTGGTGTTTCCCAAACTGGGTGCCACAGTGGCCCGGGGGGTAGATGGCACAAAACCTAGGCAGGGGTGCCACGGAATCCTCAGAATCATCAAACGTTGGTCCATAGAATCCTCTGGGTTTCCTTCCCCCCTCCCCCATCAATAGCATCACGTTTGTGAGATCTGTGGCCATTGGCCTTTACGTCGAGGGAGCCACGAGACAAAGAAGAAAATTAAAATAATTAATTCAGACCGAACCAAAGCACAGGGTATTCACAGGAACCTAGATTTTTGGGTGTTCCAGTCTAGGTGCTCACTTTCTCGGTCTTCTTACAGAGGCAACCGCAAGAGGCTACTGCATTGACTTCAAGGTTTTGATGTTAACAGACAAAGCCCTAAACGGTTTGGGACCTCAGTATCTGACAAAGCAGCTCTTTCCAAGAAGAACGGCCAGGATCACCCGTGCCAGCCAGGCAGGACACCAGGGAGTCCCAACCCCGAGGGAAGCCTGGAAAGTTGTCACAAGGAGTAGGGCCTTTTCGGTGGTTGCTCCCCAGTTATGGAACCATCTATGGAACCATCTATGGAACCTCGTGGCACAGTGGTTAAATGCCTGTACTGCAGGTAAAACTGTGCTCACGACCTGGGTTCAATCCCAGGTAGCAGGCTTAAGGTTCACTCAGCCTTCCATCCTTCCGAGGTCGGTAAAATGAGTACCCAGGTTGCTGGGGGGGGGGGATGTGTAGCCTGCACACTGTAATTAAAATTGTAAACCGCCCAGAGACTACTTGAAGTGGTATGGGGCGGTATATAAGCAGAACACTTTGCTTTGCTTTGCTTTGCTTTACCCCCTGAAATTCCGCTGGCACCCTCGCTTCAAACTTTTAAAAAACTATTGAAGACCTGGTTCTATAGAATGGCGTTCCCTGATTCTTCAAACATTTAGAAAGGCACTATTTTTTTAAACCATTTTCCCTCTCATCTCTCCCCTCCCCCATTTTATCAAATCTCTTGCCAGTTTTAGCTTCATTTTAGCTTCATTTTAGGTTGTTTTTTTTGTTGATTTATGTATATTTTATTTTATTACGTACCTTGTATTTTGGTTTTTAAAATGTATTCCTTTGTTTGTTATCACATGTTGTAAACTGCCCAGAGTTGCCCTTAGTCTAGATGGGTGGTATAAAAGTCAAATAAATAAATAAAATAAATAAATAAACCGCCTCCACCAAGGCCTAGCTTTTAAGGGACGTTCTGCGACGCTTTCTGTGTGCATGCAAACTGCCACAGCGGCACAGCGCTCATCCATCTCGTTCAGCCTCGAACAGAAGACGGGAGAGATCTGGGCACGCGGGACTGGCAGGGCGAGTGAAGTCTCTATCACATTCTTTTTTTTTTCTGACAGCCTTGTTGAAATTCTGTCAGAGGAACTGCCGGGGAAGTTGCCCTACCCGAATCTCATTAAAATGAGCAGTGAACTTCAGAGAGGGGCTCGCACGGATGTGCATCCTGGTGGATCTAACGGAACTTCAGTGAAGCTGTCAGAAAGCACACGTTGCATGAGCAGAACGCGTCCCGATCTGCCTGCTGAGGACCCTGTGGCTGGAGGTTCATTCTCACGTCAGCTCGGGACACCACTGCTGATGACAGCAAACTCGTTCTTTTTTTTCTTTTTCTTTTTTCTGTTTTAGAAATAAATTGGAGGAGGAGTGGCCCATGTCGAAGCTTGGACGCAACAAAAGCTGATGGAACCTGCTTGGTCATTGCATATTTTTTTTTGCATTTATTTATAGTTTTCAAACAAAAAAAAAATTATAGCGTGGAAAGGGGAAAAAACATGGAACGATTCTAGTATTCTCAAACAAAATTCGCATCCCATCTTACAATAGAGTCAGCCATTCCATCTTGAGGGCAGCAGTGGCTTTTCCCAACTACGGTAGTCATTTCAGCTTTGCATAGATAGATAGATAGATAGATAGATAGATAGATAGATAGATAGATAGATAGATAGATAGATAGATAGATAGATAGATAGATAGATAGATAGATAGATAGATAGATAGATAGTTGTTTTCAGAGATTTTCATGGGATAGGTATGCATGTTAGGGTGGAAGAAATCTGGAAGGAAGGAAGGAAGGGAAGGAAGTGAAGTTGAAGTCCTTCTATAAATACTGCTGGGGGTGTGTGGTTTGCTTGCTCTGTTGCTGATTGTAGGTTCCTCTGTTCTTTTGTGATCTGCTGGGTGGTTGGTTGGATTAACTGCTTGGGTTAGATGGCTGGTTGGTTGGTAGATAGATAGATAGATAGATAGATAGAAGGAAGGAAGGAAGGAAGGAAGGAATGGTTGAAAGTTGGTTGGTTGGTTGGTTGGTTGATTGATTGATTGATTGATTGATTGATTGATTGATTGATTGATTGATTGATTGATTGATTGATTGATTGATTGAATCATCCAGGTGTTAACCAAGCAGTTGTACACAAAACCAAAATTTGCAGTTGAGGTGGTCAATCTTTTTCTATTTGCGAGTCACGGACACATTGCCATTCTCAAAGGCACATCCATGAACAGCTTTCAGATCTGGGAACAAGGGAAGCAGCATATATTATTCTGAATGCTCTGCATTCCATGTATCACTGTCAGGGACAGAAGATGGGAAAGTAAGCATTCTTCACAATGACTGGGGAACCCCCCTCTCCCCCCCCCCAAAGAAAAAACACATAGCACTTATTATGCGCTGTCAGAGAAGCACACCGAATACAAAGTGAAAGGGAGAAGACATCAAGATGACAAATCTTCCCATCTCTGTTCTTTTTTAAAAGGGTAAATTAAAAGGTGGCCATTTGTTTTGTTTTGTTTTATTTTCAGACAGGCAGCATTGCAAACTCCATTATCCCCCACTGCTGGGACTGATGGGGGTTGTGGCTCACCTGCCTGCCGGAGAGCTGTCACGTGATAGGAGGGCCTCTCCACAGTTTTTAAGGCAAGCAAGCTAACCAACCGACAAGTAAATAAATACAATCAATGCCACGGCAATGCTCGGGGAGAGGCTGAAAGAGAATTACTACTGCTGAAAAGAGATTCTTCGATTTAACCAGGAGCAAAGAGGATAAATAAGGGCAGGTGAAATGAAACCGCCATTTAGCTCCCTTGCCAATAGAAGATGGATAGCGATTTCGCCTCTCATAACATTTCCCGGCTCCTTCCCCCATTTGTGACTTCTGCATAGGGGGAGTTGTTATGTCTCTGTGTGTTTCTGGCCAGGAATCTGTAGCCTGATCTATATGGAAGGAAACTGCTCAGAGTCAAGAGTCAAGTGTTTTGTTTTGTTCCCCCTCCCCAGTCTCCACAGCTACCAAAAGCACAGGAGCCCTGCTCGAAATGACATTTGGCAACCTTGCTGATAACCGTGCCTATGTCCCTGCCGGTTTGGATTGGGAACGGAAGGTGGGAGTCTGCCACATTCACCAGCTGGGCTGGGAGCTGTTGCTCTCTCTCTCTCTCTCTCTCTCTCTCTCTCTCTCTCTCTCTCTCTCTCTCTCTCTCTCTCTCTGTCTCCTGGGACCCTTAAAGGCTGAACGGAGTCCATTGACCATGGTGCCATGGTGGCTTCAGCGACTAATCAGTGTGCGATTTGGACTGGGGATAACCCAAATCAAACCCCTCACGGCCTCTTTAGAAGAGAACCTTCTAAAGAGGTTCTTCAACTCTTGCACCTCTCAGCCTGATCTACTCCGCAGGAAGCAGAAAGGACAACCAGAGAACCTCTAGTCTACACTACTTCATGGGTGTGTGGGAGAGAGAATAAAATGACCACAGAAGCCACATGAGATGTGGTTTCTGAACTCTCTGGGCCACAAATACTCCATTCCTGGGGTTCTCTCTACCCTACACACACACCTGAGAAGTCCCTGCGCCAGGGCCAGCTGGGAGCTTTCTTTCTGAGCAGGAAACTAGGCCTAGCAAAGTCTCCCTGGTAAGCCAAGCTGAGCGATTGCTCAAGTGCCTGCAGGCGAGAGAGACCTGACAGGATGGAGACTTATGGTCTTTGTGTTCCCGCAAATATAAAAATCCCACCCGTACAAGTGGTCTTGCCTCATGGAATGTAGACCAAAGGAAGTCATAAATGGAGCTTAGGAAAACATCACAAGGAAGGGAGGGGTCCTTTTCTTCATCCACGTGTGAAGACGTGTGTATTTAGACCTCAACGGAGTCCTTCAGACCCGGAGGCCATTTAAGTAGACAGATCAATGCAACTCGAGGCAGTGTGTTTCTCCTCTTCATTAGAGGGCCTCTCTGTTTCAAGATCTTTGTTTCATAACTCAAGCTGGCTCTTGTATCGCTGCTCATTATGGCCCATTCACAAGGAATAATTCTCCTCTCTTTGGAGTCATTAGAGAGTGGAGCATTTTCAGTCTCTCGCTAATTCCTGTTGTCTCTCTCTCTTTCCCCTGCTTACAGGCACACAACTACACGCATATTCAGCCAGCACATCTCAGATTAGGACACAGGGATAAGAATGGCCACTGTTTATCACTATGTGATATGGAACGTTGACCAACATTACGAGAAGGCAAGAGAATCATGCTTCTTTTCCAAGGCAAAAGATCTACGTCAAGTATGCAACCTGGAATCCTTTCGGCCTTCAGGTAAGATCTGTATAACCTGTTGCAATGGCTAATTGCTGCTGCTTAATGTAGTCCCTGGGCACCTCCTGGTTGCGCAATCAAGTAAGCGTCCCGGAACCGTGACAATTAGCCACAATCAGCCACACCAGATTATGGAGACCTTGAACGAAATCCAGTAAGATTCACACAGCTGATTTGGGGATTTAAAAACTCTCCAGTCAGCAGAGCCACCTGGCGTGGTCATTCCAGAAAGTAATGTTCCAAATTCTGATCAAACATTGCATGTTTATGGAGACGCCAGTCCACCATTTTCTGCCTCTATAACCAACAAATCTATCTACGACCAGTTCTGAGTATTCTCTACCTGGAAAGGGATTGCCGTAAGTCAGAATGGACTTGACAGCACATTATTATTATTGTTATTGTTATGTGGGATCACCAAGAAATCCTTCAATCGAACTGCAGTACAAGCCTCCAAAGCATGGGTTATGAGCCCACGCACCCAAGTCCACATTCTGCTATTTCACCGGAGGGAAACTGCCATGGAAAGGAGAAAAGGTTGGTTCAATCAGGACATGATCCTTTATCGAGTGGCTCCTGCAGTTCCCTTTCCTGTCGCAAATGGAAAATAAAAGGGAGCTAATAAAAATAAGAACTATCCCTTCAACCTTCTTCCCGGAGGGAGGAAGAGACGAAGGAGCCTGAGCTTTTATGGCATATAAATTATTCCTGCCAAGAAAACTCCATGGACATGGGGCCACAAAGGGTTGGTCACGACTGTAACAACACAGCACACACACACACACACACACACACACACACACACACACACACACACACACACACACACACACACACACACACACACACTGTACTTTGGAGCAGGCAATGGCTTGTTAAACTCATCATCTCCATCTTCAGTGTCAATTATGCATCTCTCGGGGGTACTTCTTGGAACACATCGCCAAAAGGCAGGTGCGGGTAAATTAAGCCACAAACACATTTGCTCATGCCATGTTTAGCGAAATCTGATTAAAGCTCGCAGAGCAGAGGAGAAGCAGGAGGAGGGGAGGTGGTGATAGATCCTGAATGAGGAGGAGGCACCATCTGTACCCCATAGGCTGCCTCTGACAAAGGCTCCCAAAAAGGGGGAAACTCGGAACCCATCGAAGGTTCGAGCTAAAGAGCTAAAGGTAGCGTATGCCAGTGCCCAGAGCAGAATGAATTCTTGTGGGGCGATTGCTTTCTGAGCCAAATATCACACATCAGCAGATGTTAACAAGATTCTCAAGCAGATTAGAGGGGATTAAGGATCATCCAAAGAGATGGGAGTTGAATTAAAGATGCTGATCTCTCCCTCGCCACAACTGTGGTTGAAACAGGATCTCTTCTCAAAGGGAAGCAGTACCCAAGGAGCTCTCTCACTCCCAACACTGAGACGGCTTCCTTCACAAGCCCAACACTCAAAGTCGTTTTGTGTTTGCCTTGCCGTCGGACCGGTAGTCTCAGATATCCTGGCTGGCACAGCTAGTGGTGAAAGGTTCTGGGGGTTGTTGTAGTCCAAGAACATCTGAAGACCCAAGATTGCGAAACCACTGATCTTGACAGTGAAAGATGGAGATTCAATGGTCCATGGCAGCAGCCCGCTACCTTGGATCACCAGATGTTCTTGGAGGACAACTCCAGAAATCCTAGCCAGCACCACTAGTCAGTGGTGAAGGCTTCTGTGAGTTGTCCAAGAACATCTGGAAACCCAGAGGCTTACGTTCACTGGCCAAAACCCATCATCTTATGCAGTCAAAGGAGAATCTCCCAATTTTGCAACCTATAGATATGTCTAGGCTTCCGTTGTACATTGATGTGGAGCCGTCAAAAGGTGAAACCATTGGAGGATTGTACTTGATGCATGCGGTCTTTCTCAAAAGGACATTGGCACAGTCCCAGGGCTGACCCCGAGGTTCATAAAGCTTCCTGGTGGCTCTTAAGAGCACTCTTGTCGAGAAGGTGGGAAAGGGGTGACATATTAGCAAGTGCGGCATGTCAGGGTTTCCAGTCACACAGACCATCTATTCTACTCCATTCCCAGAAAGGCCAAAAGTTAAGGGATGAACCCACCATGCCCTTGTTCTCTCAAGTCATCCTTCTCCATCTCCTTAATCCAAATCAACTCAGCAGCCATCAAAGGTCCCTCAAGGTCAACAGGAGATGGCACAGTTCCGCAATTAGGAAAGAACAACAAGGGATGGAGTTGATAGGGTGGAGAAGCAAAAAGCAAGGCAATTAGACACACACTCTGTGACTGGTCTTAGACATGTGGGGTGGGGTGCAGGAAAGGACAGGACACAAATATCTGGAAATAAAAGCCACAATTGATTCCCAAATGAATGGAAGAAAAGTAGAATCCTTAGGTTTTTCAACTCGGATATCTTGTCAACAGACAAAAGGGTCTCAGAGGGTTTTTTTTTTAAATTAAAAAAATCTAAGATTTTCAAGACGATTGTCTGCCATGTTGCACTGTATGACAAAGGATACTGAGCAACAACAATGGACATACAGAGCTGTTCCAGTGCCATAGAAATACATATGCTCCATTGGATATCGGGCATTTCTCTACTTGAACATGTCCTATGTGAGTCTAGCAACTCGGTGTCATATCCATTGCAGAGCAAATGAGAGAAATCCATCTTCACCAGTACGGACATTTCCTCAGAACAGGATCTTCCACTGTTGCCCAAACTGCTTGCCACCTGAACACCAATGGCCAGCAGTCATGGGGGTGACCAAAACAGAAATGGCTGGACACTGTCAATAAGGAAAGACAAGCCATTGGCCTGCTCCCTAAAGAGGAGGTTGATCGGACAAAGTGGCATTGGCAGGAAAATGCTAGGAAGAACAAGATTCCGGCTGCTTTGCTGCCAATGCCTTTCAGATCACGCAGGCCAATTTTACAGGGATGAAAAATATTGGAGGGTGATCTCACAGGGTCAAAGGACTTGAAGAGGAATTTGCATCCCCTATCATGAATCTGTTTTTCCTCCTGCAAAGAAAAAAATAATTTGATTTTTAGTCCAACAATGAGAGACCTGTTAGATCAACCGGATTTAGGCAAATATCAACTGACCTTTCAGCAGCTGATTTTAATGAATCAACCAACAGCTGATCTCTGTGATGCCCCAGAGTTTTTGGACCAAAACTCCCAGAAGCCTTTGCCAATAACTGTGCTCCCCAGGATTTCTGAGAGTGTTAGTCCAAGAAGATCTGGAGATCTGAGATCGGGATCTCTTTGATCTAGATGGAGGCGCCAGTGTCCAGGGAAGACTTTTCCAGGATTTTTGGAAGCTTTGGACCTCTGGAAACCGGACTGATCCAACAGGAGAGATGGTGCTACTGGTTTATTTTCATTCCTGCGTCTTATAGAGATTATCTGTTTTCTTGGGAACCCAATCCTTTATAAGGACAGTTCCCGAGTAAGATTAGTGCAATGCTCAGTTGCACCTAAGCACTCCAGCAAACACATAAGAAACTCAATTAACACCAAGATAAGTCCATGAGAGCTATCTTGACACATCTCTCCGTGCTGTAGTGAACTGGGGAGAAGATGGGGAAGCAAGGGGGGAAGGAACCCCCTCCTGAGCCAAAAAATAATAATAATACACCCCTCTCTGGTGTATGGTGATATATAACCTTAGGGGTTTTCAACAAGAAAAAATACATTGTGAACTGAAAAATGAGGAAGTCTCCCATCAAATAGGATCTCCAGCCAGGCTATGCGGAAAAGCCACAGAAGTCAAAACTATACCATGCCACTGATTAAAAAGATCTTTGTCTAAGCATTTCCCTTGTGATCAGCAAAACGTGTAAGCAATTAATTAATTACAGTGGCATTCTATAAACCCATAGGGAGGAGGAAGCCTCTCTTTAAACTGTGGGATCTACATCTGGATAGATACTGGGAGGGTTTTCACTATACAGTATATCTTCCCGAATTCCCACCGCAATTACAATCGACTCAGGAAATGTGAAAATGAGAATCTCTAGATGACGCCTACGTAGGTCCCAATGGACATTATTTTGAAAGAGAATTTCCATGCGTCTGTGTGCAGTCGTACATAACCAGGATGCGTGTACATGTGTGTGTTTGTACAGTATACTCAAGCACAAGGAAGGAAGGAAGGAAGGAAGGAAGGAAGGAAGGAAGGAAGGAAGGAAGGAAGGAAGGAAGGAAGGAAGGAAGGAAATGTATCTCTCAGGATCTGCTTTTAATCTTTTGATAAGCATTTCTATTTAATTTTTCAAATTATTAATCTACTGTCCATAATTAGATAAATCAGTTTCATTCATTAGCCATTTCTCATAGCAAGTTCAACCTGAAATTTAGGGAGTCGATATCTTACTTCCCCATCTTCTCCCCATCTGAACAATCACAATAATCCCCATGATGTTCTACCTCTCTGGATGGAGAGGAACAACACCAGGAGTGTTCTGATGACATTCTAAGAGGGGTTTTTGTTCGGGGTGGCGGGGGGAGAATATATTCAAAAATGGGGTGGGGGGAATCAGGGGAGGATTATTTGAAGGTATCATTTTACGATATGCACCAAAAATGCTGTTTCACATAGCATCATGGCAGAATGGATACATAAAGGGGGGCCTGGGAGGTTGATATGGTCATCTCTAAGCCTCAAAAGAGACATACGGGAAAAGAGTCGACCACCTTGGTACACACGAGATGCTCATAGGAATAGACAGTATATGCTCTGAATTTCTCCATCGACATGTGCAAAGCATGGATGTCACCTCTCCCAATGGCAAGAACATGAAATCCCAAGATGTTTTGATGGACTCAACACAACTTTCTCCCCCATTCAGACCTTTCATTCTCCCTCGTTAATGAACTTCTGTGCAAAGCCCTTTCAAAGTCAGTTGAGAAGGTGAAACTCAGGGTTGGGTGTAAAAATAGAGCTGTCACATTCTGACGGGCTAACAGGCCAGCCTCAACCTTTTCCTCCGTACCCTCTGAAACCACCACTGGCCTTGCTGAACCCACCAAAAAAAGCCCACAGAAAGCTAGGGTGATGAGTTAAAAACAAAACGGTTGACTTTCTTGTGAGTTCAAACAAGAAGTCCACCAGAGACATGCAAGGGTAACCTGTCAGGTCACAGATGCTCATGAAAAGAGCTAATTAGCAGCAGGAAACATGGTCTTCTCAAAGCAGGAGAGGATCTGGAAGGTTCTAGAAGTTTCAGTAGTTTGTTTAATCCAGTCACCAATCCATCACCACTTCTCTTGTTGGCTTCCCTAAAGAATCGCCAACCTTTCAACTTTTCCTTGTGTTGTTGTCTGCTTGGGGAGCATTACTTCTGAGTTTGGAGGTTTGAAGATCTGGGCCAAGGCAAGGTGGGCTTCCAGATGTTCTCCAAGTGGGATTCCATCAGGCAGTCATCAGGGATGCTGGGAATCACAAGCCAACATCTGGAGATCCACATACTTCCTGAATTGAGATGGTGGAACAGAAGTAACGAATGGCAAGCAAGCCATCTCTTCTCTTTGGCCAATGGCCACAATCCAACAATGGCCTGATATCTATTGGTGAGTTGCAATGGTATAAATGAAATTTATAGCCTCCTTAAATTGATCTATCCTTAGGCTTAAGGATGGGCAGATGAAATTGCTGCTAAGGAGTTGTTACTCATGTCATATTCCAGCCTCGGCAATTTCTGTTTCCAACGTTCTTCTTATTAAAAATAAAACCAGCTTCAGGTCCTTCTTGGGACCACCTCAAAGATACCTAACTAGTCTTAGAAGCACAATTCAAGTCCTGATCAGCTTGAACTAAACCCAAAAAGACCACTCTGAGGTTCTCAAGAACTTCTGTGCCAGAACCTTACCTTGATGACATGTTCATCAGCAGATTTGCATTCGGTGGAACCAGAAACATCTCTCACAGATCCGTCCTCTTCGACAGCAACCACTTTTACCGGTACAGACACTGGCTTCCCAGTCAGAATGGCGGTATTGAGGACCTCTGTGTCCTAAAGTAATGCACAAGACAGAAAAAAACGAGTACAGTTATACCCACACCAAGTTCCAAACAAAGCTTCAGCACATGATTGATTTCACTGAGCTCTACAGCTACTCACTCAAGAAGGAGCAGGCGATCAGACTCCTTGGAGACCTCTCTAAACCTATCAGTCTATGACCCCAGTTCTTCAGGATGGAAAGTGTTTGCTCAGCCATAAACTGAAAGACTACACAACACAGTTAAAGCAGTTTGATTCAAGGGAGGGACTTCAACTCAGCAGATGCAAGGAAGCGCTTTCTAGTCTTAATCTGAACTTTGAAGGCACTACTCAAGGGGCCAAAGAGTTTCTGCAAAATGCACTCAAGACGTCAGATGGCTCCTTTAAAGTTTAACCTACAAGCAGAGCAGATCAATTATATCCATGGAACCATTAACCTCCACCAGTTCAACAGCACCTTGATGGTTGTGGTCCCATCTCACAGAATCCTAAGACTCAATATTTGAGGAGGCCCATAAAAACAGAATTCTCGTCTACGGGTCTTAGAATTCTAGGGCCTGTAGATTGGTGGACTTTCCTAACCACCTGTGCCAGGATTTGCCAAGATAAAACTGGAAATGGGCACAAACTGTTGGTTTGGCGGTCTGGGGCGGTTCATCCATTGATCCAACAAGTATTCCCCAGCTTTGCTGCCCTGCCTTCTCTGAAGGGCCTCGTGGCGCAGTGGTTCAATGCCTGTCCTGCAGGTAAAACTGTGCTCACGACCTGGGGTTCAATCCCTGGTAGCAGGCTCAAGGTTCACTCAGCCTTCCAGCCTTCCGAGGTCGGTAAAATGAGTACCCAGCTTGCTGGTGGGGCGGGGGGCAATGTGTAGCCTGCACACTGGAATTAAAATTGTAAACCGCCCAGAGATGACTTGTAGTGGTATGGGGCGGTGTATAAGCAGAAGCAGAACACTTTGGACCTGGCTTCTGAGTGGGTGCCTGCCAGAGAAGGGGGAACATCAAACTCCCAAACACTTGCTGGACCATCAGAGAAGTGCCATCCAACTGCTACATGTGTCTCTTAAATCGCTGCAGGCTGCCACGTCCATTTGAATCCTTACATCTAAAACCCCTAGTCTTGAACCTGTTTTTAGGACACCAGACTCCTCCTTGCCTGAAATGTTAATCTGCGTGACTAGCTAAGAATAGAAATTTTAAATGTATTATGAAACTGAGAGACCAAAATATAACTCTCTTTTTTTAAATATCCCATTAAGTATGTAGTCTCAGACATATTGATATATTTGAAAATCGATAGAACTTAGGTGAATAGATAAAATATAATGGGTTGGTGATGTTTATTATTTACTTAATCTTATAGATTAGATAGGATATTTTAAGTCAAACTTACTATCTTCACCTTTTGTACTAGATGAAAACAGATATACAGTGGAACCTTGACTTACATACTGCTTGACTTACAGCATATTTGACTTGCAGCAAAAAGGGGCCTGTTTGACTTGAGTCGCAGGCTTTGACTTACATCTCGGAGCCCCGGCACAAGGCACCGGAATCGGGCGGCATCCACGACCCAGCATCGCGGCTGCCACTTCCAAACTGCTCCTGCCTTCTTCCTCTCCTCCGGCAGTGGCACTGGCGGCTTCAGCGAGGCCAGCTCAGAGCACCTGGAGCTGGTCCTCGGCCTCACCGAAGCCGCCGCTGCTGCCGGAGGAGAAGAAGGGCCGGGAGCTCGGGGCTGGCCTCGCTGGTTAGACAGTCGGCTCAGTCTTGTAAAAAATCTGGCTGAAGAAGTCTGGTCCACAATGGAAGCATTTTAGTTGGGGAGCTGTACAGTTGTGGGACTCTAGGGTTGTACAGGACTTGGAACGTCAGGTTAAAAATCCGTAAAACTTAAATGTTAGACATTGTTGCTATGAACATTAAAAAGTGGAGGCGTATAACTTGTGGACTATAATTCCACTGCCTCCCCCTCTCTTTGAAGAGACATTTCATTTACATCCCTGGAAGGAATCTCCTATCCCAGTCAAATTAGTGTTAAATTGCTGTTTTTGGGGGTCTTTTTCATCATCTGGAACGGATTAATCCGCTTTCCCATTACTTTCTATGGGAAACATTCATTTGACTTAAGTCATGTTTGACTTAAGTCTAGACCACTGGAACGGATTAATGACGTAAGTCAAGGTTCCACTGTACATGTATGCCTATCATATATTGAGCTAGACAAACAGATTTTTAAAGTGCTTAGTTAAACGATTAAATAGGCTAGTTTAATACTGTACTTTGTTATTTTCACTTTTTGTACTAGATGAAGATGGAGATAAGTAATGATAAATACAATGATGGAAAAGAAACAGGTAAATGTGGAATACTCCAAGCACTTGGGCTGAAATATTGGGAAAATACTTGTATTGGAACTATGTAACATGGCAACACATAACGCCGATTCTACGTAACCTACATTGGTTACCAGTTGCTGCCCGAGCCCAATTCAAAGTGCTTGTTTTGACATATAAAGCCCTAAATGGCTTAGGACCTAGATACCTGAAGGACCGCCTCCTTCCATACGAACCTACACAGCAATTAAGATCGAGCCAGGGGGCCCTCTTGAAAGAGCCATCCCTCAAGGAGGTGAGAGGGATGGCTTGCAGACACAGGGCCTTCTCGGCAGCTGCCCCCAAGCTATGGAATGCCCTCCCAAGTGAGACCCGCCTGGCGCCAACACTGATGACATTTCGGCGCCAGGTAAAAGCCTTCCTGTTCCAGAAGTTTTTTTAATTGATACAATATAGACTGTGGGTCCTCTGATGGCAATTTAAGTGCAATGATTTTAGTGTAAGGTTTTTATTATTGTTTTAATTATTTATTGATATTTGATTTTTAACTGTTTTAATTCTTTGATTGGAAGCTGCCCAGAGACCGTTGGGTAGTGGGTGGCATATAAGTTGTGAAAATAAATAAATAAATAAATAAATAAATAAATAAATAAATAAATAAATAAAAATAAGCAATTTTTCTGTCTTAACTTGTTATGTTTAGAAAACTCAATAAAATATGTAAAAAAAAAGACTCCTCCTTGCCTTCACAACAGACTTCTTTATAAATCCCCAAGTCTGCCCAAGCAACGCTTGTGAGAAAGTGACTTCTTTCTCCACAAACAACATGGTGTCGCGAGCATTCTCCTCCTCAGATCAGCGGCGGTACCTTTGAAACAGGCAGCCAGAATGCTAATTTAAGGAATCCATTCTTCTCTCCCCCTCCCCAATCTTCCTTATCAAGAAACCTCACCTGGTGATATTTGAGGGCCCGCTGAGCCATAAACATCTCCTCGTCAACACACTCCCCCGATGCAACACCCAAATGATTCCCTTAACATAAAATTCATCAGCAAGTCGCCACCGCTGCCACTTGGGAGAGCCCACTAATGGTTGCCAGGTGAGCAGAGCGTGCTTGCGGAGCTGTATGGAGCCCCCCCTGCCCTCCCAAGGAACTAAAATGGATTCCCTCTGCCTCCCTTGAGGGCTCCTGGCCTCTCACACCCTAAACATGGGGATATGCGGCCTTCAGAATGCAGGCGTGAGGAACATGGGGCCATCCCTCACCCTATGCCAGGCATACCCAATCTTTGGCCCTCCAGATATTTTGGACCACCACTCCCAGAATTCCAAGCCAATGACAAAGGACTGTGGGAGTGGTGGTCCGAAACATCTAAAGTGCCAAGGGTTCACCACCACTGCCCTATGCTCTGATAGGCACTGAAGTTCAACTGCATCCAAAGGCCCACAGCTTCCCTTCGGCTGGGAAACTTCTCCCGAGGGGAATGGGAAGAGTAGGTTTGAAAGAGGACCAACCAACCAACCATCCAACCAACCAACCTAGCCTGGTGATGGTTCCATGATGGTGACAACAGCCATTCTAAATATTTGAATTCTGCCAGGAAAAGGATGTGGGTGCCTTCAAATCCCTTTTGGCTTCGTACAGGCAGGTTCACCTGGCATGAAAAGGCAACAACAAGCCAGCCAAACAACAACAACAACAACAACAACACCCTCTGTAGGTTTTCCAATACCTGTGTGCAGGCGGCAGATTATTCCGTCACCTTTATTGACAGCAATGCATGTGAACAACAGTCCTCCAGCAGTCTGTGGTCATGCTGGCTAGGGGAACATGAGAGTTGTAGTAGAAAGGCGTCCCTTCCCCCAAGCTCTGGGCCCCGCTGCATACATTCAAGTGTGTGAAAGTGTTAGAAGCTTAGTTCGTTTCTGATTATTCCTAGACCGCTCGTCACTAATCACCTCTAAAACAGGCATGTCCAAACTTTGGCCCTCCCAGAATTCTAAGCTTAGATTGGCAGTGACAAAGGACTGTGGGAGTTGTGGTCCAGAACATCTGGAGGGCCAAAGTTTGGACATGCCTGCCCTAAAAGCACGCCTTGCGTTCTCCTCTGCCATCCCATAAACTAGTGCTCCCCAACCTTTTTGACCCCACGGACCGGTAAATGTTTGATGATTTTCCGTGGCCCGGGGCTGGGGTGCGGAGGGGGAGATGGGGGGTGGGGGGGGTCGGGCGGGGGAAGGGGAGGGTGTGGGGGTGTGGGGGATGGGAGGAGGAGGAGGGGAGGAGGGGGTGGGGGGCTTGGAGCGTGTGCCTTTCGGGGGGCCACGGGAGCAGCGGCGGCGGGCGCGCCGGCTGGGGGCATTGGCGCTCACCCCGCGTGCACGGGCGGGGTGGGGGAGCCTGGGGCTCCTGGGCGAGCGGGGCCCCGCCTCCTCAAGCCACGGCAGCCGCCTGGGTTCGGCCGCCGCCGCCACCCACCTCCGGCTTCGGCCTTCGGGCGGGCGAGTGGGAGGAGTGGAGGAGGAGGCTGGTGGGGGTGGCGTAGACGCGCCCCCAGAGAGGCCAGTGTCCTTTCTTCAGCCCTCCCCCGACACACACACACACACACACACACACACACACACACACACACACACCTGGCCACCTCTCAGGGAGGTGGGCAAAGCTCATCCCACGCCGCGCGCGCCCTCCCCCGCCACCAAGACTTGCCCCCCTCCCGCCGGGTCTCCGGGCCGAGAAGGGGGAGCCCGAGCGCCTCCCGCCGCCGCCTCCGCCCTCTCACCTGCTGCTGGAACTTGTCTGCTCTCCCGGGAGGCGGGAGGCGGCCGCTGGGGACTGGCGGAACCCGCCCCAACCCCAGGGGGCTCCAAAGGGCGGTAGCGCCTCCTCCTCCTCCTCCTCCCCCCCGCCGCCGCCGGAGGAGCAGCAGCAGCAGCTGGGGCGATTGCGGCGGGGGGGGGTCGCAGGGGCGGCGGCAACCGCGGGGGGGGGTCGCTGCGGTGGCGAAAACACCCGGGCCGGCCCGCGACGCCCCCGCCCGCCCCCAACACACAGGTGGTCCGGCGGCGGCGGCGGCGGCGCTCCGCCCTGGAGCGCGGCCGCAGGGAGGGGCCAAAGGGCGCGCGCCCGGGGAGGGGAGGAGGAGGAGGAGGAGGAGGGGCACCCACCTCCTCTTCCGACCGAGGGGGCCCCCACACTGCGGCGGCGGTGCGTGCGCGTGGGGGGCTCGCCAGTTGACGCCCCCTCCTCCCGCCCGGCCCCCGCGCCCGGCCCCCAGCTTCCTGCTGCTGTTGCTGGTGGAGGGTGAGGAGGAGGAGGCGGGGAGGAGGAGGAGGCGCGCCGCTGCCGCCGGCGGGCAGAGGAGGGAGGCAAAGGGCGGCGGCGGCTCCTCCTGCGCTCCTCCAGCCTTCCTCCTCCACCGGCCGCCTGCGGGAGAGAAGAGGAGGAGGAGGAGGGCGGCGGAGGAAAAGGGGAGGAGCCTCCCCGGCCTCCCCAGGCGGCCCGGTGCTGACCGGTCCACGGACCGGCACCGGTCCGCGGACCGGGGGTTGGGGACCACTGCCATAAACCACATGCTGCCATTCCTCTGCTGGAACCCGTGGCTCTGGTTTGGATTGCCAATGGATTGGAACATCTGGTTAAAAGCAGCTGATAAGCAAAAGATGTGCTCTGGGAGTTTAACGGAGAAAATAAAATAAAAGGCTACAGGGTGGAAATAGAGAATCTCTCATCCCCCACTCCAGATGACATAAACCAGATGCTTGATGCTTTTCTCCACACACAGTGATTACACTCAGCCATGGCGACGGGGTTTATTTCCTTCCAGCTGTCACCCACTGCAGAAGGACAGCTCCGGATTTCATGTTTAAAAAAGGAAGCATTCTTTTTTAAAAAAAAATCATTGTTCCGATTATGAAGGTGATAAACCACGGATCATTAGAAAGATCATCACCAGAAGGAAGCTGGATTTGCATTCCGATGACATACAAATAAACGCCAAAGAGATTCTCGTAAAATGTGCAATTTGTCGGACAGAAGGGCGGCAAGAGGAGAAAGAGAAAAAAGAAGAGGCAAAACAGGGGTTTACAGGAGAGGAAGCAATGTGAATTAAGGGCCTAGGGGTAAATATGAATTTGGGATAAAGGACCGGTGAGGGCTGAACCATACTCTCTGTGCTGCTGAATTACTGCATTTCATGCATTCCAGATGGTATCTGTAAAACAAAGATGTTCCCAGAGACCAGACAGAGACTTATCCTGTTTCATTGCAACCCCAGGCAATCCACATGGTATAAGCCTATATAGCAAAAAAAAAAAAAAAAGCACCATTCAGGATTTGCACTTGGCAACATTTTGTCATGCTGATGTCTGGTTCTTAAAAATGGTCTCCATCTGTGAAAAGCACACCTACGAAAGTGTACATGCTAAGAAACACAAAATCTACATACACTGCATCTGGAAGGATCCAGAGAAGTAAGGGATGGCAGCTACTTCTTCTTTTGGGTAGAAAACAGTATTGAATTGTAGAGCAGTTTCATCGGTTGTAGAAAATGGACTACAACCCAAAGCTCAGATGTAACGTTCAGTATCAGGACTGAACTGAAAGGAGAAAAACTGGCATATGCCAAAGATACAGACAATCCTGATCATGTTGCGTTGCGTAGGGTCATCTCCAGGCTTCTAGCTGATTTGGTTACCTGTCCTGCAACCTCAACACAGTAAGTTACAACTTAATAAAACCCACTGAATTTGTGGAATTTATGAATGAGCTGACTCACCTAGTCCTCACTGATTCCATGGCCTACTGAGAGTCTCCTAAAACACAAGGAATGCCACCCCCACCTCCACCCCTGTGAAACCAGATCAAAAGTTAGTGTGGAGACTGTTTAGATGTGCCATGCTGCATTGTCATCATCATTGTAAAACTGTAGAGCTGGAAGGGACCTTGTGGATTGTGAAGTCTATCCGCTCCCAAGGAGGCACACTGGGGAATCGAACTCCAAACCTCTGACTCCACAGCCAGGTATCTAAACCACTGAGCCAGCCAATAGTTCAAGCCAGAAGATGGAGAAATCTAGATAGTCAGGGATATTGGCCAGCACAGTATTCAAATCTATGGAGGTGCAGCAGTTTGACGAGGTGTTGGCTGTAGGGTTGGTTGCTCTTCACCAGCACCTTGTCAGATCACTGCACCATTTGGAGGTCTACACGCATATAAATGCAGATCAGGGTCCTGACACATGGTGTTCGGCACACATGTCCCTGGGGGAAATCAACAGCTGCAAGACAGCTGTAGGTCACTACTAAATTGATGGCACATCTGGCGGCCAACCACACAATGATGGCAGAGGAAATATGGGGTTGTCTTCCTCAGAGGAAGAGAACCCGGTTCTAAATCCACAGAAAGACTAGGGAGGGCTGGGGAAACGATTGGGGAGAACTCAGATCCAGCAGCCAGGCAACGTGAAGGTGCAAGGATCAGGGAGATGACAAACAAAGGAGCATTGGAACACAGCCAGTTCTTCTCAGATACTTCAGCACCATGGAGAGCTCCTGGAAGAGGCAGCATTGAGACAAACAGCACTTGAGTCGCTGGAACCTGTAAGTATGACCTGACACCCAGGTTCTGCAAACACCAAGAGAAGGATGACTGGCAGATGGCTAGGAATACGAACAGCAATTTGTTAATGGGTTGCATTTCTCCACTGCATACAATTACAGCTATTCAGAAGATCAATCATGGCAGAATTCTGCCCTTTACTTTTAAAATCTACTTCATGTGAATCGGTTGGTTTTACAGCAGGCATGTCCAAACCTTGGCCCTCCAGATGTTTTGGACCACTACTCCCACAATCCTTTGCCATTGGAAATACAGGCTTGGAATTCTGGGAGTTGTGGTCCAAAACATCAGGAGGGCTGAAGTTTGGACATGCCTGTTTTACAGGGATATTCTGTTTGGACAACTTCCTTCTTAACAGGTAGCCAAGCCAGACTAAGCTAGGCCTTTCTCCAGGTGAGTGAAATTTGAGTGCTTTTGATGTGGGTCTACCCAGTAGAACTCCAAAGAAACAAGGATCATGGTCGCTGAAATCTTTATTTAAAAAAATAGAATAGTGCATCTTGATTGGCTGATCCCCCTCTTACTACAGAAGCAACGATTTTAACTGTTAGAATGTTAAACCTAATGCATTATTTCCAAGTCCCAGGGGAAGACGCTGCACATGGGAACTCTACCTTGTATTTCAGAACCTACAGATTTTAGCACTGCAGGTTGACAGCCCCAGGGGAAAGTTTAAAATCATAGTAATCGTGTCTCAATGCTCAGAGGGCGTTCTATTTTAAGTACGGAGCCCATTGTGAGCATGAAATTTCTCTCCAATCAAGTGGGAGCAGGCAATGCATGTTGGAGCCTCCATCTCCGCATAACAATTACCTCTGTGTTTACTCCTCTTTCTCCCCTCCTCCCCCCTGAACTTGACTGCATTAGCACTTCAGCCAGGCTCTACTTAATTACAACCGTAACTTGCTAATAGTGTTTCTTTGTTGTCTGGAAGAATTTCCTTCTTATTCAGCCTTGGCTGAATTAAAATTTAATAAAACATCAGGTCGCAACAGAACTAGGAAACAAATGACAGATGTTTAATTAAAACCTAAAGCTGATTAGACGGAACCGCCAAGAGGAATACTCTGGAGGAAGAGTCCAAAAAAAAAGACAGAAATCCACAACCGGGGATCACGGCTTCATTTAATCCCTGGGGGAATCAGGAGACGAACCTCCTATCAAAAGGGAGAAATGGTCAATTGAGGGCCAGAGGTCAAGCAAGGAGTTATGGAAAATCCAGTTCAAATTGTTATTGCCTCTACCCATGGACCACTAACATACTGGAAGCATCGGCCAAGCATGGGGATTACCAGCGGCAACTAAATGGGACATTAATGAAGCTACTCTATTAAATCAGGGAGTGTGGCATAAAGCCCAACTAATTAGGGTTTATAGAGTGCTACTGCATGAGGCTGAGGCTGCGTTTGAGCCACCCAGGCAATCCAATGGGCAGAAATAGCTGGCTGTGACAGCAAACCATCTCAAATGACCCAGGACCTGGTCCATAGTAGAGATGGGCACGAAACGAGCAATTTTTCGTTTTTGTTTTCGTTTTTTCATTTCGTTACGCAACAAAAATGAAATGAATTTTTTTAAAAAACAAAACGAAAACGAAAATGAAATGACCAAATTTGCCGTGTTTTTCATTTTCGTTGCAGCAGATGCATTGAACTAAAAAGAATGCTAATGAAACAGCAATTTTTCATTTTCGTTTTCATTTTTTCGTTTCGTTACCTAACGAAACAAAAACAAATTTTTGCGAAAAACGTCACGAAAACAAAAACGAACCGAAACGGACCCCTAAACGACCAAACGACAAATGAAACACCATTTTTTGAGTCCTGCCCATCTCTAGTCCATAGTATCCTAGACTGATATGGAGCCATAGCTCGGGAGAAGAAAATATGTGCAGAATACACAAGGCCCCAAACCGAATGCCCACCATCCACAAGTAAAAGGTATTTCTGAAATCTTGGGGATCAATGCTGTTTGGCATGGAAAAGACAGGTCCTGGTGGAGCCAGGATGATGCAGTACAAAGCAAATTATCTACCTTCTGTGATTTGTTTTATTTATTTCTATTTTTATTTTTATTAAGAATTATAAAACTACAATACAAAAAACACATAGAACAAAATAACATCAAGGAAAGGAAAATATTAATCAAAACATACACCAATATGACAAAAATATAAAAATATAACAAAAAAACCCTGTGCAACCCACCCCCCCTGGGGACTTTAACAAATTTAAAACTCTCATGGTATTGACCAGCCCATTTCACTCCAGAAAGACATTGAATCTTCTCCAGGTGTATACCATTTACCTTTCTGAAATACATATACCAACCATTTATCCCATATTCCATTAAAGTCATTAGACGTACTCAAGCCTTTCTTAATTTTAATTTCACAAGTCAATTTATCATTAATAGCCAGATTCCATCAATCCTTATAGCGTTCCTCCACCTTCTGTGATTTGTGACCATACAAGATGTCATGAAACTAGGTAGCCTCGTGGCGCAGTGGTTAAATGCCTGTACTGCAAGTAAAACTATGCTCACGACCTGGGGTTCAATCCCAGCTAGCAGGTTCATGGTTGACTCAGCCTTCCATCCTTCCGAGGTTGGTAAATTGAGTTCCCAGCTTGCTGGGGGGGGGGGCAATGTGTAACCTGCACACTGTAATTAAAATTGTAAACTGCCCAGAAACTACTTGAAGTGGTATGGGGCGGTATATAAGCAGAACACTTTGCTTTTGCTTTGCTTTGCTTTAGTAAGGATGGGAATGGTGGTTTTTCTCATCAGCAAATATCATCATTCTACATTCTGGGCTTTCTATCTCCCTTACCACTCACTTACAAGCCACTAAACATGATGGACCTGGAAGGCTTTGAGTCAGCTAGGGTAGTGGGTAGTGTTTTGAGATGACTTTCTGTAGAGACAGGAGGGGTCTCTGCCACATCCTAAACAGAAGGGATAACTCGGCCATTAAAATGTGGCTGTCATCTGAAACCTCCTAATAGGAGGGTCCAAGATAGCACAATTTGAGAGACCCCAATACCAGCATCTAGAGATGGGCATGAAATGGCACTTTTTGGGGGGTTCATGCCCGTTCATTTATTGGTCCAATAGGTGTTCAGCAGTTCAAAGCCCCACCTCCCAAGGTGACGTAGGGGAGCCCGGCTGCTGCCTCAGAGTGAGAGTCCAATGGTAGAGGTGGGGCTTTGAAGCGCAGAAGCCTGTCTGGCCACTTAATGAACCATCACGAAATGACAAACCAGTGTCCACGCCCATCTGCACTGGCATCCCAAGCTACTAACCGGACCCTACGTTGGAATCAACTTGATGTTCTTGTTAAGCCAAACCAATCAAAGGAATTATTTTATTTTATTTTATTTTATTTTATTTTATTTTATTTTATTTTATTTTATTTTTATTTTATTTTATTTTTATTTTATTATGTACCTTGTATTTTGGTTTTTAAAATGCATTCCTTTGTTTAATTGTTATGTTATCGTATGTTGTAAACCACCCAGAGTAGCCCTAGGTCTAGATGGGTGGTATAAAAGTCAAATAAATAAATAAATAAATAAAAAAAATGAAAGGAAACTTTTGGAGCGTGCCGTCCAAGCGCAATGCGACTTTTTAAAACTCCAAACGATAGAATAGGACTAGCTGGTGTGCATTTATTTCCATGATCAGCACCCTCTGTTTGAAAAATAATCAAATAATTCACTGCCCCTGTCTCTCTCTCCTTCACAGTAGAGATCAAAGACCAAGGCACTGTACATCTGTTGAACAAGATTAATATCTAAATTAGATGCTGTGCCAAAATGATTACAATCCACAGTAATTTCTCTAACACACTTTCTCCCTCTGCCTGAACAATGTTTCCCAGGATTCGAATGCATATTAATGAATGTCTGACAACAGCAACGGGAAAGCGATGTTTATTTTTCTCTCACTCTGACTGTGGCGAGTTAGAACTTTTTGTTTGCTTGTTTTGTCTTTTTGTCTCTGGGTTTTTATGATGATATTTTTTAAAAACAAATTTGTCTCTTTGGCCTCTTCCGCTCCGACTGTTTGCTTTGGAGAACTGCCAGGGTGACATTTTAAAAGGTTGAAACTTCGCCACCAATAATCGGGATATTTACAAATGAGATTCTGCATTCGTTAAACATGAAGAAAACACACAACGGCGGAGGACGCGTTGCCAGTTTTAATTGTATGAACAGTGCACACAACGGCGAGCTATCATCTTTCTTGAGGCTCCATGGTTTCCTCCTGTTGGCGTTATTACAAACTCGCATGCTACCCATAGGAGGTGTGGCCTGGAGGGACTTTTTCTGGGCTGGGGCAAAGGTCAATCTACCCAGCACTAACCAATTGCAATCTCCCTCATTAGCATCTGTGGGGGAGTTAACATGGAAAGCTCTCATGCGTAGTGGAACTGTTGAATACATTTTTTCTAATGTATTTTCTAATTTATTTCTTAAATTTATACAATGCACTGTTCTGGGTGGTTTGTGTGTTTGACCAGGAAGAAAGATCAGAAATTCTACTTTTCGGCAAGAGGCTGTATTTTGTGTGTGTGTGTGTCGTGTCGTTACAGTCGTGACCGACTCTTCGTGACCCCATGTCCATGGAGTTTTCTTGGCAGGAATACTGGAGTGGTTTGCCAGTTCCTACTCCAGGCGCCTACAGCACCTGGTATTCCCTGGTGGTCTCCCATCCAAGTACTAGCCAGGGCCGACCCTGCTTAGCTTCCGAAATCAGGCGAGATCAGATGTGCTCAGGGCATCTAGGCAACTCTGCTTGTTAATGGCTCATATGTCACTGCTAAATCATCTACCTTATCCAAATGTTGGCTTCTCCCTGGAATAATATCAAACAGGTTCCACGCATTCATCCTGAGGCAGAAAAGTGGAGGACATGCAACGTCTCCCCCCTCCCGCCCCCGATCTCCCTGTGTTGCGCTATTCATTCTCTCTGGCAGGATAAATTCCTTCCTACCTGACATTCCCGGGGAAATCCCAGTGGGGAGTCAAGTTGTTCTCCAGGTAGAGGCAACCTGGCGCAGGGGTGACCTTTAACTCTGAAATGATCGCCTGCAGTATTTTGACTGCCCCATCTGTCAAGAATGAATTGCTCTGGATAATGAGCTACAGTCAGAGGGAAGTTACGATGCAAAGGAACCAGCTGGAGAGGAGGAGTATAAAGGTTAGGTGGAAGGGGCAGATGGAACAGGAGCTTCTCTCGTCTCCATCCCAGAATCCCTCTCTGCAATTCTTTCTCTCACCCTTCAAAATGGTCTTTTAATGGTGTCCTTTTGTCAAATAAGCGTGAAGTCAACTCTTGGTCAGATTTAGCCCATGATATCTCTCTCTCTCTCTCTCTCTCTCTCTCTCTCTCTCTCTCTCTCTCTCTCTCTCTCTCTCTCTCTCTCTCTCTCTCTCTCTCCACAACTCCATGGTGAAGGAGAGAGCTTACTTGGCCCACATCTTGTTAGAAAATTGGAGATTTATCACAAGCTGGTGGAGACAGTGGTAAAACACAACATTTAAGAATTAGGCTGAAGGTTCAGGTACCGGACACTCCACACTTACTTTTGATCTCAAAGACATGCTTCTAGTCCTCATCGGTGTACAGATGTAACCAAAAGCATAGGAACCTTGTCTGTGGACATGCATGAAACAACATGCCATGGCTTCCTAATGGTTATTTCTCGAGAAGAGATGGGCTCGAACCATCGAACCAGAGGTTTGTGTTGGTTCGTGCTTTGTCAAAGCAGGTGCTCCACCACTTCTCACCCCAGCCTTCTCTGGCAAGGAACCTTGGGATCTGGGATAAGGTGGGCTGGGATGTGCTGAACACCTGTTCGGATGATGCACAACCTGGCACGAATCATCAGTCCTGTGCTTCATGCCCATCTCTATTCTAGAGCTTGATATTTACATTAGATTCACACAGGCACACACTAAGAACAGAGAGTTATCTGCCTGCACCATAAGGCAATGTGACTGTTAATTGATGTAAAAAAATACAAAGTATAAACCAGTGGTTCTCAACCTGTGGGTCCCCAGATGTTCCTAGACTGCAACTCCCAGAAATCCCTTCCAGCACAGTGAGTGGTGGAGACTCCTGGGAGTTGCAGTCCAGGAACATCTGGGGACCCACCGGTTGAGAACCACTAGTATAAACGATCCCAAATTATATACGGTTCAGATTTTCTTTACACTATACCATTGTGTTAGTCTCAGCAGAGAACTTGGATTTTAATATCCAGATGGGGAATTTCCCCTCTCTCAATGCAGAGTGTACCAAAAGGCATTTTTTCCCAATTGACTCTCACAGCGATTTTTTCTCTCTTCATCCATGGCATGGAGGAGGAGGAGGAAGAGGAGGAAGGAGGAGGAGGAGGAGGAGGAGGAGGAGGAGAAGAAGAAGAAGAAGAAGAAGAAGAAGAAGAAGAAGAAGAAGAAGAAGAAGAAGAAGAAGAAGAAGAAGAAGAAGAAGAAGAAGAAGAAGAAGAAGAAGAAAGGGTACAAGCTATTTTTGGAATTTCTACTACCAGGGAGGAGATATTGGAAATTTATCGTACCCCCTTGCGAGGAAGAGAGAAGTCAAGATTTATATTCTGACGGTACCCCATCCCAGGGTGTGTGATTTGCCACCAAATCCCATCCAACCTGTTATGGGTTTCATATGGGCTTCAAGGCAGGTGAGGTATGCTTTAGCAATGAAGCCTCCCCAATGAGTTTGCACCACTGAACAGAGACTCAAACACAATCTTCCTGAGTCCTAGACAATCGCTACACCACACTGGGTACAAGAAAGAGGTAAATAAAGGTTTACATTCTGCCTGTAACCCACCCTAGTATACGGCTACTTTCCCTTTCCAAGAGAAAATGAGGGGGAAACCCTTCTGAGTTCCTCAGAGGGCACCATTGTGCGTGAATGTACTTGACCTCAGATGCCTGGCACTTAAGAGTCATAAGCTCATCCTCAGTGAATTGTTCGGTGTGAATGACCCTTTGCAAAACCTTCTGCACTTGGGGTCATTCCATTGTCCCTGGAGCCTTCAGCCTATAATGACAACTATTTTTTTTCCTTTTAGAGGAAAGGAAGGTGCTTTTACTGAGCACAGAACAACAAGAGCAGAAAGGATGTTCTCTTCATTTAAAAAAAAAACATTTTCTGGCTCTCATCCTCTTTACCATTCGATGGGACTTATTCCCAACTAAGTGTGCATTGTAATTGCCTCACACAGGCAAACGGACCCATCCATCCATGGTGTTTGTGCAACTGCCTTTGGGTGTTATTGGGTTTTGGGTTGCTGCTTGTTGTGTATTTTTATTATTCATTTTGTTTTTCATGGCTTGACTTTGTGCACCACCGACAGTTGTTTATACAAGTTGGCGGCATGTAAATTGTAAATAAAGTAAAAGCAGTTGTGCAGAAACACACACACATACCTCCGTACTTTGTTCTTGGGCAAGGCATTCATTCATTCATTTATTCATTCATTTATTCATTCATTCATTCAAGTTATATGCCACCGACGCTACCTGAAGGTCTTTGGGCAGCTTACAATATTTTGCAATTCAACAAATGCATTCTAACAGGCATCGTATTAGAAAAAAGCATTCCCACATATCTCTTAGAAGAGGATACCTCTTTTCTGAGTGTTTTTACCACTTTATTTGTATACATCTTTGTGTGTGTGTGTGTGTGTGTGTGTGTGTTTCAGACATTAAGAAAATCTGCTCCTTTTTTGAACCCAAGCCCCTTTTCAACAAACCCATATAGTTTCTCTAAGGGGTTACTGGACCTGACAAATCAGTGGCTGAATGCTCTAGCCCAATGGTGGCAAACCTTCAGCACTCCAGATGTTTTGTACCACAGCTCCCAGAATTCCAAGCCTGTATTGCCGATGACAAAGGACTGTGGGAGCCGTGGTCCAAAATCGTCTGGAGGGCCGTTGAGTGCTTAATACATGCCAGAGGTCTCTCGCTTATAATAATTGTACAAGTGCAGAGATGGAAGGTACCCTGTAGATCAGGCATGACCCAACTTTGGCCCTCCTGATGTTTTGGACCACAACTCCCAGAATTCTAAGCCTGTATTTCCAATGGCAAAGGACTGTGGGAGTTGTGGCCCAAAACATCTCGAGGGCCGAAGTTTGGACATGCCTGCTGTAGATTATCAAGTCCAGACCCTTTCAAGGAGACAGAGGCGGGGATCGAACCTCTGGCTCCTCAGCGTAAACCACTGAGCTATCGAGCAGTCCTCGAGCAGTCCTATGATTACTGTTCGCTAGTACTGGCCTCTGTTTGATTGGGTTGTTGGTTCTTTTACAGAACGTCCCTTTTTAGTTGAGAATCTAGACGTCTGCCTTTGGTACAGGAGCTACAAGCAGCGATTGTTACAGCCAAGAATGGCAAGAGATAGAAGCAAAATCCTGAGGGACACAGGAGGAAACTCAACCCTTGTTGCCACCTCCCATTGGAAGATGTCTGTGAAGATTCTCAGCCATCCAGGCGAGGTCATCTGGAAGTTGATGTCACAGCAATTGGACATCTCACAAGAAAAGACGTCCAGTTGCCATGACTGAACAGCAAGACTCCCATTGGAGCAGTGGTGCATTCCTTGGGGAGCGTAGAGTTGGACAGAAACCCTTTGTAGGTCAACTGCTCCAATGCCCAGGACAATATGGACTCTTTGGTGTAGGTACAGGGGTAGGCAACCCGCGGCTCTGGAGCCGCATACGGCTCTTTGGAACCTTTGCCGCGGCTCCGGGAGGTGACTGTGACAGGTTCGCCGCCCCGCTCCACACTGCCCACCCGGTGACAGGCAATAGCGATGCCAACAGGCCGGCGGGCGGGCGCACAGTGGAGGAGTGGTGTGACGTCACGCGGCACCGGCTCGGCTAGGGGAGAGTGCACAGTGGCGCGCGCATCTGCGCAGTGCGCACCAACCCCTCCCCAGCATATTTGTTTTAAATGTCGCAATGGTTTTGCGGCTCCCAGTTGTTTTTTTCCCGTCGGAAACGGGTCCAAGTGGCTCTTTATGTCTTAAAGGTTGCAGACCCCTGGTGTAGGAGGATGTGTCTACAATGTCCATAATGGATGGCCACCATCGGAATCTCTTCCATGTCGAGCTGCTTTGACTTGGATTTCCATATTGATCAGGGGGTTGGGGTCAGTGGCCTTAGAGACCCTTCCCAACTCAATTATTCTATGACTCTATGATGCCATCATTTTATTTGGTTGTAGAATGCTGCAAAGGGCACCCCTTGGCGTACCCATTTCCAGATTAAGGCGCAGCCAGCTCAGGTAACAATAGCCAACGAATAGAGGCAGGAGCCTCAAAAGAACAGGGAACAAAACGAGGTAAAACAGGAGGGTAGGCATGATGATTCTTCTCCCAGATGGTCAACAATGGGAAGGAAAACAACTTTTAAAAAGCAAGAGTTTTTGCTTTCTTAAAGCAGCAATTTTTTCCTCCGCATCAAGGCAGAGGGCATACCACCTGCCGGAGAGACAATGGACTGAGGGGAGTTAATCTGTTCCCAAAAATCTATTTTTACCCTCCGTTTTATCTGGTTGCAATTTACTGTCACAGCTTCTCTTTCGGTCTCCCCTGGTACCCGTTATTTCTTTTTTAGAGGCCATTTTTATTCTGTCCAAATGTCTGGCATGAAGAGTTCAGGGTGTGTATGTGTGTGTGTGTGTGTGTGTGTGTGTGTGTGTGTGTGTGTGTGTGTGTGTGTGTGTGTGTGTGTGTGTGTGTGTGTGTGTGTGTTTAAGTGCATTGTGTTGGTTAGCTGTGTGTTTCAAAAAGGGCAGAACGGTCTGTAGGTTGTTGTGCCAAGCGCCAAGCTGCGGAACTCGGTCTTAAGATGAACCTCTGTACCATGGGATGAGAAAATCTCCGACGTCTCACCAATTTTTAAAAAGGGCTTTACAGCGACTCCAGGAAATGACTAGACATTTCATTACAACGGCTGTTTCCAGGCACATGGGAAAAAAGCATCTTTAAAGACAGCTAAGTCCTGTCTATCAACCCCGAATGTTCACTGGAAGGACAGATTTTGAAGCTGAAGCTGAGGCTCCAGTACTTTGGCCACCTCATGAGGAGAGGAGGAGTCCTTGGAAAAGTCCCTGATGTTGGGAAAGATGGAAGGCAAAAGGAAAAGAGGACAACAGAGAATGAGATGGTTGGACGGTGTCATCGATGCAACCAATATGGATTTGACCAAACTCCAGGAGGCAATGGAAGATAGGAAGGCCTGGCAAGCTCTGGTCCATGGGGTCATGAAGAGTCGGACACAACTGAATGACTGAACAACAACAACAAGTACGCAGACAAGCATGCCCTGCCCAAGACAAACCAGCATGCCTTCAGCAAAGGCTGTGTCCTGTTCCACTAACTTTTTTAGAATCAACAAGTGTTAACAGACTTCCAGGCAGAGCTGATCTCTTCTACTGGAATTGTCAAGAAATGGTAGACAAAAAAAATATATCCCTTCCCAATAGCAAAATAACAGGCAGTGCCCTCTGATGAATTTATCATTTGTTGATGAAGAGGACGCAGAGAATGTCTTTAAATGGACATCATGGTGGCCGGGGAGAGGTGGAATTAAAGGTCTCTAGTGGGACAGGGTTATAAAGCTATGTTTTTTTCCAGTCATGATGTATGGAAGTGAGAGCTGGACTATAAAGAAGGCTGATCGCCGCAGAATCAATGCTTTTGAGCTGTGGTGCTGGAGGAGAGTCTTGAGAGTCCTCTGGACTGCAAGGAGATCAAACCTATCCATCCTGAAAGAAATCAACCCCAAATGTTCACTGGAAGGACAGATTTTGAAGCTGAGGCTCCAGTACTTTGGCCACCTCATGAGGAGAGAGGAGTCCTTGGAAAAGTCCTTGATGTTGGGAAAGATTGAAGGCAAAAGGAAAAGAGGATGGCAGAGAATGAGATGATTGGACGGTGTCATCAATGCAACCAATATGGATTTGACCAAACTCCGGGAGGCAGTGGAAGGTAGGAAGGCCTGGCGAGCTCTGGTCCATGGGGTCACAAAGAGTCGGACACCACTGAACGACTGAACAACAACAAGTGGGACAGGTGTTTTGTAAATTGTTCATAAGTGAACCAGAATTAAGGATTGAGGTGCCTAGGATTGTTGATGATATCAAGTTGTTTGGAGTGATATCAGTACAGAGGGACTCCAAAAGCTCTCTCTAAAACTGAGGAGTGGGCAGGAAGGCAGGCTGTAGCTGCGACTCAATGTTAGTAGAAAAGGACATTCAGGAGGGCAAGAGCCCTATTACAGAGACTGGTGATTCCTTCCAGCAACAGCTGACAGAGAGGAAAGGAGGTGGATAAGCTCTCCTCACCATGACCTCATGAGACATGTTTGCTAGTATCAGATATGACCTCAGCAAGAGAAAGAAAGACAGAAAGGGATGCAGATTTTGAAGTGTTGACATGTTTCTTGTAAGGCTGTGGTTCCCAATCTTAGATCCCCCCAGATGTTCTTGGACTGAAATTTCCAGAATTTCCAAAATTTCCAGAATTTCCAGAATTTCCAGAATGTCCAAAATTTCCAATTTTCTTCAGCACTAGCTGGATTGACCAGGATTTCTGGGAGTCAATGTTCAAGAACATTCAGATACCAAACATTGAGAACCATTGCAGTAAAGTAGGAAGTACAGAGTCAAGCCATCCAGATGTTACTGATGGCAGCTGCCAGTGTCTAACCGTGTTGATTCTACCACCTAGGGTTGGTGGGACTTGAAGTGCAACCACATCTGGAAGGCTATTGCTCTGCCTGATCCAGCTCCAACATTTACCATACTTTCATCCTAAGAGGAGCTCTTGTACCCCTCACTAAATTCTGGAGAAGAGAACTCATGACGTCTCTACTGGAATCCAAGACTTCAATTCTTTGTCATTTGAGCAATCACATTAGCCTCATCACATGCTCATTTAACTTTATCACCGTTGTTGTCCACGAGCCAAGAACAGACCATGGGGAATGTTTTAAAGGGGGGTGAATAAATCCCTCTCCTGTTTGTGAAAAAAAACCAAAAGGTGATAAATGAATACATAATTAGGGACATTAACCTCAGGCAGCTGTTTCCACATGCTGAAGGGAAGTTTCTTTGCCAGGCCAATATGTTGAAACAGCTGCTCTTATGCTTAGAGATAATTGTATTTGGACACTTAATGATTCAGAAGGTGACTGTTTGAGGAATTTAAAGAAGCACATTACTAGTCCTAAACTGAAACCCTCCGTCTTTTTTCATCCACCTAGTACAGGGCAGCTTGGATAGCCAGGGCAGGATTTCAACTCCCAATTTTTGTCTGAACTTTACAAGAGATGTCGAAGGTACTGGCTCTTTTGGGGGGGGCAATTCAGCTGAACATTATTTCCAAGGCAAGTTCAGCACTCTGGACAGCTCCATTAGAGAATGGTGTGGATTCTCCCTCTTCCTCACAAAGGCAAGGTCACTGGGACTGCCTGGCCTTCTAGAGTGGTCTCCACCCAGAGCAATGCAATGCCTACTTGTTGTTGCAAAAGTTATTTAGGGGAAATATTTAGCGGGTGATGGCCATTAGTGGTTTCCAGAATGAAAAATAACATTGACCGTATGATGTCAACCTTTTCCATTACTTGTTGCTTGCTAGTAATAAGGAAAGCATCACTCGCAGAACAGGTAATTTTTCTTTTTATAGTAAGGTTCACAAGTATTATGTTCCAAAATCAATGATTTTGGAACACCCTTGTAGTTTCCCCACTCTGGGGGGAAACTACAAGGGAGAAGGTGGAGTTTGAAGAAAGAAGTGTTAGGACTGGAAGTTAGTCCTCTCTGCATGTTCTCCTAAACAGGGATCTGATACCTGCTCTTCGAGGGGAAGTAGCTAGTTAGAAGAATAAGGAGAAAATTGAGAATATAGATATTTTTTAAAAAAAAAAGATGTACTACAAATCCCATTATTCTCCTTCCTGGGAGTTCTGCCTGACCGGTGGACATCTAACAGACAGGCAAATGGGGGTCACCTGGAAGGAAGGCCCTCAGTTGGAAGGCTTTGAGGCTTTGTTCAGTCCATTTCCACCAAAGCTTTCAGTTCCTGTCCCGGGACAAGCTGGGAGCTCCCGTATTGAACAGGAAGCTAAACAGAGTCTAGGCTTAGTTCGGCCTCAAAGATTTCCAGTGTGGGTCTTTCCTTTAGGTGTCTGTAAGATCTCTGCTTGTCAAGTTGAACGATGGAGAACTGTGACATTTGTCACTCAACAAAATCCAATATGTCCCTCCCTGGTGACTGCACTTTCACAGGGACAGTGAGTCCCACCCAGGTTTTAATCTGAACTTGGCTCCATGGAAATTCAGAGTAGAAATGAAAACATGTCCACTGGCCCCTCGGCCTTCACTTCAAAGAGGAGTTAAGGAGCCCTCCATAGCCGATATTTCTCACATACAAATTACCCACACTTGACACTATTTGACACCCCAGGTCCACTGTCTTGGATGAAGGCCATGTCAATGAATCCTTGGAACAAAACCTGGTAGATCAGCGAGGGACCATCCAGCCATTGCATGCCAGAAACATAGGATCTGTATGTGGTTGATCTGAATCATGTCCCATCATCAATCTACCTTCAAGGGTACCCGTGAGATGGAGGTGACGAGAAGGAGAGCCTCTTCCTATATCATCACTGTGAATTTCAGAGTGCCTGGCATCCTGTTTTTCCTCACTATTTTTGGTGCCAAAAGCTACAAGTTCCGGAGAGGCAATTTTCAGGCCTCGGACTCGTACCACTCACCTACTCCATACAGCTGCTGTTCCATCCTCTTGACAAGCCTCCCAATGACAAATTCATTAAAGCCCATTATTCTGCATTTTGCATGCAACCAAACCCTGCTGCCGAAAGGTATTAGGGTATTTACAGCCTTAATTAGACGAGGTTTGGCACCACCTGTCAGAGGGCATCTTCAGCACCTTTCTAAACAAACACACACCTGGGATACACTCTGTGCAAGTGCGCGCCGAACAGCCGTGGCGAAAGCGACAGCAAAAGTCAGAGCGATGGCAATTATTTATCTACTAACTCATGGCCCATCAAGTTCATTGTGGGGCAAAGGGAAACAGATGGAATGTTCCAGTCCAGTACCCGTGGATGGTCTCCTCCCAGCGCCATTGCCTCGAGTCCACCTTTTCCTCCAACTTTGACCTGTATTCTGTTCAACTGCAATGGAACAGGACAAGGCACAGAAGGGAGAATCGAGTCCAGCTGGAACTTGGAGAAAACCAGTCCCCCTTTAAGTGCCAAACAGCTTTCTTCAGATGCACTACAGACCCAGGAAATGCTGTCCCGCCATCCGTACAACACTCTGCTTTCTGAAGGCCACCAGTGTTATCCTGGACCCTAAAGGCGTGGCTACAAAGCTGTCTATACCATGGTTGTTCCACGACCAACCAACCACTTCCACATAGCAGAAGGAACGAGGGAGGGACCACCAAGATAGTAGACCATCTGGAAACCAAGTCTCAGAGGAACGTGGGGGGGGTCTGAGTATGTTTAGTTAAACTAGGAGAAGATCCATATTCTAGAACAGGGTTGGCGAACCTATGGCATGGGTGCCAAAGGTGGCACTCGGAACCCTTTCTGTGGGCACCCAACATCGCCCCTTCACAGCCACCTGTATTCAGGTTAAATTGATGTATTGGCACATTGCAAAAAAATTAGTGGGTTTTAAATCGCCGTTTGGGCACTCGATCTCTAAAAGGTTCGCCATCACTGTTCTAGAACCTTAAGGGCTTCAGGGTGTGGTAGGCGGATAAATCTTCTTTCCCATTGCTCCATGAGGTAGGCCTGGAGCTGACAGAGTCAAATGAGGCACGCTGAACCATGGAAGAAGCTACAAGCAATGGCGATTCTAAAATGGATTAGCCTTGGTGGAATTTCTCAAAGATGCTGTGAAAATAGGACCTTGTCCAACCGAAAAAAAACCCCAGCAAAGGGTGGGATACCTGAAGTCTTCCCTCAATATTTTTTAATGGTATCACAGGGCTTTAAATCCATCTTCTATGGTTTAGCTGAGAGCCACCAGTGCTGTGGTAGAGAAGGTTGTCCTACTACAACTCAAAGGATCTGGATTCAAATCCTCACTCAGCCATGGAAGCTCAGAGGGGTGCCCTCGGAAGTCGCTCCTTGAAATCACATATCCCTGGAAAGCCCTGTCAGGATTGCTGTCAGCCAAAAGGGCCTTGAGGGCACCAAAAACAAACAAACAAACAAACCCTCGTTAGTGGAGGTAAGAGTTCTGAGATTAAAATATATGGTTGCGAGCTGTGGATTCCTTAAATTGCTATTTCAAAGGCCATGATGGAGAACCAGCTTGGCTGAATACAGGTTGGGCTCATGGATGAGGATCCTGCCTATGCATTTCCTCCAACCAACCACACTCGGGTGGAGAACGGCATGCAATGCAGCCCCCTTTGCACATGACAAGGCTTCCCAGCAAGACGGATGGGAAAGGGACCCCAAACTGCCAGTCAGCGCCACCCGCAACCCATCCTCGGTTGATCTGGCAACGCAGTGCTGCCAAAACAGCCTGCCCCTCCCCTGACAGATGTGCGAGTCCTGATTTCTCAAGCACTTCATCAATATTAATGGCACTGAGGGAGCCTCTTGAGAGGTGTCATGTCGCGTTGCCCTTGGGAAAACACTCAGGAGAGCAAAGCCTGGTCAGGGAGTAGTGGTTGCTTATTTTCCCCTCACTCCATGATTCCAAAATCAGCTTTGGAAAGTGAATCTCCCCCACCCCGCCTCCCCCAGTGTCTCTCTCCTCTTCAATCCCCTCTCCACCCAAACCCGTAAAAAAATAAAGGAAGGGGGGGGTAGGTGAGGTCTTAAGAGCAGGGCCAGGGTGGCAGATTTTCGGTGGTTTTAAGCACAGGTCGTGGCTCCAAATACAGATCCATTGCTGCCCCTTGTTTATGAGAAAGGGGGGAGAGGTGAGCTGGCTGGATCATTCAGCAAACTTGTCTCTGGCCAAGGAACTAGAGTTTTAACCTGGCCAAGGAGCCAGAGGTTGGGAATTTGATTGCCTGATATGCCTCCTGGAAGAAAGCGCCAAACCGTTGACGACTAACCCTGACAGCTGGACAAGCTGCATAGTCTAAGAGGACCCTCAGAAAAAAGGGACTGAAAAACCACTTCCCTGTTCTAGGGAACCCTGCGAACGGTGGCCAGAATTCGGCACTGACTTGATGCCACCACTCGGGATTGACTTGATGCCCTCCTTCAGGATTGACTTCACTCCCCGATTCCGAATTGATTTGGTGCTGCGCAATTAGTTTATGAGATGATCTTGAGCCCTTCAGATCATTTGGCTCTCATTTCCCATCCACCTCACTCTATATGGAAGAGGAGGAGAATTGAGTAAGCAACCTTTACTTTCCCATTCCTCTCTAGCCGATCCATTGCATACTAAGCTGGAAGGGCCAGGAAACTATCTTGTGCCGTCTACCCAAATATGCTTGAAGTTACATACTCAGCAATTTCTCTCAGCCTCTCCCTTCACAGCTTTCACGCTTGACTTATAGAACTCAGCATCTTTTAGCGGCCATTTTTCCTGGGTCTTCTTGTCAGCATTTTAGCCTCCGGGCAACTAGGGATGCCATTACTCAACCTCCGATTTAGAAAACTTTACTGGAGTATAAATATGGCCGTCTGCAGTTCCAAGCAATTCCCTACATTAATCAACCATTCATTGAGTGAAAGATTACACTTTCGGGGAGGGGGAGCAGGTGGTCCAAAGACCCTGGTTAAATGCTTGTAGCATATCATAAGAGCAGGAGGGTAAGTGTGCCTTGTCTCTAAAAGACGGCAAAGAAAGAGGTGCTCATTCAGATGAGCAAAGAATCATGAAATGCATAAAGGGAAAGCTAGACTAATTTGGCCATTGATTGAGAAAAGCACCAATGGTTTAGAGCAAAAAAGAGCCCAGGAAATAGAACGGGTTGATTGAAGAAACTTGAGGGAGGCAGGTATGGGTGCATCACAACCAGCGACAGAACTACTGTATCGTATATTTCAGATGATACCACCCAGAAGTCATCTGGAATTGCCCCACAGAGAATTCTGGAAGCTTTAGCCCAGTGGTTCTTGACCTGTGGGTACCCAGATGTTCCTGGACTGCAACTCCCAGAAACCCCTTCCAGCACAGTGAGTGGTGGAAGCTTCTGGGAGTTGCAGTCCAGGAACATCTGGGGACCCACAGGTTGAGAACCACTGCTTTAGCCTCGCTGAGATGTGGAACATCTTAGAGTCTCAGCTGCGATTTTAGTCTGAACTCAGGCTGCATAATTGCCCCTGATTTGGTTTGGGGGCCAATTGGGGGCTTTGAATGGATTCCACTTCAGTCCAGATCGACGTGTGTGCCGATCCAATTTGATTTGGGCCCCAAATCTAATCCAACGTGCAAAGTTCCATCGTTACTCTCCCTTTGTCATCCATCGTAAAAACCCTTTTTTGCTTTTGTACCGACATTGATGGAATGTAGTGACACCACAGACTTTGAAAGGGGGAATAAACTGCCCAGAGGACAGCCCACTAGCTTCAAAGATTTACATTACAGGCCTCTTGAAAGTTCAGTCTTTAGGACAAGATCAACATGATATTCGTTCCTTTCTCCCCAATGGGAGTCTAGGTCAGCATTCATCCAACAACCGAATGGGGCTTTTTAGTTTCAATCCAGACCTCGTACAGAGGATTCTGAATCGGGCTGATTCCATCAGCAAGTTGAGCTTCAGTCAATGCTTCCCTATCAATGGCATCCTGGATGGAGCAAAAAAAAAAAAACCATATGGAAAAATAAAGCCTCGTCACTCTTAAACATATGGCACTTGATAATGTTCCTTGTGTGCCACCAGCCTGCTGATCAGTCCTCCTGAACACATCTCATTTGGTAATTACATGGTAATGAAGCCATTTCTCCTCAATCTTCTCACCGTTCCTGAATGATTCACGTTCGGCTGTGCCGCGCCTCTAAAAGCCCCCATTTCAAAGCTCTTTCCCTATAGTCCACAATAATGGAATTATTACAGGGGGCAGGATGAACCTTGAAAGATGGAAACCAGGGAGGGTTCTCAGCTGTCAAAATTCATCCTGCCCCCCCAACCGTCACCACTACCACCCGCCTTTCCCTTATGCAGTACTTTCAGTCTGGATCATTTGGCACTGATTTAATTATTAAATCAGTCCTGAACAATATATACAGTATCATCAAGCATTAAAAAAACAGCTTGCTAAATGCAAGGGGCACATTATCATCACAGTCAATGGAATAATTCCCTAAGGTGGGAAATTGAGATCACCATCTGAACTGATCACACTGGGGGCCCCAAAACACAATTTTTTCCTCCTTAAAAACTACGCATCCCTTGCCAATCATGGTCATGAGGTCTAGAGCAGGCCTGCCCAACAGGTAGACTGCAGGTTACCAGTAGCCCTTGAAGGGTTCAAAAGTAGCCCACCGGCCATCAATAAAAAAAAGTAAGGGGATAAGTTCTCCACCCTCCCTCCCCCATCCCAAGGACCACCAGTACCCCAGCAAAGTTCTGGGTCTGCCGGCCCACTGTCTCAGCCGAGCGCAGCAGTTCAAGGGCCATGGCACATTGAAATCAGTTCCCTCCAGAACGGGTTAATTGGTTTTCAATGCATTCCTATGGGAAACCGCTGCTCTACTTAGAATTTTTTTTTTTAATTATGAGCATGTACTCAGAATGGATAAAATTAAGTAGAGGTTTTAGTGTAGTCGCCCTCAAGCACTTTGGGCCAGAAAAATAGACCTCAGCCTGTTCAAAGTTGGACAGCCCTGGATTATGGTTTTGAGATGGAAAAGTTTCTCAACTCTTTGGAGGCTGCATCTGCCTGTTACGAAGACAGATGTCGCCATTCTCCTGACCTGGCGAGGACAGCCGGGCACCAGCTGCTTGGCCACCGTTTCCTGGCACATCCCACCCCTTGCACCAGCTAAAAATGTCAGCCGCTCCCCTCCTAAGGGGGAAACATGCTTCCCTCCCCCTTACCTCTCCTGGCAGCCCCCAAAAGCCTCCCATAATTGATTCCTTCAACATCTGGTGGGCAGATGAACCCGGGTGGCGGCTAACAGTCCAGAAATGGAAAGGTGATCATTTTTTTCCTTACATGGATAAATAAAATAACCAAGCAAAAGGAGGGGGCAAGATGTCAGGAATGATTTCAGAAAGAATTCTTCTCGGCGTGTGTTAACTGGCGAGGAAGCCACTGGAGATATTGTGTGCTATGGATTATTACTTAGCCAAAAAGACTTGCCTTTCAGCATCTCCGGGAAGATAATTAAATGTGTAGATAATAAACCCAATTTTCCAACCTAGGGGCTGATAAGCATGCCAGGTCTCTCCTTCCCTATTGATATACGAGTCCAGAACTCATTGTCCTCCTTCAGAACTCTATTATTCCTCAATAGGAAACCAGGGGGACCATATCGCGCCGCATCAGTCAATGCGTCTGCGGGGTGTTTGTTACAGCCTTGCTCGTATAGGGCCTGCAGTGCACAGACTCCCTCCTGACCATTGAGACATTCTCCTCTCCTTGGAATGCAGTTCGGGGAAACCACAGGCCTTTGCATCTCAGAGCCGGCTGGAGAGCTCACTGAGCGAGAGATCTGGCTGGGTTGCCCAAGGTTCGATTCCCCACTGGGCCTCCTGGGAGAAGAGGCAGCCTATGGGGCCTTGGGAAAGCTGCCCAGTCCTAGGGCACCCTAGAAAGATGGAATGGTCATCTCCTTGTGAGTGTTTTCTACCTGGAAAGGGCTGCCTTCAGTTAGAATTGACTTGATGTACACAATTAAGCTGGATGGGTTGCTCAGACATTTGGCTGTGGAGCGAGAGATTGGGAGTTTGATTTTTTTTCCCCAGGGCCTTCTGAAAAAAGAGCCCCCTGGTTCCCATTCTCATGCTATTGATGGATGGATGGATGGATGGATGGATGGATGGATGGATGGATGGATGGATGGATGGATGGATGGATGGATGGATGGGTTGGTTGGTTGGTTGGTTGGTTGGTTTGACTTTTATACCACACCCTCTAGCCCAAAATCCTACACAGAAAAGGAAGTCTTCCGACCCCCCCTTATTGTCTTTTTCGTATTTACAAACTGCAATATCAGACCTGGCCACTAGGGGGCAGGAGAGAGCATTGCTCTATTCTTTTTTTTCATTGGCCAGTCCTGCAGGTGACGATATATTGTGTTAGTAAAATGCAATGCAATGGATGACCGAACACAATCAGGCCAACAAAAGCAAGAATGCAAGCTGGCTGCTAAGAAGCCACAGGTTCCTTTAAAAACGTAATGTTCCAAGCTCCATACATTTTCACTGGTGAGCTCAGTCTTAGACTTGTTTCCCAACACTGCTTTGTTATCCTTTATCATTCTGACTGCCAGACATGCCTCCACAGTGTACTGCTCAAATGGAGAGGACCTGATCTGGAGTAAGCCTTTTTTTAAAGTTGATGATACATAAGACACCATGTCCCTTTGGGCACGACAGAACAAAAGTGGCTGAAAGAACATTATCTATCAGAACCATGAAAATCACACCCTCGGCAACCCAGATAGTTTCCAGGCAACCAGGAACTTTGCCAGCGGGAAGAACAAGGAATACTAGAAAGAACTGCTAGAAAAAACCCTCCCCTCTCCTCCTTTTATCTTTCCCTTTTTCTTGGAAGATTGTTTTCACAAGATGGATTCAACAAATGCAAAGTGGGGGGGGGACTATCATGGAAATAATAAGAATATATTGCTTTCTGCAGCCATCCACTGGCCGACATGCATGCTTTTAATGGGATAAAAAATGCTACAAGGGACAGCCATGCTTCAGCGACTTTAATGCAGAGAGGAGATTTGCATAAGTACCACTATATGTTACAGGCATGTCCAAATTTCAGCCCTCCAGATGTTTTGGACCACAACTCCCACAGTCCTTTGCCATTGGAAATACAGGTTTGGAATTCTGGGAGTTGTGGTCCAAAACATCACCAGTGCATTGTTAGTCTGTTGAAATCCCTGCCACAGGAGGTGGTGATGGCATCTGGCCTGGATGCCTTCAAAGGGGAATTGGACAGATTCCTGGAGAAGTCCACCACAGATTTCAAACCCAGATAGAGATGTGTAATCTCCAGGCTTAAAACCGGAGTCCTTCAAGGGCCAGGTGCAGGGGAGTGGTATCAGAAGACAGAGATATAGTCTTGTGCACTCCCAGAGGCATCTGGTGGGGCCACTGTGAGATCCAGGAAGCTGGACTGGATGGGCCTTTGGCCTGATTCTGCATGGCTGTTCTTAGGTTCTTAGGTTCTTATGCCTAGTTTATGGTGTCTGATATGGGATATACTCCATCTCTGGAATCTTCCTGTCTTGTCTAGCTCCGGATAGAAGGACTGTGCCTTCTAGTGCAAAGAAAAACAGCCCAGACTGAAGGCAGGGCCTTGTGATGTCATGAGGATGTGCCCTTGAGGCCATAAAGTGGAGCCTTCAACAATGATTAGGAAATGGCATGTGTTTGGTGATGTGACAATGAGACAGCCAGGCAATGCATCAATCCTAGGATGAATGTAATAGCTAATGAGTGAATCTCAGCACAAGCACCAGGGGGTGCCAGATAATGAGAGAAGAGTGTTTCTGAGCATATCCAAATGGCCCTTCCTGAAGCCAAGAGAATAAATCCTAAAATATACAATCACACCAGGTTGGCAACGTTCAGATTCAAAGGCTGGGACATGAAGAATGAACCCCAAACTGGAGCCTCCCAGCCAAATTCAAGCAGCTGGCAACCCTTTCCAGTTTTCCCAGTGTAACACAACAATTCTTAAAGGGACCAAGAGAAGAGGCACAGGGCAACCAGTCGAGAAAGCATTAAGATGGCAGCTTAGGGAGAAATTATATTATTGAATGATTTTGCTGTTCTGAAAAGCAGGAGAAAAGCAAAACCCTGCAAATAGAGAAGTAGGACAGGTAGCCAATGCTGAGCTAGAATATCTCTCCTTGACCTGCTAGCTTTCTGTTTGCAAGTGTGACATGTGGAGAATCATCACCAATGGCACTTCTACCTGGACTCTGAAACGGTACAGTGCATCCTACCTTCTTGTCCTGCTCTTTAAAAAATGATGGCTCCAGTGCCAGTGGGGCAGCCAATCCACTCCAGATTTTGGTCTGCACTCTCCAATGTAGCAAACTACTGTATGTGTGGAACTAGATTCAGCACCTTGGATACCTCCTGTAAAATCAAATCAAAACCAGGAGCCGACTCACCCCCCAGCTGACATCGGAGCCACCAACCTCCACAGGTTGCATGGAAAGATCATCAGCCTTCCTGTGTGTTTATTTTTATTATCCCCACTACATGGGTTTATAAAATTAGCATTCAACCCCAAAGAAATCCCACCCGTGGTCAGCCATTGTGCAATTCTAAGCCAGAACGTTTTAAAAAAATCCCCTCTAGCTAGCTAGCTAGAAAAATTACAGTGCCACCCCACACTTATCGCACAAGGACAGAAGACAGGGTGTTCTCCAGAATGCTTTTAAGGAACCCTTCCTTTTGTCCTTTTCTTGCAGATAAGCCAGACTCCAATGCATGAGATGTGACTTACAGCTACAAAATACTATCCCTGCAGTGTCACCATCTGATATAAGGAGCCAATGCTTAATGCAGTGAGCACAGGGCCGGATAGAAAACCGCCGACCGTACAAAGTATGGCTGCATGCTGTTTGCAGTCCATGGGTTCCGTTTTCATTCTCCCTATGCATTTCATATTGAATGAATTAATTCCAGGTGCTGTAGGTGCCTGGAGTAGGAACTGGCAAACCAGTATTCCTGCCAGGAAAACTCCATGGACATGGGGTCACGAAAAGTCAGTCGCGACTGTAACGATGCAACACACACACACAATTCCTTTATCTCTCTCTCTCTCTCTCTCTCTCTCTCTCTCTCTCTCTGTGCATGTGTGCGTGCGTGCGTGCGTATACTGCCCGTCTTCTAACCGGAACTGCAAGGGGTTTGCAATAATACAATGAAAATAAGAGTGCAAACAACAATGAACATAATAATAAAAACACAGGAATACATTCCGGCAGGAATACATAAAGAGAGAGAGAGAGAGAGAGAGAGAGAATATATAGATATAGATATAGATGATATAGAGAAAGAGAAAGAGAAAGAGTATACATAAAGCCACATAATTTTGTTTCAGAGGTGAGAGCCGAATCATTCCAGAAACTGTGCAATTTGACACATTCTTAAGCTGAATGTTGTGAACCTGTGATTTAAAACTTTTTTTAAAACAATGCTGGAGCCTGGAGGAAGCAATGCCTCCTCCACCACACACACACACACACACACACACACACACACACTGATGGTTCTGTTGTTTGCGCTGCTGAGTTTCCAGCACCAGCCGGCTAATTAATTTCCACGAAAATGCCATAACTAATTGCAGCGTATCACCACAGCATGGATGCCGCAAGATCCCATTAACACAATGGAGGGGAACCGCTCCCCAAAAGCTATTACCCACCCTGGGTCCATAATCCCCAAACAGAGGCAAAAGACGTACACAAGAGACTCTGATGGCTTCCAAGGTGCTGTCGCTGTACGATGGGTAAATAAAATCTCGTTGAAATGTATTTTTGCACATTGAAAATCTTCCTGCTGTAGATGCAAATCAGCAAAGACTGTTGCCTGGCACATGCACAGAAGGAAGAATTCTTACCGCTCAGCTCAATATGACTGCCACTTCTCAAGAATGTTCCTTTGGCAGTGTCAAAACAAAAAAAGTCATATTTGTGAAAAAGCCAAAAAAAAAAAAAGAACACCAGCCATAGCTTCAAATACATTAGATGCTCATTTACTCTTGCGCCATCACTGCAACGGACCTGTTTTTTTAACCCCAGTGTATTCATCACCAAGCTTTATTTGCCCAAGTGTGGATCGCCATGATGTCATCTCATTTAACTGTGCGCTCGCTGATTGGCTAAGATTCTGCAGAAATGAGGTGGAAGCAACAAAAAAGTGCTCGCTAATTGGCTAGGACCTTCCAGGAATGAGATGGAAGCCATGGAAATATCTCGGAAGCTAAGCAGGGTCGGCCCTGGTTAGTACTTGGATGGGAGACCACCAGGGAAGACCAGGTGCTGTAGGCGCATGGAGTAGGAACTGGCAAGCCCCTCCAGTATTCCTGCCAAGAAAACTCCATGGGATATGGGCTCACAAAGAGGTGGTCACGACTGTAACAATGCAACAACAACACAGTGCTTACCATGGCGAGTGGCACAATGCCCGCAAAGGACGCTTGGCTGACGAAGATCTCAGAGACCACAAGCTCGCTCATGGCCTCTTCTCGGGGATATTCCACCTGCCAGGTGATCTGCTGAGCTCCCACCAGCCTGCTGCTGTTGTCGATTTCAAAGTCCATCTGCAAGATCTCGTAGGAGCCATTCATCCTGGAAAACAGAAACGGTGGGCCGTTATTGGCAAGACTGAGTTATGTATACACTTCTCCTTCCAAGAATGCTGCCATTAGGGGCGCCAGGTCCCCGTATCATTCCAAATCCACGTATAACTCTTATAATCCCCCAAAAACAGAACTGCAAAGCACAAATTGTTGATTAACGCTTGCTCACGGTCACCGATATATATTTATTTTGAATATTTTTGACCTCACCTCTCTCCTTGGAAAAGGACCCAAGGTGACTGACAATAATGAGGAACCATATACAGTCCAGAACATTTTATTAAGACACATTCATATTAAGAACAGGGAATTAGAAGGGCATCTTAGAACATTAAAAGATAACAATAAAGCAACAAAGAGCATGCCAAAAGAAAACAATTCCATTATGCAGGGTGGAAAGTAAACATGGAAACACTGGTGTTCTTATGAAATCAGTCAGAATGGCTTCACCAGTCCTACAAAACAATGTAACAAAAAAGGGTGCACACCCACCCTAGATATCAGATCCAGGAAGGTTAGTTTTCTAAACTATGGATGCTCCGCACCTCCACGTGCGGAGCCAGGCATCTTTGCCAGCCGGCCAAACAAGGCACCGGTTGGCTACGCTCCCTGCGTAGGCTGTGCAAGGGGGGCATGCATATTTAAGGCTGTGGCGCACTCCCCGCCGGCAGCCTGCGCAGTTGCCGGATTCCTTGCCCTCCCGACACTTATTATATTGTGGATGGTGATGCTTTGCTGGTCGCTTCAGGGCTGGATGGGAATTTTTGACTGTCACTCAAATTTTCCGAGAGTGGCAGTGCGTTTTCGCCCAACCCATCACCCACAAGCTGGCGTTGGGCTCCGTTAATAAACCTTCCCGGTCCCAATTGGCGGGTAGCGCAAGCAATATGTTAATTATCTAGGTCCTTTCTTCACTTTGCATCTTCAAGGTGCTTGGCAGCCCTCAGATAATCAGCTAGAATAGGAATTAGCTAGAGGTCCAACGAAATAGCAATCCCAATCGCACTCAAGAGGGCTGCCAATGTTTAATTATATTCAAAGTAAAAGGATGCCCAAAGACCTGTAAGGCATCCCATCCGCGGCATCCTAACATGCCGCAGGCAATGTGCTTATGGGAGGGACCTAGAATCTATAATATCCACCAATAAATCTTGCGCTACGTCACAGGTCCTCTTAAAGTGGCAGTTCTGTTAAGGTTCTGATAAAGTTAAAGAGTTAATTACCGTTGGTAATAAATTGTGGCCCTTGTTTAACCCAATACAACTTTGTGTCGCCTCCTTATTTCGGTCTGGACTGGCAAATTTACAACTCTCAACTTGTGATATAGCTAAAAATTATTGTTGATTGCTATCTCTTGCTAGGATACTTGAAAAGCAATTCTTGGTGGCCTTGCATCTGGCAGTGCTTTTCTGTTCCCTTGTAGACCACCTGACAAAATTTGCATCATAACCGAAGGACAGATGCTTCAGCATGTAAGAGGCCCCGTGGAATTACTCGGGAAGATGGAATATTCTAGCCATCATCGCTCTCCCCACCTCTCGACGAAGAAAAAGCATTCAAGACAGGCCGGCACTCTTTCCATTGGGGACCAATCGAATCGATGAGCTATACATAACTGGCGAGGCATAATTTCGCTATTGATTGAAGTCTCCGCTGGTGGCGATGAGCGCGGGCGCCTTCTGCAAACTTAGCAAAACTCAACTTTCGACACCGAAAAGAAGCTGAGCACTTTTGACTTCAGTGGGGGGGGGGATACACACACACACACACACACACACACACACACACACACACACACACACACACACACACACACACACACACACACACACACACTGATTTCCTGCAAGCACCAGGAAAAGACCTTATAATTTTCGGCAGCTGGCACGCTTGCTAATAAGTCCATTTCTATGGAAATGAGTTCCCAACTATTAATTTTCCCTGCTCCCGATCTATTCTTGATGCGCTTTTCAAATTTAGAAAAGCGATTCATGATTCTCTCAATTTGGTAATTACCGACTCCCTTTGATGAATCCAGCCCTGTGTTTCAGACATAAGACATTCATTAGACATATTTCTTTCTGGTAAAGGGGGGAGGGGAGAATGAAAAGACCCACTTAACGTTATTGCTTCCCTGCCGTCTTAAGTAAGTAGGCCCATGTTGAACAAAGCTCAGCAACCTAATCCTATTTTCTCCCAGAACTGTGATTTTTCAAACTTTTCAGAATTTTCTGCTGGGTAGTTTTGGAGGTGTTGTTTTTTCTTTCCAGCAATAATTTGGAGTCATATCTCATTTTTAATTGGGAGGCTGCTGGGCAAATGACCCCTGTGATTGCTCATGCCCAGGAGATGTTTCTGCTCCAAAATTACTGGGTGGAACAAAGTTGAACGCCAGAAAACACATGCTGAAGGACCTCTGAACTGCCGGAGAGCTCCGTGGTTGAGGCATCTGGCTAGAAAACAAGAGGTTGGTAGTTTGATACTCAACCATGCCTCCTCAAGGGGGGTTGACTGTCAACCCTTCCAGCTCTGAAGGCCTAGGAGGAGAAGGAGGATGGCTGAAACAAATGACATGGAGGGGAAGGTAGGGGGAGATAAGAATGTGGTCCATGATTTTTCTCCAGTGGAGGCTGGTGACTCTGGTGATGTAGGGTTGGCAAAATCTTTCTAGGTTTTAGTGTAAGTCCGTAGGACCTAACTTTTTCCAGCCTGGTTTCAGACATTGGATAGCTCCTTGGAATTTCATACTAACAGTTGGAGCAGATGCAACACCCCTATGACTTCAAAGTCAGAAGGCTCCCCCGTTTTCCTTTTCTCCATTGTACAACGCCACCTCTGAGATCCCAAATACCCTTGTATTGCTTAAGCTGCTCTATACTGGGAGAGTTAGAACAGACGAAAGAAAATATTTTTTTTCACCCAGCGCATCGTTAGTCTGTGGAACTCCCTGCTACAGGAGGTGGTGATGGCATCTGGCCTGGATGCCTTCAAAAGGGTACTACTGGACAGATTCCTGGAGGAAAAGTCCATCATAGGTTACAAGACATTATGGAGGTGCGTAATCTCCAGACTTAAAACCAGAGTACTTCAAGGGCCAGATGCAGGGGAGTGGTATCAGGAGACAGAGGTCTAGTCTCGTGCACTCCCAGAGGCATCTGGCAGGGCCACTGTGAGATACAGGAAGCTGGACTAGATGGGCCTTTGGCCTGATCCAGCATGGCTCTTCTTATCTTCTTATGTTCTTATACTCTATGACCATGGGCAAAGTAACACAGCAATTCCCCAAAGTATAATAGCAACACACACACACACACACACAGAGAGAGAGAGAGAGAGGCATTTTTCTTCTAAACGAAACATCCCCTAAAACTCAGCATTATTCACCTTATTTTTGCTTAGCCCACGTTATTTTCACTTACGCCCCAAAACAATAAATCCAGATAATGAGAAAAGCATCTTAAGCTCATAGCCCGGTTTGCGCTGCCAATTCGCGACTCTTTCTCCTGCTAACAACTCACTATAACTCCCGGTTTATTTGATTTTATCAGCATTGTGGTGACAACCCAGGAGACAACCAAGACAATTGCTTCAATTATTTTTATTTGCTTCTTTCCGCACAAGGAAGTCCATTCCTGCTACCCAACACGGCCTCTGAGACGGTCAGAACAAGTGCTTTGTAAAGCCGACACTGGTTTCCCTCTGGTGTTAACGCCAGGTTATGTGGCCAGTGAACAATAGTATTGTGGTGGTGAACAATACACATCAGGGAATGTAATGTAGTAATGAAAGGAAATGGAACATCCACTGAAATGCGAGGTCAAAAGAAAGGAAAACTGTAATCCTATGATGTACAAAACACAATGCTCTTGATTCCAATTAAATATACACTGTTGATTCCGATGGATTGCAATCTAGCAGCCTTCTTCAAGGGCTGGATAACATAAAATGAAATGCAAATCCATCATTCATTCATTTATTCATTTATTCCTCCCATCTAGCAAATAGCTACTCCCTGGAGTGATTATAACTCTCTAGGGGCCACACCCCATTTAAAAATTCAAACATCACATATCTTATTATTATTAATTAACATAAGGGCTGTCCCAAAACAGAGATCAGGCACGACCTAGTTTTAAGTCTTCATCCTCAGATTACACAAAGTTTCCCACAGAAGAAGCATGAAGATTTGATAGAGAATGATTTTGACCTGTAACTTTCTTCTAGCTTTTTTAGCTGTTCTAGCACCATGACTGCCTTATAAATTTAACCTGTATTATGTGCGCCTCAATTTTAAAAAGATGTTGACAACCTCAAGCGGGTCCAGAGGAGGTTGACCAGGATGGTTGAAGCTCTGGAAGAAATGTCTTATCAGGAACAGCTTAGGGAACTGGGAATGTTTAGCTTTTCAAAAAGAAGGCTAAGGGGGGGATATGATAGCTATGTTTAAATATTTGAAAGGATGTCATATTGAAGAGGGAACAGATTTGTTTTCCATGGGCTCAGAGATTAGGACTCGGGGCAATGGTTTCAAACTCAGGAAAAGGGATTCCATTTGAACATTAGGAAGAGCTTCAGGACGGTTAGAGCTGTTCAGCAGTGGAAGATGCTGCCACAAAGGAGGGTGGTTGAGTCTCCTTCTTTGGAGGTTTTTAAGCAGAGGCTGGAGTGGCCACCTGTCGGAAGTCCTGTGATGGGGGTTCCTGCATGGCAGGGGGTTGGACTGGATGGCCCTTGAGGTCTCTTCTAACTCTATGATTCTATGATTCTATGACCTTGGGAGGTGGTGGGCAATCTAACACTGGAGGCATTCATGAGAAAATGGGAGAACCACCTGATCTGCTTTGGTTTGGTGTCCTTCCCTGAGCAGAGGGTTGGATGTGACTGCCTTATAGACCCCTTTCAACTCCATGATTCTCTGAGCCTATGACCCAAACATCCGGCCCATCCCGAACCTCTGCTCTCTGCTTCACATCTTCTCAGCAGGACGCCCGGACTCTCCAATGTTGGGCTAACCTTTTGTGAATCGTTCCTTTCCAATCCTAATTCTTCCCCTGCCAGGTTGATGGGATTAATTTTTTTTAAAAGGCTTAAAAACCACCATCCAGGCATGATAAGACAATAGCTAAATGTACTGTGATTGCAGTAATTGCACCCATCCTTGTGTTGGGAAGTCTTGTATTGTATTTCTAATACGTACTGATAAGCGCCTTCACAACATGATTAACGGCCTGGAGACAAGAAGGGCTATTATGTTTAACAGAGTGATTAACGAGTGACGGAGCTGCAAACTGTAACCAGGGGTAAATTGGCTCCTTTTTAAATTACAGGCAACCTTCCTCCCCCCCCCGCCACCGCCACCGCCTTTAATATATTGTTCTGCTTCAGATGGGGAGGGTAAGAAATAGAGGGCAAGAGCAGAAAGGCTGTCATTATTTCCTAAGTGTAGGAATTGCAGAGCCCGGACTGATGAGGAACACAGTATATTCTGTTTTTTAATTGTCTAATCGCAATTAAGCCATTGCTCATTTTTCTCCTAATTACCCTGGAATTGGTACAAGACACCATTCTGATTCTGCTGATTGCCAAGTAGTAACCCTTTGAGGCTGTTTCTCAAAGGATATAGATCCAGAAAAGCTTTTGGGTGGCTTCTGCTCTTGACTTTTTATTTATTTACTTACTTACTTAATCTATACATATTTAGTTTGAACATGTCTGTGAAGATTCTCCATCATCCAGGTGAGTTTATCTGGAAGTTGAGTCATGGCTACTGGATTTCTTTTTTCTTGAGAGATAGAAACGTTTCGCTGCTCATCCAAACAGCTTCATCAGCCTGAATACAGCTAGTACGAGTCCTCCATCTTATAGTCAGTCATCTTTGACCTCTTGTCCCCCTGATCTGAATTAGGCTCATAAGATGAACAATGGCCTGAACAGGCTCATTAGGGAGACAATAGTATCCATAGCCTTAAGGTGAACAAGTATCCATAGCCTTAAGGTGAATAAGGGTGTGTTTTCCAAAGTACCCAACAAATCAAAAAAGCCTTCACTACCAATGCCATAGCTAACAACCCATTCTTGATAGGTTTCAGCACCTTAGGCCATTGTTCTCCTTAAGGCTATGGATACTATTGTCTCCCTAACAAGCCTATTCAGGCCATTGTTCATCTTATGAGCCTAATTCAGACCAGGGTGACAAGAGGTCAACGCTGACTGACTATAAGATGGAGGACTCGCCCTAGCTGTATTCAGACTGATGAAGCTGTTTGGATGAGCAGTGAAACATTTCTATCTCTCAACAAAGAAGTCCAGTAGCCATGACTCAACTTCCAGATTTAGTTTGAATCTTTCTCTGTCTTTCTTCTTTTTTTAAAAAAGGGACCCAAACCAGCTTCAGCGGTCAAAAAAAAATCCAAACAGGATTAAAAGCTTAGGAAATAAATTATATATTTATATATATTTTAATATATTTTTTAAAAAATTAAGAAACAGGACCCAAGGCGGCTTGCATAATTAAAGAGACCATTGTTTGAAACCTAAAAGCAGTGAGTTGATGGGTATCTAAATGAAATGAATGTGTATGATATTATACGACTCCTATTTGGCTGAAAATCACAAGGCAAGGGCATCTTGGTAGGTGGGGAGGGAGAACCATCTTCAAGAAATCTCCTGATTAACAAGGCACCGGAACCAGGAAGGCCTCATCTGGAGGAGAAAGGGAAAGTCGATCCAAAAGCAGAGGGTTTAATTGCGGAAGAGAAACACTCCCCCACGAGCATAAGCAAACGGCATAATCTTTAAAGCAAATAAGTACAAACAGCCATTCCTTAATATTCCCTTCAAATTTACATTAACCTTTTAGGGAGCACATTAGCGGGCAAAAAAACCACTCCATAGCGGCAGCCACTATGCAAATTCCCCGCTCGTCAGTTTGCATACAAATGGATTATTATTAGCAATAACAATTAATCCAAATGTTAACAGAATGCAAAAATTCCAAGCGGCATGCCGGCCTGCATAATAGCTTTCATGGGTGCAGAAGCCTTCTTCCTTGGGGGAGGAGGGGAGAGAGAGAGTCAGAAGGCTGAGTCATCACTAGAGGGGGCTATGCTTTTTGGGACTGGGGGCTTATTTTTCACAACTGTCCTGAGGTCCTTCAGTTCTGCTCCATCGCTTTCATTCAGAGCAGCCCAGATGATATGGATTTTAAGAAGACCTGTAGCTGGCTTCTTCTATGAGAAACCATTGCGATATCTAGTCAGCCTTAACAATTGTTGTTGTTGTTGTTCAGTCGTTCAGTCGTGGCCGACTCTTCATGACCCCATGGACCACAGCTCGCCAGGCCTTCCTATCTTCCACTGCCTCCCGGAGTTTTGTCAAATCCATATTGGTTGCATCGATGACACCGTCCAACCATCTCATTCTCTGCTGTCCTCTTTTCCTTTTGCCTTCAATCTTTCCCAACATCAAGGGCTTTTCCAAGGACTCCTCTCTCCTCATGAGGTGGCCAAAGTACTGGAGCCTCAGCTTCAAAATCTGTCCTTCCAGTGAACATCCGGAGTTGATTTCTTTCAGGATGGATAGGTTTGATCTCCTTGCAGTCCAGGGGACTCTCAAGATTCTCCTCCAGCACCACAGCTCAAAAGCATTGATTCTGCAGTGATCAGCCTTCTTTATAGTCCAGCTCTCACTTCCATACATCTTCACCCACGGCCGGCACCCACTCTCCCGTCCCTCCCCCTCTCCCTACACCAGCCACTCCTAAGCATCTTCCCGCTAGTAACAGAATCCGAAAGAAATATTAACTCTCCCAAGTGGGATCCTTTTTTAAAAAATGCCAAGTTTTAATCTACGGTGATTTTTTACAGCCACTCTTACAAAGAGGGTCTGTAGTGGAAATGTTGACAGACGCTTAATTAATATCTCACGCAAGTGGCATAAGGTTCTGACTGAATGTAACCCCAGGCAATTGTTACGGGTAACGGGTGAAGCATTGTTTATGAGTACAGCATCCGTGTGCTGATGAGTACAGCATCCGCATGCTCAAGGTAAATGACCTGGGATGGCCCTACAGTGTCACAAAGTGAGGCAAGAGTTGGGAGTTTGATTCCCCGCTGCGCCGCTTGGGACAGAGGACAGACTTGATGACCTCTGGGGTCTCTTCCAACTCCGCAGCTCTAAGACAATTACCAAAGTTTTCTTGGGATTACCTCCCATCTCCCTGGAAACATTTTTAAAAAGTACACTAAGAAGGAATTAAATCAGTAATATATTTTGTTTGCACTCTGCATGCTCTGTATCAACATTTGTCTGTTGTGCTTTGTTTTATGGGATGGGAGGTTAGCCCTCACCTCCATTTTTAATCTGTAACAGACTAGAGAATGGTTCCCAGATCAGCATCTTTCTGCTCCTTGAGATTTTGGGCCAAATGCTAAGACCAGAGGCAAGCTTTTTTAATGTCACGAGATGGCCACCCACTCATGAAAGGCACCACGTGACAATACTAGTAAACTTCCTTCTCCTCTAGAACCATTTGTCCAGAAATTTATCTTCCTTAAAGCTTCAGCAAACACCTTGGCAAGCCTAGACTGCAGTTAGACCTAACCATTTTCAACTGGTTGTTGAAATTGAGCATTCCTTCTAGAATATCACACACACACACACACACACACACACACACACACACACACACACACACACACACACACACACGTGCACTGGGCTGTGGATCTGTGAACAGATCCTTAGTGAAACTCGTGACTCCAGTTCGTGGTAGGGGGGAGGTGAATCCGCTCAATTTTTAATCCAAACCTGGCAGAATCTCTCCAAGGTGCTGAAATCTCAGCCTCAGACTAGCTTCAGCACTGTGGAGAGCTCCTTGAAGGTTCAGACTAACTCCTACAGTGGTTTCACGGCCCCTGAGAAATTGGAGAGGCAAACATCCTCTACCGGGTAGTCAAGAAGGTGAGGGTTGTTGTACAAACATTGGAAAATGATAGATACGTATGGCCATCTCTCAGTGAGACAAGGCATCCCACACCTACATAAGCCCAGGCTCGCCTCTCCCCACCCATGGACAAATGGAAGACCAAGGCCAAAACAGGGACAGCAGATAAACTTTGTGCCCCTGCCACCACTTTGGTCCTTTTAATGTCCCCAGAGAAGAGCCACTCAAAAACGAATGCATTCAGCCAAGTCCATTTCAAAGTTCTAATAAATTTGAGGAACATGAGCACCCAACGTTTTCCACCCCCCTAAATAAGTTGTCCGATTCAGACAAAGCTCCTATTTACCAATAATATGACCCTTCGTCTCCCAAATTTAAACTACTCCCCGGCTGCTTATTTCCTAAGTGACACGAACTCGCAGCCTCTTTATTTATCACCCCGCTCTTCCCCGTTGCCTTTCCACCCTCCCTCCCTGCTTGCCGCTCTTCCATCTAAACTCGGGGCTTAAAACAAGCCATTGAGATACAAGCTCATCAAGAATCCCTGGCCACCGGCTCATGTCACAAAAGTGTTGTCAGTGACACCAGGAAAGATTACACTTGGGTCCCATTTATATAATCTGAACTGCACGCTTCCCGCGCGGCTGTGTATGTCCCTGGGCATTACTGAGAAAATAGGATTTCTGTTCTGGATATACATTTTGAAAATGGTGATTGAAAGCTAAAATAAATGGAATGTCAATGTTTAGAAAGGGAGACGCTGTTCGGATCACCGCAATGAGCAAGGGTGGAATACGGTTGAAGGGGAGTGATTTAGGTAGGGAGCATCTCTCTATGTTTACGCTTTTCTTCCTTGTGTGTGTCTGAACGAGGATTCAGAACGACTTAAGTTTTACGGGCCAGAGTCCTCTTTGCAAACAGATGTCCATTGCACACCCATTTGTGTTCCTGCACGTGTAAGCCTTTTGATGCAGTGGTTTAATGCCTGTAGTGCAGGTAAAACTATGCTCACAACCTGGGGTTCAATCCCAGGTTGCCGGCTCATGGTTGACTCAGCCTTCCATCCTTCAAAGGTTGGTAAAATGAGGACCCAGCTTGCTGGGGGGGGGCAATGTGTAGCCTGCATACTGTAATTCAAACTGTAAACCACCCAGAGACTACTTGAAGTGGTATGGGGCAGTATATAAGCAGAACACTTTGCTTTGCTTTGCTTTGCTTTGTTAGACTCAGGAGGGAAGCTGGAGACCATTCTTCCAGTAACTTTGGACTTTTTTTCTCACCATCAGTTTTAGCTAGTACCTTGCTTTTTTTTAACATTGGTCAGTTCAGTAATCCATTTCTGCCCATAGCGAAGGTGGAAAAAGGTGAAGGTGGAAACCATTAGGTGGAAAGGGCCCCTAGAAAAGCATCAAAACTGAAGCTTTTTTAATTTACCACACTGTGTTACTATTTAGCAGTGACCAAGATGTTGTTATGCACTATTATTGCTCCAGTGAGCTAAACTATCTAGGTGTTTTGCATCACATTAATACACTTGCTTGTCATTATCATCAATCCAATGAAATGCAGGGATATATTCCCTGCTTCCCCCTAGTGGCTAATTCTGATAGTACACCTTGCAAATATGGACAAAAATGCAACAAAACAAAAAACCAAAATACTTCCCTTCCCACTTAGGATCCATAAGAAGGCCTTAAAATGTTCTTTCAAAAATACTTTTCAATTGAAAACACTGAGTAGTACTCCTTAAAAATAGTTTGGCCGAAACTAGTTAGCATACTTGCACTGCTTGTTTCCTAAAAAGTAATTAGATACATGCAGTTACATTACTGATAACCAGCTGCTTTTGATTTACAATCACAGTGACCTGAAAGCTGATCTAGAACAATAGGGTTGATGACTTGGTCTCAGCGCCTCTGTTTGTTTCAGACACAAATGTGAAATTTAAACTATAAACTATTCATCGCCTGCAGCATTATCTATGCTTGAATTAAAGTAAAGCATAACAAAACTCAGCCTGGAGCAAAAAGAGGCTGGGCAGCCATGGGGCAAAGCAGATCGCATTGAATTTATTTTTGTTTGCTTAAGCTACGCAAAACAGCCGCCTGTTCCCCATTAGTGGCAAAGTGGAAAATCGGGCACTCAAATTGGAAAGGCAGAGCCTCTCGACACGCGACACGGACAGCCTGCATTTTCTGGCCGTCTAAATTAAGTGGTGGCCATATTGGGCCGCTACTCCCACGGCAGCCGGAGCCCCCGTGATGCTGGTTTCTATTTATTGCCAGAGACATGTGGCGCACAAATAGGAGGAGGAGGAGGAGGAGAGCAAAGAAAAGAAGGGATGTGAGACTCACTTAGGAAAACAGGGAGGCTCATCACGGAGCCCTTCGGAGCGAAAAGCCACGGTCAAGTCAACAGAACGGAAGGGAAACAGGACACGGCGAGAGGACATATGAATGGATCTAAATCAGTGTTTCTCCACCTGTGGGTTCCCAGATGTTCCTGGACTGCAACTCCCAGAAGTCTTCATCACTATCTGAGCTGGTCAGGATTTCTGGGAGTTGCAGTCCAGGAACATCTGGGGACCCAAAGGTTGAGAAACACTGATCTAAATGGTGGGACGTGACTGACTTTTACAAATCATCGCAGGTATGGAACTGATGGCTTAGGACTCTGTGGAGGCAAGATTTGGGAGTTGGATTCCCCCTGGTCAATGATCCACAGCTCTGCAGCTCAACGGAGATTATGGTGGTGGTGATAGTGAAGGTGGTGGTGGTGGTGGTGGTGGTGATGGTGGGACATCACAGGGCCAATGTATCAAAGTGAATGTCGGAGTGACCCTCCAATTGTGTTCCGATGTACATATGTGGAAAATGCTCAGGAAAGGCCGCATCTATTCAGAATGTTACAACCCAATGAGCCACCGCAAAGAAGGCTATGTAGACGCCTCTGGAGACATCTCCAGAAGAAGCCCTCAAGGGCCATTTTTGTTTCTCCCCATCAGGGTTTGCACAAATTGTCACTGTGAAATGCAAAACATGGCCATATACGCGGCAAGCACAGAACGATTAGCCAGCCAGATACAAGCAACCCATCCAAGGCTTCCAGTGCCCGAAGTCCATGCAAACAAAGCAGGGGCCACCTTATCCAGAGTGCCAAGAAGTGTCTTGTCCTGTTGTAGGGTAACAATCCTGCACTGCCAAAAAAAAGATTCTAGCCTTTGACAAACTCCTATTCAAAAGTACATATCCAAGCTTCACTCTTCTTCAGCATCACCAGTGGTGGAGATGATGAGTATTCCTGTCCACACACAGGAATGAGATGCAAGCCCCCCAGGTTAAGCAAAGGATGAATCCGGATTTTAATCCAAACTTTAATGGAGCTCTTTTAGGACACTATTATAGAGATAGGGTTCACCTTCTTATTGCCTTTGTGCCTTCCCCTTATTCTCTCTCCTCTGGTCTACGAAGAGTCTGAGACATCTCCCCATCCTTCCCCTTCCATAGCAGTCCACCAATCAGGCCGTTCTATTTAGTGTTAATTATCACTCTCTTGCTTTGTTTCGTGGGTAATGAACCAGCCATATGTGGCCTCCGGGGTGCCACAAATGTAAATCACAGCTGCTAGGTGGAACTATCACAAGAACATGACTTGAATCCCAATGAATAATTTGCTTTATGGTGCTCAACCAATCTCTGGGCTACAATAGGCTGTGCCAGTCTTCCCTCTGATCAGAAACCCAGGAGGTGAGTTCCCGCAGAACTGGGATAAAAAAAAAGTGATTCTGAGGTCAATCTGGATATGCAGTCGGATGCCTGTGTGTTGCCTGTGATGAATTCACTTCCCCTCCCGCTGCAAGATTTCTCCAGAGAGGCATGACTCGGTAGACCGCCTTGTGGATTAAAACCTATTGCGTAGTTTCCCGGGGCCAGTCACACACAAAACACACACACACACCCAAAGCACACAACATGCAAGATGTGTGGGTGAGGAAAATTCCGTGACGAGAAAAATACACCTCTTTCACCACGTGGGGGAGCAACTGTTCTTTTTTTAGAAAGGCACTTGGGACATTGTCTAACTTGACCATGGCAAGGCATATATTTCGTGTGCTCACCAGGATCTCAAGGTGACTGAATACCGGGCAGGGAAACAAAACAGCTTGGGAAGAGGAACGGTTACAACCTGAGAGACTCTGCCAACCTCGCCGCGTTGCACCCATCGCCTCAAAAGCGCTCCTCGCCCCTCCAGCACAATAAACCGAGCAGATGTTTACTCTAAATTAAAAATATATCTATCAAACCTGATACTTAATGATAATAAAAAGCTTATTTTGCAACTTTAATTATTATGAAGAAGAGGCCTCCCGTGGCTCACTCATTTCAGAGAGAGAGAAAGGAGGGAAGAAGCGGCAGTGGGGGGGGTGAGAGAAACATTAACAGCTTTCTAATTATATCAGTTTTTCCAAAGCAAAGCAGGGAAAAGCTTGAATACTCCGGCATAGATTTATTCCACTCCATCCTGGGAGCCAATGCATCATTTTGCTATTCACTTAATGCGTCTAATTTACATATCAGAACTACAAATAAGGGGAACATTATTAGATCATATTCCCTTTAGTTTTTCCAACGCGAGAAAATGGGCCATTTTTGTTTAGCCGTCGCAATTAAATTAATTTATTTTCACCCTGACAGGGCTTTTGATAAGGTCATTTATCAACGAACGGACTGTCAGAAGCTTAATGGGATAGCGTTCGTTTTCCTAACATGCGTACACACCCAAGAAACACGGCAGAGCCATCCAATGGGTAGCATCCCTCCTCCTGTGCGCCCACTTCACTTAAATTGTTCAAAGGATGTTTTTTTTTAAATGATGCTATCTCTCCTAGACACAGGCGCATTTGAGTGTCATTTCAAAAATGCTTTCCCCCCCCCTTACAAACTGCGCACCCCCTGCCAATTGTGGTCATGAGGCCTACAGCACCTGATATTCCCTGGTGGTCTCCCATCCATGTACTAACCAGGGCCAACCCTGCTTAGCTTCCAAAATCAGGCAAGATCAGATGTGCTTCGGGCATGTGTGTGTGTGTGTGTTGTGTTATGTCATTACAGTCGTGACCGACTCTTTGTGACCCCATGTCCATGGAGTATTCTTGGCAGGAATACTGGAGTGGCTTGCCAGTTCCTACTCCAGGTGCCTTCAGCACCTGGTCTTCCCTGGTGGTCTCCCATCCAAGTACTAACCAGGGCCGACCCTGCTTAGCTTCCGAAATCAGTCAAGATCGGATGTGCTTAGGGCATCTATGCTAATATTATCCTCTCTACCTCGACTAATTTAAAAAGACGATTTAAAAACAAAAGATGTATTAGCGAACATTACAAAAGTGCGCTTTCGCGCAGCCTCATTAAAACAAAGCGCTGACGCGAACATTGTAGCAATTCTATTTCATAACTAAACTGCTGTAATTAAACCATAGCTGCTCTGTGTTATTTAGCAAAGTAAATAATTACCCCGGGCCCTGGAGCGTTCCCCTGAAATGTGCAGCGTCAAAAGAAGAGGCCTGCCATGATCATGCTTATGAACTGTATTTTTCAGGGTCGTCTGTCTTTCGTTCCATTCGTTTTGGGTTTGTTTTTGGTTTGTTTGCATTTTTAAAAAAAATAAGAGCAACATTATTTTTCCCAGGCATCTTCAAAGAGAGGCTTACTCAACAAAAGCTAAAATTAAATTACAACCATCCAATCAAAGGGGACATTGTAATGAAAAACAGCAACCACCCGCATTTAATTGCAGAATATAATGGCTTTATTGTTAAAAAACAGGGTGGCAGGGGTGTTACAAATCACAGCCCTAGACACAAAAGTGGGGTGAAGGAGTATAACAGATAAATAGACTTTTTGATGCTGGTTACGTGTTCTCAATTCCAACTTGTGATGAACCTTGCATACTTTCAGTTGGGACACGCCTGGGCAAAAAGGACTAAGCAAGAAGGACTGGAGGCTTAGACGGTTACTTCACGTCCACTCTTGTCTCAGGAGGAAGTTCATTGCGTGTTGATGTCGGTCGCGATCACATGGTCTTCTTGCAGTTCTGTCCCTGTTCCTGTGAATGCACGGGCATGATTGATGATACCGGCACAACTGTTTCCGCATGTCCTCGTTCCGTGATGAGATGTGAAATTTCATGCCTTTGTTCTCCGTTTTTTTTTTTTCTGGCCCGACCTTCCGTTTTTCGATGTTTCGATTCTCCGAAGCCTTGCCTTTAATGCGTTATGGAGCTAAGTTTGAGGCATTTGTCTTTTAATCTCTCTTCACTGCGTTGCTGACTCCATAGGGAATGTACTGGCGAATGGCACTTCGCACTCATGCCACTAGATGGAGAATGGCACATTGCGTGATGAGCCTTACCTCACGGGCACTCGTCTCGGAACGAGAAGCGAGACGAGGATATTCCCAAGGCCAGGGAGGGGAATATGTCATCCTGCTTAGATTGCAGTTCAGGTGGTGTGGTCGAGACAAACTCCCCTCATCCTGCAATGGATGTGCGGTTAGATTTCTTCGTACCGGTCCCCAGCGGGAACGCAAACAGCGATGAGATGGACGTGAAGTACCAGCCTTAGTTAGACCTAATTTCACCTCAGCCTCCTATTCCTTCCCCAGTGTAAGCTGGGAATTTTCTTTCTGAACAAGGAAGCTAGGCAGAACTAGGGCAAGTAAAGGCTCTAATAAGGCATCCAGATTAGGGTCTTTTTTTCCCCAGGTGAGTCCCAGTTCCATGGCAAAACTGAGCTTTTAATCCAGGTCCCCAGAGTCCAACCTGACATGGGGATCTTGCAAGTCTTGACTTGACATCTAAAAGCTGGCAGCCCCAGAAAACAGAGGGGGATTGCCTTGCCTTGACGTGGTGCCACTACTTAGATGGCCCTGTCCTTTATCAATCTTTGCATGCCTCATTTTGACAGAAGCCGCTTAGGTAAAGGGAGAGGATTCTAAAAATACCCAAGCCATTTAAAGGAAAAGAAGCTTTTGTGTTTTCCTTGATCGATCTTCTTTCATCCCTGGTAAGAGAGACACCCTTCACGGACTGGAAGTTTGGCCCCTGTCAAGCCCCAAGGGACTTCTTAAGACGTTATTAGGTAGCCAAAATTGCATCGGCAATTTTGACATGAAAGACCAAGCGGCACAAAGAAAGGGAACGGTATTTGGAACTCATCCATACACAATAGGCCAGCACAAAAAGACACACAATTTTCTGTGCAAGCATTTGAGAGGGAAAAAATATACCTTCATCAACCCTGACACCGAAGGAAGGTGTCAAAAACCTGTTTTCTAGTTGTCGAGGTGTCCAAAAACAATTTTCCTACTTTAGAAACTTGTGTGGAGAATTTCTGTATGGGCTTTTTCCCTGGTTCAATCAAAATGAATATCACAAGGCTTTGGGATCATGTCTTGTGGACACCATGGCGCCCCTTGAATTACAGTCAGGCTGTGATGTGTCTTCTGTGAGGCTCTCTTTCAGGATGTGTGTCACCCTTCATCCTTTATTTTATTTGACTCACCTCTCTGCTCATTTTCTCCACCCAAAAGCAGTTAATTTAGTAGATGATTAGATCTGACTGCAGTTATGTAATGTCTGCCACCAGATTCTTTTTCATAAGAGGACGTTCATTCTGAATCGCTGTAGATGGAAGGAAGGAAGGAAGGAAGGAAGATCGAATGAATGAATGAACGAACGAACAATTGGAAGGAAGGAAGGAAGGAAGGAAGGAAGGAAGGAAGGAAGGAAGGAAGGAAGGAAGGAAGATCGAATGAATGAACGAACGAACGAACAATTGGAAGGAAGGAAGGAAGGAAGATTGAATGAATGAACGAACTAACCAACAATTGGAAGGAAGGAAGGAAGGAAGGAAGGAAGGAAGGAAGGAAGGAAGGAAGGAAGGAAGGAAGGAAGGAAGGAAGGAAGGAAGGAAGGAAATCGAACAAATGAATGAACTAACGAATGAACAATTGAAAGAAAGAAAGAAAGAAAGAAAGAAAGAAAGAAAGAAAGAAAGAAAGAAAGAAAGAAAGAAAGAAAGAAAGAAAGAAAGAAGTCTCTCTATAGTGAGAGTGAACAGGTAAATATTGTCCCTGTTTCAACACAGCTAATTAGTCACTTCCCAAATCATTGGCCTGCCTGCGACATTTCAAATAGCATTTTGGACCTCCGGCATCCATATATAATCGAGACAATGGCTCAGAGCGCCGGAGCTGGCATTGGGAAATTGGCAAAGTTGGGACTTGATAAATCAGGTCGCTAAGAAGAGAGGGGGGGAAAGGAGCAGCTCTTGGTTCATTAATGGAAAACTGTGAGAAGGCCAGGTTTTTCAATAGCTGCTGTCTCTTTCAATGGGGAGAAAATATTACATATGAAATGTCCATCTGCTATGTTCTACACAGTTTATGTCTCCCATTTAGCTTCTGCCCCTCCTGTGTGAAACTCATAAGAACACCTCTTCCAGTCTTCCAACAATCCTCTGAGGTAGCTGCCACCGAGTTTGACAGAGGAGTGAAGATTTGAACTCAGGTCTACCTACTCCGAATCCAAAATAACAACACGGGGTGGGATTGCCAGATTTCTTGGACTGCATTTCCCATAACTCTCCATTCCAGGAGTTCTGTCTGACTTACATAGGCCTTGCAGAAACCTAGATGTGGCTCAAAGCCTCAACAGGAAGCCTTCCAGGCTTAGCTAGACCAGACTCCATGTGGACATCCTGTTTTTGCCCCAGTACTACGTGGGAGCTTTCTTCCTGAACCGGAAGCCAGGTGGAGCTAGGCTTAGCTAAATCTCCAATCCTTTCAGTTTTAGGCCTTTTCTGCCAGGCAAACCACACATTGACGTGTCAGTAAATGTAAATTACATGGTGGCTTGGCAGGCTAGAGCACTGAAACGGTCGGCTGCAAAGTCGGCACCTTGGCCGTTCGAATCCCGGGTGCCATGCAGCAGAGCGAGCTCTTGCTGATAACCCCAGCTCCTGCCAACCTAGCAGTTCGAAAGCATGTCAATGCAAGTAGATAAATAGGTACCGCCATCAAAAGCGGGAAGGTAAACAGTGTTCCGTGTGCAGAAACCCGTTCAGCCATGCCAGCCACATGGCCACGGACTTGCACAACGCAGGCTCTTTGGCTTGAAAATGGAGATGAGCACCACCCCAGAGACAGGCACAATGAGAATTGCCTTCCGTTGGATCCTGTTTCAGCAAGTGCTTGCTCTGAATCTAAATCAGTGTTTCTCAACCTGTGGGTCCCCAGATGTTCCTGGACTGCAACTCCCAAAAGTCTTCATCACTCGCTGAGCTGGCCAGGATTTCTGGGATTTGCAGTCCAGGAACACCTTGGGACCCACCAGTTGAGAACCACTGGCTTGAATCAAAACTAGCTTGTCTATCTTGAGTAGACGAAGGGTTGTCATCAACTCTACTTTTGGCCTTGCTGCCAGTGATGCATATTCCTGAGATCTAGGTGGCAGACAATGGGAACTTGCCATTTTAGTTGCCCACCGTGACCTCAAACAAGCTAGAGACGTTGGGTGTAAAGACACATATGCCAACTCCCCAGATGCCCACTAACTGCTCTGAGCTAAGCGTCCCTTGGTATCTTCCCTGTAATGGATCCGATCCTTCATTGAATGGACTAAGTCCACTGGATTGCAGTGGTCCCATGGAACCAGCTTCCCATCACATGTGGACTGTAACCTGTAGAGTGTAGACCAGTCGTTCTCCACCAGTGGGGTCCCCAGATGTTCCCGGACTGCAATTCCCAGAAGTCTTCATCATGAGCGGAGCTGACCAGGATGTCTGGGAGATGAAGTCCAGGAACATTTGGGGACCCACCGGTGGAGAACCACTGATCTCTACACACACACACACACACACACACACACACACACACACACACACACACACACACACACACACACACACACAAAATATAGAAAGGCTGCGGCCCACGCCTGTCAGCTCTGCGGTGGAAGCATGGTGGCATTTCATTTCGTAGCTGAACAAAGATTCTCATTCTCACTCCAACCCGCATGAGTCATGCATTCTTGCAGAACCCAGATGGCATGCATTGGATCGGTGATGGACATTCCATAATCACAGCCAGAACATGAAGCGTTCAAAGTAGGCGTTCGATGGCATTCACACCTGAAGCGTAGCCAACCGCTCCCCCAAGTCACTTCCCTTGTGCATGGCTTCTTGCAGAGGTTCAAACGTTACACACCAAAAGGAACTTGGCACATCGCATGTTACTTCTCAGCAGTTGCATGGTTGTTATCCTTCCTGTTATCCATCACAAAAGTAATTGCTCGCACTGCTGTCATCAACAATGCATTGTGTTGTTATTGGCAAGCCGGAGGTTGTGGTGGGTGGCCAGTGGTCCCCACCCATGTCCAGCTGAATGGTCTGCCCCCACACATTTTCACCTCACCAAATCTGGCCCTCCTTGCAAAACGTTTGGAAGAAGGACTCCTGCCATAAATATTCCGGGCTGTATATTGTCCCTCATTATTGGAAGCCACCTTGGGTCCTTTTCCCGGGAGAAAGGTGGGTTAAAATATTCAAAATAAATAAAATAAATAAAAACAATTGTGATTTGGGAAGTTATCTCCCCTTTGTGGCCAATTTTGATACTGCACCTTGGAAATAGTTAGAGGGGGATGAACCAAAGAATACTTCACCTGCTAGTTAGGAGTAATTTTAAAAATGGCATTAAACCTGGACAATGGCTGTCAAACATGGCATTAAACTTAACACTGCTGGATAACCCAGTAGTTTAAGCATCTGGCTTAAACCAGATGTTCTGCTTGTTCAGCCTGAGGTTGGGAGTTTGGTTGCTCACTCTGTTTCCTTGACAAGAGCCGGACTCAGTGACCTATAGGTTCCCTTCCAGGTAGGCAGTGACAAATATACCTCCAAAATGGCTCTAAAAATCCCCCTTCTAAGTAACTTTCAAAAGTAACAGAGGTTTCAGAGAGGGCAGCCATGTTAGTCTCTTCAAGAATTTCAGGCAAAAATCAAAGAAAAACAAAGCAAAACAAAACAAAAGACACAAATATGTGGCACCTTAAAGACTAACTTTCATATTTTAATGTGACGTTTCGTGCACATGTGCACTTCTTCAGACATATATTATCTGTTACACCTCAGGAACTTAGCTGTGTGAGTCAGTACACCCAAAAAGCAATGTAGTCACCACCAGTTCCATTATGCCGTATTCAGAAGTACAGTGGTACCCCGACTTAAGAGCAGCTCGACTTAAGAGCAATTCGAATTAAGAGCGGAAAACTGTTTGCATTTTAACTGCCCCCTTATAAATTTTAGATATGGTCTGCTTGACTTACAAATATTTGTTTTCCATTTATTTGATTTTTTAACTTGTTTTTTCAATTTTTTTAGATAGGTACCCTGACTTAAGAGTAGTTCAACTTAAGAGCATGCATTCGGAACAGATTAAATTCGTAAGTCGAGGTACCACTGTGGTCAAAACAACAGAGCACGGCTGCCCGCTGTCTTCAGCATACCAGGCCACAGAACCATTACGGGAGAAATTAAGCTGCTATTCCAGCCCATTAAAGCGTCCTGGCAATTACCAGCCGTTAAACTTCACCTGCCTCCCCGGGGAGCCCTCCAAAAGAGGAAGAGGAAGTCCTAATTAAAGACGGTCTGGTGGGGTTTTCTGCTTAGTGTCGCGGAAGAGGCGAGAGTTGAGTCAGCAAAATGTCAACGGCACGGGGAAACACCGCCCGGCTAACTGGCTGCCATTCTCTGAAAAGGTTAACAAAGCCATAAGAAAGGGATGGAAGAAGGAAGATTCACTTTTGCAAGACTCTTTGATAGCCTCATCTCTTGGGGCACGGCAAAAAAAAAAAAAAAACCTATACAATTGGGGACACCAGCGGCAGCACTGGCATCCAAAGAGGAAGGAGGGAGACGGTCCCTGAAACGAACACTGGTTCATCTGTTGTTCGGCCCTGCTTCCTTTTCCCAAGGTCATTCGAAAGATGTTTCAAAGGAGTCCAAGTAGAAACAAAGGATTCCAAACTGCTGGATAGCTCAGAAGGTTAGGCATCAGCCTGCAGAGCCAAAGGCTGTGGGTTCAATTCTCCTCTGGGCCTCCTTGACAGGGGGTGGATTCCGTGATCCATTGGGTCCCTTCTAGCACTGCAATTCTAACACAACAATGATGATGAGCAACACCTCATATCCTGTGATCTCCAGGCCAAAACATAATATCCATGGAACAGGATTTGGTCATACAGAGGGCCATGGCTTTCTGACATCATAGAGATCTTCCTTCCTTTTTTCCTTCCTTCCTTCCTTCCTTCCTTCCTTCCTTCCTTCCTTCCTTCTGTCTGTCCACCATCAACTCATTCCTTCCTTCCTTCCTTCCTTCCTTCCTTCCTTCCTTCCTTCCTTCCTTCCTTCCTTCCTTCCTTCCTTCCTTCCTCCCTCCCTTCCTTCCTTCTGTCCATTCACCATCATCTCCTTCCTTCCTTCCTTCCTTCCTTCTGTCTGTCCACCATCAACTCATTCCTTCCTTCCTTCCTTCCTTCCTTCCTTCCTTCCTTCCTTCCTTCTTTCTGTCCATTCACCATCATCTCCTTCCTTCCTTCCTTCCTTCCTTCTGTCTGTCCACCATCAACTCATTCCTTCCTTCCTTCCATCCTTCCATCCTTCCTTCCTCCCTCCCTCCCTTCCTTCTGTCCATTCACCATCATCTCCTTCCTTCCTTCTTTCCTTCCTTCCTTCCTTCCTTCTGTCCATCCACCATCAGGTCCTTCCTTCCTTCCTTCCTTCCTTTCCTTCCTTCCTTCCTTCCTTCCTTCCTTCCTTCCTTGGCCCTCTCTCATCTGCATTTACATCTGTCACACTCTTCACTGTGACATACTTGTTTACCACCTTAGTGACAGCACCAAAGGAGACGCTACTGCCAGGTGTGCTGAAAACAAAAATCAACATAATCAGGCGCTTCGGCAAAAATTACTTTTAATTGTGTGTTTACACAGGCAATTCTCCTAAATCATTGGGGCTGGGAAGGTGTGAATTTGATACTTTTACAGAGCCCGCCTGAATCCCCCCAATTTGCACTGAGGCGGGGAGGGGGAATGTTTTGCCACACTTTCAATCCAAAATGTTATAGTACAAAAGAGATGACATTTGGGTGTGACATTGTTGAGGCCAAAAATGAAGATTCTTAAAATTTCCTGGTACTCTGAACAAGAAGAAAAAAACACTCCCCTAAATAACTGTAGATACTCTCTTGTAATGTTAACACTCCTGACCAGCTTTCTAGACAATTTGTAGCTGGCTGGATAGAGGTCAGTAGTCCTGGTATCTGGCTGAGGAGCTAGAGATTGGGAGTTCGATCCCCCACTGTCCTCCTGGAAGAAGAACCTCCTGGATCTGAGCCACTATGTCCATGAGAAACCAATGGAGACTGTATACGTGGGCGTGAGCCCACACGCATGCTCCCACCAACCACCGCAGCTAATATTCACTGGAAGACTCCACTTTCATTTATACCTTCTTTTTCCCACCACAACAAACCTACAACCTCTAGTGCAGTGGTTGTCAACCGGTGGGTCCCCAGATGTTCCTGGACTTCAACTCCCAGAAATCCTGGCTAGCTCAGCTAGCGATGAAGACTTCTAGGAGTTGCAGTCCAGGAACATCTAGGGACCCACAGGTTGAGAACCACTGCTCTAGTGGCTTATACTCCAAGCAAAGGGTATTGCCTCCATCCACCATCTTGAGAAGGTTAGCCCATCAGCAGATCCAGCTTACAAGGTAGGATGAGAGGTAGACCAATTGTTGGCTCAGCCCAGGGCTGCCCAGTTAGCTATGTGGCCAGGTGGGGGAGATGTGTTTCCCCACACTCCCCCTGTGGCTACTGCACAACCAGTTGTGCAGCTGGGGAGAAATGGGATAGATAGCAGAAGAACCCTTCTGGTTCGGAGAAGAAATTCATGGAGGAGAATCATAGACCTATTGTCTATTGTCCGATCGAAAGGCTGCCTTTTCCTGTTACGATAGGCCCCTACGTATGCCTACTCAAAATCCACCGGGACATTCACTCCCAGGGAAGAGGCTCTCTGATTAAAGCTCATAGAGCTGTATCCCAAATCCACCCCATAGAAGACCTTTGATGAAAAAGAATTGTTAATCACAAATGGAGCCTCTGTTTATTGGTCATCAGCCAAGACTCAGCAGGGGTCATGGGTCAGTCCAAGACTCATTATGGTCACAGTGCTGCTCTGAAGATTGGGTGGAATGAGTTATTGATTTTATTCAGCCTGTAAAATACATCCCATTCAGAAATATGTATCACTCTGCCTTGGATTCTACAGCCTAAAACAGACATTTGCCCTTGAGCGGTGAACTCCATATTCTCCCTCAAGTTTTCTAATGTCTTAAAACCTTTGCTGGTACAGAGAGAACCTTGGAGTCAACCTGGCTTTGTGTAAATCTCATAAATATGGCCTAATGGTCTAGGGACAAAAGAACAGCTGCAGAGGCTTCTCCCAGGAGACTGTTCTCCAAGGTAGAGCCAAGCTTGGGTCTCTAGATGTCCACCATTGCTTCTCTAGAAGGTGGTCTTGGTGGCATCCATTCGGTAGCGTCAGATTCAGATGCATACACAACACACATAGCTGATCACCAATCTACCTCAAAGGATGGCCCAGCCTAGCTATTGGGTTCATGGATGAATCTTGGGGGTAGCAGTCTTCTTGACCTCCGAGGTCAGGACTGGACCGAAGAGGCCACACGACTCTCTAAAATCCCCTGTCTAACCTGCCCTCAGATGCCCTCCCAATGCTATGAACCTCTGTTTTTCTAATCCCTGGGCGTCAGCTTGGCTGTCTGAGATTCCTCAGCGCTGCACCCCCCAAAAGGTCTGGGAGACCCATCATCAATGATGACAGTTCACTTACCCCATCCATCCTGCTTCTCGGTGTCAAACAGGAATGGAGTGCCACCTTGTGCCTTTCCTCGGGCAGCAAAAAAGGTCTTGAGATGGTGCTGCTCAGAGTGTGAGTACACACGCGCACATGCAGGTGAGCCCGCCCGCACAAAAGACTTGACTCCATCAGTTAAAGCTGTGCATGCAGGGAAATCATCACAATTAAAACCATTTATTGTGTAAAAGCCTCCACTGTTAGCGTTGGCTGGTCTCCCAGTTCAGAGCAATTAGAGACAACCGTAGAAATATTAATTAATGGCACCAGGATCACCAGGCTGGTTTGGATTTGTGTTAACGGGGTGTTAACAAATCGAGGGCTGCTGCGTTCAGCCTACCTGCCACGGTCCTGCGGATTGATGCAAGGAACCAAGCGCCAGCTTTTTGCAGGTCAGGGAGATTAGGGTTGCTTCGGAAGCCGGATAAAGAAATCCAAACATATTGCAAATGAGCAAGATGCTGATGCACAACAAACAACAAAAGAACTCCCCAGTCAAAACATTGGCTGGCCGTTTCAGTTTCCCGGGGAGGGGGGAGCTTGGCTGAATAAATCCACCCAGTGAAATTGCTTTTTCAGACAACAGGTCTCAGAACCCCCTCCCCCCAACCATACCCACCAATCCAGCTAAGGCTGATGACTCCAATTCCAGAGGGTCAGAGAATCTGGTCCAGACTTTCATCAGCATTTTGCTGACACTCTCCAAGGTGCTGGATCCTACCTACAGTATTTCCCCCTCCAAACCAGATTCAGGACCTTGGAGAGCTCCTTTAAATTTAATAGGAGAGCTCAGGGTAGATTGAGAAATTGGTCTCGCTGGTCTACCCTAAGACGGGCTGAGCTGGACAGGAGATGGGAGGACCAAAACATGGTGAATTTTCTGACCTTTGGCTTTGTTGGATTCACGAGAGAGCCGCATCCCGTTCCAGCCACTTAGCGCTGATCCCAAGAGCCAAACTCAACAACACCCAGGTGCCACATTGTTTGCAATTAAATTCTGCCTCATAAATCGGAATGGACAGTTAAGAAGAAAGGACAGAGGGAAGAAAGAACACACACAGGAGCAGAGGAGCGCCGGGCTGAATGCCGACACCAGCAGGAGCAGCCAAAGAGAGCCGTTCCATCCTGTCTGATGGACAGATGGAGAAAGAGGCTCCCCAGGCTGACAATGACAAATGAAACAAAGGAGCCAAAAATACCCTCACATGGGCTGCTGCTGTCTCGCGAGGGGATCCGAATTGAGCATTCTCTTCACTGGAGAGGGTGTGTTTTTCCCCTTCTTGTTTTATTTTTTTAAGAAAAAGCTGTTTTTATGTTCTTTATTCATCTGCTCTTTTCTTATTCACCTTTTTTCCCTCAAGGGCATGAGAACCACTTTAAAAACAAAATAACGGAGGGTGGCAGCATGAGACAGAAGTAGTTTCAATGCCTACCTTTATCAGGAATGAGTTGTTTTTTTTCAGGTGGATGCGGGAGACAACTAAGGCAATGAAATGAGTGGGGGAATTCCAGTTGCAACTCTAGAGAAAATCTCCCATTCCGAGTTCCAAAGAAAATCACCTTTTCCAAATCATTCCGTTCCACCATTCCTTCCTCACTTTTCATCTCGACCTCCTGGTAATTCATACCCAGCCCAGCAGGCAACCATGCCACTTTCCAATACTGTATATTCCATTTCATCCCTTCCTTTCTTCCTTCTCCTGGCTTTACATCTATCCCAGGTAAATGGTTGAGCCAGCCACACCCTCTCCCAAGGTCCTCCATTCCATTCTGTTCCCCCTTTCTTCCTCCTGGTTACATACGAACATACGAAGAGTCCTGCTGGATCAGGTCAAAGGCCCATCTAGTCCAGCTTCCTGGATCTCACAGTGGCCCCACCAGATGCCTCTGGGAGTGCATGAGACTAGATCTCTGTCTCCTGACATCACTCCCTTGAATCTGGCCCTTGAAGGACCCTGGTTTTAAGCCTGGAGATGACACATCTCCATCATGGTTTGTCACCTGGGATGGAGTTTTCCACCAAGAATCTGTCCAATCCCCTTTTGAAGGCATCCAGGCCAGATACCATCACCCCATCCTGTGGCAGGGAGTTCCACAAACTAACAACACGCTGGGCAAAAAAATATTTTCTTTTGTCTGTTCTCACTCTCCCAGCCCTCAATTTGAATGGTTGTCCCCAAGTTCTGGTATTTCATGAGAGGAAGAAGAGTGTCCCTCTATTCTATGGTTTTGCATCTATCCCACAGTAAATTACCCAGCCAGCCATGTCACTGTCCACGATATTCTGTTCCCCCCTTCCATGCCACCCCCAGCCTAGTAACAACGTTCCTACGGAAAGAACTCCATCTGGACCTCTGGAAGAAGCATCCATCTCGCTCCTGACCAGCCCTGGGATGTGGAAGAAGAAGGTGGAGAGAAGGAAAGAAGGAGGAAAGAGGCGGGCAGGTCTGGAAAAGAGGAAAGGATGTCAGAACCCAAGTAGGAATTTGGCTCCACCCACTGTTAGCTCCAGCCCCTCCCACTGTCAATTGGCCACTTCTGGATAACTTATTTCCTCAGGAAAGACGGACCTGGATGGGAGACAACTGTTTCTCTCACGTCTCTCCTCGAATCACTCCCTGTGAAATTCTGGAAGCAAGTGGTGTGGAAGAGGACATGTGTCCTTGTGCATGTTCATTGAGGAGTTAAACGGGGGGAAGCCCGCCGCTCTGAATGATGCTGCTTTGGGAAAGGTGTGAATAAAAATCTCTCTTCCACAGAGGCTCCCGGACCCTACCAGAATCTAATCAACCATCCCCAGCAGGAACCAAGGAGTACCACTTAAACGATACGACAGGCTGATGTATCATCACGGCTGAAGGAGAATTACAGTTCCATGCAGCCCGCAGAAGGCTGGTTGATCTCCACCGGAGCTCCCAGTGCTAGAGGAGGCTGGAAATATTAAAAAGGAAGGGGGGATGAAAGAGAAAACATCCTCTCTGTTGTTCAGGTAGCTGGGAGGGGAGCAGGGAGACATGAGATGCAAATGATTGGGAAAGTTAAAAATGATTGGGAATGCATTCAGGGAGGAGAAAGGGCCCATTTGCACAAGCCAATTGCACCAGGTAGAAATGCAAGTATCATTCCCTTGCGTTCGGGATGCTTGATGGGTTGGAATGCAGGACCCAACAGGCTACCATCTGGACTGGTCCTGAGGTTTGGTCTTCAACAGGGAAACTGGGCGCTGCTGCTCTTTGAAACCACTGAGTGACCCGATGCTAGGAGTCGAACCAGAGCTTGAGGATAGGGATTGGGTTTGGGGACTATAGGGCCCAGATTCTCATTAGCCACACTGACTGAGAGGTTCTAAGATTTGTAGTCCACAAAGGCAGTCGGAGGACGGTTGGACCACATGGCCAACGATGCGTTACAAAGGGCCCCCTCTCCCAGTTGGCGCCACCCAAGACCCAAGAGCTTGGTGCGTTTCGATTAGCAGTCGCCGCCAGGGTCGCCACTTGCCAGTGCAAACCAGTAGGTGTTCCCCTGCATGACGGAGCCGACCCAGTGGATGGATGCCAACAAGCATGAACCTCGATTGTTCCTCAGCAGAAAATTAGTCCTATGTGCCAAACTATTCATCTCCCCGCCTACCTGTTTCTCCTGCCACTCCCAACATTAACGGCTAATTACACGAGCTCAGGGGGCATGCCATTCCAACTGGAGCAAAAGGAGAGCCTTGTTTCCATTTATCGTCAAAAGAAGAAGAAGGAGAAAACAAAATACCCAGAGGAAAAAAGAGAAGAAGAGAAAAACCAACCCCGCCGGGAACCTCAGAATCAACCCAAAAGCCAACCTGTAATTTTGGCTCGCGTTCACATGTTTCTCCCGCACTGCGTGCGGCAATCTCCCTGGAAGTGGTGCCTGTTTTTGGCCCGGCTTAAGGCCCTGAAACAATGTGAACAAGTAATTAAGAAGGAGGACATTTTGATAATTGCCCAGCCCCTGAACGAAGCAAAGAAAGGCCCGCTCTGGGCACGGCTTGGGAGGGTTTTGTAACAACAAAGCGCAACCCACAGCAGTTACACAATGCTTCGCCGCTGCATTACAAATGCGACCCAAGCTGTGATCAGCCAGGATCGTTTTCATATGATGATGATTATTTCCAGTCCTTTTGGAGGTTCTGAAAAACACATCGTCAATGAAGAAAAAACTACAGGGAAGTTAACATGCCTTATTCTTGATTCCAGGTATTGTATGACTGTGAGGATTAGAGTAGCTATCGTTAGACGAGATGGGGACAAGCTGAAAAATGAAGCACATTTTTCTGACGAATTGGGCTGCATCATCAAAATTCACTGATTTGTGTTTGTCCTAAATGGAGTTTCCTCTGAATAATGCGAATTGATGTCATTTGAGCAAATTTTGGTTCATTAATTCATTGAGGTACTAAAGGCACCTAGAGATGCCGAAATTGGAGGGAAAACTCCCTGAACAATCCTCTACAGTTCCTCCAAGTTTGGTAGAGACTGGAGTTTTGATGAATGAGGTAGTCTCCCTTGACAATCTTCTATAATCCCTCCAAATTTGGTAGAGACTGGGTTTTGATGAATGAGGTAGCCTCCCTTGCCAGTCTTCTACAATACCTCCAAGTTTGGTAGAGATTGGAGTTTTGATGAATGAGGTATGCCTCCCTTGACAATCCTCTACAATCCCTCCAAGTTTGGTAGAGACTGGAGTTTTGATGAATGAGGTATGCCTCCCTTGACAATCTTCTACAATCCCTCCAAGTTTGGTAGAGACTGGAGTTTTGATGAATGAGGTAGCCTCCCTTGACAATCTTCTACAATCCCTCCAAGTTTGGTAGAGATTGGAGTTTTGATGAATGAGGTATGCCTCCCTTGACAATCCTCTACAATCCCTCCAAGTTTGGTAAAGATTGGAGTTTTGATGGATAAGGTAAGTTCTCCCCAGGCATCTAGAGACTCCAAACCTACCAAGCTGCTTCCGTTGACTCACTATACAGTACCTTCAGGTTTGGTGAAGACTGGGTTCCCCCAACTCACTTCCTAAAGGGCACTGTCCTGGAGGGCCACACTTTATTGTTGTGTGTAATGCGGATGTCTGACGCCTAATATTCACCAACATTTCAGACCTTGTAGAGGAGAGACAGAGGAAGCGTCTCTGCAAATTTGGGGCCTCTAGGTGCCGGGGGGGGCTCTTTTTATAGCATTTTAAGGGGGAGACAAATTGATTCATTGATTCATCCATCAGTGATTCGCGACTGGAAATTCATCAATTCGTCGACCCATCAGCCCCGACAAATCACACACCAGGACAAATCCCCATTTTAAAAACGTGTCCTCATCTCTAAGCATATGTCAATGTTATGGAAGGGCCTTGGGCCATAATGCTATCTTTTATGTCTGTTGGCTTCCCAAAGTGGGTCACCAGACAACTCCCTCCCTTACACTTGAAATGTTGCAGCAGCAGCTTTGGGGGAACCATGAGAAGCACAGTTTCCCCAGGGCAACCCGTTCCTTTAGATCAGTAGTGGCCAAACTTCGGCCCTCTAGATGTTTTGGACCACAACTCCCAGAATTCCCAAGCTTGTGTTGCCAATGACAAAGGACTGTGGGAGTGGTGGTCCAGAACTTCTGGAGGGCCAAAGTTTGGCCACTACTGCATTAAATTGATCCTGTATACCCTGAAGGCTGCCGCCTCCCAGCTTTTTTTGACATGAACTAATCCTTAGGAACTAATCCTCTTTGCTACCCGTTTCGGCTACAAAAGTGTGGCACCCTTTTCCTTCTAGAAATCAGCTTCCCAATGGGACGTGTTTTGTTCTCCTGGGAAGCGGGGAGCCTCACTGCTAGGCTGTACTGCCAATGGCAAAGCTATGCAGATCTGCGTGTGGCTGCATGTGTGTGTGCTGTGCCATCAAGTCAGAAACAACTTGCATTGACCCTAATAAGGGCCTTCACGGTAAGTAAAATATTTAAGGAATGGTTGCACAACCCCATTGAGTTTTCATGGCTGAGATGGGATTCAAACCAGGGTCTCCTGAGTCTAGTCCATCATTCTGTCTGTTACACCATACTTGTAGAGAGGCATAGGATTCCCAAATTCATGATCCATTCACCATCACCAGCTCTTGGACCACACTGCTTCCATTGTTTGGCTGGCCTCCGTTTTTAAAATGAATTCACTTCTACTGGATGGTGGAAAAGGGACTCCCATTTTTATCCATTAAAATCTCATTATTGTTCATGGCTCCCCCCTTTTTTTCCCCCTTTTTGCATGCCCACTTTTTGCAAGTGCTTTAAAAAGGGAGCATACGGGATATTATCAAGGCCAATGTTAATTGATGCAATGTGAATGCTGAGCTGTTCAATTTTTAAAAAATGACACCAAGGGAATCTGAATGAATCAAAGCAACCGCTTTTTAGTGCTTGCCCGACACCATGGCAGCATCTCCTAACAATCAAGGGGGTTTCGAATGTGGCAGAAGGCCCACTAAGCTGGTTGTTAACTCTTCTACATTAAGGTATCGATTGACAAGTCAGCAGATCAACAGCGCCATAATGGAGGTCAAAACGAGGGTCAAGGGCCTCAAAACCGGCTAGGTTACAAAATTAGAAATGGATGCATAAAGCATCAAAGCTGCCATGAAATGAAGATTCGTTTGTGTTGACAAAAACAGCCGGGCTCCTGTGTAGTCTTCTCCCCACTAAAATCCAAACCTTGATTGAATTTTACCTCCATACTATGCATCTTGGCTTGATTCGTCAAAGCAAGTCATCTGAGAATTGCAGAGCTGGATGGAACTCTGTAGATTATCATCTCCCATCAGGGAGACACAGTGGGGAATTAAACTCTCAATCTCTGGCTTTATAGCCAGAGGTATAAACCACTTGCGTTGGCAACGGCAGTGTACTAAAACCATCTCAATGACAGAACATGATTTTGCTGTGTCCAGTCGCACCTTCTTTGAGGGCACAAAGTTCTTCTTACCCATATTAAATTCTGTTTTGGAATAATCCCATGGATTATGCGGATCGTAGCCAGAAACCTATGCAACATGCATTAATCTCATTGTTGAATTGCCACTAATTAAGGAGTCGCTGCTTGTGCTCTTTGTTTGTGCGCCCATCTTGCAACTTGACATGAGAGGAGGAATGCAAGCAGTGACTCGTTAACTACCAGCAAATCACCCCCTACGATTAGCCCAATTTTGGTACATGAAATACTCATTATCAAACTAGAAATAAGCTGATGATCTTTGCACTGAAGGATGAAGCCTTCCTCTGGTGTTTCAGGGGGATGTTTTTTGGTCTATAACATGGCCAGCACTCCAGAGTTAGTGCTGGATATTAGTCTGAACTTTTGCAGGAACTCTCCAGGGTGCTGATCCCTCCACTCAATGCATTCAGCACCTTGGATAACTTCTCTAAAGTTCAGGTTAAAATCTATTGGCAGGTTCACCACCTTTATAGAATTGGAGTCACCAACCTCCAGCGAGGTCTCAGTTGATAAACCAATGGTTCTACATAAATAAAAAGAAACTTCCATGTGATCATTGAACCCACTGGGGCACAGATACTCTGCAACACCCCAACAAAAAAACGCCTCTAATCCATCACAAAAAGAACACATTGCCTTCCAAGGAGTAAAACTGAAGCATTTTTTTCCTGGAATGTATGAAATTATTTTCCGCACACAACTTCCTTGATGCACACACAAGGAGAAAATCCAACCCCTTATTTATGCAAACTATCCTACCCTGAAATTAAAAATCCACACCACTGTTACACCGATACCACTTGCATGTGAAATTCCAAAACTTCCTTCCCCAACCTGCTCCCCTCCCTCCAACTTCACGCCACATCAAACTAATTAAAAAGTAAAATTGCGAACACAAACCTGGTTTTTTTGCAACAACTGCCAGCTTGTGTGCCGAGATGACAAAAATGGGAAGATTGAGCCGGCAAGCAAATTCAAGCCCAACAAAATGAGGCATGCATTTGCACCCGATCCTGGTTTCATCACTGCCCAGAATCCTATCAGAGATTTCCACCAATGTAAGAAGAATTGCATAAACTGCAGAAGCCAACTGCCACTAATTACTGAGTTGCCGTTCAACTTCCGGGCCATAGGTCAGTTGTGCCACTTGTAACCTAACTGTTTCATGTTGTGGTTTAGACAAGGACACTGAACTCTGGCCTAAGACTCCAACAAGATTCCAACTCATCCTATCCTAGGAGCACCATGGATTTGGGCAGATCTGAATATCCTGCTTCCTACATCTGCTTTCTTCCATTCTCTTGCACCTTTTCCTTAACTTTCTTCCATTGCAGCTCTTCAGATGATTTCTAGACCTCATCTCCTACCCACCACAATGGTCCCCATGTGTGAAGTACAGAGATCCTCAAGTGATGCAGATGTTTCCCTCCAGATGTTCTCCTGCTATGAGATGAAGGGTCACAACTGCCAGCCCCACCTCTGATACCCATCCACTTGGTGGATCATCTCAGTGTGTCACACATACACACCAACCATGATCCTAAGCCACCCCTATTCTGGTCAATCCAACGTCCACTTCAAAGACATATACAAAACCATGTCTTTGAAGTGTTTGCTTTCAATGTGTGTCTGCATCAGCAGGGAAGCAGGAAGCAGAAGAATACGAGGACACATCAGCAATGGGTTGGCTGATCATTCCACTCCAGAAGGATCATCCCATTGCTTCCAACACAAAAGAAGAAGCAGGGAAGAACGGCCTACAACAATGGTGTCCAAACTTCGCCCCTCCAGATGTTTTGGACCACGACTCCCACAGTCCTTTGCCAATGGAAATACAGGCTTGGAATTCTGGGTGTTGTGGTCCAAAACATTTGGAGGGCTGAAGTTTGGACAGTCCTGGCCTACAATAAGTCTACCTAGCAATGTGTTTAGGTATCACCTTTCCACCATATACCTTCCCCACTGCCAACGCCGGAATAAAAACACACTTCCTCTCCACCACAACCTTGCAGAGGTCTCCCGTTGCATTGCGGGCAGGCTGAACGTTTTCACTTTCCGGCCATGTGGGCTTTATTGCTTCATCAAATGTTCCTTTCCGTCGTAATAAACCAACACAGCATGAAGAAAGCCAAGCTCAAATGTTATAGACCTCTTCGGCGGAGCAGAATGATGCTAGCCCATCTTCGACGACGTGGGTCCCAGTTGGGGAAGGGAACAGGGCGGACCCGGGAAGTCGAGCCAAAACAGTAATTATTCCAACGACACCAGTCAATGATCCCAATGGCCCATCTCTGTGGGAGGCTTTATTGGATCGGCAGTTGGCCTTCCGAAAGAGAACAGAGAGCAAGGAAGAATCTAAAAGCTCAGCGGTCAGCAGAGACTTCACGCAGTTACCTGGCTATTAGATTCCCAGCAGGCAACGGCTATATAATCTCATTGTTTCTAACCCAGAATGAAAATGAACTGGAGGGCCATTCAGACCCTTCAAATACACCCCTCATTCCCCACACACACAACTCAGCTCCAACTTCCACAACACCCTTTCATGGCTGCAATATTGCAGATGAACGAACAATACACAATGTATTCTCAGAGGCTTTCACGGCTGGGATCTGATAGCTGTTGTGAGTTTTGGGGGCTGTTTGGCCGGGTTCTGGAAGTTTTTCCTTCCTGACGTTTCACCAGACTCTATGGCTGACATCTTCAGAGGGCAAGGAGCTCAGGGAACAAGGAGTTCTCTCTGAGCTCTGGGGGAATACAGTGAGTGAGAGTGGGGTTCTTAAAGTTGTGGGAAAGAGGGAGCCTGTCCTATGCAGGACAATTGCCGTTAGTCATTGTATTGTGATGGAGGGATTGAGAAGTTTCAATGTAATCAAGGGTAGCAACAATCCTAATATGTAGTTGATGGGTGTCATGAGCTAAGAAAGGTCATGTTGGCCAAGCAAAGTTGGCCTTTGGGACAGGAAGATCCCTTGTTCTTGTTCTCAAAAAAAGAAAAAGAAAAAACAAAGACCAGGAGGGGTTGAGTCAGTCTGGAGAACCTGTCTTGAGCCAGATTTCCACACAGAGCTGTGATTCGTCCATGACCGAACCATAAATACAGGGCTGGGTTTACTCAACCTGTTCCATGCTTTGCTTCCTCTAAGAAAGGCTTGATTCCTGGGTGGAAAGGTGGCCCCTCAACTCGGAACGATGAGATGAATAAGATGAAGGTAGAAGCAGAACTTCTGGGGGCTTTTGACTCAACCTCATGGTTCTTTAACCGGAGAACTGAGGATGGGTACAAGACGGAGGGGGCATCTAGAGTAAACTATGGTAAGCAAGCGGTGAAGACCATGAAACAGTAAGACTCCAGGAAGATGATACTGTCCGCCTTTGCTAGCGTCTGATTTCTCCCTGTGGAGTGGTGCATTTCCCACCGATACCAGGGCAACCTTCCCTTCCCTTCACAAGCACTCCGAGAACCTTACTTAAGGAGAACCGACAACAATAACAGCACGTCAAGCACTGTCCTTACATTTCCAAGGTGGATGATGAGAACTCTTACCTTCCTAAGTAGCTATCTCTCCGGCTTAAGCTCGTCACCACCCATTATTCTCTGCTATACTTGCCAACCATAAAAGTCATAATATATTCCCCTGGAGTCAGGCAAACAATGGGATTAGATGGTGATGCATTCATAAATCCATTTAGAAAACCCTTCTTCCTTGTGTTATCTTTTTTTTTAGAACCCCTGTTCAAATTTGCTCACCTTTCTCATTGTCGCTCTTCTCCCGGTCAGCGGTCTTAGCACTTATCGTTGGTTTCTCATCGCACGTTCTCCAATTGGCATGCCCAAATGGAGGTGTTTGTTGAGATATTTTAAATTAAGACCCCTCTCCCTCCCTCCCTCCCCCTCTCTCTTTCTGTAAGCAGTTTTTTTTGGCAATAAAACAAATGTCCTTATCACAATGTCTCAGGCAGTTTGCATTATACAGTATTCTATTAGAAATCCATTTTGTCCAACACTGTCATAATGGGAAGATTAAAACTTTTTTAATTTTTTTTTCCTGGGGTTTAGTATTGTTCAGAATACATCCCTGACCTCTCGTCTGTGCTAGATGCATCCTATAAGCTGCCATTTTGACAAAGTCGACCAGGAGTGTGTGTCTTTCTTCCTTTGCTTTGAAATGGATGCACAATTTCAAAGTGTTGTCGATAAGAGTGTGTTGCAATTTTGCGTGTGGGGATGGTTTAGGGGGTCCTAGAATCGCAGCCGCAAGGTCAACGCTATGGAAAGGAGTGCATGGGAAGACACCTTGACCGTTTGATGCCTTTTATATTTGACCAAAGGCTAACAAATGTGTGATCCAGTCAACAAGTAAGCTTCTGTCTCTCATGAACCTATGGAGTGGCTCTCAATGCTTGACTGCTCAGATGCACAACTTGATTGCCCACCATTGGCCAGTTCTCTGGGACTCCATGCCGCACCATCCCCCAGTCCTGCATACATATATGTATCCACCAGATCCCACTCTCATGGGCCATGCCCTCAGGTGGCTGATGGATGGATGTTGTAGTAGTCTGAACCATACGGATGCACACACCATCATCGACATGAACTGCCCAGAGTACCTTGTGGTTTCAGGCAGGATGTGCACTGCTAAATCCGGTCTTGATCACCTTAGTTTACAGGTATTCACCGAGCTCTATGGTGCAGCGATTCAGCTGCAGCATTGCAATAAAACCTCTGCTCCTGCCACGAGGTCCACCCCAACGGGTACAGGCAGCCACCTCAAGGACCATGCCATCCATCCTTCCGAGGTTGGCAAAAGGGATACCGAGTTCGCTTGGGGAGGCGGGTTCTTTTCTCTTAAACCTCCCAGAGAGTTTTAAAAAAAACCAGTGATCCAAGCAGTAAGGGGTGGGACATGTTAGCCACAACAACAGCAAAAAGGACCTCAACTAGGGGCACTTTTACACGAACTCTAAAATCCGGTGGCAACTTAATTTCAGACCAGAGATTGTGGGGGGTTGTCGCTCTTCCTGTGTTCCCACCCCTCTGCAATCCATTGCTCCTGTCTGCAGGAGGGGAGGGAGAAAAAAAGGGAGAAAAAATGCAGGCTCACCTCCGTCTGCCCGTCGAAGCAGCCCCAGCAGCCCCGTCATCGTGATTCCTGTCTCTTAAAGGGGCGGCGGGGACAAAAAAAAAAAACAGAAGGTGAGGGAGCCCGGCTACAATCTGCATCGGAAGATTTTTTTACCTCCTGGAGGCCAGGTACTTGAAAAGTGCACTGGGACGCACTTAGGTGGGTGTGGTCGAACTTAATTTTTTTTTAAGTCCGGAGATGGTGGATAAACATTTTTAAGCTCCGGATCTGGGAGCCCTTTGCCTTGGATTTTAGGGGTCGTGTAAAAGCACCCTAGGAAAACAACAATTCACACCTGAGACCCCTTTCCCCGAGTGTTAGATGCAAAAAGAAAATCTAAATGAATGCACATGAAAACAAGCCTGATTCTAGAAGGAAGAGGCAACTGAGCCGGAGATTTGCCATGTATAAGAAGCATACTAATGCTGACAGCATCTTAGGGGATATGGCAATTTCTGTTTTTTCCCCTTCCTTGTATTCTTTCTCCCTGTTTTTGTTTCCCAGACCATCTGAAGGCAAGTACCTGTGGGTGGCTCCCACGCTGTTGCCTGGCAACGTTAAAGTACATAAAAGATTGCTTGAGCTGGGAACGACGAGCCTTTGTTCCCAGGGACCACTTAGGGCAAATCTGGAGAGAACCGGAGATTTAATACGGAAAAAAAAAGAATTGGAGGACAATAATCAGGATCAAGTTTCCTAATAAGCAAGGCCAAGTGTAAGGAGATTATCTTGGAATTCTGTGTGTTGATTTTGGAAGCATGTGTGTGGTGGGGGAGTTGAGTAGGGGAGGGAGAGATATTTTTTTAAAGTAACTTCTCTTGGGGGTGAGGGAAGAGCTGGCCATTCACAGCCTACAGAGGTGGACTCCATAGATTTGCTGCTAGGTGTAATGGCTTAGAACAGGGGTGTCCAAACTTTGGCCCTCCAGATGTTTTGGACCACAAAACTCCCAGAATTCCAAGTCTGTACTGCCAACGGCAAAGGACTGTGGGAGTTGTGGTCCAAAACATCTGGAGGGCTGAAGTTTGGACACCACTGGCTTAGAAGAAGGATGCCAACAAACTGAAGCCAGATCGGGGGGGCAGTATTAGGGGACTGCAAAGAAAACATCTCTTAGCTCTGCTTCGTATTGTGTTTCAGGCATTGGTCTTTGGTTCTGACTCCAAAGGAGTCTCAGCCTCATTGGTCCTCCGTCTTGACTCCTGCTTCCCAACTCCGGACTCACTCTGGACTCCTCCCTCCCTCCCAGTTCTCACGTATACTTCATCAAGGTCACAGTCTGCCCAACATACTATGTTTGGTCCAGTCTGGAACTTCCTGCTGGAGCCCACCTGTTCCAGCAGGTAAGAACTGGCCCAGACCTATATGTTTGGAGCTCGCCTCTGGTCCTCAGAAGCAGGCAAGATGGGACCTTTTGAGATGTTGCTAAACTACAACTCCCAGCATGGCTCGTCGTTGACTATGTTGACTATGCTGAGCTGAAGTCCATCAGTACCTGAAGGCCCACACATTGTCCATCTCTGTTGTAGACGGAGGAGGTCAAAACAGCAATGCCTGATCTACCATCTCTTCCCAAAGAGTAAAGCCCAAGATTCAAAGGAGAAGTTGTCTATCCTTCACACCTGGCACCATCTATTTCCATATCAATAATTCTTCTTGATGTGCTCAGTGTGGGACAAAGTGATAGGACCTTAGCAAGAGCCTTTGAGAACAATGTCTAAAAAGCAATGACTGGTTCGAAGCAAGAAATCAATGTCTAGACCAAAAAGCAATGACTGGTTGCCGTGGGAAAAATTGAAAAATTACTTTATATATAGTAAAATCAGAGTTAAATTTTTTAACATTTTCTAATGGTGGTGTGCCTCGTGATTTTTTTCATGAAACAAGTGCGCCTTTGCCCAAAAAAAGTTGAAAAACACTGCTCTAGACGACTAGTGGATGTCTATTGAACTTCTGTTCTGGTTTCTTGGGAAGGAGATTCCTTTTTTTTTTTTTTTTTTTTTTTTTTTTTGGTTACAGGTACAGCCAAATCTTCTGAGCTAACACCAGGTAATCCAGAGCACCGAATTAAAGGAAAGATCAAAGTTAAATATTTATTCAGAGAGCAACGCTATTTGCAAATCTGGAACGGATCTTTTGGTGTTTTCTATTTGCATACTTTAATTAATCCAAAAAATATTAAAACTAATCTTGCAAAGGAAAGGGTCAGAGTATTAATTAACTTGAGCTTCATTGCTTTTGTGTAATTTAGAAGTTCGGCACAAAGCAAGAAAGTAAGTTACTGTGACAGGTATAATTTCATGGATTAACAAAACTTCCAATGTTCTCCCTAATTTTACTGCTAACTTAAATTTTGACAAGTTACCTCACTTCAATTAAAACATTTTTTTCTCCCCAGGTGGAAAATTACATTTCCTTCCTTCTTTAACCTCAATATTTCTCTGTTAATGATTTGTTTTCCTTGTACGCACCTCTCAAATAGAACATGGGGTCATAACCACAGTAAATGGAAAAATCTAAACTAGAATGAAATAGCGCTCTTTTTATACAGCTCACCTGCATTTCCAATACAACAGAAGATGTTCTCATCGCAGTTAACGTTCCCTGCATCCTTATTGCCCCAACTCTGTAGGAAAAATTACTTTGAGCTGAATCACACTTTGTGTTTGTTGCTGCGTTTTGAATTTCTGGTGAAATTCCTTTTCCTACACAGCAGAAGCACAGTGATTCTGAGAGAAGAATAAGTTCCAGTTTCCCAGAGAGCCTGCTTTCCCATTAACTGGCTCATTTACTCTCCCTGAGACATCAGCAATATAAAAAATAAAATAAAATAACGTCTCATTACTTACAGTTGTGAGTTGATCGATAAGAACCTAAACAAACACTACTTCTAACAGACTTGAGAGAGAGAGCAAGGAACTCTCAGCAAAAAGGCGGGCCTCTCTTCCAATTCAGAGGTGGAAAGGAATGATTGGTTAGAGCTATTAGTGATTGGCAATCAGCCCAGCCCAGAAAGTTCCTCCCAGCCACACCGACTAGAGGCAGCATGAGAGGTTGTAAAAACCCCAGCAGTGTTAATATAGATTCTGGTGCAAAATCCAATAATCGAAGCGGCTAAGCTGACTGGAAACATATATTGGCCCCCAGAGAGTGCTGTGGTTCTATAGGACAGCATATAAGGGGGAAGGAAGGAAGGAAGGAAGGAAGGAAGGAAGGAAGGAAGGAAGGAAGGAAGGAAGGAAGGATCTGATGGTGGATGGAGAGAAGGAAGGAAGGAAGGAACTGCAAGAGAAAGAAAGAAAGAAAGAAAGAAAGAAAGAAAGAAAGAAAGAAAGAAAGAAAGAAAGAAAGAAAGAAAGAAAGAAAGAAAGAAAGAAAGAAAGGAGGGAGGGAGGGAGGGAGGGAGAATATCATCTTCAAGCAAAAATCTCTTCCAGTGCTTAATAGCCATGTTTGTTCTGGCACGTCAACAAACAGCCACACCAATGAAGCATTCATTCTTTCATCCACACACACACACACATGCCAATGAAGTATATACAGCAACAGCAGCTACAGACATCAGAGCTCAGGTTTCTTACCTGTTCTCCGAGTTCGGATCAATGCGTTCGCAGACGATGGTGGCCGTGGTTTGTGTCCTCCCGTTGTCTATATCTTGTTGCACTCCCCATTGGTCGGGATGGCTAACTCGGAGCTCAATGATCTTCAACCCCGGAGCCGCTTTAATCCTGCCAGGAAGACAATCAGACGTGGCTTTAGAGCGACACCACCATCGGTGGAAGAGGGAAGGGACATGTCAACATCCACAAAGGGGCCTGGAAGGGCCTTTCGCCACCGAATAGGCCCAGCAGTAGCTCACCAGCTTTATGATTGCACCTGGAAAGAATGGTAAGAATACACTTCGGTCTCAGCCAAGCCAAGGGCAAAGTGGCCCCTTTTGGAAAGGGTAGGTCAACATCAAACCCTGTCCCTAAAACTGCAACTATTGGTTAGCTCCATGGTGGAGGTCTCTTGGCAACAGAGCCCGAGGTGGAGAGTTCGATTCCCCACTGGGCCTCCTTGGCAGTGGGCTAGACTGGATGACCGGTTGGGTCCCTTCCAGCTCTGTAGTTTTGTGTCGATAATGATGACCAACTGAATTTCTTTGAGTGAAGGAGTTTCTATTCTATGCAGTGGGGTGACATCGCAGCTCTCCCTTGCCCGTGCACAGTTTTGCTCATTACTTACAGTTGTTTTGATAAAAACCTAAACAAACTGCAAGGAACTCTCAGCAAAAAGACAGAGGTGAGGAGTTCCTATTGAGGAGTTTATTGACACGTTTCATGACCAGCCTGAAGTCCAAGTGGTTTATTGGGTTCGTCTTCACTGGGGAATCCCTGACCCTCTCGGGTTCCAAATTCAGGACTCGTGGCTCAATCTGGCCCACTCCCTATCCTGACCTTGTTTGGCTCTCATGTTTTCCATACACTGTGCTTTCCTTTATCGGGTTTCACAGGCTCGCCATCTAGGAGACCTTAGAGACAAATAAGAACTACTGGGCATAGCTTCCCAAACCATGCTCCTCAGGGTAGCCTGAAAGTCCTCCAGCAGAAATCTGTCCTTCTGTGAGGTGGCTCTGATGTTATGGGACCAGCTCCCAGCTAAACTTTAGAAGAAAGTGTTCAATGTCGAAGTTGACTTTCCACTCCTTTTCCTGGTGTCAGAAAATTGTCCTTGGTGCTACTTCATAGCCGTGACTCAACTTCCAGATCAACTCACCTGGATGACTGAGAATCTGCACAGACATACTTCATATTTTATTAATGTTTTAATTTTCGTAAGGTCATTATTTAGCATGGTGGGCTTTACCTGTTGTTGTTAGCCACCCAGAATAGGGCTGTGCACTAATGGGACAGTATATTAGATAGATAGATAGATAGATAGATAGATAGATAGATAGATAGATAGATAGATAGATAGATAGATAGATAGATAGATAGATAGATAGATAGATAGATAGATAGATAGAAGTCATCCAAATCCAACAAAATATAAGCATGCTGTTATATTTTTGGCCGGGACCTTCTGGGTTATTTCAAAGTCCAGGATGCTGCCCTACCTAACTATTCAACTCAGATAAATGCTGACGCTCCCATCTGCTCGTGCCAACTGCCACATTTGGAGCCAGGAGGCGACATGGCCCGTTTCTTCTGCATCCAAGGACACTTGAGGATGTTATTTTTACCCGACTGGGCATCTGAAGAGAAAGTGCTGACGAGGCTCCTCTGTTTGGCTTGCCATTCAGTTCTGCCTTGTGGGGTGCGAGCCGAATTTCTCCTGGGTTTGCGGCCGAGCTGATGATCTGCAGTTGGCCTGATTCACTCACTGCCTAGCAGCAGGGGAGCCTTGCAACACACTGCCCATCCTGACCTGGGAATAGCATCTCCATCTCTCTAGACCAGTGGTGGTGAACCTTCAGCACTCCAGATGTTTTGGACCACAACTCCCAGAGTCCTTTCTCATTGGCAATACAGGCTTGGAATTCTGGGAGTTGTGGTCCAAAACATCTGGAGTGCCAAAGGTTCACCGCCACTGCTCTAGATGGCCATCAGGGTCTCAGCCTGGCCTCTGACACCTGACCATGCAAGGACACTCCTTTTGCATCCAACCTGGTGTCTAGTCTTAGGTGAGACCCTCTGGGAGGATAGTCAGATTTGGCGAAGCTTAAACAGCCACCTTTAGCAAGCCACGTGAAATGGTATCATTCCCTTTGGGGGCTTTAAAAACACCAGCAAAATCCCATCTTGTACAAATCAAACCCTATGCAGGATTACAAAATCACCAGTTAAGAACATCAATGCCACTATGGGCAGTCGAGACTAAAAACTAAATGATGTCATGAAAGGAAGTAGTAAACAGTGAGTGCAAACATGCCCTAAAAGAGGCCAGCGTAACACCAGTACTTGCAACCCTAACAAGAAAAGGTTCACTACCTCTTTGAGACATCCTTCCTAATCTTGACGTCCTTGAGTTTTGTCAAGTCCCACCATCCTACCCAGGCATGGAAGTGGGGACTAGTGGGAGCAATTCAGTGTAGACAAGTTGGACAGAAGGCTGCCTTAAATCTTCTCCCAATTAGGGAGAAGAGTCCAGATTGGTCCAGACTGGCAAAGATCTACATTGACTTCTTTGGCCTTTTTGTGGCAACCTACAAAGGGACTCAGGAGTCGAATTTATGAGGATCATCTCATTCCCGGAAATGCAACAGGAAGGAAACCAGGGTTTCTGGTGGAAGACAGTGACTGCAGTTTCTCCTCCAGAGGCGATGCAGGTGTGCTGACAAGCAGGACTGGTGAGGCTCAAATTCACCAAGACGTTGGTGAATCCCCTCATGGGTTTTAGTTCAAATGTACAGCAGCTACCTCGGTTGCAGAAACCAAGTTCTGAAATGGGTTCAGCACTATGGACAGCTCCCAGGCCACTCTAGTTCCCAGTTCTGAAATGAGTTCAGCACTATGGACAGCTCCCGGACCACTCTGGTTCCAAGTTCTGAAATGAGTTCAGCACTATGGACAGCTCCTGGACCACTCTGTTCCTTCCACACAGAGCAGCCTCAGCTACCTACCCCAGCCTCCACACACCTGCCCATCCAACACTGCAACACCCACATCAATATCCTCTCTCCCAGAGGCCGGCCTACCTTCCTTTTTCAAACTGTTCTCCTTGCTGCTATTTTTATATCACCGTTTGTCGATGGCAGGGTCTGACCTGCTCACGAACATGTCCATGAGGCCAGGATAACAGCCGAAATGAAAGCAGCGATTAGAAAAACGTGCCCCAGACCAACAGCCCTGGCTTCGGCAAACACAACGAGGAAAGGATAAAAGTGAATGAGTGATGGGAAGGCCATGAAAGAGAGGGGCTCTTAAGCCAGATGCAAACACAGAGAGGCCAGAGGATTTGCCTGCCTGGGTGCCCACGTCCCTCCGCAGCCGTCGCCATTCTGAAAGCCATTCTTACAGGCTCTGGAGGAGGTGGCTCTGTCCATGCTCAGAGAATGTCCAACCAGGGGGAATCCCACTAAATGTCAGGCATGGCTTGGTCTGCCACAAATACAGCAGGATAAAGACCTGCCGCTTTGCATTTCCCTTGGCCTGAAAATATTTAAAAGATTATAAATCCTGAAAATATAGATTTCTAAAGGTGACATTACTAGTAGTGGCCACTAAAGGGAGCCAGATATCGTGGTATGAATAGCATTTCCTATTATCCACTGTTTTCAGCATCTGCAGGGGCCTTGCAACCTAACCCCCATGGATACAGAGGTCCTACAGCAGTGATGGCGAACCTTCGGCACTCCAGATGTTTTGGACCACAACTCCCACAGTCCTTTGTCATTGGCAATCTAGGCTTGGAATTCTGGGAATTGTGGTCCAAAACATCTGGAGTGCTGAAGGTTCGCCACCACTGTCCTACAGTGTCTACAGAGATTTCTTAACTTCAGGGAATTCTCCTCCAGAAGCTGCACCTTTGGCGTGACTAACTATAAAACCACAGAAAGAAGAAAAAGGAGTGAGAAGACAAAGATGTCCTGTCTTGTCTCCCCCAGGGGCAGCGGAAAAGTCCCTTCCAACTTCTACGACTCTGCAACATGCAACACGGCAATGTCACAACAAGGTACACACACACAGCAAGAAAATCACCCTGTTTTTATTCTCCATTGCTTTCATTTAGAGGAGCAACAATAACAAGGAATCCTCTAATGAGTTCTTTAAAAGAACCAGAGGTATGTTAATCAACAGGCTCTGCCATGTTCAAAAAAAACATGTATTTTCCCTTCTGGAAGAGCACAGCAAAAAGCAACCCGCCCCTGACACAACAGCATTGACCCTTTATAATATATTCAGAGACGTGTTCTGCGAACATGCGCCTCTCCATCAGATATGGAGCCTTCCGGGACTGGATCATTTCGTCTTCCCAGCTTTGCAGGACATCTGCTGTCCCTCCGTCACTCCCTCCTCAGAGGGCGAATTCGTCTCTTTCCTTGTTAGTCCTGGGGATACATTTGCTCTGCCTTGTCCCTAAAGCTTACACAAGTGGAATTCCTGTAATTGTATTTTGTTAAAAAGGCAAATTTATTTGCCTGGAGGTGGGTGAGTTAGGAGAAGGCCCTCTGTCTCATGCATCAAGCCATTCACTGCCTTGAACTGAGACCGTTGGGTCTGAAACAGGATCGAGGAAAGGCTCTGGGGAAAAGATGTAGGCTATGTAGAGGTTGAGACAGACAGACAGACAGACAGACAGACAGACAGACAGACAGACAGACAGACAGACAGGCCCTTGAAGCATCCCTGCACCCCCAACCCAAGCCGTTCCTTAAAGAGATGTCCTAGCAAACCGAAAAAGCCGAGCTGATCCAGAAAACTCCACAATGGGTAGAAGCTTTTGTTTCCAAATGCTGGAATGCCTCTTTCCAAAGAATTCTGCGCAAGCTGTTCTGTCTTCCCGGGCAGAACGGTTGAGACCACAGAGCATGGGAGAGCCCCAGAAAGAGAAGAGTAGGCACAGGGCCTCCTCAGTGGTGGCCTCCCCCCCTCCAATCTTTGGAATGGCCTCCAGCCGAAGATTCGCCACGCCCATTCCACCCAGAATTCTGAAACGACTGCTGAAGACTCGGTTCTTTAGTCAGGCTTTTTTCTGGATGCAATCACTTGAAAGGGCAACGGTAGTTTCAGTGTTTAGTTTCCTCCCAGTTTTAAATGTGTGTGTTTATACTGTTATCTGGTATGATGGATGGATGGATGGATGGATGGATGGATGGATGGATGGATGGATGGGTGGGTGGGTGGGTGGGTGGATGGATGGATGGATGGATGGATGGATGGGTGGGTGGGTGGGTGGGTGGGTGGGTTTTAAATGGATGGATGGATGGGTGGGTTGGGTGGGTGGGTGGGTGGATGGATGGAATGGCAGGCAGGCAGGCAGGCAGGCAGGCAGACAGGCAGACAGACAGACAGGCAGACAGACAGACAGACAGACAGATGGATGGATGGATGGATGGATGGATGGATGGATGGATGGATGAAGGAAGGAAGGAAGGAAGGAAGGAAGGAAGGAAGGAAGGATCTGATAATAGATAGATAGATAGATAGATAGATAGATAGATAGATAGATAGATAGATAGATAGATAGATAGATAGATAGATAGATAGATAGATAGATAGATAGATAGATCTACAGTATGTTGTGGTTCAGCTTTTAAGACCCATTGTTGTCCACTTTGATACCTGTAGGACGGTTTCAAAGGACCTCCTCTAAGTTTGATCACACTTCATTTTAACGTTGTGTTCCTACTTCTAGGAAATGCATTCAATAGGTTTTTCAAGCAGCTGTTGGTCAGAGTATCAAGTTGGGAACTTCAGGATGTCCACATCAAGTCTCTGATGCAGGTGTTGCCAAATGGAAATTGGTTATTTGAGATCTCGTTAGTCAATGCTTTTACATTTCTGCTGACGGGTTTTTCTTCTTTGCGCCTGTTGTCATAAAAACCTTGTTTTTCAATTGGATTCAATCCCGTTGCATTTCCTTCTATCGTCATTATATATTTATTCTCATAGCCCTGAGCTGATAAAACAAGACAGAAACTGGCACTGGAAGATTAATCCATCACTGAAGCTAATATGATTACAGGGAAATCTCTTCTGAATTGCTTACCACAATTGTGTTGTGTTTAATGGGGCTTACTCCAGTGGGACTTCATCCCAGGAAAATGTGCTCACACTGCATGACTCCAGGTATGGGCAAAGAATCCACTCCAGGTTTTAGGTCAAACTTTACAGGAGCTACACCAAGGTGGTCAACCTGATCCTCGCCAAAAGTTTCAGCACCTTGGATAGCTGCTCTGGAGCTTGTACTAACACCTGTGATGGACCTCCTGCCCTCACGACATCGGAGTCACCAGCCTCCAAGGCCAAGCAGAGCTGATCCAGAGAGACTATCATGGCCTGATCTGATGGAGGCAGAACAGTAAGGGCTGGGAGAGTAAGAACAGACCAAACAAAATATTTCTTCACCTAGCATGTTGTTAGTCTGTGGAACTCCCTGCCACAGAATGTGGTGATGGCATTGGGCCTGGATGCCTTCAAAGGGGGATTGGACAGATTCCTGGAGGAAAAGTCCATCACAGGTGACAAACCATGATGGAGATGTGTCATCTCCAGGCGTAAAACCAGGGTACTTCAAGGACCAGATGCAGGGGAGTGGGATCAGGAGACAGATATCTAGTCTCGTGCGCTCCCAGAGGCATCTGGTGGGGCCACTGTGAGATACAGGAAGCTGGACTAGATGGGCCTTTGGCCTGATCCAGCAGGGCTCTTCTTATGTTCTTATGTTCTTATTCACTCCAACCAAGGCTGACAACATCAGAACGGGAAAGCATGCAGAGATGCAACAGGGAGACTCCTCTGAAATCAGTCGCTTGGCTCGCGCCGCTGTCTTTCACTCTTGATTTGTGGGTCCTGAGATATAACAGGAGGCTCCAAGTGCAGCAAAATGCTGAGCTATAATAATCAAAGAAAGCTGAGACCCAGGTTTTTGCCAGCTAGTTAAACAGGTGAGAGATGTCCTGTGGAAGTAGGGTGAAAATTGCACACGCATCGGACAGCCTCAATAAAATATAAATGCAGATCGCTCCGGCTCAGATTTATTACACCTTCAATGTCTAAATCAGGAGGGTTCTGTCCTATAGATTGAGACTGATCCGAAGTAATTTAATGGAAAGTTGGCCATTGAAACACATAATCACATTTCTAGAACAATGTAATTATACTGAGTGTAATGTGATTTCCTGCCACTGGGTTTAAAAAGTGTGGCGCTCACCACATCCGTTGCTTTTTACATCAAACATGACAAGCCCAGCAAAATTAGTTTTAGAGAACCCGGTGCAGCATTCAATTAAACAAAAAAAAGACATTAAGACTTCAAGATAGGAGCAGCAAAGTGGGGAAAGGACTTTGCTGAAGACATGATGGGGTCAGCGGTGATCATAAGAAAATATAAAGAACAGCCTTGCTGGAACAGGCTGTAGCCCATCCAGTCCAGCATTCTGTCTCACACAGCGGCTCACCGTTTGCTTCAGGGTATCCCCAAGCAGATATTTTCACCTGCTTACAATTCCCCACAAATGGCATTGAGAGAGATCCTGACTCTCTCTCCAACCTGGAGGTTGTCCTTAGGCATCCATCATGATAGCCATTGATACCCTTGTTCTCCATGAACTTGTCCAATCCTTTCTTAAAGCTGTCAAAGCGGACAGCTGTCCCCATTTCTTCTGGCAGGGAGTTCCACAGACCAGCGATCCTCTGGGTGAAAAAGGACTTCATCTTATTTGTTTGAGACCTAGCACCCCAAAGTTTCATGGAGTACCCCCTAGTTCTAGCGGTGTGCGATAGGGATTGTTATTATTGCCATTGTTGTAAACCACCTGGAGTTCCTCCAGAAGACGGGTGGTATATAAATATTTAAATAAATAAATAAATAAATAAATAAATAAATAAATAAATAAATAAATAAATAAATAAAACAGCTTTTTCCTTGTCCACGCTATGTAAGATTTTATAAATTTCAATCATGCAGCGGCATCCGTAAGATGAGAAAGAAGAAATAATTATGGTCTGGATCTCGTCTGATCAGCCGGGGGGGTGCTAAGGGTTTTCACCATGCTCTGAAGGGAGTGTCACTCCCCAGGACAGTGTAAACCTAGCGCCATCTTCCCAATCGGTCTACCACAATCTGGCAGATTTCTACTGTTTAGAAACCCACTTTTTGCCCTCAGGGGGATCTGATGGGATCCTTGATTCAAAGCTCAGTCAGTGGTGCCACCCAGAGTGGCCTTCATTGCCAGATGGTGCGGTATAAAAGTCTAATTAATTAGTTAGTTAGTTAATTATGGAATTAATCCCATTGATTCAGTGGGTCTTCTCTATGTGGGACTGTAGTAAAACTCCGTTAGCCCCCCACTCGTAGATGCCAAAAAGTGTGGCTATAGAAATCCTATAGTCTTTGGTTCCCCCTAGTGACCGGTTCCATTATTACACCTTAGAAACACGTATTTATGGCCAGAAGGGTTATTTAATATTTTCTGGATGCAGTGTTTATCCCACAAATACAGGTCCTATTGTAGTGACTGGACGGAGGCCTTGATCTCCTAGCCATTACCAGGACAGAGCGCCCCATGAGAGCAATGGCACAGCTTTGTTTATTTATTTCTCTGAATGGCATTTCAACTGTAATCTTCTCCTACCTTTTTTCTTTTTTTAAAACCATCCCGGTTGCTCAAGTGCTGAGATGCAGCACGTGTCAAAAGCGGTTTTATAGGTAAGCTGCCGACAAAATGAAGACAGCCCGTGCCTCCGTCAGTCTACGGCCGAGAGGGTGAACCTTTTAGAGACCGAGTGCCCAAATTGCAATTCAAAACCCACTAATTATTTGCAAAATGCCAATACAGCCATTTAACCTGAATCCAGGTGGCTGTGAAGGGGCGATGTCGAGTGTCCACAGAAAGGGCTCCGAGGGCCACCTTTGGCACCCGTGCCATAGGTTCGCCAACACTGGTCTATGGGTTCGTTCTTTTTCCCCCTGCTGGGGCATGAAGGCTTACATCCGATCTGCTTTCCTTAGACAAGGGAAGGGGACATACTGGTGATTCAGGTAGGAAGAACAGGTATTGCAAGGCCAGGGGTTGTATTTTATTTCTTTGCTTTTTGCCAAGCCCTAAAAGCAATTCTCAAGATTGACTTCCTAAACATAGACTTAGAGGGAGACACTTTGGGAGCTGGTTCAGAAAGGGTCGGCCTTCCCTCCCCTTCCGCCACTAAACCATTTTCAAAAGCAAACTCACAAAACGAGTTTCCAGCCCAGCAATTACCAAGGAGCCCAAATGTCCTGGAAATCCTTTGATAGAAATATGAATGATTAATGTGGCAATGCTGGTAATAAAGCAGAACTTATGTAAGCACCTGTCCTTCTCCGGATTTGCCTCTGGTGAAGTGCAGGTCCACACAACTGAGAGCAAACTGTTGTAACCGAAAGCGAGAAGCTGACTTCTCCTCAAATGGAAATGGCATGTTTCTAGTCCACATGGTTTCAGGGATATGGATGGGAAGAGCCCAGGGAGGGCTTTCTGAAGCCCCCAGAGTCTGAGAAGGGACCAAATAAAGATTTCCAGTGACCAGACAGTGGGGGTTCGAGAACCCCTATACCTCCACAATCCCCTCCAAGTTTAGTACAGTAGGACCCCCATATCCACTGATTCAGTTACCCACGGTTGGCAGAGGAAAAGATAAATAATTCAGGAGCCGCAAAGCAAGCTACTGTCACAAAGAGCAGCTGTAAAGCAAGCTACTGTCATAAAACAGCAGCTGTAAAGCAAGCGACTGTTGCAAAACAGCAGCTGTAAAGCAAGTTACTATTACAAAACAGCAGTTTGGGGGACATTTTGGCGTTCTCTCTGATCCACGGTTTTCATTATCCACGGGAAGACTTGGAAACAATCCCCAGCGGATGCTGGGGTCCTACTGTATTCTTTGTTCCAAAATGGTTAAGGTGAGACAGAGTAGCTTGAGATGTTGCTGGAAGATTGGTCAAGGAGGTGCATGGAACTAACACAGAGACCCTGGTGAGCTAGAGGAGGTAAGGGAAGCCAGCGCTTGTGCGGCCGCCTTTACAAACCAGGACGAACCGGCTCGTGCCCATCTCCAGTCAGCAGGCCTCCGTAAGAAAAGGGACTGGCAAAAGGTCAGCTCCCCAATATGTCCTGGGCAGGTAATAAATGAACCGGGAGTCCCAGTCTCGTCTAGACAACTCGGCAGCTTGCCCCTTGCCCGGTCCAGGCTGAGACAACAAGCTGTCTCCGACGTCATTCATCACTGCAAACTTTTGAGTGGAAGCTACACAGCGGGGAACAAAGGAGGCACCGTTCATCAAACAGAAGGCACCGAACTGCCTTCTGATCTATGCTCATACTTGGTCGGAGCACACGATTTCTGAAGGCCAGGCCAAGAAGGGCCCTGCAGACGGCGAGCAAAGCCTGCATGTGATGGATTGGAGGAGAAGCCAAGGGAACAGTCTTTCATTCCAGCAATATTGGTTTCCAGGGAGGGCTCTGAAGAACGGACTGGGTGGCAAGATACAGGGAGGTAAATACTCCTCTTGCTCTCACGCTTCTGAAGGAGACTGGTGCTGAAATGTTCACTTCACCCATAGGGCAGCGAGAGATTTTCCTTGAGAACTCTAGCGGCTGAGGGAGGGAAAGGATTTTTGCACACACTGGCGTAGGCGGCGCCAAACGATGACCGCCCCTGCCTCGTGGCGAGGGTGGCTGGCATTTAAAAGCACCAAACGGGGTGGTTGCATCTTTCTGATCAATCAGGCAGGCCATTTCTGCCTGCTATGCATTGGTGGGAGCCTTTCCCTGGCGAGCAAAAGAGACAATGATTTTGCTACAAATCCACAAATCGCAGCAGCCTTGAACACAACCCATTCTCCAGCTGGAGAGAAGGACTCTGACTGAGCCTAACAAATTCTTAAGAGGTTGTCTCAGCCACCCAGGGTATGCCTGTTCCACCAGGGTGAACTAATTTCACCAATATTCTTCCCATAACTATCAAGAACTGAGGATTCATTTTGTTGGACTTTTTGCCAACTTGCATGCTGCCTTCATCAGTTTGGCTGGTAGGGACCTTTCTGAGCTGGAGTGACCGTCAAGCCTGTCCAGCACTGGCCAACTCTTCCTTCTCACCTTTAATTTCAAAGAGAGTCCCCCCCCCCGATCTCCTTGGGAGCTTTTCCCCTCTCTGTTGCCTGTTGGAAGCCATTTGAGGCCTGCGGCTGAAAGTCAGTCAGCCATGTTGGTCAGTTTGACGTTCGACTTCTTCTCTTGCCAGTGAGGCAGCTTTTCAAACCATACCAGCTCACTTGGAGAAAGCGAAATGCCGGCGATGGCATCGGAAGCAAGAGAAGAGAAGCATCTAGACCAGTGGTGGCGAACCTTCAGCCCTCCAGATGTTTTGGACCACAACTCCCAGAATCCCAAGCCTAGATTGCCAATGATAAAGGACTGTGGGAGTTGTGGTCCAAAACATCTGGAATGCCAAAGGTTCGCCACCACTGGTCTAGACTCTAACGCAGGCATGTCCAAACTTTGGCCCTCCTGATGATTTGGACCACAACTCCCAGAATTCCGAGCCTAGATTGCCAATGACAAAGGACTGTGGGAGTTGCGGTCCAAAACATCTGGAGGGCCAAAGTTTGGACGTGCCTGCTCTAAAGGGACAAGAAGCCTCTTGGGGGAGACAGGGTCCTTCTGCTCACGACCTGGGTTCAATCCCTGGTAGCAGGCTCAAGGTTCACTCGGCCTTCCATCCTTCTGAGGTCGGTAAAATGAGTACCCAGCTTGCTGGGGGGGCAATGTGTAGCCTGCACACTGTAATTAACAATTGTAAACCGCCCAGAGACTACTTGTAGTGGTATGGGGCGGTATATAAGCAGAACACTTTGCATAATTTTAAAATCTCAGCCTATCTTGCTAAGCTTCCTTGATTGATATAGATTTCTTTGGGTTTTTAGATTGCTGTGTTTATATCTAGATATCACTTAAGCTGCTTGTTTAGTTGCAAGCTGCCCCCAGTGGCCTTAGTAGCCAGATGGGTAGCAAGTAAATAAATAAATATAAGTAAATAAATAAACTTGTTTGTTCATTCATTCATTTGTAATTCTATCCTACCCATCTGGCCCAACAGTCACTCCAGATAACTAACAACAAAAGCACAGTAATAAATAAGTCAACATAATTTTTTAAAAAATAACATGTCAACACATATCACACAATTATCAGCAATCAAATCAGAAAATAAAAGACCAAAAACACATATGCAAAAATATTATGCAAAATGGTCCATAAAATTAGAATAAATAAATAAATAAATAAATAAATAAATAAATAAATAAATAAATAAATAAATAAATAAATAAATAAATAAACTTTGCAAGAGACAAGCCAAAGTTCAAAGAAAAGATAAACTCAGATCATTTGCTGCAAGGTGGCTGGTTTCATTCCTGGCGGATCAAGCTGGGACCAAGATGCATCCCCTGCCTGGAAAACTGAACAGATATTAGAAGTCAGTTTCGACCATCGGGGGAGAGGTGGTCTCATGATCTGACAGTACAGCGACAGCTTCCCCCAGGATCTTTGGTGTAATGGTAACTGGATTTCCTGGGAGATCAAAATGACTTTTCTGACCCACGATGAGGGACAGTATCATCTCATACATAGCTCTGTGTTCATTTGGCTTTAAGAAGAGTGGGTCGGCCGAGTTATTTCCCTTGGGTTAGACCTCTTTCCTAGATGAATGAAGTCTCAGGAAGGTCCCTCACTCCTTCTAAGCATATGGTGTCATATCGCAGCCTGCAAGAATTGCCTGCTAACAAGAAAGGAAGGCATTAACAGTCAACATGGGGCGGGGGGAATGTCCGCAAGGTTTACACATTAAAGAACACAACTCTGAGGTTGTCAGCAAGTCCCTTGGGGGCCATGTTGACCCAGCATCCTTCTCTTCGCACCGGGTGGTCTTAATTTATCACGGGCACCGCTGAATTCTCCATCTCCCCCGTAGAGTAGCAACAGTAGATCTCTCGGGGGGCGGGGAGGCCACATCGTTGCTATGTTTTCCCTCCCAGGCAGCACATCAACTCAAGTTCCCTTGACAGAGAGTGTCCATTTCATATCTCCCTGGGGTCTAGCGTCAGTCACGCTCGCTCTGGAGTGAGGAAATTGGATTTGTCAACTTGTGATCCCCTCGGTGATCGATAATTACCTGTAATTAAGCCCCACTTGAGCGTGGCAGGGAAGATAGCTGGGATGAGGAATGGAGAGAGGAAAGGAGAAAGAGAGAGTGTGGCGTTCAACTTGAACGAGAGAAGATCTATGTAAGTGGGGGGAAAGACAATGTTTGCCACTCCAGATGGCCAACTTCAGGGAGGAAGGCCTTTAGTTGTCCCAACGAGAGCAAAGGCAGTGGCTGAATCGTCAGCCAACACGTCCACAAATCTCAACCACTGGATGGATGTGCTCTGGATGGGGTGGACAGTTGGATTGGACTGAGGCCCTGGACACTTGGAGAAGGGTTGTGCTCACAGAATAATTCAGCAAATGTCCTCTAGGAGATAATTGGTCCAGATGCTACCTCTGGACTTCTGATCTAGCAAAGAGTGCATCTTTGTAGTACGTTCATGGCCAAGGCAAGGTCTGGACCAGGAGTCCACCTTATACTTTCCTTCCCCAGGATGAAAGAGAAAGCACTTTCTCGAAAGACATGTCGCACGGGAAAAAGAAGACACCACGTGAGGTCCTACCAAGGAGAAGATCCCTACCTCCTGCTGTTGAGTCCTACTTCCCACCCAGTGACTTTTCCATAACAGCTAATGCTGCTAGAGAAGATGAAGACCTGGAAACTCAACAGTGTAGTTTAGGTCTGTAGTCCTATGTCCCAACAGCTATCTTCTAGGTTCTTCTAGGTTCTTCTAATTTCACCAATATTCTTCCCATAACTATCAAGAACTGAGGATTCATTTTGTTGGACTTTTTGCCAACTTGCATGCTGCCTTCATCAGTTTGGCTGGTAGGGACCTTTCTGAGCTGGAGTGACCGTCAAGCCTGTCCAGCACTGGCCAACTCTTCCTTCCCACCTTTAATTTCAAAGAGAGCCCCCCCTACTTCCCACCCAGTGACTTTTCCATAACAGCTAATGCTGCTAGAGAAGATGAAGACCTGGAAACTCAACAGTGTAGTTTAGGTCTGTAGTCCTATGTCCCAACAGCTATCTTCTAGGTATTGTGGACTTCTCCTCCCAAAAGTACTAGTGAGTTTGGTGGACGGTCAGAGTTTTAGGGTGTTGAAGCCAAACTCCTGTAGGGTCAAAGGCTGAATTACCATTGTTAGGTTCCCACTGGTGACAGTAAACCATACTCAACTCGACTGAGATTGTCTTGCAGCTGAAGAGCTGGAAATGACTATATGATTCATCAAGTCTTTTCCTGTCCCCACCAATTCTTCCCGGCACTTTTCTAGTCAGTTTTATCTTCTCACGGTACATCCAAAGTGGGACACACACACCCCTCGGCAGCTGTGTGACCTACCAAAGGGAGAGAAAAATAAACACCCTTCCGTCCTCGTAATGTATGCCAGACGCACCAAAACACTTGTTCACTACATCGCAAAGCCTGCTTTCTGCACAGCGCCTTGTAAAGCAATTTTTTGAAAGCATTTCAATTAGTTAAACATATTACCGCACAGGGGGAAAAAAGGCCTTGAGGGCACAATGGTAGCTTACCAATGCTGCGTGTGTGTGTGTGTGTGTGTGTGTGTGTGTGTGTGTGTGTGTGTGTGTGTGTGTGTGTGTGTGTGTGTGTGTGTGTGTGTGTGTGTGTGATTGTGTGTGTGTGTGCTGTGTATCAATCCTGCTGCTGAAGAGACAGTTTCTACCGTCTTACTCCACACCCGCTATAAAAATCGGCTTCCGTGTTCAACACTCTCTCTTTAAATAATAAAAACGTTCCACGGCATACATCAGCATACCTTGTGGGCACGATTATAAATCTCCATTTGCCAAATAAGGACGAGGCGGTGGAAGACACCGTGGCGAGTGAGGGGCCGTTGATAAAAACAAATGTATCCTTTCAGAACCGGTTCCGTGTGGATGCTGGCATTTTAGAAGACGGTGCATGACAAACACACTGGCACAACCAAAGGCAGGAGCAGTGGGGAATTGTGTTTATTTTCCAGAAGGAGACTACAGGACCATTGGTGGAATGATCTCTTTTTTCCCCTCGGGCAGCATAATGTGTTGGGTGGCAGAGACGGCAACACAGGCTCACATGGGAGTGGGGGGTGGGTAATTGTGTTGGGAGGGGGAGGGGGTTTGCACTTTCACAACACACCCTGCAAGGGAGTTCAAAAAGGCCGGCTGGGAAGTGTGCCAGCAACCCAAACCCGCTCTCGGAGTCGCCGTGTCAAGCAGGCGCCGGCTGTTGGCAAAGCTAACGGCCCTTGGTTGCTCTTCCAAGCCGAGGCTGTTCCAAAAACATGGGGCTGACCAAAAGGGACCGGACGTCACACAACGTGGAAAATCTGTCTTGCTCCCAACCGCCAAGGAAGACAGCAAGGGGGGTGGGGGGGGACTGAAGGTGAGATTCAACACACAGTAGCTTTCTATAGGTCCAAAGAAGGCCCATTGAATATATGGGTAGTGGGAGTGAACCTCTCCACTGATCCCATAGACTAAAATGGGCCTACCCTGATTGAGGCTTAACATAATGAGGGGCAGTAGAGTCACGGATTGTAACAAAGAAGCTGACTCACTAAATCCTCATAGATTCAACAGTTCGGCTTGGGTGCAACCAACAACGTGAAGCAACTAAGGATGGGCAGGAAACGAAAAACGACATGCTGTTTCATCATTACGTTACGTAATGAAACGAAACGAGGAAGCAGCATTTCGTTATAGACGAAACGAAACGGTCATTTTTTCCATTGAAAGGAATCATTTTGTTCAATTGATTTGGGCCAATGGTCACCAACTCAACTTGACAAACTCATCACTTACTGAAGGCAACACTTTTTGAGGGTTTTCCACATGGAGAAGACCCAGTCTTACAATTCCCTTCCTCCAGGGGGCGCCCCGGGACAGTGCAGTTGCCCAAGGCTACACAGGCTGGCTCTTTTCCCAGGAAGCACAGCAAGGAATTGAACTCCCGACCTCTGGCTCCAACTTGGCATGTCCAAACTTCAGCCCTCCTGATGTTTTGGACCACAACTCCCACAATCCTTTGTCATTGGCAATCTAAGGTTAGAATTCTGGGAGTTGTGATCCAAAACATCAGGAGACCCAAACTTTGGACATGCCCTAAACCAGGCACGTCCAAACCTCAGCCCTCCAGATGTTTTGGACCACAACTACCACAGTCCTTTGCCAATGGAAATATAGGCTTGGAATTCTGGGAGTTGTGGTCCAAAACACCAGGAGGGCAGAACTTTGGACATACCTGCCCTAAACCACTGAACTATCCAACTTATACCTGGCTTACTTTTTGTTATCAAAGAATCCAGCCTCCATATTCGTCAACATTTATTTTTTGGTCAATACAGTATACAGGAGATTTGTCTGGCTGAGGCCACATCATCTCCTCTACACCCCTGCAGGGTAGGCTGAGCCAAGAGGGAGAGCAGGCGGGCCACGGGCACCCAGAAAGCTCCATGGCTGAACGATGCGGCTGATATGAGCAAGAAATAGTTAACATATTGTGGTTGGGTGTTTTTTTCTTTTCAGCTTCAGGTTTTTTTTCCTTTCTTCTCAGACAAGAGACAACCTCATAAGAATTCCTATCTTCTCTGCATTGTTAATAAGATATTTGCTCTTCATCCTTTTTTATTTAAATCACTACAAAACAATCCATAAAGAATTATTCTTTTTAAAGGGGGAGGGGGAGAAACAGCATACCATCTGGGTCACTACCGACCTCTCATTATTAAAAATAAAGAGAGGACGTGTCAACATGTTATATTCACGGCAAAGTCTGGTTGCTGTTTTTCCGCCTTGCCCCTCCGTCTACACATATTTATCCTGTCAACCCCCTCCTTGTGCATGTTTATGAATATTAATTTCCAATATCACACCTTCTGTTCACCTGAGACATACGAAATTATGCAGGGCATGAGTAAAGTGGATCGAGGGACGCTCTTCTCCCTCTCACAGAATACCAGAACTAGGGGACATCCACTCAAATTGAGGGCTGGGAGAGTGAGAACAGAGGAAAGAAAATACTTCTTTACCCAGCATGTTGTTAGTCTGTGGAACTCCCTGCCACAGGATGTGGCGATGGCATCTGGCCTGGATGCCTTCAGAAGGGGATTGGACAGATTCCTGGAGGAAAAGTCCATCGCAGGTGAGAAACCATGATGGAGATGTATCATCTCCAAGCTTAAAACCAGGGTACTTCAAGGGCCAGATGCAGGGGAGTGGTATCAGGAGACAGAGATCTAGTCTCGTGCGTTCCCAGAGGCATTTGGTGGGGCCACTGTGAGATACAGGAAGCTGAAGTAGATGGGCCTTTGGCCTGATCCAGCACAGCTCTTCTTATGTTCTTATGAAACCTCTGTGTTCATTAAGATATCCTTTTGCCATGCCTCGCAAAAAAAAAAAAAAAAAACTCACTTTCTACCCCCTCTCCTGAAGTTAGTTTGTCTCTTCCCTCTAATGGAGTTAAATACTCTCTGTATCTCACAAGCAAAATCATGAATTATCCTCTTAACACAGAAAACCATTACACTGAAGGCTTTATGTCATACTTCTGGTGTCAATGCAAAGTGGACAATCCCCCATGGAGACCCTCCTGGAAAACACTAACCCTGCGTCTTCCCCCACTGCTGCTGGTACCACCTGCCAACCCTCCTGGGGAAAAGAGGGGGTCTCATTTACATTTTTATAGTTTCCTCTTCCCCCCCCTCCCCACTCACTCTCTCATCCCGTATGCATGTCGCCATAAATTTTTTATAACTCCTGAGCGGATGTGGCCACAGAGGGCTCACCCACCATGACCGCATGTTCATTAACAGCGCAAATATTTGACGACTGTTCTGGGCGCCACGGAGCCCCCTCATTTCCTCGCCGGCGTGCTTTTGTGGGGGGGCGAGCTGGGTTTTCCCCACACGTTCCCTTGTGGGAGCATCATTTTCCTCCGGAAACATTTCGACAGCAGCAAGAGTTTTGCAAAGGAAGCGATCCCGCTGACGACGAATCGCTCAGGCTGCCCTTCCAGATCACACGTGTTGTCGCTGTGGTTGGGCGCCGCCAAGTTGGAGCTGTCTTACACCAACCGTAAGAGGGCATCCGAGGCAAGTGAAATATTTATAGCAGGCCTGCACAACAGGTAGACCGTGGGCTACCGGTAGCCCGCGAAGGGTTCAAAAGTAGCCCGCCGTTCATCAATTTAAAAAGTGAGGGGATAAGTTCTCCACCCCTCTCTCCCCCATCCCAAGGACCACCACTGCCCCAGCAAAGTTCTGGTTCTGCCAGCCCACAGTCTCAGCTGAGTGGGGCAGTTCAAGGGCCATGGCGCATTGAAATCTGTTCCCTCCAGAACAGATTAATTGGTTTCCAATGCATTCCTATGGGAAACCGCTGCTCTACTTACAATTTTTTTTTACTTATGAGCATGGGCTCGGAATGGATAAAATTCCTAAGTAGAGGTTTTAATGTAGTAGCCCTCAGGCACTTTGGGCCAGAAAAGATAGACCTCGGCCTGTTCAAAGTTGAACAGCCCTGATTTATAGAATGGTTTGGCCAATTCCTCAGCTCCAGTGAGCATCCATGGCTGAGCGGAGATTCGAACTCAGGCCTCTAGAACCCTCATCCGTCCCTGTACCAATTACAACCAAACTGAGCATCCCTGGAGACACATATTTGGGGGACAACATCCTGGGAGTTGCGGTCCAAAACATCTGGAGTGCCAAAGGTTCGCCACCACACTGACAGGCTCCAAACTGGAATTCTGTTCCCTTCACAAGTTTCCTGCCCTGAAAACCAGAACTCAGCTCCAACTGATCACCCTCTGAATAGTCTTTGAGCTCTTATCTCTAATTATTGATTATTAGGGACCTCAGCCACAGACGATACGGAATCTAGGTGGGCTGAATTTGGCCTGCGGATCCCTGCCGTAGACGGTCCAAATTGAGACCATTCCCCCATCACCACGAACTGCAAAACTTCAGCATGATGATACCATGTACCTGTCCTGCTGAATTAAGATATAATCCTGCCCCCCTGCCCCACTCTCGGCAGCAAGGAAAAGCAATAAATGTCCGCCGAGATTGATTAAGGCCCTCTGTTTTGCTTTGGCCACTAATCAATCTTAAAAGCCGTTTATTGAGAAACTGCTACAAAGCCATAGATTATTCCTATTATAAAAGGTGGAGGGGGCAAGATCGACCACACACATAACAAAAAAGGAGGAAAAAGGGGGAGAGAAGGAGGCAAAAGGGGAGTGAATAAATTCCCTTAGCAGGAAAATGCTTCCTTTTTTTTTAGACTGCCACCTTACTCAGCAAATAAACATCCCCTTCGGAATATTTAGTTGCTGAATATGTTTTCTACTCTTACTATTTCTCTTTCAGCACATGAATATTCTTTTCTCTAGTGGTGAACCCGTATTGATGAAGGTGGTGTGACTAAACATCAGACTTCGAGCAGAAGGACATTGCTTGAGGTGTTTCTCCCCTTCTGCAAGGGAGTTTCTATGAGGTCATTGAGTTACACTGGTGGGGGGCGGGACAAAGAGGGGCATAAGCCTGATTGGTTGGTTGGTTGGTTGGTTTACTCTAAAGCAGTGACGGCCAAACATTGGCCCTCCAGATGTTTTGGACCACCACTCCCACAGTCCTTTGTCATTGGCAACACAGGCTTGAAATTCTGGGAGTGGTGGTCCAAAACATCTGGAGAGCCTAAGTTTGGCCAACACTGCTCTAAAGGCCCTGGAGGAGGCGGGGCAGGGAAGCCAGGCCACTGCCTCTGATTGGGCACCTGACAGAGGAGGTGGGGCCTTTGAAGTGCGGAACACCTGTTTGGCCACACAAAAAAGCGGCCCGAACTGCCGAACTGTCTGTCCGTGCCCATCTCTCATGCAAACACCATCTGGAGCAACGGGCCTGATCCTATAGCTTTCTTTCTCCTTGAACCCCAAGGCAGAATGGACCACCCTTCAAACTGGCAGCGGTTCTCGCCAAGAATGATCGATTTTCGGATTATCAGGTGCAGAACAAAAGTGGAGGGGAAGGAAAAATAAAGAAGACAAACGTTGTGGCACCTTCAAAGACTAACTGCTATATTTTAGGGTCAACCTTCATGGGAAGTCCCACTTTCTCAAACATTCTGAGTCCTATTCCTGCTGGCCCCATCACGCATGCATGCAGAGGAAATCGTCAGCAGGACCATAAAGCAAATAAAATGCCACCATCCTTTATTTTTATCCCATTCTCCCACATTTGCACTCAGAACAGTTTACATTAAAAATACATTCTGGGTAAGGAACACACAGAATAGTGCCCATCTGACTGATGGCAGCCCCAGGGGTCTCTTGAAGGCCAACTCCAGCATCGGAGCACTCGCTGTCTCCAAGATCGCAGCTCCCATTGTTGTACTGCTCTAACCGTTGGGAATCTTACTTGGAAGCCTGCGCAGGTGCTAGTTTTGGGAGCAGGACATGATCCAGGAGCACAAAGACATCGCCAAACAAGGTCGGACGTAAATAAATAGAGATTATCGACCTCTCTCCGGCTCCCTTTTATCATATGTTGCTTTGAGCTTCCTTTCTTCCTTCCTTTCTTTCCGCGGAGAGGCCAAGCACAGGTAAACAAATAAAATATCATCTCTCCAAACATGGCGAGGCTCGTTGCGCTAAAGCGAGGCGCAGCGTGTCTCTCTTGAAGTTGCCTGTCGTAACTCCTTCCTTCCCCAGCGTCGAGCGATTTTCTCAGCAGGAGACGCTTTCCAATTACCTATTGGCCTTTTCGTTGCTCTCCCTTCCTAAAGCCCAGCTTGGCTTTCTCACCGTGTTGTGCAGCTCTAAACCCAGACGCTCCCTTGGGATGGCACGGGATCCTATAAAAAGCACAAGACTGTGGCTGGAAGAATCGTCTCTGCGTTCAGGAACACGTGATATTTAAAATGATCCTTGAATAACAGACATCTTCCATCTCGATTAACGCTCAGGGCTAATGGACCCACAATGTCACCTAATTAACTGGGAAAGGCCGAGATATCGGTGTCAATCTCGTGCCCGGTATTGAACGCCTGGCTGAAATTCTCCTTGGTTACGCAACAGAAACTAGGAGAATAGCTTCAAATTCCTCCGAGAGTACACCCCTTTCTCATTCACCTGCCCTGAAGCATTTGTAGGAGAAAGAATTAAAATTATTTCATGGCTTACCATTGTGAAGAACAAACTAACCCATCTTCTTCCCGCAAACCCAAGAGAGGAGAAGGGAAACCTCAGCAAGGAGGCAGAGCTCTCTTTGAATTCAGAGGCAGGAAGGAGTGATTGGTTGGTGCTGGATGAGACTGACAGTCAGCCCAGCTCAGAAAGCTCCCTCCCACCAAACAAACTAAAGGCAGCATGCAAAGTTGTTAAAACTCCAACACTGTCCTGAATGGATACTTTTATGATGCATGTACTTAGGCTTTAGTATAATTGTCTCAGTGAGAATTCTGGTTGCATTTCCTCCCCTTTCCTTGTACGATAAAAGAGGTCAGACGCGACGGAAAATTAAACCAGGAGAGATACCAGAAAGAGCAAAATGTAGCAATCGGGGTCGGAGAACGTCTCCCATCTCCCAGCCCATTCTGAGGTTGCAAGAGCTGTCATTCTCTAGCGGAGAATTTCAAAGGAAGACTCAAGCGTGAAATAGCTGAATTAGAACTAATAACCAAGTTGGACTCCATTCATTTGAATCTGAATGGAGACAGTGGTTTCAAATCCGGCTACAGGTGTTAATTTACTTAGCTGGCGCTAACGCAATTATGTTTCTTCCGATTGCAGCAACAGCAAAAGGTCGTTTGGCTTATTCTGCATACCTCCCGTCTCTAATTGAGCGGTCACAGGGTTTTAAAACAGGGCTAGCTTAGCCTGTTTCCCCCTCTGCCTGTATCTTCGCAGGCACCTGCCAAACTGTGTCATTCAGCGCTGCAACACCGTGGTTGCACATTATAGCTTGTGCACATTGCTGTTTGCTGCTCAGGATCAGCCCGTGAGCCAGCTTCTGCCTATCTGCATAGCCCCACCCCTTTAGCCTTATAAGTTCCATCCCAGTATTTGCATAGCCCCACCTTAAAACAGGGAGAGATGCATGCACTAGACCAGTGGTTCTCAACCCTGTGGGTCCCCAGATGTTCCTGGACTGCAACTCCCAGAAATCCCTTCCAGCACAGTGAGTGGTGGAGGCTTCTGGGAGTTGCAGTCCAGGAACATCTGGGGACCCACAGGTTGAGAACCACTGCACTAGAACCAAGAATGATAAGAAGGAACATAGGGTACTGAAAAATCAAACCAAAGAATGCTTCCTTTGGCTTTCCACCCTATAAGTCTGGATTTTGGTACAGAAATGGATCATGGATTCAGAACCCTACTTACAACTGAGATCCACAAAACACTGGTTCCTGACCAGTGCTGCTTTGGTGACCATATAATAATGTAATACATTGGTACCTTGTATGAAGGAATTTATTCATTCCAAATGAAATTCTGTTCAGTATATTTTCCTTTGTTCATATTTCCCATAGGAAGGCATTGAAAAGGGATGAATCCCTCATCACAACCATTTTTCTATTGGCCGGATTCGCTCCATAGGTGATTCTGTTAAGCAATTTCCCCCTATCTCCAGAAATGTTTTCCTTTAAGCGGATTTTCTGTTAAACAAACCCCTTGTTAGATGAGGCTCCACTGTAATTATCTTAGAGCTGCAGAGATAGAACGGACCCTATGGATCATCAAGTCCAGACCCTTTCAAGGAGCCCCAGTGGGGAATCGAACTCTCAACCAAACCATTGAGCTCTCCAGCAGCCCATCATGGTTTGGATGAAGGCCAGCACCTTGGCAACAGTGCCCATTTTCTGAGAATACCACCAGGCAAACTCACCTTAGTGTAAACTGTTCTATGAAAGAGCCACTGGCGAGGGATACACGTGCCATCACCAGGCCCCCTTCCTTGACCGGGCTGATAGGTAAACAAAGCAGAAGGTTGTCATCCAGGTTCAAGACGGACTTCTTCAGCTCATTTTGGGTTGGATACAGGATGACGCTTCCAATCCGCTCCATCGACACCAACGGGAGCTGCGTCTCCTCCTGCCCACTCGGGCGAACAACGCTTTCCAAGGTGGGGCCACCTGAAGAACAATCTCCTTCTGCAATGTACACCCAATAGAACAGTTCCACGGGGATCCCTTCCAAAGAGTCCGCCATCGGCTGAAACTCGGGCGGCGAGGGCGGCAAAGGCGTGGCTAACTCCACGTCGAACCAACCGGGTGGAAACTCCAGTTCGGCCACACATAATCCCAAAGGACCTTTCAACCGACAACTCCCAATGTTGACCTGCTCCTTTTGGAAGGCCGCCATCCGTACGCAAGGCAAGGTCTCCTCAGCATCGGCATCTCCCCAACTTCTGCCAGCGACATAGAACAGCGTTTGGACTTTGGGCCGGTTGGCGTAGACAGCGCTGTCGACGATGTGCGACTGTAACTTCCAATTGAACGTGAACTGGTCGGTGAAACCGAAGAGAGCCGAGGTCCGCAGAAGGTTTGGGGGCACCGTTTGCTCCACGGCAAAAGGGTCGTACGTGACGTTGAGGACAGGCAAGCCGGTGGTCCGATAGACAAGGAGGGGCTCTGTCCGGGATTGCAAGCTGGCGTTCCTCATGATGTCCTGGTTAGTTTCTTTCAAGAAGAAGGCAACGTCTGCGTTGGAGATGCTGTAACTTGCAGGGAGGTACACGGGCAAGCTCATAAATCGTTGCATGCTGTCGACAACTCCTCCTCGGCCTTCGACCGCTGCAATGCAAAAAGAAAAGAGAGGAAGGTAACAAATAGCTTCTTCCGTTCACTCCCATGGAGATTCATGCCAAGTCATTATACAGTATGCCAAACGCTCCAAAGTATTACAAGCATTTCTTATTTCTCAGGATATCGCTGAGATCCCTCACTTTCTGTAACACACAAGGGGTGTTCAAGACACAGGGCCATACCCACACCCCAGCTGTATGTTCTAACAATGAGAATATTAATCAAGGCGATTGAGTGCAACAGTGTCCATCCCAATGTCTCCTCTGCAGACAGAAGAATCAGCATAGATAACCCCCTGGAAGTAGGGGTGAGATGATAATGCCAACCAAGTTTTGACTTCATGCTATACCTTCCAGAAAAGGGTTAGGGTTAGGGCTAGGGCTACGGTTATGGTTAGGCTTAGGGTTAGTCTTAGGGTTAGGTTTAGGGATGGGATTAGAGAAAGGATGATAACTCTTAAACCCAGGGACTGAAAATGTCCTTCCTCATTTCCCTACCAGGCTATTTGGCCTTTTCTAGACAGATGCTCCTTCTCACCCTTGACATCATTTGGTTGCTTTCCACTTTTGTACCTTTTGGGTTTTGTCCTAAAATGTCAAGGACTGCCTGCTAACACTCTCTTCCTTGAATTAGAACGATTTAGGATAAAATGTCTTTTGGAGGTCCTACCCTTTGACTCTGCTCATTCCCAGAACCACCCAGAAACTTCCTTTTTCAAACAGGTAGTTAGGCACAGCCAAGATAGGAAGGCCTAGGCCTTCCCTCCAGGTGAGCACAGTTTCTACATCTGCAAGGTCTGGGTCCTATGGGACTCCCGATACCGAAAATAAGGGAGTTGGCCATTTAAAAAACGAAGAAACCATGATGTGAATACTCCAACCAGCAACCATGGGAAACCTCACGCGTTGCAGAGAGGCTAAACACTTTTAAGGGAAATTGCATTGAAAGGAAGACGCCCCGCTCACCAATAAAGAACCCCGCTGCTCAATGAGAATCAAACCTTTTCAACAGCCATGAAATACCAGTAAGGAAAGGAGAAGAGCCTATGTGAAACCTTAAACAGCAGCCACCTAATCTGGAAAAAAAAATTCATTGCAAGCCAGACGTCGACTTATTTGCTGAGCTCATGGGACGGACACTAGCCAGTGTCAGTCCACTGTCTTTGTAAGAAAGCAGCCCAGATATGTCCATCTTTCCGATCCTAGGGGTCATTTTAGCAACTGTGATGCCCGGGAGCTATTTATAGAGACCCTTGGCAAGGCCCGTGACATCTCAGTACAGCACCTGAAATGGCAGCTTCTCTTGGCTCAAGAGGGACCTGTTTCTGGGGGAATTAAAAAAGGAGGCTGAAGAACGCCCTCCCGTCCACTGTTTTGGCACAGAAAATATTCCTTCTCGAAGCAAAAGACATACTCCTGGATCAATTTCCTAAAGACTAATAGCACAAGATAAGGGAGAGTCTCACCAAACATCTCTGGTTGCGAGCGAGTTTTTGATCTGATCTTTCCCGGAGCTGCCCGAGGTGCTGAACTGGAGCGTGGGAATGGGGTCACTCGGTGGGTTTGTTCCTGTGATGTTCATTTGAAAATCCAGAGCGGATTCATCAGAGTCATCCACTTCAGCCACTCCGCCCTCCCACGGCCGTGAGTTTTGTCAGTGGAGTGAGGCATCTCCAATTCTGTTTGCCCTGATCTTTTCCAGGAATTTCTTATGGCCTGAGGTGGAACCTTTGTCCCAATCTCTCTTTCTCTCTCTCTGATATCTCAGGTTGAGAAAGGGGTTTCTTTGCTTTGCCAACCACTTTGACAGCCTGGCCTCCCAGCAATAAACAGCAACATACAGATGTGCTGATGTTATACCCCATATTGTCTTTACATTCCTCCCATTACCCGTGCATTTCGCATCTCTCCAGTCCTGATTTACAAGATCATATATAAAACATATACTCCTCTTCCCCCATTTCCATTTCATCCGAGGAACGGCAATTCAGAGCATCTTTTGAGAGTCGGCTACGAAGCGAAGAATCCCAGCCCAGCTATAAGTCAAGGCGAATGATGCACAAATTTTGTCAGAGAGCTTATATGGGAAGCCGTAAAAGCCCAAGAGACAGGGTTTGGTTTGTCCCGGCATTTGCCTGCAACTAAATTCTGATATCTGAATTTAGCAGCATTTTATGAGGCCATCGGAACATCTAAAAAACCCATCCGTCATCTCGGCAAAGACAAGCCGCCCCCCTCCCTTTCAGTTCCAACCCTCCCCATGAATCTCAGTATGGAAGTGGTGAAAAATGAGGTGTTGGGTGAGGGATAGGAAGCCAGATGTCTATTAAATTATCTGTTAGGCTAATGGTGGTTGTGTTGATGGTTGGAGGAATAACAGAGAACCACCGGGAGCTGCGCTTGAAGGAGAGCAGTGGGATGGAGGAGGGAGATATGTCGCAGGGGGTGGACATGAAATGCAGCAGACAAGGGTCCATTTTGAGTTTAGTGTAAGCATGATGGTCATCAGAAAGAGGGAGAGAAGGAGAGGAGAAGGGGGAGAAGTAGACGAGGAGAAGGAAAAGAAACAGAAGCAGAGAAGAAGGGGGAAAGGAGAAGGAAAAGAGAGGGAGGAGAAGAAGACAAGAAAGAAATTAAATGGAGAAGAAAGAAGTAGAGGAGGCAGAGAAAGAGAAGTAGATAGGAGGAGGAGGAGGAGGAGGAGGAGGAGAAGAAGAAGAAGAAGAAGAAGAAGAAGAAGAAGAAGAAGAAGAAGAAGAAGAAGAAGAAGATGATGATGATGATGATGATGATGATGATGATGATGATGATGATGATGATGAGGAGGATGAGGAGGAGGAGGAGGAGGAGGGAGGAGAAGAAGAAGAAGAAGAAGAAGAAGAAGAAGAAGAAGAAGAAGAAGAAGAAGAAGAAGAAGAAGAAAGAGATAAGGGGGGGAGAGAGTCCTGATTGGAATAACAGCCAGGGATATTCAATCCCATCTTTCTCCCCCATCAGTCAGAGAGCTTAAAAACCAGAGCGGTGAGGCCCCCAAAGGGCCTTCCGCGCTCCACAGCACACACAGCTTGAAAAACACGGTGTCTGTTACCCTTGGCAGGGCAAGTTCCCTCTCCCGCCTGTCGAAGTTTTGTTCTCCGTCCTGCCTGCTTATCTCTGTCAATGCTCCTGTGGCAATGAAAAATGCAAGAAAGCCACATCTGTGCCCTTAGATAGATATATATTTATATATATATTTCCCTTGCCAGCATATTTTCTTCCCGCACACTGCGGGCACGGCAGCAGCATACCGATGAAACCTGGCGACTTTCATGAGTTCAGTGGAAGACGCCTCTCCGAAAGGCCCAGGTCTTTCTAAGGATGGTATCACTGATCAGGCACATGCCGAGAGTTTTGGGAAGCCAGACTTGGTGGAGTTTTAGATTTGGCAAGGCATCGAGGCCCATTTTACTTGGGTGAATTCTGGGTGCGGCAGCAGTCAGGGAGAGCACTCTTTGAGGCTCCAATCACTCCCTGTTCTCTGAATCGGTGACACCAAGGGAGGCGGATGGAGCCGTGCAGAACTTCTATCTAAATTGAGACAGGTAGTCTATTAAGCGTGGGGAAGCTTCCAAAAAAATGACAGAGACGGGGAAGCTTCCCCCTCCCCCGAAAAAAATTACAAAGGAGGGATTTCACCAGAGATGCTGAAAAATCTAATTCGCAAGTCCTTATCCCAAGTGCCTTCCCTGATTTTTCAAACATTTAGTAAGGCACTTACCGCTTTATCAATCTCCTGCCATTTTTATCTTCATTTTAGCTTCATTTTAGTTTTTTTTGTTGTTGATTTATGTATGCTTTGTTTTATTATGTACCTTGCATTTTGGTTTTTAAAAATGTATTCCTTGGTTATTGGTCGTGTTGTTACATGTTGTAAACCGCCCAGAGTAGCCCTAGGTCTAGACGGGCGGTATAAAAGTCAAATAAATATAAATAAATGATCAAAAACAAGCTTTTTCCACCTGAGAAAAAAACAGAGAAGCGGGTGGGTTCTGAGTCCCAAGTCAAGTCTGAGGCATTGAAACCACCACCAGAGTCAAGCCGGAGTTGTCACTGGTGCGACTCACCAACAGCGTCCTGTGAACAGAGTCCACATCCCTGGATTTTGTGTTCCTTTTGTGGCCCGGGGAGACCCCAAACCAAGGATCCCTTCAAAAAAAAACACCACAGAATCTCTCTAGGTAACGAGACTCCCTTCAGAATCTTCCTCAATTAATCCTTCCCCTGAACCCAGATGATCGCCTTCCTTTTTTTATGGGGGAATGAAAAATTAATTTCCTCCGCTATAATAAGAGTCCGATAAGGAGGCATCGCTCGAAACTTGACGAGGAGATTATCATTAACTCCATTTGAATGAAGCTAAATTTAAGCTTGGGCCAGGGATGGTTTTGCCCACCTCCCGTTTCTCAGCAACCTGATGAACAGGCAAGGGTGGATTAATGGTCTCTGGCCATCCCTGCCATTGTTAGCCAAACTGTGCTTTCCATTTGGGGGAAAACACAAAAATGAGGTGGGATTGTAAACCGACACCCAGAAGGATGGAGGATTAACGTCTTGCTCTCTCTCTCTCTCTCTCCCTCTGCTGCTTGCCGAGGTTTAAGGCCCAGAAGGTAAGGCAGATAATATTCGTCTGGCTATGCAGATGTGGGGGCATGCTGCGTTCTCAACGCACAAACGGTCTCCAAGGATAATTGGCACTGAGTCTTAACTCACTGCAGCATGACTTTATGCTTCTGCGCACAGATGCCCGGGGGGGAGAAACCTTCACAGCCAAGAGCTTTAGCGCTGTAGCACTGTCACAGGTTGGGCATAAAGAAAAGCCCCCGTATCATAAGCCAAGGCTGGGAAGGTGAGTTACTGGTGAGCATGGAGAATGACTTGAGCTGCCTTGCTTCTCAGGAGTCTGCTTTGGGCCTGAAATCTGAATTTGTACATCCTAAAGCATCCACTTTTCTCAGCCGCTATTCCAACATAGGTATGCTTCTGATAGGAGCTGCCAAGATGCCCTAAGCACATCTGATATTGCTTGATTTCAGAAGCTAAGCAGGGTCGGCCCTGGTTAGTACTTGGATGGGTGACCACCAGGGAATACCAGGCACTGTAGGCACCTGGAGTAGGAACTGGTAAGCCACTCCAGTACTCCTTCCAAGAAAACTCCATGGACATGGAGTCACGAAGAGTCGGTCACGACTGTAACGACACAACACACACACATACATGCTTCTGATATGGGACCAAAGCAAGCATAGCTCAATGTTCGTCAACTTAGTCTGCACATGGAAAATGCCAGATGCAGCCAAGAATGGCAACCAGGAGTAAGTCACCTTCTCTAGGTTTGGGGATGAACTTTAAAAGACCCATCTGAACCTGTTTGAGAATCATAGGTTCCAGTGGGACTTCTGGGGACCTGTCCATGGTGCTGAACTGGATTGGAGGCTCAGATGCTTGGACCGCCTGTCTAACACTGGGACTAAGACCCTGAAAAAATAACCATTGGCCCATAAAACTGGCATCCCCAGCTGCTCCTGGATGGGATATGCTGAATATCCCATGACCAAATGGACTCCTTTCAAATGTGGTTCAGCTGCATTTCAGCAGCGAGTATTATATTTGCAATAACATTTCTGACACTGAATGTTCACTAATATTCCATCTATGCAACCATTTCTCTTGGGCTGTTCAGCCAAAGAAAGACACGGTCTCCTGAATGCCCTGCTATCCAATGCACTAATAAATCTTGACTTATTTCATTCTTGCACAGTAAACAAAAAAAGGTTTATCTTCTTGGTATACTAAAAAAAAAAATGTTCACCCAGTACGATGTTAAGCATTTCCAGAAAAATGTGCATTGTCAGAAAAGGCTGTAAGTGCTGCCATGAGGTATTAAACCTTGCGGCACAGGATGGGTTGCTTGTGTCATTTTGACCAATCATCGATAAAGCCTCAGTCACTGCCTAAGCCTTGTACAGTTGATCAGCTGAGACAGACACTTGGCCAGTTCAGGATGGGTACATTAGCATATATACATTTATAGCCCACCCCTCTGTTCCATGCAAGGATCCAGGTTCCAAGTATATATGACAGGTTGGTGTTGAATTATCTCTTGAATGCCTCCAGCACTGGAGGGCTCAACAGTTAATGGGGTCAATGGTTCCATTGCCATACTGCTCTAACAGTTAGAAAGTATTTTTGGATTATATGGTAGATGCTTAATAAGCTTTAAATGCAAGGAAGGGATTTAGAATCTCCTTAAAAGACACACCCCCTAATGTGTGTGCTTTTATCTTGTGGCTTTGAAATGGTCTAATCGACTTATTCAATAAAGATTGATTGATTGATTGAACAAATGTCATGGTCCCCAACTTGATTCCAGCAAAAATGATCGGCTCCCAGACACTCACCTTACTGGGCAGGCAAAGACGAGTGAATCATCTCTCTCTCTCCCTCTCTCTCTCTCCCTCTCTCTGTGGAATATTTTGTATTCAGCGTTGCGACACACGTGTTGCGCTAAGCAAAAAGACTGACAGCAGAAAAAGCAATGGATTTATGTTAGCTAGGGCCTATCTGTCACGGAGATAGGGATGCCGAGAGACTCCTTTTATTAAAACCGGTCTCCTGCTCCAGATATTGATCTAAGCAGCTGGTCTTGAATAGCACCACAGCATGCCACCATCTCTCGGGAAGTTAGTCACTGGCACAAATGCGAGGTGTCGGTTACAGCGTGCCAATCTGCATGATGCCCATCAGAAAGGAACCCCCCGGAACAACCGACATTTGGCAAAAGTAAAGGGGGGCTCTGAAGAACAGGAGCAAGCCCAAGGTGTGTGCCATCGAGGCTCAGAGAGAGGAGTCAGAAGAGCAGTCAGACAAGGGGGACGGGAAGGAGGGAGAGCAAAACACACCTGTTACCAAGCAGCTTTGCCAAGGGTCAGTAGGGTTTAGTGGTTAGAGCCAGGTGAGAGAAAGTGCAACCCTTGCAAAAACCTTGGTACACGGCACCCGACATGCTTCGCGGTTGGTAATGCTCTCTGTAAGGCTCAGCAATATCTGGAGAGACCCTATGGCAGTGGTGGCGAACCTTTGGCACTCCAGATGTTTTGGACCACAACTCCCAGAATTCCAAGCCTGTATTGCCAATGACAAAGGACGGTGGGAGTTGTGGCCCAAAACATCTGGAGGGCAAAAGGTTTGCCACCACTGCCCCATGGAGTGTAAGGGTAGGTCTGGAATTTTGGCTATCCAGATTGACGTGACTGCTAAGCCACACATGCAGTGTGGTATAGTGGGTAGAGCAACGATCTAGGACACAAGAAACTTGGATTCAGATCTCCGCTCAGACTTCGCTGGGAGGGTGATAGGTGGCCAGAGCGTTCCTTCCATATCTTACCTTGAAAGCCCTCACACGCATAAACCATGGAAGTCAACAGGTGACCTTGTGGATCTGTTACTCTCTCTCAGCTTGGTCTACTCCACTGGGTTGTTATGTGGTTAAAGGAAAGCTACAGACCCTTGTGGGATTGGGGCACCAGGATGTAATATGTAATATAATAATAACCGCAGCAAAACCTGAAGCAGCAAGCTGAAACCAGAATAGTTCACACCACCCTCGGGTTCTTCTTTTCCTGTTGCAAAAAGTGGACACTTATTTTTCTGGACCACATCTCTGCCCAGTCCCCTGGACTGACATCTTGTGCCCTCCAATTCAATTTAGTTCTGGGGCCCAAAGACACCCTTCTGAGGTTCAAGGTAGGGGAACAGCCTGCCCTGAATCCCCTCATTGAGACTGAGGGAAGAAAAACAGGATGAGTCTATTATCATTCCCTGCCACAGGAATGGTGATGGCTTTCTTTTTTAAAAGACCTCAAAAGGGGATTGACAGATTCCTGGAGGAAAAGTCCATCCCAGACCCATGATGGAGATGTGTCATCTCCAGGCTTAAAACTCTCCCACTTCAAGGGCCAGATGCAGGGGAGTGGTATAAATGAGACAGAGATCTAGTCTTTGTATTTCCCGGATGATCTGGTTGACATCTTTTTATAAACGATTGTGAGATCAGGAAGGACAGGATGGGCCGTTGGCCTGATCCAGCAGGGCTCTTCTAATGTTCTTATGAGTAAAAGGTGTGGAGTAACCCCAAAATCCATCCCCGTTTCTCTGGGCGTGAAACTCCCTCATTGTGAGAGGAAAAACAGCCTCAAGCTATTATCATTAAAATGCTTCTGAATAAACTACCTTTGTTTTTTTTAAAAGACCTCCCTCAGCATCCTGCCAAATCCCTGCTTTTCCCCCAAACCCTTGTTTACGACCTCAGATCCCTTTCTACGTCTTCTCTTTAGCCTTCTCTTCTCTCCCTCCCGTCCCTACGTCCTCCCCTAAATGGGGCAATTCTTTTGTATTTCCTTAGATGTGGTTGACATCTTTTTATAAACGACTGGCACGCGCTGTCAGGAAGGACAGGATGGGTTCCCCTTGGTACCGCACATCTTTCCTCGGTCTGATCAAAGGCAGGAAAAAAATGCCATATATGTATGGCACGGAGAGCATCCCTCGGGGGAAGAAACACAGCGCTTCCTTTCTATTTGGTGTTATGTTTTCTGGGACTCTCTCTTTTTCTTTCTTTCTTTCAAACATCCCTGCCTTCTCTGCTTCTGAAACTCTTGAAAACTCTCCTCCACTCCCATCCCCTCCTTTGGTACCAAAGAGACGAAGGGGACCACACCAAAGATGTTTGTACCACTTGGGGGGTCCACTGTGAGGAGGGGATGATTCACTCCTTTCGCTGGCGACCAGATGGCCCAAACAGCAGCAGGAACCATCCCCTCCCCAAAGCATCCCTGGCCACATCTTTCTGGCTCCCGGTCAGAAGTGAGTCTTTTTCAGTTACCGATAGGAGCGCTCCATTTTGATTGTCTGTGAAGATTCTCAGTCATCCAGGTGAGTTTATCTGGAAGTTGAGTCATGGCTACTGGATGTCTTTTTGAGAGATACAAACGTTTCGCTGTTCATGCAAACAGCTTCATCGGTCTGAATACAGCTAGTGCAAGTCCTCCATCTTATAGTCAGCTTTGACCTCTTGTCAAATTAGGTCTGAATTAGAGTTCCGTCCTGGAATTAGAGTTCCGTTCTGGAAGATGGGCGGGGTAAAAATCCAATAAATAAACAAATAAATAAATAAATAAACAATTGTCTCCCTAATGTGCCTATTCAGGCCATTTTTTTGCAAAAAAATCATTTTCGTTTCATTACTGGTTTGTTACCATTTCATTACCATTTATTCCAATTTTAAGTGATTTTTAAGCATTTAAAGCAGCTCACTTCATTGCTGTAACGGAAACAAAACACACGACAAAAATCCCCACGTTTCTGTTCATTTCGTTTCATTTTAGGGACAAATTTCATTTGTCGTTTTGTTGTGTAATGAAATGAAAACTGAAAAATGAAAACAAAAAATTGTTCGTTCCATGCCCATTTCTAATACCCAATTTGGCACAGAATAGAAGGCTTGGTTTTTAGACCTTTCACCATATTTATTTATTTATTTATTTATTTATTTATTTATTTATTTATTTATTTGTATGCCACCCATTTTCTGAAAGAACTCTGGGCGGTTAACAACATCTTGGTTGCCCTCTTCAAGATACCTCCCATGAAAAAGGCTACCGGGCACATAAGAACATAAGAACCTAAGAAGAGCCCTGCTGGATCAGGCCAAAAGCCCATCTAGTCCAGCTTCCTGGATCTCACAGTGGCCCCACCAAATGCATCTGGGAGCACACGAGACTAGATCTCTGTCTCCTGATACAACTCCCCCTGCATCTGGCCCTTGAAGTACCCCAGTTTTAAGCCTAGAGATGAAACATCCCTACCATGGTTTGTCACCTGGGATGGACTTTTCCTCCAGGAATCTGCCCAATCCCCTTTTGAAGGCATCCAGGCCAGATGCCATCAACCCATCCTGTGGCAGGGAGTTCCACAGGCTAACCACGCGCTGGGTGAAAAAAATATTTTCTTTTGTCTGTTCTCACTCTCCCAAACCCTCAATTTGTGTGTATGTCCCCTAGTTCTGGTATTATGTGAGAGGTAACAAAGTTCTGGCAGGGTCAACCTTGACATCTCCAACTCTTTCCAGTGGGAAGTTTCTCAGTGAGGCGCCGTGATCGCACCCAAAACAACTGCTCTCTCTCTCCTCGGTTTCCCCCAGCGTGACGGAGTTGTCTTTGCTCTCCCAAAGTACACACATGCCTATTATCCTTCTCCGCATTAGCCAAATGAATATCAATGTACCTCTAAAAACCAATGACATGTTAATGCAAACCTTAAAAAAGATAAAATGCCTTTTATCTTGGTCTTAGGAAAACCTAATAAAGAATTAACAGTCCATGAAGCCATGGAATTTCACTCAAGGCTCTGCTTTATGTTTGGGATCGCACTCCATTAATTTCTGACAGACAGGTATGTTTTTTTCCTCCTCTAGAACCGGACGGCGAGGTATCACGCACCCAGGCCTGGGAGGTCATTAAAAACCTACCTCAGGCAGCTTGTCCCAGAGAAGCGTAGATGGTAACCGCCCAACCGACTTTGTGCAGATGACCAGCTCACTCCAGAAAAGGAGTAATTCCCAAATCGATACCATCACCAGCCACCAAACAAGAGAATTGTGCAGTTTATTGATTGATTTAAAATACAGCAGGACCCCCGTATCCACTGATTCAGTTATCCATGGTTGGCAAAGGAAAAATAAATAGATATTTCAGCAGCTGCAAAGGAAGCTACTGTCACAAAGAGCAGCTGTAAAGCAAGCTACTGTTGCAAAACAGCAGTTTTGGGGACATTTGGGTGTTCTCTCTTATCCACGGTTTTCATTATCCACGGGAAGGCTTGGAACCAATCCCCAGTGAATACTAGGGTCCTACTGTATCTGGCTCTCTTTTTTTTTTCCTAAGAGAGGGCCCCAAAGTGACGTACACTAAGGCGTATTCAAACATGATTTTGAAACTTATTGGAAAAGCCAATCCAGAATTATGGGCAATTCCCAAAGCCAATTTCAAGGGCAGTTTTAAAAACTCAAGAGCCACACAGACTCAGCCTTAGCAGCCTGCTGGAATCAGAGCAGAGATAGTTCCTGCCTTTGGGGTGACTGTTCTATAAGCAAGGGGCTGCTACCGAGAAGGCCCTGTCTAATACATTTCCCCCAGGTAGAGAGACAACAAGGTTCTGCTACATTCCAGGAAGACTCCCACGGCAGGAGGTGAGCCTATACCAGAATTTGTAGAGCTTTATAGTAGTTGAGCTGGTGAATCCAATTTCAGAAGGGCAGTGGATCCATTCCAGGTTTTACTCCAGACCTTTCAGAAGTAATCCAAGGTGTTAAAAGCTATCCCAGTTTCTTTCAGAACAATACAATTTCAGGACTTGAATTGAGGCGCTCCTCTTGCCTCATGCAGCAAAATGTTTGGAGTCAGCCCTGCTTAACAGTGAGCCCATTCTGGCGGGCGGGGGGTTAAAATCTTCCAGAAGATGCTTGGCAGAAGAGACAGCCAGGCTGGGGAAAACATCGTAAAACATAAATCCACAGTAATGACTTGAGCACATCAATTGTCCACGAAAGGTAGGGTTATAGATTGATTTCTATCATTTCTTACCCTGACATGCAATAAATACTCAACCCAACAAATGCTAAAACACACACCCCCTCCACCGCCGGCACCCCAAAAAAAGATTCCCCACACAGAGAATACTGTAATATGGTTCGTAGAGTTTGTTTTCAGGCATTTACATTTCAAATTGGCGTCGCAGCGACACCGCCGAAGACCCACAGAACCATGAGCAGAATCTATTTTTCAGGGAAATGTAGTCAAATGCAAGTGTGGGAGGACGGAACTCGAGAGTTTACTGACAGTCGTGGTGGTGGTGTGTGTTTTTCTCTCCCTCACATGTATAAATCCCTTAGCAACCCTTACACTAGCACCAAATGAAAGCTGGGATTTCGAAAGCCTTCTGACAAAACCTGGCGCTCTAATCCCATAGAAATGCAACTGGAATGCAATCGCAGTGGGCTGGGCGGTATCATTCATCTACCTTTTGTCCACTGGCGGCTCCCGCCCCCCGAAAAAGTGAGGTGCTGAAAATAATCAAGGTCTTTTGGCATTTCTGCAAGGGAAGGGAAGGACGCGCATAACTAACCATGGGATTTCCACCATTCTGGGACAGTATTATTTGTGATATGATCAGGTCGGGAGATACACAAGATCCAACGGAGCATATGCATGTCCGTGGCGTGGAGATGGTTTTCTATATACTGCCCAGTACTCAAGAGTCACACACAATGCAACGGGGTGGATCATCGTCGTGGGAAAACTTAGATTGGAAATGGATTGGCATCGCACTGTCGCAAAGCACACCGGTGAGTTCTCACCCCACAACCAGGCCACATCCACCCTTGCTCGCATGTTGCCATTTATGACACCAACGCCTTGGAGATGGGAGCCAAGATACAGGAAGAGATTCACCACCTTCTTTTAGGGCCTTTTTACACGACCCCTAAGATCCGCTGGCCACTTAAATTCGGACCAGAGATCTTAGGGGTTTGTCGCTCTTCCTCTGTCTTCCTCTGTCCCCACCCCCCTCGGCACTTCCTGGTTGCTGGCTGCCTGAGGGACGGAGAAAAAAGAAAGAAAAGAATTCCCGTTTACCTCCGTTTTGTTCTGGGCAGCATTCAGATCTCTTAAAGGGGCGGGGCAAAAAAAGAACAAACAGAAGCCAGGAGAGCCCCGCACTCACTATCCTTACACCGGATCAAATATTTGTCACCATCAAAGACCAGGTACAAGAAAACTGCTGTTTGGTCGTGCTAAAGTGGGCGGGGTCGCACTTAATTGTCTGCAAAGTCCGGAGCTGGTGGGTAAACATTTTTAAGGTCCGGACCTTGCAGCCATTTGCAGCGGAGCTTAAGGGTCGTGTATGAACGCCCTTAGTTATTTTCCTTGTTTTTGGAGCATTCCACGGGTGGTAACGGTCTCTAGGTGACCCGTTTTATTGCAAGAGAGACTATCACGTCTATAATCCCTTGCAACTTCCACAGAGCGGAACCTCGAGGAGAGAAGAGGAGAGGAGAGGAGAGGAGAGAAGAGAAGAGAAGAGAAGAGAAGAGAAGAGAAGAGAAGAGAAGAGAAGAGAAGAGAAGAGAAGAGAAGAGAAGAGAAGAGAATTCCAGAAGTCTTTCACTGGCTATAAACAAATAAATCCCCAGAATCTGGGAACTTGATCAATCTTTCCCCTGTTCCCAGAAGCAGTTTGCTGGCTCTTCAAAAAAAAGTGTATCCCCAAATCTTAGGAGCATGTACCCTCTTGGGCCTGCAGCCAATCTACCAACACCCAGAGCTTGGAAGGTCTACAGTTTGGATTATAGGACCCATAATTTATTTATTTATTTATTTTAGCGCTTATCTACCGCCCATCTTCCGAAGAACTCCGGGCGGTTTACAACATAATAAAAGCAAAACAATTGGCGGATAAATACAACAACAGTAGTAAAACAATGCAAGACAGTTTACAAAAATCAATGGCAAGATAATCAAAATCAGTAGCGAGATGGCAGGATGGGATTAAGAAGGGGGAAAAATTAATCCCCCACAACCATAAAATACTTGTCCCAGAGGCTGCTGTGTCTGTGGAAAGAACAGAAACCAAGCAGGACTCTTTCCTCTTCGCAGAAGTGGGGAAAAGAGGTTATTGCATTCCTTAAAGATGCATTTTTCCAGGCAATCACTGGGGAATTTTAGACAAATGCAGAGGAGCAAATATTTACTTCCACCAGAGAATGAAAGAATCCGTTCTGTCCCCTCTTGCTCTCCTTCTCTCTTCTTTTCAAAACCTTTCTCCCATCCCAGCCTCCAGTGACAGATGTGTAATAAACGCCTCCAAGCACAGGAGGGTGAACCGAGCGGAGGCGAGCAAGCGCTGTCCATCAGAACTGCTCAAGCACAACCACAGGTGTGTGGCTTTGACCTTGGCCGTGACCTCCAATCGTCACCTGGGACTTGACGGCTCGTCACCGACCCCCTTCTGAAGGACAAGGACGTCACCTCCTGGACGTGAGGCCGAAAAAAGGCACACCTTGTCAGCCGAGGTTTGATGGCCACTTCCCGAGCTCACGGTGGAAATTCAGCTCTGAAAACAGAGCTGTGAATTAGGATCCAAAATCCGCCCATCTACCCGTCAGGTTGGTTTGGAAAGCTAGGGTGCCATCTTTTTCTTCCTGTGCAACCATTGGCTCCGTCGGCCAAGAGTTACAGGTTCCAAACCATGATGGGGATGTGTCATCTCCAGGCTTAAAACCGGGGTCCGTCAAGGACCAGATGCAGGGGAGTGATATCAGGAGACAGAGATCTAGTCTAATGCGCTCCCAGATGCATCTGGTGGGGCCACTGTGAGATACAGGAAACTGGACTAGATGGGCCTTTGCCCTGATCCAGCAGGGCTGTTCTTATGTTCTTATGTTCTTATGAACCATGATGGAGATGTGTCATCTCCAGGCTTAAAACCGGGGTCCTTCAAGGGCCAGACGCAGGGGAGTGGTATCAGGAGACAGATATCTAGTTTCGTCCGCTCCCAGACGCATCTGGTGGGGCCATTGTGAGATACAGGAAGGTGGACTAGATGGGCCTTTGGCCTGATCCAGCAGGGCTCTTCTTAGGTTCTTATGTACCCCACGATTCCTTGTTGCCTTTGTCTTGCCAATTAACACAGGGACTCCATCCTGACCATTCATGAAGACGGTGTCAATTAAACCCAGCTCTTCAAACCTTACCCCCCCGTGTGTGTGTGTCTGTGTGTCTGTGTCTGTGTGTGTCTGTGTGTGTCTGTGTGTGTGTGCGCGTGCACGTGCTCATGTGGGTGATCCTACAAAGTGACAGCACAAAAAGACACACTCCGTATACCCCTCATAAAAAGGTTTGCCGTCTAAATTGTGATCGTGCGAATAAGGAGTGGTGGGGGAGTAAGAATGAGGCTCACCGAGCAAATATTATTTTCCCTTCTTTTTCAGACCCTCTGATTCTCCTAGCTTCTTGTCATCTTGGCTCTGAAATCAGCGCATTGTCATCAGTGACATGCCAAAGCTCTCCAGAGCATGGCCCCAAGGTATTCTGGAACAGGCGCTAGCTGTTCTAATTCATTCAACACCCAAGTGCCTTGCCTTGCCTTGGGGGAGATTTTCCCAAGATGTTTCTGAGGCTCTCGGAAAACAGAGATTGTACTGAGCTCTTTCTGCTCAGGGGGAAATATATAGGCCTGTGCACCCAAGCCAGCATGCAAATGGGTTCTTTTGCAAGCCTAATTGAAGGATTTGTGGAGGCAAAGACGACCTAACATAGCTAGGATCCGTTTCAGACCTGGCCGTCAACCAACTGAAGCAATTTCTGCCAACGGACAAGTTAGATCCTGAATCACTTACATCAGTGCTCCCCAACCTTTTTATGTAAATGTTTGATAATTTTTCCCTGGCCCACTTGTTATTATCCAAGGAAAGACACTTGAGTGTATTTCTTAGGAGGTGACCCACAACAAAAAGAAACTAGCCGGACATCTTTTTTGCGGCCTTCGGGCGGGCGGCGGGAGGGGGAGGGGAGGGAGGCCGGTGGGGGTGGCGTCTCGGCCCGCCACCGCCCCCTCCCCTCCCCCTAAAAAGAGGCACACACGCACGGCGCTGGCGGTGGGGCACCTACCTCTGCTTGCCGTTTCAGGAGGAGGAGGAAACATTATCGCGGGAGAGAAGAAGAGGAGGAGGAGGGCGGCGGAGGAAAAGGGGAGGAGCGGCCTGACCGGTCCACGGACCGGCACCGGTCCGCGGCCCGGGGTTGGGGACCACTGACTTATGCCGTATTATTATCCAAGGAAAGACACTTGAGTGTATTTCTTAGGAGGTGACCCACAACAAAAAGAAACTAGCCGGACATCTTTTGATTTTTCTTGGGAAACATTATCAGCGGTGAGGAGCCAATGCCTCCAGAGAAATTTGATCTGCTCTTTCCCTAAATTCTTGCTGACCACACTCTTAAAAAAAAAATCACGGCGTGAGGTTCTTTCTCAAGTGCTAAAAGTCTACATCTTTTCATCTCCTGGAGGAAAAATAATTGCGAGAATGAGGATTATGGTGGAAGGGTGTTGTTGTCTGGTTACGTGCCGTCCAGTCAAAAACAACTTATATCAACCCTAACAGGGCTGACGAGGCAAATGGGGTATTTAGGAAGGTTTTTGATGAAGTCCGCACCCTCCGCTGAGTTTCAATGGATTCAAAACCAGCCCCTCTATCCACTCCACCACACTGCCTATCCCAGGCGTTATGTAGCACCTCTAAATATATCTCTCCCTGTCTCTCCATTCAAGCTACCTCAACTGCTTTTCAATTTCAAAAAGAGAGAGAGAAAACTCCCATGTAGCAATCCATTTGTCCCTTAAATCTGTGGATTTAAGCTTGCAGACGCTCCTGGTTTCTATAATCTCCATAGCAACATCAGCACTGCACAAACACAAAAACACACACACACACACACACACACACAAAGTCTACCCTCTTTGTATTATCCACCCAAAAGCTGAAGTAAACCTTGAATCCGGATTTGACTTGCCATTCCTCTAGAACAGTGGTGGAGAGCCTTTTAGAGACCGAGTGCCCAAACTGCAATTCAAAACCCACTCATTTGTTTGCAAAGTGCCAGTACAGCCATTTAACCTGAATACAGGTGGCTATGAAGGGGCAATGTCGGGTGCCCACAGAAAGGGCTCCGAGTGCCACCTTTGACACCCGTGCCATAGGTTTGCCAACATTGCTATAGAAGAATATGACATTCTTTGCAAGGTTGAGGTGTGTCTGTGCAGGCCGTCTTTGATGGACTGTAAGAGACCCCCATGGGTACATGAAGACAGCTCTAACCTTTGCACACTGACACCCCACCCCACCCTACTCCCACGATTGCCAAGGTGTGCACAAAATGTGTGGGGCCCTTCTTTTATGAGCCTTTGTCACCCCATTATTACTGGAGTATTGTGTACAATTCTGGTCACCGCATCTCAAAAAAGACATAGTGGAACTGGAAAAGGTGCGGAACAGAGCGAATAAAATGATTACTGGGCTGGGGGACCTCCTTTAGGAGGAAAGGCTAAAACATTTGGGGCTCTTTAGTCTGGAAAAAGGTGCCTGAGGGGGGATATGATTGGGACATAACAAATTAATGCAGGGCATGAGTCAAGTGGATAGAGGGACGCTCTTCTCCCTCTCACAAAACACCAGAACTAGGGGACATCCACTCAAATTGAGGGCTAAGAGAGTAAGAACAGACAAAAGAAAATATTTTTTCACCCAGCACATTGTTAGTCTGTGGAACTCCCTGCCACAGGAGGTGGTGATAGCATCTGGCCTGGATGCCTTCAAAAGGGGCTTGGAGAGATTCCTGGATGAAAAGTCCATCCCAGGTTACAAACCATGATGGAGATGTGTCATCTCCAGGCTTAAAACTGGGGTACCTCAAGGACCTGATGCAGGGGAGTGGTATCAGGAGACAGAAATCTAGTCTCATGTGCTCCCAGATGCATCTGGTGGGGCCACTGTGAGATACAGGAAGCTGGACTAGATGGGCCTTTGGCCTGATCCAGCATGGCTCTTCTTATGTTCTTATGTACTGCCGCCGGAGCCTTGGCAACCTCTGGGCTCTGATCATTTCCTCAGTCATTTGAAGCTTTTAAGCCAGAACAGGCAAAATATGGCCACAACAAGCAATGGGAAGAACTCAGCTGCAGCACTTGGATTTTACGGGGGTGATGGGGGAATAGTTCTCATTTTTTGTAACAACCAGTTGCTTCTTCACATAAATGATTCCCACTTGGCTTCTAAGCTTCCAGCAGTGGTTTAATACCTAAAAAGACTCTTGGCAGGAGACCTCTGTAGCAGCACTGTCATTCCTACATCTGACATTTTGAGTATGGACTTAAGTCTGGCTTCACCTCTGTTTTACCTCCTCATCCTGATCTTGGAGTCATCTCACTGGAGCTACCCATTGTTTCCCAGGCTTTGGCCTTGCAAGAGGTGAATGATGGACATTTGGGAACAAAAAAACAGTATCCACTCAGGATTGGTTTTTCTTTTTTTAAAAAAAAAATTGCCTTTCTCTTGAGCAAAGGGCAAATTTCCATGACAACAATTCAATTAAGTGTAGAAAACTGAAACCTCGCAGGGAGGGGTAGGGGGACTAATGGGGAAGCGTTGTCTATCATCACACACACACACACACACACACACACACACACACACACACACACACACACACACACACACACACACACACACACACACACACACACACACACACACACACGCCAAAACGAGATAAGAAAATGAACTAAAAAGGAAAACTGAGGAGGAGGAGAAGGAGGAGGAGGAATGACTAAGTAGAACCAGTTAAGATTAAATAGTTGTTAGACACAAATTGGGCACTTTGAAGCAGGCCTCAATCAGCAAGGAACAGTGGCTTGAAGTAAGTACCTGAAGAGGCGGAGAAATTACAGCGAAGGAGGAAAATAGATCATACCCCAGGTTGTCGTCTTCCGTTGCTCCAAACCTCGAACGCACCTCAAGCCGAAACTGGTGTTTTTTGGGGGGGAGTTGGGGCTTTCGTACCTTATATTTTGAAGGAGAAACCCGCCATTCAGGGCAGGCTGCGGTGTACACAAGACTCCACAGCTGGCCAGCGAAGAGTATGAGAAAAGAGCTTTCATTGTTTACGTCGAGAAAGTTGTAACACTCATATTCCCACACAAACAAGCAAATATATATATGGGGTTTTACACACACACACACACACACACACACACACACACACACACACACACACACACACACACACACACACACACACACACACACACACACACACACACACACACCATCTTCTCAACACAACAGCCTTCCCGGGTTATTAGGTACAGCGAAAGAGCGAGGCAAGAGAGAGAGGTTTTGTTGGATGGTTTGGGATTGGACTTACCAGCGGAGGTGCTGGATCTATTTGGGGGGCTGTGTTCAGCACCCTGGAGAGTTCCTGCCAAGTTGCCGTCCACCGACCTCACAAGGCTCTTGTGAGGAGCAGAGATGACCCAAAGGCTTCATCCGATCTCACCTGATTTCAGAAGCTAAGCAGGGTTGGCCCCGGCTAGTACTTGGATGGGAGGCCACCAGGGAACACCAGGTGCTCCAGGCGCCTGGAGTAGGAACTGGCAAACCACTCCAGAATTCCTGCCAAGAAAACTCCATGGACATGGGGTCACAAAGAGTCGGTCATGACTGTAACGATGCAACACACACACTGGAGTCCAAGGACAAGATGCTGGCTTGTTGCAATCGAAACAGAAAGGTACCGACAAAAATCCCTTTCATTTTGGGAAATGTTTGTCCCCGCTGAAGGAAGTGAGCTGCCTGAAAGGCCAAAGGGCAGAAGGTATGACATGCGCAATCTTTTTCTCTTCCAGAATCTAGCTGTCATCTCTCAGGGACCTCAAACTCCATGTTTTATTGATGGTGGCCAGCTCGGTTCTGGGTCAAAGGGCCACCTCAAGCCCTCCAAACAGAAGGCTCAGAGAGCAACTGCTGGCAAGAACCCCGCGGGTCGCCTTACGTTCTCCTCCACTGTAACAGTTCTAAGTCCTGCTAGTTTGTTTAGTGAAAAGTCTGTTAGCCCCACAAAATGAAAAATGGAGTTCCATCTAGACTCAGACTGAAGTATCCACCTGGCTCGTGCCAAAACGATTCTGCGTAACCTTCATTGGTTACCAGTTGCTGCCCGAGCTGAATTCAAAGTGCTTGTTTCTACAAAGTCCTGCTAGTTTGCTTTAGTGAAAAGTCTAGCCAGGGGCCCTCCTGAAAGAGCCATCTCTCAAGGAGGTGAGAGGGATGACCTGTAGACACAAGCTGAAAAATGGAGTTCACATCATTAGACCTTCCTGTTCCAGAAGGTTTTTAATTGATATAATATAGACTGATGACAATTTTAGAATAACGATTTTAGCGTAAGGTTTTTATTGATGATTTATTGATATTTTACTCTTTAACTATTCTAAATTGTTTATTCTTTGGATTGTAAGCCGCCCAGAGACCTTTGGGTAGTGGGCGGCATATAAGTTAAATAAATAAATAAATAAATAAATAAAACACTGCATTTCAATCCAGCTCGCATTTTAAAAAAAGGCAGATGTAGCACAGATATTGACAATGTGTATTTGAAGTCCAGGAAATATTAATGAATCCTTAACAACATTGGAAATGACTTGGCAAGAAAGTCAGGTGGTGTTCTATTAATCCTTCATATCCATATTTGCTCTCTCTCTCTCTTCTTTCTTATTAGAGTCATCTAAAAAGGTGGAAACTCATTTTTTTCCTCTCCGCCGCCTTAGTATGCCCCATCGCCATGGCGACAGTGGTGAATCAGCTATCAATAAAAATACCTTTGCACTGTGACGCCACATGTGTCTTCTATTTGTTGTCAATGCAGTTTTAGGAGTGGATGGGGTAAATTACAGAGATCCACAGGAATTTAGCAATTAGTTGTCCTTTTTTCTAGAGAAATGGGTTCTCCTTCATCTGGTCAACGGGCTGACAGAGTTCAGGGTGAGGTTATTTCCACAAAAGTGCATGTTTTCCCCACAAAACAGGTCCTGCGATCCATGGCGCCACCACCACCCTCTTCCCCGTTATGTGGTTCAGTGGAAGCTGCAAGATGGAAGATCTGGGCGTCTGTGAGGAGCTTTCAGTGCGAACACACACAACACCAGTAGGGTTAAGATGACCGACATCATGGAGGTGGTGTGTGTATCTAGGGCAGGCATGTCCAAACTTTGGCCCTCCAGATGTTTTGGACCGCAACTCCCACAGTCCTTTGCCATTGGCAATCCGAGCTTAGAATTCTGGGAGTTGTGGTCCAAAACATCAGGAGGGACGAAGTTTGGACATGCCTGGTCTAGGGGGATGGGACATCCCCATGGCAACCGGACAAGACTCAACCAACAACGTCTAAGCAACGATCGGGATGTTGGGGGTTACATTTCTGGAATTACAGCACCCAGAGGTCTACTGGAATCGTCCCAGCTGGAATTATGGAAGGTTTCTGCCCTCCTCACCCCACCCCACCAAAAAATAAAGACCTCTTAGCCAGGCACGCTGTAGAACATTTCCCAGCCTTGGGTCCCCCCCCCGCCCCCAGGTGTTCTTGGGACTACAACTCCCAGAATCCCTGGCCAACACAAGGATGGCTGAAGGCTTTTGGGAGTTGCAGACCAAGAGCAGTTGAGAGCCAGGACTGGGAGGCTACAATAATCCCCCCCAATGCTTTGCAATGCAACAGATTAGCCCCATGGACTAATCCAGAAGTAGAAGCGTATGCCGTCAATTTTATCCAAGACCTGGGGGGGTGGGGGTTCGGAGCGGTGGCCGAAGCACTCTGTAGTTGTAGCTACAGTGATTCCCACAGACTTCTGGGTGTTGTCGTTCGGCGTGGGGAAAGCAACTCCCATCCGTTTTGGCCAAGGCAGCGGGAGGGTGATGGGATGTGTAGTCCAACATGGTCTGGAGAACCAAACATTTCTTACCCTTCCTGTAACGACCCCCCCTCCGGTCCCTCACCTGTATTGATTATTTTGGCCCCACAATTTTTCTTATCGCCCTCCTAATCAATTTAACCTCACCTGTGTGGGTCTGTGTGCATAATATGAAAAAAAAATTGGATGGAGAAAGGTGTTTATTTCTCCTTTTCTTTTTCTTCTTCTGTGTGTGTGTGTGTGTGTGTGTTTTTTTTTTTTTTTTTAAGGGATCGAGAAAGCTGACGCCTTTGCCAAGGTGTCTGCCCCAGACAGCTTCCAAAGAAAAGGTTGCAGGGAGAATTTTAAAAAAGGGGGGGAGGCATCCAGATGGATAGACCTTGCCTGTTTCAAAACCAGCTGTAGACAGAAATAAAAAGGATAATGTGTTACAATCACGTGCTGTCTCCTAAGGGGGGACAATTACTGAGAGATAAAAAGCAATGTCTACTGAGCCCTGGAAGATAGCTTTACAAGCTTTTTTACAATTCATTAAGAAAAGCCTTCTGTGGGTTTGACAGTCACCTTGAATAGTGTTTGAGGAAAAAAAGGAGAGAGAGAAGAGAGAGAGAGAGAGAGAGAGAGAGAGAGGAGGGTGGAATGGGGGGGAACGGAGATTAAATACTAAGGAAGTATATAATTCCTCCCCCCAAACTGCCCACTAGTCATTTGATTACTATTCGGAAATATTTTAGAACGTCCCTGAGGCTGCTCTGATCTAATAAGGAGACCTCCCACCCCCAAAATGCCCCCAGAAGTACAGGGTTGTGTAATGGTTAGGATATCAGGCTAGAGGCATAAACAGAGAGGTAGTACAAAACCCGCCATCAGAACCAAAATCGGGCAGGGGTTTTCATTTGCCCAGACAGACTTCAAGGGCATTGTAGATTTAAGCCCTAGAGACCAAGCGTGAAACGAAACACACACTAAACATCCACCTGCCAGAGGGTGAAAGCAGTTCTTGCTGTGGCACTCACACTGCGTCAGCCCTTCGAGGCATTGCTTTTCCAATGACAGGTCGTAGATAATGTCTGTCTCCACCCTCGAACTCAGGAATAACTGGGTTCATAGCTCTGCTTAGCCCTGAAATTCATTGCATGGCATTGGACCAGTCTCTCTCTCTCTCTCTCTCTCTCTCTCTCTCTCTCTCTCTCTCTCTCTCTCTCTCTCTTTTCTCTTCTCTTTTCCAGACCTGCCTCACAAGGTTGTTGGGGGAGGGGGGAGGACGCACCATTATCAGCTCACTGGAGGGAAAGCAGGACATCACAGTAAGAGAGACTCCAACGCCATGCAAAAATCCATTAGAAATAGGTGGAAGAAGAGATTTTCCTGTGTCTTTTCATATTATGCACTCCAGCTAGCTAGCTGAGTTTCCTGGGATCAGATTAATTATCGCCTAACGTTTGAGGTGGAAAGCCGGATGGTCAGACTAAAACTCCCGAGATGGAATCTCTTCTCTGCCACAGAGGCTCGTGGGAGAGGTGAGAAACGGGAACACTGTATATCCCAGTGGTGGCGAACCTTCGGCACTCCAGATTTTTTGGACCACAACTCCCAGAATTCCGAGCCTAGATTGCCAATGACAAAGGACTGTGGGAGTTGTGGTCCAAAACATCTGGAGTGCTGAAGGTTCGCCACCACTGGTCTATCCCAACCTTCAGAAACGCTGTCTGTAAAGATTCCCCGTCATCCAGGGGGAGGTTATCCGGGCGTTGAGTCATGGCAACTGGACCTCTTTTCTCGTGAGATCTCAACTTCCAGATCAGTCAGATGCCACTCAGTGGCACATAATATCCACTTTCCAGGAAAGAATGTCCTGGAGATGTGACACAACCGAAAGGTTCAAGCCGACCACAGCATCCTGACCAGAGGTGGTCCAGCAGGCGATTTTGAAAGGGCAGCATCTAAAGCAGGCATGTCCAAACTTCAGCCCTCCTGATGTTTTGGACCACAACTCCCAGAATTCCAAGCCTGTATTTCCAATGGCAAAGGACTGTGGGAGTTGCGGTCCAAAACATCTGGAGGGCCAAAGTTTGGACATGCCTGATCTAAAGTCTTTGTAGCCATGATGACGTTCAACCGCCAGTGGGGAAATAAGACGACGGTGTAGATATTGAGCGCTATGCACTTCCAGTTTCATGCAATGGGGGGGGTGGAATCGCACCATTTGCTGCCGTGCCTCCAGTAGCAAAATGCCACACGCCCGCCTTGACCCACAAAGGGTCAAGGAGGAGGACGCTTGGACGCTTCCTACCAGCAGAATGACACAGGAAAATCTCTTCCTTCCACAAACGTTATTAGATCGGGAGGGTCGTTTTCGCAACAGTAGGGGGGAACCACAAAGATCCTCTCGCATGGATCACGCCTCCAGCAAAACTAACAAACAAAGCCAAAGGGATATTTCTGCTGCTGCTCCACCATCTTCACCATCACCACCACCACACCCCAAAAAATACATAATATGAAAAGACTTGGTTGAAAGGCGGAAATCACAGAAGCCAATCACAGATGGGTCTCTTTCATCATTCTTTTTACCCATTTCATGCTGAAATGTAGAAAGCACGGTACCACCACGACAGGGAACAACGGTTTAGATCTGTGTATGTTTACATCCGTTTCCGCAGAGTTATTTGACTGAAATACAATGCCGAGAAGGGGAAGAAAGGTATTGATTGCTGGATCATATACATTTCTTGAGTAAAAGAGACAGCGATACAATAAAGACGAAAGTCTCCGAGGCTTACTGGCTGGAAATATGAGTTGAATTTCTGTGTGGTTGGCTCAGAGGGAGAGGTTTAGAATGATATATAAACGATGCTTTGATCATACAGAAACTGGTTTCTTCCTTACATCTGGCTGTTCTATCCGGCGTAGGGTCGGCTGCCCTGAACAAGAGTGGCGATGCAAGCCATATCTTAAGACAGGCATGTCCAAACTTCAGCCCTTCTGATGTTTTGGACCACAACTCCCAGAGTTCCAAGCCTGTATTTCCAATAGCAAAGGACTGTGGGAGTTGTGGTCCAAAACATCTGGAGGGCCGAAGTTTGGACATGCCTGTCTTAAGAACTGCAAACCTAGAAGGGCTCTTATAGATCAGCGCTGGGTGAAATTTCAGCCCTCCAGATGTTTTGGACTGCAACTCCCAGAATTCCGAGCCTGGATTGCCAATGACAAGGGACTATGGGAGTTGTGGTCTGAAACATCTGGTGTGCCGAAGGTTCGCCACCCCACTGCTATAGATCAAGTCTAGCTGAACTGTCAGACTGTTGAGGGCGAAATGGTACGAAGTCCAACAGAATCCAGATTTCCCGTTCGACCTGGTATAACGTCGAATCCTCTTCCTGCAATCCTGTTGGTGCCTGCGGCAATTCTTGGCTTGTTCAAGTCTCCCATCACGGTTTTCATTAAACCAGGATGGATTCTGAGTCCCACCCGCGTCGACGCTCACCACCGGATCATCGATTGCTTTCTAGCTTAAAAGGGAGGAAAAGCCGTCTGTGCTAATCCACATGCACCCAGTGCTGCTTTGCTGAGCACCGTAATAGGAGAGGCATCAAGGATTTGATCTCTCATTCCAGATTAATAAGATGCGATTAGAGAGTAATGCTTCTCCCCATCTGTGTGCTGCAAGCTCAAATATGGTGTTGTGCCTTTCCTGATGCTACTAAGTACATAATTTAAGGCAGGAAAACCATTTGAATCAAGGGCAGAGGGAGGTTTATTTGTATACGTCTAAATTTATCACTCAGGATTCCGAGGGCTCGCTGTAGAAGGGAGGGGGAAAAGGCATCACCAAACGGGACCAAATTCTCCAAAACACCCCACTTCCGTCCTTCCCTAAACCTAGGCTCCAAACAACGGTTCCACACGGATCAAAGCACTAACAAATATAACTAGCAGCAGCACCACATTGGCAAAATGTCATGTGGCTTGTAGTTCCCCAGGCCTTGATTCTTAAGTGCCCGGGGTGCGGGGGGACACATAGGGTTGGCCAAGTCCTCCCTATGGGTGGGCACAACTGCTTCGATGCAAGACGTTAGCTCCTAAAAGAAGTGAAAAAAAGAGTTCAACCCCATTTTGTAACAAATGTTCACCTAAATTGCAAAATAATGGAACCCAAATGTCAACACTTCATTATTTGGTTGTATACCCCGAAACTATCCATTCCATTTGGCCCCAATCGTTTGGGGGGGGTGTCAGAAAGAGCTTTCTGTCCTCCACCCTGATATTTCTAATTGGGGAGGCAGGGAATTTTAACCTGCGGCATCCTACCCCGCGGGCAGCTCCTATAAAGTTCGAACCGAAACCCGGAGTGGAGCCTTGTCTGCCTACTACATCCTCTACCACGAGGGTTACAAGTGATGGATCACTCAACCCTTTCAAATTACACCTGCGCAACAGCAATTTCTGGAAGACATAAAAGCCTTGGGCATTGTTGCTGTTTCGCTTTGACCTCACCGATACAGCTTCGGGGAAATCACACTGCCGAGGGAGAAAAACAGAGAAAGAACATTGGAAAATAAGACGTATTGTGCCCTAATTGTGATCTACCTTTTGACTGCAAGCCGGAAGATCTTTATTATTGATGTTGATGGCAAAACGCGAGCCCTCGGCTGGAACTCAGTTTCCCGGAGAGAATTTAAGGAACTGTCAGTTAAGGGGAAACGGCCTCTTTCTCCCTCTTCCCACCCATTATTTTCCCCCTGTTTGCAAGGCTCTGCGCTGAAAATCAGGAAGAGGCAAACAAGCAGTGACCTCCGTGGCGCTATTTTTAGACACATCCAAAAGAGCAGGCACCCTATTTTAAACATCTCCTTGTGTGGTTTATATGCCTTATTTTTGAATGGCAAAAAGCAAAAAAGGAAGGAAGGAAGGAAAGGAAGGAAGGAAGGAAGGAAGGAAGGAAGGAAGGAAGGAAGGAAGGAAAGAAAGAAAGAAAAGAAAAGAAAATTTATTGGTAATTCATCTCTTCTAACAAAACCAGGCAGCAGACAGGGTCAGACACTGCAGGGAAACGTAGGCCAGGCAGCCTGCAGGAACTGGAGTAAAAATGGACAGAAGACAGATAAGAACATAAGAACATAAGAAGAGCCCTGCTTGATCAGGCCAAAGGCCCATCTAGTTGAGCTTCCAGATGCGTCTGGGAGTGCACGAGACTAGATCTCTGTCTCCTGATACCACTCCCCTGCATCTGGCCCTTGAAGTACCCTGGTTTTTAATCCTGGAGATGACACATCTCCATCATGGTTTGTCACCTGGGATGGACTTTTCCTCCAGGAATCTGTCCAATCCCCTTTGGAAGGCATCCAGGCCAGATGCCATCACCACCTCCTGTGGCAGGGAGTTCCACAGACTAACAACGCGCTGGGTGAAAAAAATATTTTCTTTTGTCTGTTCTTACTCTCCCAGCCCACGATTGATCTGGGAGTAAATTGTGGGTAGTCATACAGTTCGCTGGAGCCAACTGATATACCATACTAGCTTTGTAATAATCACCAAGGATTAAACCCAATGTTTGATCCTTAGAAGAGCAGTTGAGTTGACATGTTTCCATTGAGTGCTATTGACTATACAAATCCAATTCTTTCCATGGGTCTAGTCTAGTTCAGACTAACAACTGGATTGCTCTCCCCCACCCCAAAAAAAGGAAATGCCCAATGTGGGGAAAAACACCCTCTTGGCATTTCAGGAAGTATTGAGAATCGCAGGTTTGGATCCGTTTCCCAGACTGTAATTCTTCTCTTGGTGAGAAGAATTTAGGGGATTTCTCTCTTGCAGGCCTTTGAAAGAAGTCCCTTGGTTACCCAAGGAGAGGAGAAGAAGAGACCCACGTAAATAATCAGGTAGGCTCAGGCGGAGGGTGAATAATTTGGATTAAAATGAGAACACACATGCTCCGGTATCTCCTGACACCAGAAGGCAATCTGGCAGGACAGTATGGAGTATTTTTCAGGATGGAAGGAAGGAAGGAAGGAAGGAAGGAAGGAAGGAAGGAAGGAAGGAAGGAAGAATATTACAGCAACAGCTGCAATCTAAAGCTAGGGGCATCACATTTGAAAGTAAGCAGTTACTCATGTGGTTAAAAGGGGCATGCAGGAATGAGTTGCCAAGCCATTATAAATTATGAAATCGAATGGTTATTATTTGTCAGTTCTAACAAGTAACTAACATAGCTACTTCTAGTTACTTTGCCATTTCTGAAAAGTAACATAGTTACTTCTATTTACCTACTCATTCCTGAAACATACTATCAAACACAGTTACTGGTTTTAAAGACATTGGAATAGTACAAGCTGCTGGCTTGCCATCCCCTCCTCCCGAATCCAGCTCTCAGAACAGATTGCAAGATGGGTTTTGAACCATGTGGGGTTCCAGCTTCCCCGTTGAGTGAATTTACACACCCCACAGAAGTATAAAAGCAGCCAAAATAACCAAACATTTCAAAATGGTAGCCACGCTAGTCTGATCGCAAAGTCTCTTAATGACTCCAAACAAGTTTTATTTGACTTGTGTGTGTGTGTGTGTGTGTGTGTGTGTGTGTGTGTGTGTGTGTGTGTGTGTGTTGTGTCGTTATAGTCATGACCTACTCTTTGTGACTCCATGTCCATGGAGTTTTCTTGGCAGGAATACTGGAGTGGTTTGCCAGTTCCTACTCCAGGCACCTACAGCACCTGGTATTCCCTGGTGGTCTCCCATCCAAGTACTAACCAGGGCTGACCCTGCTTAGCTTCCAAAATCAGGCGAGATCGGATATGCTTAGGGCATCTAGGCAGCTATTTGACTTAGCCTGGAACAAAAAAATCTTAAACCAAGCAGAACATGTCAGTGGTGCAGAACTGCTAATTCTTCTTAAAAAGTTATATTTACACCTCAATGAAGTGTTGATTGTAATGTATAGTAATTCTTGCCATGTCTTCTTTACAATAGGGAGGAATTAATTACAAGTAGCTTATTATTTGACGCAGCTTACAAGATCTCCCTGTTTTATCACAATTACGTGGATTCAAGCCACGGTTCCGCAGCCTCATCCCCGCTGGGAAAATTAAAAACAAAAAACCACCCCAAAAAAAAAACCCCTAGGCATTTGCAATAGATAAATCCATTGGGCCAATTTCATCTTTTCTTCAAAAAAAATGTAAGCAAGTAATATATTCTCTCGCTCTCAGGAGAACTCATCACTGGGTTTTCTCTACGAGGCTGAAATAACTTCTAGCAAAGATTGATTTGAGTCATTGATGGAGAGGACAAAATGAAAGCCATCATATTTAAAGGGCAGAAATACCATCTGGCGGGCCAGACAGAGTGAGTTAAAACTAAATATACATTCCTTTCTGTGGCTGTGCTTGGGGTTTGGGGCCATAAAGGCACCAAAGAAACACCGCCTTTCCCACGCTATGTCGGCAAGATTGGGTGGAGGGGGGGTCGGCAAAAGCACAAGGAACAGGTATTCGGCCAGTGCCTGCCCGTCCCCCTTGCCACCCCTGCCACCCCTCGGTGACACCCTGGCGAGGTGGCAAGTGAGAGAGGGCACCGCCTGGCAGGACAGGCAAGCAGCACGGACCAGGGGAGGCCAAGGCTTCCATGGTGATGACTCCTTTACAAAATGCCCAGACACACGCGGGCGTCATCAGCTGTTCTGAAGCCAGAGAAGCCGGTGGGTGGCAGACGCTAAATGTTTCAGAGAGGGGGAGGAGAGAGAGAGAGAGAATGCAGAGGAAGAAAATTAATTTTCTTCCACTGCCACCTTTTTAATTTTTTTAATGGTCCGTGCATTCAGAAGGCATCGAGACGCCTAGAAAGTGTTATTCCCCATAGCTAAGCAGCTGTTCAAGCATTGATCCTTTAGGAATAATGTCTCTAAAGACTTTGGGGGTGGGGGACATTAAGTTTCATCCCTTCCAGCCGTTCCTCTTCACATACAGGGTTAAAGCACGATCTGGTGGAAAGCAAGTGGGGTCCTTTCACAAGAGAAAGCAAGGTTCCCCCGAGTCTGAGAATTTAGGAGGATGGGAAATGATGCATTTCTCTCTCTCTCTCTTTCTCTCTCTGGCCGTCAGAAGTGAGATGGGAAGGGCGGCCTTCCAGCCTGGAAAAAAAATGTCCCTGGCGACCTCTCTTCTGCGTGTCACGCGCAACTGTTCCTGCAACGGCCTGCAACCCCATGAGAGGAGCCAAAGGGAACCTATTCCGTTGGCTGGGCTGAACTGCTTCTGTGTGCCTCTGTTTCCTCTTCCCTCCGGATCGCTCTTTCCTTTTGTGCTGTGCTACTTTAGACCACAACCGTGCAAGCAAGGCCCATTATCTTTTCTTTTTCTTTTTTAATCACTTCAATGTATACAATGGGGAGGACATTTCCAATGAAGGAATACAAACTTTAGAAAGGAAAGGAACGCAAACCTTCAATAGACCGGCCCCTGCTGTTTCAATTGCCTGACTTGGAAAAATATTAATTTATTTCGCAGCGGCGGGGTCCAAGCCAATTCTCGGAGCCCTCCACCAAAATTATAAGGGGTCCAGCGAATAATTCCTCTCCCTCCCTCTCTCTCTCTCTCTCTCTCTCTCTCTCTCTCTCTCTCTCTCTCTTTGGTCAGAGTATCTAAAGGGGGACAAAGCACCCACCCACCCATTCTGCAAATCAAGGGTGGGGTGGCAATCTTCAAACTGGAACTATTTCATGGGCAAAGCAAGCGAAGGCGAGGAGACGGCTGGTCTCTTTGCAAAGGAGTGACAGCCATCCTGTAAGGGGGGGAGAGAGAGAGAGAGAGAGAGAAACAGGGATTTGATCTATGCAGACTGCCGGGTCTTGAGAAGCAGCAGATGGTACAGGAGGCGTGTAATAGCTGGCCCGAAGGGGCCACCTCCTGGTGTCTGCGGATAAGCCAGTTCAGACCCTTAACTTCTCCGATTAGAGCTTCCAGCCATTGAGAGAGATTTATCCAGCAAAGGGGCACATGCACATTCATCCCCCCTCCATCTTCCCAGGATGGGTTTCTAGAAGAGTAGCTTGATAGATAGTTAGATAGTTAGATAGATAGATAGATAGATAGATAGATAGATAGATAGATAGATAGATAGATAGATAGATAGATAGATAGATAGATAGATAGATAGATAGATAGATCAAAGGTAAATGTTCTCCCCACACATGGGCGCTAGTCATGTCTGACTCTAGGGTGCTCGTCTCTGTATTCAAGCCGAAGAGCCAGTGTGGTGCGAGTCCATGGCCACATGGCCAGCATGGCTGCAAGGAAACACTGTTTTACCTTCCCACTTTTTTACAGCAGTACCTATTTATCTACTTGCATTTACATCACTTTCAAACTGCTAGGTTGGCAGGAACTGGGGTTAACAGCGGGAGCTCGCTCCGCTGTGTGGCACCCGGGATTTGAACCGCTGAGCTGCCGACTTTGCAGCCAACAGTTTTCGGAAGGCTTAGTCCACTGTGCCACCACACCCCCTTAGATAGATAGATAGATAGATAGATAGATAGATAGATAGATAGATAGATAGATAGATAGATAGATAGATAGATAGATAGATAGATAGATAGATAGATAGATAGAAAATATATCTACCTGCACACCCACCCTGTAGCATCTGGAGCTGCGAAGGACACCAGCAAGGCATTCAATCTCATCAAAAGGAAAGGGTGTTTTTAATTTCTGAAAAGCCGGTAGCTTAAGAACGGAAATGCCAGAGGCTATTCTCCGAGCCGAGAGTACACTGTGGACATATTGGCTTGGAAGGAAAAAGAAGAGGCATTGCGTTCAGGTTCTTTTTTAAAACAAACAAACAAAAACTCCTTTTAGAAAAAAAAACAGGAAAACAAGTTTCTAGATCTTATGGTGCACATGTAATTACTGCTGCAAAAGGAACTCTCAGGACCCTTCATGTACTGATAACTGAGACCGTGCAAATGCAGTGTGGCGGCTAAAAGGCTGGAGATCCAGAAGAAAGACCCGGATCCGAATCTTACCTTTATGGTGATTGCCGAAGTCTAAAACAAGCCACATGGAGAACTTTAGCTGACCATTTGTCGTCAAAGGCTTTTCTAGTTAATTAGCGGTGCTGACGGCTGCATTTGGATCCCCCAGGGAAGGGTGTATATCGGCCCATGTTCTAATTCAAAAGTCTCCCTTCCTCTACTTGTGGCTTCCCTTCCGCACACACACCCCAGCCAAACCCATTCCTGACCTGCATGGAGATCAACTTCTCGGAAATGCTCTTTCTAAATAATTATATTTTTTTAAAAAAAAAAGCTATAGAGGGACTCAGACGTAGGCTAGTTATGCATCTTGGCATCTGCCTTTTTCCTGGCTGCCGGCCCAGTTGAAATGAGTTGGCATTATAAGCTGATTAAATCTCCACTTGTTGAAGGCACTGGCGGAAAGGAAGGGTAAGTGTACCAAGTTCCTAATCTGGAAGGGGTATTTTTGCAGAGAAGGGTGAACTTCCTGGCTTCCTTTATGCGGAGAAGTGCAGCAGGGTTACCAAAACATCTGCTGAAGTCTCAGGAACACATCCGTTTGGGTGGAAGTGTCTCCGTTTGGGTTTTAGGAAGGGGGAAAGGAGATTCCACCCCCGTAATTCCAATTCTGTGGCCATCCCCTGGGCTAAAAGGGTCCTTCCATGCTTGGTTCGTGATGCAGAGAAAGAAGAGGAGGAGAGACAAGCCACGGAACGCAGGACCACAACCATGAAGATGGAAGCAAGCAAGGCTGAAACGCAGCATTGGGTGATCCATTTATGGGGCCGCCATTCTTCCTTCCTTCCTTCCTTCCTTCACCTCAATCATCCCTCCCTCCCTCCCTCCCTTCCATCAGCTTGGTCCTTCTTTCTTCCTTCCTTCCTTCCTTCCTTCCTTCCTTCCTTCCTTCCTTCCTTCCTTCCTTCCTTCCTTCCTTCCTTCCTTTCTTTCTTTCTTTCTTTCTGTGTTTTTCTTTCTTTCTTCCTCCCTCCCTCCCTCCCTCCCTTCTCTTTCTTTCTTTCTTTCTTTCTTTCTTTCTTTCTTTCTTCCTTCCTTCCTTCCTTCCTTCCTTCCATCCTTCCTTTCTTTCTTTCTTTCTTTCTTTCTTTCTTTCTTTCTTTCTTTCTTTCTTTCTTTCTTTCTTTCTTCCTTCCTTCCTTCCTTCCTCCTTCCTTCCTTCCTTCTTTCTTTCTTTCTTTCTTTCTTTCTTTCTTTCTTTCTTTCTTTCTTTCTGAAAACTGAAACCTGTACATCGCATCATCTCAGTCTCCCTCCTGTGGCCCATTCTGGTTATTTCATCTTTAGAAATAGATAATTTCCAGGATTTTTCTTTTTCATATGTTCCGACCGTGAATCAGTGAATCGGTGGATACAAGGGTTCTCCTACATATTGAAAATCACAAGCAAGCAGCGGGCAGACCTTGTCATCCTATATGCTAGTCCCGATCCGAAGGCAGGAAGCCCCGTCGGCGAAGCAGGGTTTTCAAAGAAAAGAAGGCCAGCCCGCAAAGCTCAGGAATGGTGTCGGAAGCTGGTTGAGCAAGGTCGGCAACCAGAAACTCCAGGCCCTCAGGTGAGCCTTGGCCCGATGCAGGGGATCAGTCCAGGTGCCTTCAAGACTGACCTTTCCAGAGAGGAGAGAGAGAGAAAGTTTGAGAGAGAAGAAAGAAACAGTGACCCAGAGAAAGTCCCATTGGGGGGTTGAGGAGGGAGGGAGACTCAAGATAGACCTTCTTCTACTCAGGCCACAAAAATAAGATATTTGCCTCACATTCTATTAGCTCTCTCTCTTTTTAAAAAAATTATAATAATAATAATACTAGGAAGTCTATAATGGAGATGAGTTTCCTGGATCAAATCCAGCAACGTGACCCTCTTTTAAAAGCACACACTTCTTTCAAATGAACCATTCAGAGAGAATAAATGCAGTGCATTCTGGCTATTAGTTCAAAAAGGACGGATTCTTTGTAATCAATCCCAATGATCATCCAAGAGGAAGAAATTTAAATAGAGTCAGAGCCGGCCACTGCATAGTCTATTAATTCGAACACTCCTGCAGGAGAGGGAAATGACCTCTACCCTACCACCACCACCATCAAGAAGAAGAAGAAAAAGAAAAAGAAAAAGAAAAAGAGGAGGAGGAGGAGGAGGAGGAGGAGGAGGAGGAGGAGGAGAAGAAGAAGAAGAAGAAGAAGAAGAAGAAGAAGAAGAAGAAGAAGAAGAAGAAGAAGAAGAAGAAGAAGAAGAATCTACTGGGAGATCCAGAGCTGGTTTTTCCAAAGATCAGGAGGAATTATTATTATTATTATTATTATTATTATTATTATTATTATTATTATTATTATTATTATTATTATTATTATTATTATGATGAAGAAGAAGAAGAAGAAGAAGAAGAAGAAGAAGAAGAAGAAGAAGAAGAAGAAGAGAGTATAGTTTGATAACAACGCCAAGCTGAACCTGCGTCCTAAAGATAGTTCTCCATTTGAAGGCTCAGTCCGGTTTAGGTTGGGTTGAGGTGGCAGAGTTTGGTGAGGAAAACTGAGTGTAGCTGAACAAATAAAACTTCTGATTACGCAGCTGATCAAAATGATTTGGGAAGGAATATACAGAGCAGATTGAGCTGTATTCTCCTTTGGTAGACCTCCCCTTATTTGTTAATTTACCTCAAGTGGCACTTATTTGTTTCAATACATTCTTTCAGAGTTAGAAAGAATAAAATGCTTCTATTTACTCACCATTCTTCTTATATAAAAACAAACATCATTTTGTATATTATTTTTAAACTTGCTAAGTTACTGAGCTGAACTGCTTATTTTACTTCATTATTAACTACCTGACCAGTTACATGGCCAACAGAACACTTCACTCTAATTATTCACTTCTGACTCCATAAATAACAGATGGACAGAACATGAACTAAACCCTGATGGGAATAGATGGGGGAAAATAACTCTTGAGGTGTAGAGGGAAACAATAGGCTTCTAATGAGTTGAATGGCATTCACTGCAGCTTCCTCCCAGCCAAAACCTCTCAAAAAACAAAGCACCACATAAGTGTGCAAGATATCCAACAGCTTAAATCTAAAGATCTCTAAGTAGGGATCTTGTAGTGGCTAGCCCACACTTAGCAGCTTCTAGATGGAGCACCCACACAGGTCACGTGGTCAGCCGTTCTCCTCCCCCTTCCTCCAGTAAAACATGCTGCATTTCATTTCAAACCACAGTGGTTGTCAATCTGTTTGCATCCTTATCCATCAATTAACACTTGCAACATCTCACGCAAATCCCCCCAAAATGAATCGATTCTGAATTCCCCCATGCAAGCCAATTCTTCAACATTCTCTCTGCTTTTCTGCCACCCCGAGAGGATCTCTTCCCAGAATGATGTCAGCCAGGGCACTCTTCCGCCTTTTTTGTGTTTAATACGACAGGCCGCCTTAAATATCTCCACACCGTGCTTGGCCCGCATAAATAACAACCAGCTCCTGCTTTCCAATCAGGGAAGAGGAAGGCTTAAATCACACGCTGATGACTTTATTACCAGGCAGGAAAGAAGATAAGGACCTGTGACCAACGCCCCCCCAGCATTTAAAACAAAACATTAATCTTGGCCTCGAAAGGTTCTCTAAACAGAAGTGACGATGGGGAATTCATAGGCACCTCTCAATGAAAATTCAGACCAGGGGTTTCCAACCCTGGGGCCCCCAGGTGTTCTTGGACTACAACTCCCATGGGCCTTTGCCAGCTGCCATGCTGGCCAGGATTTCTTGGAGCTGCTGTCCAAGAACATCTGGGGACCCAATTTTGAGAAGCATTGCTCCCAAGGGAACATCTGTATGAACACATTCCTTGGTTCCACCCCAAGTGAGCACCTGCTTCAGCACCACGATGAGTTATTCAGGATAAAACAGCTTCCCTGCTCACCCTGGGAAATATAACAGGGCTCGTCATAAGCTAGATGGCTCAGCGACCTGGATCCCTGACGGCAGTGTCAGAGATCAGAAGTTCAGTTCCCTTCCAAGCTTCCCAGATAAAAGAGCCAGCCTGTGTAGCCTTGAGCGAGCTTCACCTGTTCCAGAAGACCACCTACCATCTTGATAGAAGGACACCACGATAAAGCATTGGCAAAGTCCCTTTTCTATTCCAAGAAAAAGGGGCTCCGTTCCCGAAATTTGCTCCTGCTCAGTTGTGTGGACGCTATCCAAACAACCCGTGCAAACTTCTGATCCATTCCCAACACTCAAAACTCACTCTGGCTCCAAAACCTCATTGCTACCTGTGTGGGGGGGGGGGACGACTCACCAGTGTAGGTCCAAAGGAACTCAAGGAGAGTCAATTCCTTTGTAAGATAAACGGACTCAAATGAGCCTCCTAAAATGGTAATTGGCAGTAGCAACGTAGGCTCCTGTTGAAATAGGCCAATGGGAAGCAATTGAAGGTATGGGGAAACTGAGTCACCAAAACCTCCTTGGGTCACCGGGCCACGTCTGGTATGGTTTTACTCTGCTAAGCCATGCAGGAGTGGGTCCGTTCTATTATTCTCATAATCAAGATGCTGATAGACACTGGAAACCGGGTATCAATAAACTTTTAAGTTCTTCCTTTCCCTCAACAAAAAGAGAGAGGGGGAAATAACCCTCTAGCCATGGCACAAATGTTCTGAAAGTTACAAAAAAAAATTAAGGAAATGGGGGGGATTGGTTTTGTGACTCTCTTCTGTTTTGCTTGAAACCGTGAGAGACGCAGGTTCAATCAACACGTCCTAAACAACCAAAAACAGAGGGTGAGGTGATTAACCCAGCTGGGTGTCAGACATAACGCATTTAAAAGACACACAAAAAGTGGCAGCCGTCTGGGAAAATAGTTCTGTTGTTGTCATCGAAGCCCGCTGCAAACAGCTTTGCATTCTGGGAACTGCAGTCCTGGAAAGGAACTCGGCAAAGTTCTCTTTCTTCTAGCCTGACCCATCGCTGGCCCCAAAGCAATAAAGCTCCCTGCCTCACATGACCCTCCGGCTAAGAAGGAGGCCCCAGTGCAGCTGGTGAACATTCATAAATGCACGAGCCAATATGAGAATTAGTGGCCAGCCCTGCAAAAGTGGCTCGTGACTATACCTTTGAGGATGGGGTTGTGTCTGAACTTCCTCAGATCTCCGTAAGATGCAGGGCCTGGTCTCAGAATAATTTCAGCACCACGGAGAGCTCCTGGGGAAATCCACCTGCCTTGCAAGCCCTGAATTGTCTTGTAGCCCAAAGGGCAATCCACTAACCCCAAGCTCTGAGCTGTGGTGACACTAGATGTTTCCACACACACACACGCACACACACACCGTGCTTACAACGCTGGAGTGAGGGAAGAGGATCCTAGGTGGTGGCCTGCCACTTTTCCACATTCCATGCTTGTTCCCAAGGACGGGGACTCTCATACAGAGAAGGATAACAGCCAGCATCTGGGTACCTGATGTCTTTAAATGAAATGCCAAGCATTGCACCTGGAACCATCTAAATGCAAAAAACTGGGAGGGGGAGATGTTCAACCCTTGAGAGATGACCCTTGCCATGTTCTCCAAAGTTGCAGCCAAAAGCCACCAGGTAACCAGGAGCTCCCTAGTTAGGAGTTGTCCTTTCAACTTGGCTGGAGCCTTGGAATTGGTGTGTGTGCCTTTGAACACCCATTGGGACAGCGGTGAAACTAGGTGGAATCTCAGGGGGGAAACGTATCAATCTGTCAGAGCAGCACGATGATGGAACCAATGGCCTGGGGAGGTGGTGAGCGCTCCAACAGTGGGGCCATTCAGGAGAAGATAGGACCACCATCTGTCAGATGATCTGCTTTTGCATTCATGCCATGATCAATGGGTTGGACTTATGGGCCCCCTTCCAACACTATGCCTCTATGATCCAATGCTTCTACTAAGACATAATGTAGTTTAAGATTCAGGGGCCCTCATCATAAAGGGACCTCAGATGCAATTTTAGTCCACAATTTTTAACTTTTTTAAAAAAAAAATTAAAATTTAATACAATTTTAAATCACCATCACCTTAGAACACCAAAGTCAGCAGGGACCCTAAGGATCATTGCATCCAGACCCTTCAATAGCTGAAGAAAGATGTTTTTTGACACTCTCTGGAGGAGAAGAGCTCAAACTGATGGGTCCTAATTCTAAGAAGGGAGATTGTGGTTAAATATTAAGAGTTTCCTAAGAATAAGGGCTGATTAGCAGGCCCACAGATGGCCTCAGAAGGTGGTGGAATCTCCATCCAGAACTGGATGACTGAGAGTGGCTATCTCCCAACAGTGCTAGATGGTCCAGAGCAGTGGTGGCGAACCTTCAGCCCTCCGGATGTTTCGGACCACAACTCCCACAGTCCTTTGTCATTGGCAATCTAGGCTCGGAATTCTGGGATTTGTGCTCCAAAACCATCTGGAGTGCCGAAGGTTCACCCCCAGTGGTCTAGATCACGCATGTCCAAACTTTGTCCCTCCAGATGTTGTGGACCACAACTCCCACAGTCCTTTGCCATTGGAAATACAGTCTTGGAATTCTGGGAGTTGTGATCCAAAACATCAGCAGGGCAGAAGTTTGGACAGGCCTGGTCTAGATGATCCCAACATACCTCTTCCGTTTTATGTTTCTGTGATTCTATGCATTGTGTCTTTGCATCTGGCCAAGCCACGGAGTAGACACACCATACCCCAACAGCCTCCCTCACTGCTGATCAGAAGCAGTCCTGAGGCAGAGAGGAGTGAACATCAAGTGTTGCCAGCCAGCCAGCCAGCCTGGCATTTGACGTGTCAAACGCCAAAGCCTGGAAGGATCTGTCAAGCTGAAAACAGCCCCAAAATATCTCTCTCTGTGTGCCTGTGTCTTTGCATCCATTTCAAAGCCACGTTTCCGTAAGCACCAGTGCTCGGAGAATGACACCCACACGTATTCTCACCATGGTAGCTGCTACCTACACGACACAAGACGGGAAGCGGCTTAGGAAGAGCATCAGAGAATGGATGGCTGGAACAAGACATGGAGGGGGGGGAGGAACTGCAGACTCCAATCTCAAATGGAACGAGAGGCGAGGGACTCCAATTCCACGAGGGACGTGAATCCACTCCAGGTTTTAAGCCGTCCTTTAAAGCTGCTGTCCAGGGTGCTGGACTTATTTTGAAGGTTTGGGTTCTGCCCCCGGAAAGTCTGAGCCAAAACCCAGAGCAGGCTGGCGGCTGCTATCAAGGCGGGCTTTGTCAGTGGCCCAAGACATTCTGCAGCCTGAGGCAAAAGTCCAGATGGCGCTTCTCTCGACCACTGCTCAAACCAGTTGGCACACGGGCAAACGTGAACCATGCCTGTGGTGTGAGTGCCCTTAGCCAACAGCAGCAATAGGGAGGTGCCCAAGCTGTGTGACCCACACAACTCTTATCTTCCTGCCTCTGATTTTCACTCTCAAAACAACCCAGAGAGATAGGCCAGTCTGTCCAAAGTCGATCAGTTGGCTTCCTTGCCAAGGGGGAATTTAAACCAAGGTGGTCTCCCTAATCTAGTCCAACATTGACTAAACAAGCTACGGTTTTATCTGTTCATTGCCTCCCAAAATTAATATCTCGCTTGTGATTATTAACTTCTCCTTTTACACGCAACAGCCCTTTGTTTGTTGTCCCTAAAACGGTGTTGATTTTATTGGATGATCCTCCTCACGAAACCAGCCTCTGGATTTGGACAGCTCTTTTTTTCCTACATTCTCCAGCAAAAGGTTAATTTCGGGAGGGAGGGGCAAACCCAACATACCCCTTCTGTGGGAAGCAAAGGAGGGGGGAAATGTAATTTGCAACTTGGGATCTGTGAATTTGCTGGAAGGTTTTATGATTAGGGGACAGAAATCTCCAAGTGAAATTTCATTCTCACTTATTCGCTCTTCTCACACTCAGGGAGAGATACAATTGGTTTTTTCGAGGAAGCAAAGAGAGGTGGACGGAAGGAAGGAAGGAAGGAAGGAAGGAAGGAAGGAAGGAAGGAAGGAAGGAAGGAAGGAAGGAAGGACCAAGCTGATGGAAGATAGAAAGAAGGGAGGAAAGGAAGGAGGGAGGATTGATAGAAGGAAGGAAGGAAGGAAGGAAGGAAGGAAGGAAGGAAGGAAGGAAGGAAGGAAGGAAGATGGAAGATAGAAGCTAATGGAAGATAGAAGGAAGAAGGAAGGAAGGAAAAGGAAGGAAGGAGGGAGGATTGAAGGACCAAGCTAATGGAAGATAGAAAGAAGGGAGGAAAGGAAGGAAGGAAGGAAGGAAGGAAGGAAGGAAGGAAGGAAGGAAGGAAGGAAGGAAGGAAGGAAGGAAGGAAGGGCTGAGGAGCAAAGCTGGGAGGCTGATTTCAAAACAGCCAGCACAGAAAGGGGGGGAAATCCACAGCAAATGCTCTAAACCCATCCACCCATCTACCCACAAAGGTAAAAGAAGAACTGGCAAGGCAGATAAGCAGGGTAGACTTTGCTGCATGTGTTTGTATCTGGGCAAGTTGACAATATATTGTGTTATTTTTATTACCGTGAGTATATTCCTCGGATGCCGCACGGCATGTAAATGTCAAGCGTCATCATCGGCTGATGCGATGAAACCCGATACCCCCTCATCGTCAAGGGCCCTAATGAATGCCTAGGAGACGTTATTGACCTCGTGTGTTGGTTCCGCTCGGGAGAGAGCAATGGATGGAGCACGTTACGGCGTTCCCCCTGGCAAAGAATGCCCATTGGGGCCCCAAACATGCTAGCTGGTTCGTGGTCCCAGCTAAATCGCACCCACTGCGCCAGGTCTCGTATGGCAAGCCCACGCTTATGTGAGTCCAGTGGGTTGACTCAATTGAGTGAATTAATTCAGTGCACTTATTTGAAGGATGTTTTTTAACATGTACCATAGCTGATGCTTCTGGATTTATAGTTAAAACGGTCATTAGGACTGCCATGGGCTGGATAAAGCCTCCAGACTTTCATTTATAATTGTGTGCCATCAATTTACTTGCTTGCTTGCTTACTTACTTACTTGCTTACTTATTTGCTTGCTTAGTTACTTACTTGCTTGCTTACTTACTTAGTGCAAGGCACTGTTCTGGATGGTTTCGAGCAAGCTAAAAAACACATACAGCAGGGGTGTCCAAACTTTGGCCCTCCAGATGTTTTGGACCACAACTCCCGGAATTCCAAGGCTAGATTGCCAATGACACAGGGCTATGGGAGTTGTGGTCCAAAACATCTGGATGACCGAAGTTTGGATACCACTGACATACAGTATGAATAAACACAATAGACAATTTAAAAAACAAGGCAATTAACAGCATAAAACCAAATGGCACCAGAAGCAATCTTCCCTGCCACAGCAAGCAGGACAGGAAGCATGCAGTCAACCGGGGTCCATGTGCACGGCCTACCCAAAAAGCAATGTCTTAATTGGCTTCTCAACAATAGCAGGGAAGGAGCCAGGCGTGGCTCCTCTGGTTCCATAAGGAGGGTGCCACTGCGAAGAAGACCCTGCCCCTGGTGGGTGGCTTTGGGGCTTCCCCCAAGGCGGCTACACAAGAGGAGGCAAGATTTGGAGAACAGGGTGGGTTGGGCAGATGACACTGGGGAGAGGACCCCCCCGACTGGTCAATGATGATATATATCAGTGGTTCTCAACCGGTGGGTCCCCAGATGTTCCTGAACTGCGATTCCCAGAAACCCCTTCCAGCACAGCGAGTGGTAGAGGCTACTGGGAGTTGCAGTCCAGGAACACCTGGAGACCCACTGGTGGAGAACCACTGATATAGAGTAACTCTTTCCAGGCATTTAGAAAGAAAATAGACAGGAGTGGTTGACCACATGCCCTTCTTCTGGGGCCACCTCAGGACTGTGCAGCTGGCCCAAGGCCACACCAGCTGTCTCTCCTCCCTGGAAGCACCATGGGGGAATCGAACTCCAACCTCTGGATCCACAACCAGAGACGGAAACCACTGACCTATCCAGCTAGCTCCAGAATCTGAGATTTCCTGCTATATCTACCAAAAGCCATTACCGAGAGCAACTCCGAAGGCCTTCCGGCTACATTATTTTTTTAAAGAAAACATCCAGTAATCACGAATACAAAAGTCTTATCATTTTTTTAATCTACTCCCCCCCCCCAAAAAAAAAAACCCCACTCCATCCAGACAATCATGTGTTAACTTTTATCCAGACCTGTTAAGAGGATGATCAAGTTCAGGGTTGTTTTTTAAAAAAAAAATCTCACAGCATGCATTACATAAAATAGAAGGAAAATGTCAAAGCCAAAGGAAAAAAAGGGGGGAAAAGACTAGGTTTCTCACGGCAGATGGAATTTTTTCCGCATACAAGGATGAGGCACAGAGACCAGGACAATTCCATATGGTGGTGGTGGGATGTGCCTTAAGCCAAAGACCCAGCCCTAGGGAACTGTGCAAGCTTCCGAACTTAAATGATCTCCGCGTTCTCCAAGCCAGCAAGCGCACATCTGCGCCCAAACCCACAGAAAGTAAAGGTAAAGGTTTCTTTCCCCTCCCCCTTTCCTTGCGTGGCTGCAAGGAAACACTGTTTTACCTTCCCGCTTTTTACGGCGGTACCTATTTATCTACTTGCATGGACATGCTTTTGAACGGCTAGCTTGGCAGGAGCTGGGGTGATCAGCGGGAGCTCGCTCCTCTGTGTGGCGCCCGGGATTCGAACCGCCGAGCTGCCGACTTTGCAGCCGACAGTTTTCGGAAGCCTTAGTCTGCTGAGCCACCCGCAGAAAACCCGGGCGCAAAGGGAGCCCCTTGTCAAGGGAACGCGTCTCCCCACAGACCGGGGCTGAAAGAACCAGAAGGAAATGAGAGTTGATCCGAACAAAGCGGCTGCCTTCTCAGATCAGCCTTCCACTTTCCTTCCTGCTGGTATTTAGGAAGCTGAGAAAACCCATTACCCTGCAAAGAACGCCACGAAACCCAGAGGGGGGGGCGGTGGTGGGCGACACAATGGAGCTCTCTCAGCACCCAACTTGGCTTCCCAGACATTCATTACTTTAAAGAGAGAGGGGCTGTCAACATCCATCAGGGGATGGTTCGCCTCAGTAATTCTCGGCCTCCCTGAGAAAGGATCGGGGGAAGGGGTGGGTGGGTAGGAGAGGGCAGACTGAGCTCCCTCGGCATGGGAAGGGAGAGGAGATAGGAAAGAAATGGGCTCAAAAGACAAATGGGTCTCCAACACACACACACACACACACACACACACACACACACACACACAGAGAGGGAGGGAGGGAGAGAGAGGAGGGAGGGAGGGAGGGAGAGAGATTCCCAGAAGCCTTTGCCCCCAGCTCTGCAGGCCAGGATTTCTGGGCATTGTCGTCCCAGAACATCTGGAGACCCATGGATGCAAAGCACAGATCTAGTGCATCTCTTGGAAACAGCTGGGTGCCCCTGATTTGGGCAACAACACCAAAAAAGAGGTTTTTGTCGCCCATGCCTTTATAGGGTTGGTCGAGATTTCTGTGAGGGGTCCCGCAGGGCCTGTGGATATCACGGATTGGCCAGATGTGGCCCTCCAGAGGCTGATGGTTAACAATTCAGTGGTGGCCAAACTTTGGCCCTCCAGATGTTTGGGGCCACAACTCCCACAGTCCTTTGCCATTGGAAGGACAGCCTTAAATTCTGGGAGTGGTGGTTCAAAACATCAGGAGGGCCAAAGTTTGGACATGGTTCCTTCACTTTGCTGCTGGTAGAAAGGACCAACGTAGAAGCAACCCGCGGAAGTGTCTGTGAAGATTCTCAGTCATCCAGGCGAGTTTGTCTGGAAGTTGAGTCAAGGCCACAGGACTTCTTTTTTCTTGAGAGAGAGAAACGTTTCGCTAATCATCCAAACAGTCTGAGTTTTGTGTGTGCTTTGATTTGTGGAACATCCCCACCCCCACCCCCCACCCCAAAAAAAGAATATTTAAGAGTTATCTGCCTACATCCCTGGCAATTTTCACTAAAAATATTTTTGCGATGGATCAGTGGTAGGTAAAACACTATTTTATTTTTACTTTTTGCTGCTCTGATTATCCAACCATGGTGCTTTAAAGGAAAGGTATGTCTTGAAGGAAAATGTAGCAGCAGGAAGGGGGAAAGTAGCTTCCTTTAACAATTCCCCATAGGCTAGAGGCATTTCAGTCTTGGGATCGATTCCTTTTCAGTTTACTGTGTCTTCCGATGTGGTATGAATGCCTTTGCTTTAAAAGGGTTGTTTTTGGGGGGCGGGAGGGGTGTATAAAGAGCTCTGTGAAACTCAAAAGCCCCCATGTGCTCATTCCATCCCAAATTGGAGCATTGTCATTTTAATCTTGAGGACCAAACACTTGCAATTGACCAGTCATCAAGCACTGGCAGAGGGGAGATGCAGCCACCAGCAAGAAACCCAAGTAAACAACAATGGTCTTGCAAACAGAGAGACACAAAGGGGACCATCACAGATCCCTGCCTGGCCTTCTTCTTAAGAACCCCTGTTGGCCTTCGGCCAGACAAGCCCTGATAGCTGATAAGACAAAGGCAGTGGACAGCCAAAGGGCTATACTGGTTAGGAGAGAGAACAAGCTACTGCCAGACAACAGGACCCGAAGTCATGGGTTCAAAGTACAAGAAAAAAACGTTCCCAGCTAAATATTGGAGAGCACTTTCTGAAGACAGAAGCTGAGGAAAGGAAGTGACTCTCATTCATCAGAGTTTTTTTTTCCAACAGAGGTTGGAGGGTCTTTTGTGAGGAATGGGTCAGCTGCAAAATATCTAGGGTTGGTCTAAATGACCCTGGGTGTCCCTTCAAGCTTTCCACCTGTACAGGCCAGTATCTCATTGCTGGTGCCTTTTACAGTAGATTGACTGATTTAATTGAAGTTATATAAGGGTTTGTACATAGCATCAGAAGAGTGTCATAGATAGATAGATAGATAGATAGATAGATAGATAGATAGATAGATAGATAGATAGATAGATAGATAGATAGATAGATCAACCTATATTTGGACCTAATATACCTCTTTTTAAAAAAAGAAACAAAGCACCCCAGGAAATGAGACCAAATGAACTCAGTGGACCTTACTTCTGAGCAGACAATGCTTAGGATTAGGTTTTGAATTTCAGCAGAGGTATGTATGCTCAGGGTCAACATAAAGGGCCCAGGTTTTGGCTCGATGGCCTCAGTTTTCACCATCTGCAAAATGGGTCTAGGCACTGCAGGAGCCACTGAGATCAGTGAGGCTTTCTTTTACATAAATGGACTCAGGATTAACACCACCACCACCACCACCACTACCACCCAAAACCTATATAGGTTTTCTGCCCATTTACAGATAGATAGATAGATAGATAGATAGATAGATAGATAGATAGATAGATAGATAGATAGATAGATAGATAGATAGATAGATAGATAGATAGATAGATAGATAGATAGATAGATAGATATAGAGGGTTATTCCCCCCGAGTCCTGAGCCCACTTAACTCATTGTTTCCAGTGACCCTTGGAACAGCTGGACCCATTTCACAGATAACGGAAATTAATATGCATGTACCAAGCTATTTAGTAGGACATCTTTCAAAACAGAGCTGCCACTTGCTTCCCACTTAAAAACTCGGTCCCCCTGCTATGGTCGTGTGCCAGGCAGACCTGCAGCATCCATTTCCAGGCACGCTCTTCCCACCTGTGGGCATCCATCCAAAAGCTTCACCAGTTGGAACCCTGCCTGCCTCGTTCTTTTGAAAAACCCAGGCAAGCAAGCTGCCTTCCTTGTGAAAAGGGGGTTGAAGCCAGCTTGATGTCAGTTTGTGAGGGGTGGGAAGGAAAAGGCAGACATTACAGCAGTAGAGACGGTGAGGAACTCCAGCCGTTCTGCCAGTTGTAAAAAGACAGACTGTCAGCCAGGCAGTCCTCAGTTACTTCGGCTGCAGAATGGGTATAAACCAAGCGACTTCACTCCCAGGCCTATGGCAAACACAAGAAAACCTACAAGCGCTGTTCACTGCAGTCTGCACCCTCCTTCCTCAGCCTTCCGGCTACATTGGGGGATCCCCTGATATTGGTCGTGGTGGGTGGGGATGATGGGAACTGTAGTCTCCTCCACCTCAAAAGCAGCACCTCAGGGGAGGCTGCTCAGAAGCAATAAAAACCCAGGAGCCTTCTTAGAAAACCAGCCGATGGGTCCAGGCATAAAATTCCTAAGGAAGGAAGGAGCTGGATTTCCCATTTTCCCCTAGGCTTTTGCCCAGAAGGACTTGTCGTCAGACACGCACACCCCGCCACATGCAGTCAAGGGCATTCTTTACCATGTGCAAAGTGCACCCCTTTCATGCCAACTCATGACAACCACCAAAGCTCACAACAGAGGGCAGGGGGCTTCCACCACAGTTCACCAGGAGCTGGATTATAAGGGGTGTGCGGAGGCGAAGAAGGACAATATACCACCATCATCATCATCCTTATCATCACAATTGATTAACCATCCTCTTCATTTGGAGCATGAAGGCACATCTCATCTGCTTCCACATTTTCCCCTCTGGAAAATGCTCAACCAAAACTTAAAAGCAACCCTCCCTGTTTGCAAAGCGATTGAAAACCACAGATAGATAGATAGATAGATAGATAGATAGATAGATAGATAGATAGATAGATAGATAGATAGATAGATAGATAGATAGATAGATAGATAGATAGATAGATAGATAGAAGCTTGGTTTTCAATTGCTTTGGTTTTCAACTGCTTTGCAAACAGGGAAGGTTGCTTTTATATATACAGGATATAACACCTCAATAGAAAAGACACCCACCCACAAGGCACACCTGTTTCTGCCCAACTGGCCTGGCCCATAAAGGGAAAGAAAGAGGCCGTTTTTTAAAACAAACATGAACTTGTGGGCTGGAAGAGTCAAACTTCAGAGTCTCACCTGTGCCAAGAACCGAAACCAGGAGCAGGTAAGAAGCCTTCCAGAGGGGTGTTCCATGCCAGGACGGAATCATGGTGCAGATGTTCCGATGCAGGCCAGGCACAGATAGGCGTCTCTTGAAAAAGCAAAAGTTTAAATAGATATGCGTGTGTGTGTGTGTGTGTGTGTGTGTATACAAAAACTCCTGCACCTCTTTAGCTCAAGTCTTCAAGCCAAGGTAAGGAACGAAAAAGCCACGAAGCTCAGCGTTGCCAGTCCCACACTCTAGGCACGCGTGTGTGTGTGTGTGTGTGTGTGTGTGTGTGTACACAACCGCGCACACTCACATATATTTGTCCTTAAATCAGAGTTTGACTTGGAGCTCCCTTGCAAAAGGTTCTGGCGAGTCGCGGAGTTCTACCTGTTTCCCCCATCCCTGCCAAAAGTGCCTGTGCTTTGTTGATTTACTTCTTTTCAAAAGAAAGGAAAAAGGAACGAGGTTTCGGCTCAGCTGTTCTCCATCGGCCCCGAGAAAGTCACGTCGAGCGACGACGGGTTCTCCTGGCCCGGGGAAACCCACGAAGCGTGCGCCGGCCGAGCGTGCCTGGCGGTGGAAGCGAAGCCAGTTCGGGCGCAGCCTCTGGGAACGCGCGCCGCCGCCTCCCAGGCGGAGGGCATCTTAATTTCCAAAACGCCACGGAAGATCTTTTCCGAGGGTTCAAGGCAGGCGAGCGGAGGGTCAAAGGCTTCTCTTGGCTGCAGTCCGTCCGCCCGCCGTCCCTCTCCCCTGCGCCTCCCTCTCTACCCAAAAATAAATAGATAAAAATTCAGGCAAAGCGCCGGCGTCTCCAGATCGTCTCCAAGCCGGGCAGGTTCCGCCTCGCTCGCTCGCTCTCGCTCGGGCACCACCGCCACATCCTTGGCCGACGGATCCGTCCCTGGCCGCGGCAGCCACCTCCGAGGGGGGTGTTTCCAGCGGGGGAAAGGGATCTATCCCTTCTGGGGAGGCCCCAAAGGGTGCCCCTGGACTCTTGCCTCTTGGCGAGGGGGCGCCAGGCAGCTGGTGGGCAGAGACCCTGGGCGCTTCCCTCTCGGTGCCAGCTCCATCGCCTTATTTCCCCTCCCCCCAAAAAAAAAATAAATAAATAAATCCAGACACAGGAGACAACAACCCAAATCGCTGCCCCCCCCCCGGAATCAAAGCATGAGGAGGAGGAGGAGGAGGAGGAGAAAAGGAAGAAAGGGGGAGAAGAGACCGAGAAAGCGGCTAAAAGAAATCTTTCATTCCGGAGAAACAGAGAGAGAGAGAGATGCGCGCAGCGCTTTTCAGCCTGGCAGGAACCTCGACTCAATCCGGAGCTGAGTCGGGTGGCAGGGAAAGAGGGGAGGATTGGAACGGGAGGGAGGGAGGGAGGGAGGAGGAGGAGGAGGAGGAGGAGGAGGAGGAGGAGGAGGTGGTGGTGGTGGCGGCGGCGGCAGAAGAGCCGCGATTCACTAACAGCCAATCTCCTAGCCTGGGGCTGAAAGGGGGGTGCGCGCAAAGCAGCCTTGGAGAGGTTTGGGGAGGCGGCGGAGCAGCATTCCCGGGGGCGAAAGAGAAGTCTGGATGGAGAGGCGCATAGATGCTGTACTGCCTCTCTCTTTGCGTTTTTTGTGGGGCTGTGTTTGGCCCAAGGGAGAAAAGACGACGGAGAGGAAGGAGTGTAAAGGCGCTTCAAAGGCTACCCAGCAGCAGCCCCGGGTTGGAAAGTGGCGCCCGTGTGAACCGGAGAGGCGTGGATGGGAAGCAGCCCCTACTTGGCCAGGACCGCGGGTCCGATTTCCTCCCCCACCCCGCCCCCCCCGCCTTTGTCTCCCCAGGCATTGAAATCCTTTAAGGGCTGGGATCCCTTCCCTTGTTTACACGCGAATTAAATTCCCCACAACCAGTGGGCTCAGGAGTTACTTCTGAGTCAACTGGACTCCAATTAACCTGGTGCGCTCATTATCCAGAGACAACTACCTGCTCCATTAAAAAAAAACATCATTAAATCTGTGCTTCCTAAACTTGAGCCTTCAGAGGTTCTTGGACCGCAACCCTCAGAAATCCCTGACCAGACCAGCTGGGGTTTACATTTGGGGACCCAACTGGAATCTATACCTCCTGTTTTTCCTTCTCTCCTTCTAAAGATACAGAAGGCCAGGTTTTGGTGGACTCTCTGGCAAGTCTTCTTAGCTGTTAGAGCAGTAGGACAACAGTACCCATCGCCTCGGGAGGTGGTGAGGGCTCCAAGACCACCATCCATCAGATCTGCTTGGAGTTGGGGTCCTTCCTTGAGCAGCAGGATGGACACAGCGGCCTTAAAGGGCCGTTTCAACTCCAGTGTTCAATAATTTTACACACAAAAATTGGCCATAGAGGAAGTGTGCGGGAGGGAGTGGGGAGGAAGGATGGACTGAATAATTGCCTGGTAGAGGTGCTGCTATTGATGAGAGGTTACAGGTAGAAAACCCTCATATTATTTATTATTATTTTCCCCCTCCCACGTTAGCTGTTCTGGGGATGTAGTGGTCATCTCTGCCTAGTTTTTTGTTCCCTTCTCTTGCAACACCCCATACCTCAGGAGTTCCATGCAGGAATTTCATTCACCCTTGTACTTTTTACTCATTCTTTTTCTTTTCTTCCCGCCCCCCCTGCCCCATTCATGCATGCTTAATAAACTCAGCAGGCTTTCCCTTTGCTGGGTCCAGAAGTGTGGTGTCGTGGAGGTTTCAGGGCCACGGACTGCCCATCCAAAGCCACTCCTGGAGGACCCTGTGCATTGTTTGATGTAAAAATTATTGTATTTTCCATCTATAAGACTCTCCCATTGATAAGACGACACCTACTTTAGAAAACCCAAAATTACAGTTTTGAAACGACGTGGTTAAGAGCACAAGAACATCAGAAGAGCCCTGCTGGATCAGGCAAAGGCCCATCTAGTCCAGCTTCCTGTATCTCACAGTGGCCCCACCTGATACCTCTGGAAGCACACGAGACTAGATCTCTGTCTCCTGATACCACTCCCCTGCATCTGGCCCTTGAAGGACCCCGGTTTTAAGCCTGGAGATGACACATCTCCATCATGGTTTGTCACCTGGGATGGACTTTTCCTCCAGGAATCTGTCCCGTCCCCTTTTGAAGGCATCCATTCCAGATGCCATCGCCCCATCCTGTGGCAGGGAGTTCCACAGACTAACAACATGCTGGGGAAAAAATATATATATTTTCTTTTGTCTGTCCCTGGGAACAAAAGAGTCTGTAAGGGCTGAGAAGGGAAGTGGTCCAGAGGACCTGTTGGGCGACTCCCATTCACAGGGGCCACCAAAAAACAACAGCAACAGACAAATATCGCTCATAAGCACATATGTGACCTACGTATGAGCAACCTGGGTGCCTGTGTATTCTGGGTGGGGGGGTTTGCAAGGGTGAAACTGCCAACGGGAGCTTTCTGAGGTCCAAATGCTTTTGGACAATCCCTTTGTTTTTCCCCCAGGACTGCTGGGGTCATTGTGTCCGCACAAAGCCATCTCGACCGCAATGCTTTTGAGAATCAACCCCAAACAGGAGCGGATGCAAACGCCGTGCCAAGCTCTCTTGTGGATATGCAGGTTTTTTTTTTTATTTAAAACACCTTTTCAATCGCTCTGGATGTGTCTCTCTCTAAAAGTAAGTGGTTTGGAGGAGAGACGTGGAGGATTCAAAAAAGGATGAGGTCAATGTCTGTTTCTCTCCCTCCCTCCCTCTTCTTTTCTTTATTCTTTCCCTCTCCGTCATTCCCAGGCCTCCTGCCAGCTTTTGACAAGACAGGCCAAAGGCCTGCGCTCCAGATGGCCCACCGCTCACGGTGCCAGAATCCTTTTACATGGTTGTTGTTGTTTTTCATTTTTATAAAAAGAAAATGTTTCTTTAGCTGCTGCTTCAAAATAATAATAATAATAATAATAATAATAATAATAATAATAATAATAATAATAATAATAATAATAATAATAATTTGTAATAGAAAATCTAGCATAGTTATCTTGTCTGCTGTGTGATAATAATAATAATAATAATAATAATAATAATAATAATAATAATAATAATAATAATTTGTAATAGAAAATCTAGCATAGTTATCTTGTCTGCTGTGTGATAATAATAATAATAATAATAATAATAATAATAATAATAATAATAATAATAATAATAATAATAATTTGTAATACAAAATCTAGCATAGTTATCTTGTCTGCTGTGTTATGATGATGATGATGATGATGATAGTGATTTGTAATACAAAATCCAGCATAGTTATCTTGTCTGCTGTGTGATAATTTAACAACAACAACAACAACAACAACAACAACAACAACAACAGTTGCAGGGCCTATCCCAGAATACTCTGGGCCCTGTTGAAGAATTCCATGGCATTCTGGGAAAACTAAGATGGTGACAGATGTTCTTGTTCCTCTCTAGGGATGCTGCCTCACTGCTGACTCTACTATCCTTGCTACGCTCCTAGAAGGGGTGCACTGGGTTAGCATGGGCCGGGATCGGCTTAGATCTGGAGGGATCCCAGGCCACCTCTTCCCACCATCAGGCTTACAGCTTTACGGAAGCTTCAGGAAGCTTAGCATAGAGACTGACGAAGCTGCGCTGATAGGTAGCGAAACAAGAAAAGGAGTTGGCTTGCCACGACTCAGCTTCCCGATAACCTCACCTGGAGGACTGGGAATCTTCACAGACATACAACGCTCGAACTCGATGCTGGCTGTGCGCCTAGCCATGCATAACCAGCACCACACCCTGGCGGATCCCGCTGCTTGGAGCCCCACAAGGAGGCTGGTGTGGGAGGGCACACGGGCCTCCCGTAACATGGCACTGCTCTGCACCCCAGAATTGGGGTTGTATTGTTTAGAAGCACAGTTGGGACATTTTCGGGTGGGCGGTTGGGTGCGAACTCAGCCCAGGGTCTACAGTGTCCAGCATCACAACCTGAGAGTCTTCTTCTTGAACCATGCAGCAGACAAACAAACATACATCCTTTACAGTTGCTTTTTTTTTAAAAAAGGAGACAGGTTTATTCAGCCTGTGTTGTGAACATTGGTTAAACCTTTCTTTAAAAGGTTCTCTGCCAGGAAGCAATTCTCTCTCTCTCTCTCTCTCTCTCTCTCTCTCTTCTCTCTCTCTCTGTTTTTTTTTTTTTTTTTCTTTTCTTTTGCATAATCCCTCATTTACCTCTCAGTTTTAAATTCCTCCGTTTCTCTCCCCCCCCCAAAAAAGCACAACTTGTTGACAAAACAATATAGCAAGACTGCCCCCTAGTGCCCATCGGGACTACTGCAGCAGATGGGAAGGTGTCAAAAAAAATCTCCCTTAAAACCAAATAGCTCAGCAGAGGAAAATAATATAATTTATGGACCTAGCAGTATTGCAGGACATGGATGAGGTGAATAACATCTTCACTCTTGACTGCTCGGCCAAATAGGTTTTAATTTCAGGAAAACCTGCTGCAGCAGCTCAGGACACTCGGGGGAATAGGCCAGCTAAAGATACGGAAACAGGAGGCAGCCAAAATGGACGGAAGGGAGGTGGTGGTTGTTTTATTTTTCCAGGAACATAACCAGCAGCATTACAGGGCTACCTTGTTTTTCCCACCTTCCTTGCAAAAAAAATGGCATCCTCAATTATTTTGCCCTCCGTGGGCGCACAGTGTCAGCACATCATGCCCAAGGCATCATCTCAAGATGATCCATGCCCAGCTCCCCTTCACAGCAAGCAAGCCTGGGACAGGTGTACCAGCGATCCAGCTGCAGGCTTCACACTGGAGGAGTTGCTGATTCTGTATCTAAAAGCGGTGCACCCCCAAAAAGGAAACATGGTCTGATTGTTCTAACAGAAGCTAGTCTTTTCTTAGGGGTGGGGGACCTACAAGCCAGTTTCCTTTCGTTGTGTAATTTTTCACCTGGGAATGGTTTTGTGTGCTCTATATTTTGGACAGATGTAGCACAGAGGTAAGGATAATTTTATAAGAGAAAGGAATGCAGATTTAATGTGTTCTCTGACTGTTTTGTGCCCCATGCCTCTTGTATTTCCGTTTTTCTACCCGATCCTTCTGGATACTTGGGAAGCGAAAGCTGTCTCAAAGTGGAATTTAAGAACAACCCAGTTGTCGGATTCTTTAAGACATCTAAAAATAAGCACCAAGTTTCAAAATGCATTGTTCCATTGATTCACCTTCCTATCTTCAGGTTTGAGATGCGTACAATAGCTTTTTAAATTTTATTTTATTTTTTAATTAACTCCTTTCTTAAGGGGGGGACGCAACTCATCCAACAGCAGGCGATGTGTTCCAAGTGAGGAAGACAGACAAATTGCAAAGACCTGGGGAGAAAGCACAGAGAGGGTCCCCCCAGCAGTTTTACATTTCCTTAAGGAAATGTAAGATTAATTAAAGAGAATGCATGGTGGTAATAATAAAGATCACCTTGTGCTCTTCCATCTTCACCGCCCGCGACACTAAAATAACACCACGGTGCATTTGGCAGCTAACTTGGCTTTAATGAGCAAAAGTAAGTTTAATTATCTATGATACACTCCATTCAACAGCCCATTTCTTTTGGTAAGTTAACAAAAAAACCATATTAAAAGGGTTGCTACTAATAATTAATCAGACGATGATAAGAACAGTTGAGGTTACAATTCTCCAGGGTTGGAAGGTACAGTGTAGTGTTACAGTTCCCCAGAATCTAGATTGGAGCAAAGTTGGAGTAGATGCACGCAGGTCAAACCAGATCAGAAACTTGAGCATGAAAGCTTCATACGGAGAGCCCTTTTATAATGTATATAACTGTACAGCCAGGCTGCTGCATATGGCCTTGCTGGTCCAGACAGATAGATGGATGGATGGATGGATGGATGGATGGATGGACTGATGGATGGGAGGAAGGAAGGAAGGAAGGAAGGAAGGAAGGAAGGAAGTCTAGGCAGACGGATGGACAGATGAATGGACTGATGGATGGATGGATGGATGGAAGGAAGGAAGGAAGGAAGGAAGGAAGGAAGGAAGGAAGGAAGGAAGAAAGAAAGAAAGAAAGAAAGAAAGAAAGAAAGAAAGAAAGAAAGAAAGAAAGAAAGAAAGGAAGGAAGGAAGGAAGGAAGGAAGGAAGGAAGGAAGGAAGAAAGAAAGAAAGAAAGAAAGAAAGAAAGAAAGAAAGAAAGAAAGAAAGAAAGAAAGAAAGAAAGAAAGAAAGAAAGAAAGAAAGAAAGAAAGAAAGAAAGAAAGAAAGGAAGGAAGGAAGGAAGGAAGGAAGGAAGGAAGGAAGGAAGGAAGGAAGGAAGGAAGGGACTTCATGAGTAGTTTCTAAACTCCACCACTGGAGCAAACCCTGAAACAAAATTAAAACACACCTTCTGACGGACAATAAACACTGAGGGGCACAGAATGAAAAGCACACAACATATTGCCATCCATATGCTCCCACCGTATGGATGGCAAGGGGGAAAAAACCCACCGAAACCATTAGTGCAAAAACCAGTGCTTTTGTGAGAACAAATTCTCCATTTGGATGAGCCCTTGGTCGCACCGAGGAAGTGTTTGTCCCCTCCGGTTCTCAGTCTGAGGCCATGGACTAGAAAAGGGAGTGTCATCATACAGAATGGCCTTGTGACTTCTCAGTTGGGGGGAAAACACAACTTTCCTCTCCGAAGCCATGTTCAAAAGTGACAGAGCGGAAGGAGGACGCCATCAAGGCTTCGTTGGTGTGACGAGAGGCCTCGGCAGGCGGCCAGCGAAAGCACTGGAGGGTGGAAAATTCCTTCCAGGGAAATAAGCAACCAGGATGCCTGCCGGGCTTCGGAAAGTGCAGTGGGAGAGGAAGACTCGTCCATCTTACTTCAGGCTTGAGTGCCAGGACTTAGGTTTGAAGGGGTCGTGAGCAAGACAACCCCCTGCCGTGTAACAACACAAAAAAGGGAGCGAGTACACAGAGAAAACGGCCCAGAACCAGTCAACCTTTTCTGGAATGGACTTCAGGGTGTCCTTTCTGGGTGGCTTGATCTGATCACAAACGAAGGAAGGGGTGCCTCCCCAGCTCAACCTGAACCACGTCCAGCTCATCCTAAGACAAAAGGTCAGATCCTGCCTTTCTTGAGTAAATACTTCTCCGTTTCGACAAAGTCTGGTGAGGAACAGCCTGTTCCGTCCTTATGGAATGGACCATGTACGTCCTCCACATGTGGTTCAACCATGCCACCCCTGGCCACTGGCCACCCTAGCCAGGGTGTATGTGTTTTGCAGCTGAGCATCATCTCATAGGCCACACATGGCCTACCCTTGCTTAAGGACGATGCAGGGGAAAGCCTTTATGCCTGAGAAGTTCACTTAGAATAGCCATGTCAGGGCTTCCGGTTTAATGGCCGACTGCATAAGACGCTAGGGGAATCCCTCCGTGGGTCCCTAGAGCACACAGGGGGTTTAAAGAGTTTCGGGAAGACTCCCCGAACTCTAATAACCTCAGGGAGGTGCCCTGAGGGGTTGGGTATCGGCTGCGCTCTTTGCGGCTCTCCTCTCGCCCGATCCGGAGGGGAGAAGGATCAAAAGCGCTCTCACCGCTACCCCTGTGTTGCGAAGTCTCGATGTCTTAGCAGGAAGCCATTAACCTCCAAGGACTCTATTCGTTTTTCGGAGGAGGAAGATCAGTGGAGGCTGTTAAGGACTAACTTGAAGAAAGGATTATACCCGAAGAAACGAGAATTGACCTGATCATATCGGAATCTGTTTGGAGTGTGGTGGAAATTAAGCCATAACTCTCCTTCGTGATTCAAGCTGAGCCGTGCGGTGAGGGTTGAGAGATACCCCTTCATTTACGAAGTGAGTTTGAACTATTATTATCTACATTCCACGGGACTTGGGGAGTCTTGACCGGAATCTGCAATTCAGAGCTGGTGTTTGTAGTCACCCCCCCCTTTTTTTTGCGAATAGGACTGAGTGAGCAAAGAAGAACGCAAGGGGGGGTGGAGGGGGCAGTTTTTTTTTTTTCCGAATACATTTCAAAGGACAGCGGTGCTTGGTTACTTCCCCCTGTGGAGCTTATATTACTTGATTTTTACATTTCCAAAGACTTTGGAGAACTGACTTTTGGAGCAACCTCCCCCCCTTCTTTTTTCCTTTTCTGAAAGGATTAAATATCTAAGAAGAATCTGGGAGATAGACAAAGAAGAAAATCTGTTTGGTTTTATATCCCAAAAGACCCTCATTAGAGCTGGCGTTTTGAGTTACCCCCCTCTTTTCTTGGGGGAGGGTGTTAGTCAATTTGGATCTCTCAGTGCTCTGTTTCACACTCTGTTTCACACTTTTGGGGGTGTTTTTGTGAGTAACTTTGGAGTAACTTTGGAGATACTGCCATTTGATTTTTGAACTAGTAAGAACTTTACCTTCAGAGAATTTTACCTTCAGAGGCGTGAATAGGGGTCTTTATTTTCTTCATTTTTTCCTATCTGTGTGGAACTAGGCTCTTGGAAGACAGCTGAAGGCACTTTTTTTTTTTTCTTTTTAATTCTTTCCCTAATTTTTAATTATTAAGGGCTTTTTGGATCCCTCCTTGGGTATCTGGCTGCTGCGGAATTGAAATTAAGTCATTATCTGTTTTTTTTTGAAGCTGGAAGGTCGTGGCTGTAGCCAAAACAACATCATGTTGCAGCTGTGAAAGTGACTAGAAAGTTCATCTCCTAGGTTGGAGTGCCATCTGGTGGCATCTGGTGGATTATAAAAATTAATGTGTCTGACACTGCCTAAGAAATTCATTTTTATGCTGGAGCGCCATCTAGTGGATTTTGAAAATTATTGCATGTAAAATTTAATTTGAACGCTGTTTGGGGTGGGAAAATGCTTGTTTATGTAGAAAAACTCACAAAATTTGATATATAGTTATTAATTTGATATGTGGGTAATTTAAAGCCAGAAAGGACAAAAGGAAGTCAGATTAAGTAAATTGAGTATTATTGATGGTAAATAGGTGATTATTAACTATTGGAGTATTAATTGGTTAAATTTGACTGGTTGAAGTTTATTATTATTTACTGATTGAATCAATTTGAATTAATGTCAATTTGTGATTAAATTTATGAAAATTGTACTCCATTGGAATAGAAGCTAATTAATTAAGATGGCAGAGAAAAAAAAGATGACACCTCTAACACAGAGGAGGGACTCCAGAGAGGAGGGCAAAGAATGGGAAGGATTAATGATACACATAAGGAGAGAATTTGAAAAAAGTGAAGAAAGTATGGTCAGGAAATTATCAGAACTAAAGGAAGATATGCAGAAACAAATTAAAGAGGCAGTTGGAGAACTATCAGCTCAAGTGAAGGATTTAACAGTGAAAACAAAGAGCATGGAAAACAAAGTGAAGAAAGTGCAGACAGAGGTTAAACAATGTAGAGAAGAAACAGAGAGGAATAAAGCAGGTGTGACAGAATTAAAGATGACACAAACGAAATTGGCTGAGGATCTGGCTTTTCTTGAAATGAGGCAACGGCAACAGAATCTTCGTTTTCGCTTGATACCATGGGAGGAAGGAGAAGATATTAAGTCCAAAGTAATAACTGAACTTGCGAAGTGGCTTGGGTGGCAAGAAGAAGAAGTAGCTGGTGCAATCTCCCAAGTGTTTAGGATAACAGTTAGAGCAAAGAAATTGAGAGCGAAGAAGACACCAGGGGATGTTATTGTGTCAATGACATCTATGGACGTGAGAGATAGAATTCTGAAACATAGTTATGACAACAGATTTGTGATTGAAGGACAACAGATCCTGATATATAAGGAGATCCCTCTTTATTTTTTGAGAAGAAGAGGAAGTTATAAACCTCTGGCAGAAACATTGAGAAGAAACAGTTTGAGATTGCTGGGAGTTTCCGGAAGGTCTATCCTTTATCTACAAAACGAAGAGGTTTAAAATAACATCTGAGTCGGAGATAGGTAAATTTATAAGAAAATATGGAGAAGAACTTGGGTACAGGAAACCATTGAAGGGGGGATAGACTGCCTGAGGAGAAGGTGGACCAAGGTCTAAGAAGAGGTGAGGGCGAAGAAGAGGAAGAGGGAGAAGAAGAGGAGTTAGATCTCTCGGATGAAGAGGAAGGCAAAGCTGACTTAGCTATGGCCAATATCTGAATAGAGATTGATAAAAATATATTTAATCTGAAATTTGCAATGGTGCTGAGAGTATTAACATGGAATGTTAATGGTCTGAATGAAAAGACCAAGAGAAACAGGATCACACATTTATTGAAGAAAGAAAACTTAGACCTTATTTGTCTGCAAGAAACACATGTTGCAATGAAACACATGAAGATTCTAAAAACAAAATTCTGGGACAAGAATTTGTATCATCTGATAAATTGAAGAAAAAGGAGTTGTGATATATGCAAAACACAAACTAGAACCTAAGTTGATAATGAAAGATGAAGAGGGAAGATTTTTGATGGTGCAAATTACTTGGCAATCTGAAAAAATTTTCCAGGAATTTATGCGCCAAATGAAAGGAAATCAGAATTTACAGAGATTTAGAACAAAGACTGCTAGATTATATGGACGAAAAACTCTTCTTGATGGGAGATTGTAATGGAGTAATGATGCCGGATTTGGATAGATCCCAGAAAAAGAAAGGCTCAGAAGGGAAATTACCAAAATCCTTTTTTGACTTAGTCGAAAATTTTGGATGGACGGACATTTGGAGATTGAGACACCCAATGGAGAAACAGTTTACCTTTTTTCTGAACCAAACCGGAGTTGGGGAAGAATCGATTACATATTTGGACACTTCACACAGAGTGACGAAAGTGGTACCTAAAACGATCTCAGATCATAATGCAATTGTGATGAAGTTAAAACAAAATGGATTATGGATGGAGATTGAATGAAAGCTTATTGGATGAGACAGAGACTTTGCAAATAGCGAAAAAAACTTTTAGAGACTATTTGGAAAATAATTGGAGAAGAGAAACACCAATAAACTCTGTATGGGATGCGAGTAAAGCTGTCATGCGAGGTCTCTTTATTCAAAGAAATTCATATCAGAAGAAACAGAAAGAAAAAAGAAATATGAGATCCTAAAAGAAATGGTGGAGACAGAGGGAAAATTGGTGGAAAAACCAAAGGAACAGAAATGGATTCAAAAATTAAAGATGCTCCAAACCCAGTTGTCAATGGTTATCAATCAAGAAATTGAATGGAAGGTTAAGATGATGAGACAAAGAAACTTTGAATCGGCAAATAAAGTAGGGAAACTGTTGGCCTGGCAACTTAAATGGAAGCAAAAACAAAAGGTGGTGAACAAATTAGTAATAGATAAGAAATTAGTGGAAGACCCAAGAGAAATTATAAGGAATTTCTATAGCGATTTATATATGAAGAAAAAAAGAGGATCCGGAACAGATTGATAGATATTTAAGAGAAAATGGATTGGGGAAAATTTCAACAAGCCAATTGTCGATATTGAGTGAGAAAATCACCCCACATGAAGTACAAAGTGCAATAGAGAGGGCGAAATTAGGAAAATCACCGGGTCCAGATGGCCTGACTGCAAAATATTAAAAAACTGTCAGAAGAAATGTTACCAATAATGGTCGAGGTGATGAATGAAGTGTTAGAAAAAGGAGTTATACCTAATACCTGGAAGGAGGCATATATAACATTGATCCCAAAGGAGAACTCGGAACGGATGTCAAAAACTAAGGCCTATTTCCCTTTTGAATGGAGATTATAAATTATTTGCCGATGTTTTAGCCAATAGATTAAAAAGGGTGCTAAATGAATTATTACATAAAGATCAAGCGGGGTTTCTTCCTGGCAGACAGATGAAAGATAACATGAGAAATATAATTGATATAATAGAATATCTAGAAGTCAGGAAGGAGAAACAAGCTGCTCTGATATTTATTGATGCTGAAAAAGCTTTTGATAATGTTTCCTGGCAATTTATGAAGAAGAATTTGGAATATATGGGAGTGGGAACAAAGTTCTGGAATGGTGTTAATGCAATATATAATGAACAGAAAGCAAGTTTATTGGTTAATAATGTGATAACAGAAAGTTTCCCGATTGGGAAAGGTACAAGACAAGGGTGCCCATTGTCTCCGTTGTTGTTTATTACAGTATTGGAAGTATTGTTAGTTAAACTGAGAGATATGGGGACATTTAAAGGTATAAGTGTGGGGGATAAGGAATATAAACTAAAAGCATTTGCTGATGACTTGGTTTTGACATTAGAGAATCCTAAAGAAAGTATTATTGAGGTGATGAAGGCAATCGAAGAATTTGGTAATTTAGCTGGCTTCAAACTGAATAAGAATAAGACAAAGGTTTTATTGAAAAATGTAACTAAGAAAGATAGGGAAGAATTTGAAAAATTGTCTGCTCTCTCAGTTGTGAAAAAAGTTAAATATTTGGGAATTAATTTATCTCTTACGAACTTGAATCTCTTTGAGGATAATTACATTAGGGTTTGGAATTTGATTAAGAGAGATTTGGAAACATGGAATAGACTGAATCTGTCATTGATGGGAAGAATTTCGGTGATAAAGATGAACGTGCTACCAAGGTTGTTATTTTTATTTCAAATGATCCCAATAATTAAAGGGACAGGCCACTTTAAGGAATGGCAGAAGATATTGTCTAAATTCGTCTGGCAGGGCAAGAGACCGAGAATAAGATTTAAATTATTAACAGATGCTAAGGAAAGGAGGTTTTGCCATGCCAGACCTGAGATTATATTATGAAGTGGCCTGCCTCGGTTGGATAAAAGAATGGATAACTTTAGTTGATGGAGATCTTTTGGATTTAGAAGGTCATGACAATAGATTTACTGGCACGCTTATCTTTGGTATGATAAAGTGAAAGTACATAAAAGTTTTATGAATCACGTAATTAGAAAGTCATTACTTCAAGTCTGGGAAAGATTGAAACCTTTATTAGAGAGACACACCCCGAGGTGGTTATCTCCGATTGAAGCATTGGCGATCAAAAGGAAAGATGCAGAAGGAGTGGGGATCACATATGGGGATGTGTTATTCTTCTTCTCAGAAAAAGGCCCAAGACTGAAATCTTATGAACTGTTAAAAGAGAGGTTAACAGGTTGGTTTCAATACTATCAGTTACACGACACTTTTCAGAAAGACAGAAGGATGTCTGGATTTGGAGAGAAGGAATCCAAGTTTCAAACCATAATTATGGGCCCAAAAAGAAATTGTTGACTAGATTATATAATTTTTTGTTGGAGTTGAATTTAAAAGATGAACAAGTCAAAGAATGTATGATAAAATGGGCTATGGATTTGGGTCATAATATTGAGTTAGATCTGGGAAAGATTGTGGAAAAAGAATATGAAATGTACTTTGATAAAAGAAAACTTGTTGAAAATGATGTATAGATGGTATATTACCTGAAATTAGCAAAGATGTACAGGATGAAAGATGATTATTGTTGGAAATGTAAAAAGAAACAAGGTGACTTTTATCATATGTGGTGGACTTGTGAGAAAGTGAAGGAGTATTGGGCATGGATATATGATGAACTTAAAAAGATGTTAAAGTGTACATTCCCAAAACGACCTGAACTTTTTCTGTTAGGGTTGGTGGATAATGAAATTAAAGGAGCAGACAGGACGTTATTTTTATATGCAACAGCAGCTGTTCGAATGCTCCTGGCCCAGAATTGGAAGACAACGTATATACCGTCTTTGGATGAATGGAGGGCGAAATTACTGGACTTTGCAGAGATGGCCAGACTGACTTGCAGATTGAGGGATCAAGACAACCAGAGGTTCCAAAATGATTGGCAAAAATTTAAGAACTACATGGAGATCAACTGTGATGAATTAAAGACTCTTTCCGGATTAGGATAGAACTGAAGGACTATTCACTTTTAGAACCTTTTCTATAAGTATATAGAATGGGCGTTGGAAAGGAAGGCTGGAGATGAGCAACGTTAAAACCGCAAGAAGAAACAGAGGGAAGCCGAACTTTAGTGATAGATTGACTTTATATGGTTAATGTTTTGAATATGTTCTTTTTTCTTTTGTATTTTAAATTCTTTAATAAAAATGTTAATAAAAAAAAAAAAAAATAGAATAGCCATGTCAACAACTGGCCAAGTGCAGCACTGGGAAGAGGGACAGCGAGGTGACCTCCCTCCTTCACCTCCATGTTGGTGATGGGCACTTGAGACTCAGCCAAAAAAAAAAGTTTAAAACTTGCTCCTTTCCCCCACTTAGAAAAGTAACTTCAGAAAACCCAGAAAGTAACATCAGCAAATCCAAAAAGTAACTTCAGGATACAATAGGACCCTGGTATCCAATGGGGATTGGTTCCAGGCCTTCCCATGGATAATGGAAACCATGGATAAGAGAGAACACCTGCCCACCCGCCTCCAAACTGCTGCTTCCTGACAGTAGCTTGCTTTATGACTGTTGTTTTGAGACAGTAGCTTGCTTTATGGCCACTGTTTGTGACAGTAGCTTGCTTTGCAGCTGCTCTTTGTGACAATAGCTTGCTTTACAGATGCTGTTTGTGACAATAGCTTGCTTTGTGGCTGCTGAATTGTTTAATTTTTTTCCCCTGCCAACCATGGATAACTGAATCAGTGGATAATGAATCAGTGGATACGGGGGTCCTACTATAGTTTGCCGCTACCTTAGGTCTGCCGGGCAATAGATACGTTCCATATTGTGCTATCAGACATGAAGTTAACTGCGCTGGAGTGAAAACACAGAGATGAACGCTTGGGAGAAGGAGCAGTTGCCAATCCATTCATTAGGTTTGTCGTGCAAATATGAATTAATAACTCCCTGTAGATTTGGACTGAGAGAAGGATTATCCTAGGCAGCTCACTCACCCTGTTCCCTCCCTCCGATGATCACCTGCCAAAGCCAGCGTAGCTGTGTCCAACACGATGCAATTAATTCTAATCCTCCAGTTGTCAGGGAATAACGGTGGATTTTTTTTCATTCAGGTGAAGGGAAACTCTAACAAGGTGCCCTGATGCAATCCAGATGTTGCCTCCCTCGTTATTAGGAATTAGCTGGGAGTCATTAACACGCCGAGCCATCAGCAAGGAGGCAAGAGTGCCATCTGGAAAGAAACCTTGCCACAGCATGGTAGGCAGATGGAGGCTGTTGAGAAAGCACAAACTATAATATTTCCTTCTTTTTTACAAAAAAAAAAAGGAGAAAGATGGAGATATTAATTTTAATTTTGTGAGCCTCGGCAGCTGTGCCAGAGGAATTAAAATATAGTGCCATGGGCAAGCAGCCAAGAGGGCTCCTCTTGGGTGCAATGCCTTGGACTAGCTCGCCCACTGGGACCGCGAGAAAGTACTGGGTGGAATGAGTCATGCGAAACAGCGATACACCAGCAGCCTTGGAGGACTGCTCTCCTGTTCCTGTGATGGGAAGCTGGTGTCCCGGCAACAACCTTTGGTAGATCCTTCTCTGAAAAACAAGGCTGAGAAAGAGGCAGCAGCCCAACACCTTTACATTAGAAGAGCCCTGCTGGATCAGGCCAAAGGCCCATCTAGTCCAGTTTCCTGTATCTCACAGTGGCCCCACCAGATGTCTCTGGGAGCGCACGAGACTAGATCTCTGTCTCCTGATACCACTCCCCCTGCGTCTGGCCCTTGAAGGACCCCAGTTTTAAGCCTGGAGATGACACATCTCCATCATGGTGTGTCACCTGGGATGGACTTTTCCTCCAGGAATCTGTCCAACCCCTTTTGAAGGCATCCATTCCAGATGCCATCACCACCACCCTTAGCAATGATCTTCTCTTTTTTGATGATAATTCATCTTTTGATTCAAAAATGACCGTTTCAGGTTTTTCATTTAGGGACAAGAGAGAGAGAGAGAGAGAAAGGAAGTGAGTGATTAAAGTTGAGGAGTAATGTGTTGACTAACCCAGACTGACCCACCAGCTCCAAATAGACCCAGAAGATACAGAAGCAGTGAGAGCAGGTTAGCTGATCCTGTCAACAAGTTCCATCTTGCTTTCTCCTTTCTCTTGTCCTCTGGGCACCCTGGATGCTTTCGATGTCACCTTGTTTGGTGGTGTTCCTCCAGCCACTTCCATTTTGAGTGGGAGCTTCCCAGTTGACATGGCCAATATAAAAAAAATGTCAATATGTCAGTGTGTTGTTCGTCTGTGGAAGTCCCTGCCACAGGATGTGGTGATGGCATCTCCCAGATGCATTTGGTGGGGACACTGTGAGATACAGGAAGCTGGACTAGATGGGCCTTTGGCCTGATCCAGCACGGCTCTTCTTATGTTCTTATGTTATGTTGCTTTCAAGGTATCCTTGAATTGTTTTGTTGTCCACCATTCAACTGATCGGCTCGAGCACTCTCTCCAGAGAATATACATTTGGGAAGATGGTCCTTTGACATCCTGATACGGTCATCATTTCTAGATGGTGAAAAGGTGCATCCTCTGTGTTTTCTGTCAGACTCTGGCATCAGGGGACTGACTTATCCTGCCCTCTGATGTTGAGATATTTCCAAAAGACAGACAAGATAAGAGGAAAATCACAGACTACTTCTGTCAGCCACATAACATTGGGGACCTGCGATCGGCTACAGACCCGCACATTTCAGGGTATACAAAATGGCTCCCCCTCGCCAACGAGACCATTCTAGATGCTTTAGTGATGACACCGTTGAAAGGAGGAGAGGAGAACTCCTATCAGAGCGTTTGAGAAATAAATAAGGAGGCACAATGACGAAGCTCAAAAAAAAAAAAAAAAAAGTTGTGCTCATTAAGCTGAACGGCACTTTCCGCTGAGATTTGAATAACAGATGCAGTCGTTAGCTGAACTGGAAAAGTCACCCATGTGGGATGATTCTCTATGTACCTCCCAACGCAATCTCCTCCACACCCATCGCCTTTTATTGTCATCATCATCTTTAATATCAACCTGTTCAAGGGGCAGACCGTTGACACGGGTCCCCATCCCAATGGGAACGTAGAGACTAATTAGAGCTCATAAGGAGATTTAGCGCTACAGTGTGGGGATTTTGCTGAGGGGAGGAAGAATAAGATTGATGGGTGGGAATATGAGGGAGAGGGGAAAACAGCATACCAACCCTTCTGGGTGTGGCAATTGGGTCTCTTCAAAAAAACAACGCCATTTATCTCTCTCTTTTTTCTTCATTAGGAACAAGAAGGCCTGAGAGAACAGGGGGAAACTGTATGATGCGTCAAGGGGGCCAAGTTATGCTCATCCATCAGTCAAAGTGACAGGTTTTTCAGATGGCAGCACTCAGAACCAAGAAGAATGAAAACAGCACTGATTCGGAAAATGGCATTCAATGTTATCCCAAAATCAGAAATTAAAAGAGTTATACAAAAATGAGGGACCCATTGGGACTCCTCATCCAACACCTGATGGGAAAAATCAGATGTCCCAGGCTTCAGATATTTTATGCCCAGAGAGTGAAGGAACAATCTAATATTCTTCTTTCTGATGACTCCAATTCCGCAGGGGCGATGACTCCACTCCAGGACTTTATAGGCCCTCTCTAAGGTCTTGAACCATCCCTCCAAAATCAATCCAGTCCCTTGAAGAGTTCCTGTGGAGCTCACAAGAAAACCTGGTGTGGATTCAGACTCGCATCGCCAGCTCCCCAATAGACGTTAAAAACCCAATCAATCCTCTCGCTAATCACTGAATTATAATTATATCTGACTATAATTGTTTACACTGTTTCTCTTTTTAATCTTAATTTGCTTTCTTTTAATTCCTGTGCTGAGCCGCCTAGTGTCTTTAGTGTCCTATTTTTAGCACCACAATTATAATCAAACAGTTGCAGTTATATTTTTATGGTTTTAATTGTATGTAAAACTGCCTTGGGAGCGCCGCCTGTTCAGAAAGCACAGAGGAAATAAAAGCAAACAAAATAAAGACAGCAAGTCCAAACGTGTTCAGCCACATTTTCCATCTGCATAGTTGGTTTGAGAAATAGTTATTATTATTATTATTTTGCTCCTGTTCTATGCGGGGGTCATTGTTTGTTACTGTACAAGGCTGTAGTCAACCTGCTTTCATCTCATCCCTACACAATCAACAGCAAAACACACCAGTTATTTTGAGGGAATAACGCCTACCTGGTGTCAAGTATGGAGACGCGGTTGGATCTTGGAAAGATATTGACATTCTGTTAGTCACCCAAAGTCACAGAGTATTACTTGAGTCAGCAACTTACCCATTATTTAAATAGTATCTTCTTTTTTACCAAACATTGTATTAAAAAAATTACCTCAGGGCCGGCCCTACCATGAGGCAGAGTGAAGCAATTACCTCAGGTGGCAGGTGGTGGGGGAGGGGAGCAGAAACGACAGTCCACCAGCAACACCTCTTGAACCGTCTGGCCATTTCACAATGTTGTGGAGATACAGCTGTGTGTGTGTGTGTGTGTGTGTGTGTGTGTGTGTGTGTGTGTGTGTGTGTGTGTGTGTGTGTGTGTGTGTGTGTGTGTGTGTGTGTGTGTGTGGCTAAGCCTTTTCTGGAGGGTGCAATGAGTTATCCCGTGGCCAGAATTTAAGTTTCCATAGAGAGAACTGAGGGGGTCTACTTCCTTGCCCAGGAAACTGTTGTGACGTGTTGCAAAAATGCTGTTCGGTCTCCTCTAGAAGGACCACATTTGCCTCAGAGTAGGGAAGGAAGGAGACGACACAGGCCACAGAAAACCTAAAGTCTGGGAATATTTATGGACCTTGCAAGATAAGGAGAACATAACGGACTTGTGTCCGAAGGTTATGTCCCAAAGAATACCACATTGCATCCATCTTGCATGGGGATAACCCTGTATATTTTGGTTATAGATAACCTAGTACACTATGGTCCATAGGATCAAAGCTTGAATACATATTATCCCATTCTTATCTGTTGTTTACCACCACCACCTCCATTGATGCATATCCTAGTTCCTTCAGGACTCTCTATTCAAGGTTCTAGATTTTACCATATCACCCGCTTCATATATTCTGTGTACAGTATCTTGATCTCACCCTGTGACATAGTACAAGTATTACATCTATGACACTTTCAGGAGTTGCTTCAGTTCCTAGTACCACCCTTGTTTCCAACTGCTTTAATTAGTTATATACGGTTGCTGATTCTTGTTGTCTATTTCGATCCGATGGCTTGTTGTTCTATTGCACAGTTGTTTGTATTGTTGTGAACCGACCAGAGCAGCCTTGTTGCCAGATTGGGGGTGGGGATTTATATAAATCCAATAAATAAATAAATAAATAAACAAATAAATAAATTCAAGTCCACAGAGTCTTTCTAACTTCTGAGAGGCACACAGAAGGACAGTAGCTGAATTCTGGCCAACTGTATGCAATTCAAAATATGATTTCTCCACTTGCATAAGCACATCTGTGTAGAGGTTTTAGGTTCTATAACATTTCTATCATTTTTAATACCCCGCTGGCCATGTTGGAAGGGAGCTGGGTATTGCAGGCATTAAGCTGCATGGAAAGAAGTGTGCCTTTCCTCACCAAATGATAGCGCCGGTTTTGAATCTATGCCTTCCGCTGTCTGATGTTCTTAACCTTCGCTGTTTAAAAGAACAAAAACTGGGATAACAAAAAATTAAAAAAATTTTTTTATGACAGGAACAGGGACAAAACCATTGAATAGCCCAATAATCTTCTTTTCATTATTCACATGTCACATTAATAAAAGCGAGGGAGGAGGTAATTCCATTCACAGAGAAATTTCGGAGACACCCCAACCTCTTGTTTTAATTTTTTGCTGTTCTTTGCTAATTTCTTTCTTTGTCCATGGTTGGAGCCCAATAAAAGGATATTTTCGGAAACGTATTTTCAGGGGTCCATTGCCGTTAGATCAAGCTAATTGCCATTCTTGTATTCCGGTTGGCAACTTGTGAAACTAATTGAACGATAGAAGAATATAATGAACAATTATAATGAAGTTTATAATTAGCTGCCTGGAAAGGAACCAAGCACAGAAAATACTGAAGATGCAAAAAATGTTTTACAGGATGTTGTGGCAAAGACAGGGCCAAGCAAGAGAATAGGAGAGAGAGAGAGAGAGAGAGAGAGAGAGAGAGCAAAGCTTTGAAAATATTTTCCAATTTGGATTGGAGCAGAGTTCAACCTCTTCTTATGGTGTAATACTGAACAAACTTGGGAATTACTTTGGATTTTATATGGGAGGAGCTAACAGGAGACCCACCCACTCCACTAGCCCCGCCCTCAACATGGCTAACCCAAGCAATTTTCCCGACTGAAGCACGGCAGTAAATTGTGACTGACTCCGCCAAATCCCACGGGGACCCACGTATAATGCCGGCCCAGTTAATTTTGCAAACTGAAGTCCAAAAAGACATTCATCTCTCCCTTTCCTGAGCGGTTAAGACTTTAATACACATTTGCCAGCTTTGTGTGGTACTAAAAATGTGCCTTGTGAGGTTGAGGAGGACAGGCTGATTTGCTTGTTTGTGATTCTTATGTAATGAATTAATGGATTTTTAATTATCATGTATGTTGAATTTGGTGTTTTTAAAAAAAATATTTTAATTTATTGTGTTTTTAGCGACGCTTGCTCTTAACAACAACACTCCCCTGCATCTGGCCCTTGAAGTAGCCTGGTTTTCAGCCTGGAGATGACACATCTCCATCATGGTTTGTAACCTGTGATGGACTTTTCCTCCAGGAATCTGCCCAATCCCCTTTGGAAGTCATCCAGGCCAGATGCCATCACCACCTCCTGTAGCAGGGAGTTCCGCAGACTAACAACAAACACTTGGGCCCATGAGTTGAAGTTTACACAGAATTCCCCTGGGACCCCATATCGTGATGGGGCGTGGGAGGATGGGACAGTTGTGTCTGAACATGCAAACCCCCCAAGGCCCACACCTCCCTCCATCAGTTCCTGGTCCAGCAGGAGATTCTCTGAAGAGAATCAAACAGCCAGTGGTCCCTCCAGAAATTATAGACTGTGACGCCCATCACCCTGGCAGTGGTAACTGGACATAAGGAGCAGTAGAACGGGGGCTCAACAACTCAGGTGGCCCATCTCACTTGACTGGCACTCAACTCGGAGCAGGCAGGTGGTAGAGCATCTCATTGTGGCAATAAGAGTTACTAAGTCCTTGGCACCCTGGTTTCCCCCCCAAATCTGAACCTTTCAGGTATAATTCAAGGTGTGATTGTGAAGCTGTTCTCAGGTCCTCAGAGAAAATCAACAGCATTGCCACATAAACGGAAACAAGTTGCAGAGAACCTGACAAGCTAATCTATCACTCCGGCGGCAAACATTATATTTTCTACCTTCAGCAGCTTAAAAGGGGAAGTGTAAACATTCTATGGGATGGGGGTGTTTTATTTCTAAAGGCACAATTGCATAATAGAATTTGGATCATTACAAGAAGAATAAAGAAAACTCTTAAGAGGAAGGAAACGTCTAATAAAAGAAAAACGAAGTCTGCTGTTCTCTCCTCCCTCTCGTTGAAATTAAATGATGCTTCGGTCCTGGCATTTCTATCCAAGAGAGGCAAATGGAATGCAGGGAGGAAGAGACATCATCTTGGACATTCAATTTACAGGGTCAAGTAGATAACTGAATGAATTGCCGCGTCAGAATGCGATCCGTGGGCAAAGTGCAGGCGTTCACATTTTTTTGCATGGAAGTCATTATATATTATGCCGCTTAGTAAGCTTTGGAGCGTCACATCCAGGATTTTTTAAAAGCAATTTGGTGGATAAGACAAAGGTTCTGAGACATACACAGAGAGAGAACCATGTTTATGAGTCAGGGTGAGGAACCTTCGGCCCCTGGGCCAAAGGCGGAAGGCTAGATTTTCCCTCTTGGTCACGGCCATTCGCCAGCCCTGGTGCAGGCATTCCTCCTGTCTAATCATCATAATCATTGGCATCCTTCAGTCTCGAAAGACTATAGTATCATGCCTGGAGTAGAGTTCCTAAGAACAGCACCTAGTGTGACTAAATAGACCAATCCAGGAATGGCCGTCTCTACCACACTGGGGGCAGATATATTCTCTTTCTTGCCCAGTCCTCGGGTTTTGTTGTTTCCATGCCTGCCTCTTTTCCTCTGCCTGTTCTTTCAGTCTTTCCTCCTTTCTTGGTCTCCAGCACCTAGATCATCCTTGTAGCCTTCCTCCGAAACTGTTCCAGTACCTTCTCATTTCATTGTGTAACATGTTTAGGTCTCAATGGAAGCCAGAAGGAACTCATTACAATTAACCTTGTTTGCAACTTGGTGCTTCCCTGCTCTGTACCTTTCGTACACCTGAGCAGCAGAAGACCAAATGAGGGAGGTTTCCTAGCATTTGGGTCTCTGTTACAGAAAACCACTAGCTTGACTCTGAGATGGGAATAGGAACCTGTCACGACAGGAAACCAACATTTATTGTCTCTATACCCTCACCTTCCCCACAGACCCCATTGGTGGAAGCTGTCATCTCAAAAAGTTTATAAATAAATATACCAACCTGCCTCCCTGGAAATTTCAGTCAGGCCCACGCCAGCCTCAAAAAGCTCCCATCCCTACGCGATGCAAAGCCTTTTAATATTTGGATGGCATCGGACCTGACCAGCCTCCCCCTAAATCTAATCACAGGTTACGCCAGGCAGAGCCGGGAATACGGCAGCCATCAATACCGATTCTGAAACTCTATGTGGCGATCAATACATGCTGTCGAGCTTGCAGACGGTGGAATTCGATTAGTCTCCTCCATCCCCACCTCACCCCCAACCTCCGCACTCCACTGCCCAATTCTCCCCACTTCGTCCTGGGCTTTGCAATCAATCTGTCATCACGGAATCACTCAAGGTAGGCGCGAAAATGTTCCTTTTATTTATTTGTGGCTCCTGCGTTCTGCAGAGACACCCGGGAGTCAGAGAGCGGTGAAATCTGAAAGTGTCCCAAGCTCAACGGATGGATGGCCCTATTAGGTGAGGGAGCCACCACCAGTTGGCAGACATTGGGGTTAGGTTGGGAGCAGTGGAAACAGAGGAAATCAGAGATATGTCTGGGTCTACTAGGACCCCCAGTGACCCCCTAACCTGGCCCATTGCCCTTCAAGGAAAGGATCGGTGGGAGCTTTCCCATGATCCTATCATTTGTGCATTCCTAAGAAAGGGGAACAAAAAACCCATGCAACTCCAAAATTCATACCAACTCTAAAGGGCACATTCTCCAGATTTGAAGCTTGAGACCTCCCCCCCCCATGTGTGTGTGTTTGTTTGTTTGTTTGCAAAAGTCAATATGCATTGCAGTCCAACCTGGTCTGCTTTCCTGTCCCCTTTCTTAAAATCTAAGTCTGAACGGGTGAGGAAGGAGGTGACGGATCCTTCTCCTGCCTATTCCCAACATAACCTTCACAAGATTAGTCTAGTTTTCACTATCACCGCTTGATAATAGGGTGGCCGACACTTGAACAGAAGTTGAAGGCTAGCGATCAGAGACATTGACACCTCTTTGAGCGGCGTTCCAGCTACCCTTAGATCTAGACAAGACTTCTCCCCACCTTCCCTGTGGATTCAAGGTCCACGTGCTTGTTTACTCGGGTCCTTCTACATTCTGGTGATGGCCCCCAAGGGGGGGGGGCTTGAAATGTCTGAGCCACAAAGGCAAAATCTCAGAGGCAAATGAAGTGTGAAATAGATGTGGTGATTGTAAGCAACCAGGTCAGAGAGAGACTCCGTAGGGTGGTGCGGGACAGATTCATCTCCTACGAGAATCTCTCTCATTGCAGTGTTCCATTAATTTGCAAAATGTTGGCTATCCAGGCATCCGGTGCTAGACACAAGAACAAGAGAGACCAGCCCGTTGAAGGGTTACCTGCATCTGGAGGACAAGAACCTGTGAACTTCTGAGAATCTCAAAGGTGGTGTCGTTTAGGCTGTGGTTAATTGGGGGAGGGATCCTGAAGGACTCACTCAAATGTCCTGGAATCCTCTGGCTTCCCTGTGAGGTTGTCCAAGAAAGGGACGTCACAGGGGTAGCACCCTCTCCTTTTGAATTCTCCAAGAGCCAATTGAGGGTTTCAGTGCAGGCCAGAACAGACGTAGAGGGGCTTTTTTCCTCAAAATTATCTAATCTTTCTGCTTTAGGTGGACTTTCCCCCCGCCTCAAAGGATTTAGAAAAGCAACCCAAAAATAAAAAGGAGCAAGTAATACAACAAGTCACTTAATCATTCTTTAAAAAAAAACTGAAATGAGCAGCAGTATCATCAACATCTAAGGAGCTGTCCGTGGTGCTGAACATGAGGGATACAGTTTGGCACCTCGACTCCCTCCTGTAAAGCCCTGGAGTAGATTTTTAAAAAGGAAAACTCCCACCCACCCACCCACCCCGCACATGCGTGCTACTTGTGTCCCACTCTAGGGGCGGTGCTCATCTTCATATTCAAGCCAAGAGCCAGTGTTTGCAAGTCCCTGGCCATGTGGCCGGCATGGCTGCAAGGAAACTGGCGGACTAAAAATGTCTTCTGGAAGACACAGATACCCTGTTTCCCCGAAAATAAGACAGTGTCTTGTGTTAATTTTTGCTCCCAAAATGTGCTAGGTCTTATTTTCAGGGGATGTCTTATTTTTCCATGAAGAATACAGTATACATTAATTGTTATCTTATTATCAAGGAGGCCTTATTTTGGGGGGATGTCTTCTATTTCAGCGAGAGGCAAAACTGTAAGTAGGTCTTAATTTTTGGGGATGTCTTATTTTCGGGAAAACAGGGTAGTTATGTCTGCTTTACGATTACCCATGGGGGGGGGTTGGGATGGATCTCCCAGAAAGTGGCTCTACAAGAAGCATGTGAGACTCGCCCACTCCGATCCACGTATCGTATCTCCTCAGCTGAAAACGATGCCTCCAGAAGTGTTGTGAGCAAGACCGTGTAGAACTGTCGGGAGTTCGATTCCCCACTGGGCCTCCCAGTTCTGCAGTTCTAAGCGGACTGAAAGACTGCCCGACGTAAAGACTGAACAAATCAACGGCAAAACTTTTGTCACACAAAAAACAAAACTGGCAAGGATCCACGAAGGCACCCCCCCCCCGGGCTGCCGAACATCACAAGTACGAAATCTTCTTTCTTACTTCTGTCCTTGGTTGGATGCCGAAGTCGGAGAAACTGCAATGCATGTATGCATTGAGGAGGTCATTTTTCCCCCTCCAGGGTCTGTTTTCCTTCGGTTCCTCTCTCTCTCTCTCTCTTTCTCCATCTGCATGCCGAGTGCATCAATCCGGACGCGTTGACTGCAGTTCATTATCTCATGATTGGAATCTAAACGAAGCCCCCAGGTCCCAAAGAGGTGGGGGCACACGTATACTCCAAAACTCAGCTCCTGCCCTACTGTTCCTGAGAATGACTCCAGCTTTGGCCTCTATTTGCATGGCGTTTAGTTTTAAGTTGTGTGCCTGTTTGTGTGTGTGTGTGTCAAGGAATTATACCGTATATATGGTTCTAAAAATTACACTTTTAAAACCTCTCTTTGGGGAAACTGGGGGAGGGAGGGAGAGTGTAAGCCCCCCCCCCGGTTTGCAGATTAAATCACGTTCTCTCCAGAATTTTAAAAAAAGAAAACGCCCTGCCCTTCCACTCGGGTATCTTGGAATCATCCCTGGAATGGCCCACAGTTTTGGAATGTGGGGGCATAAGAAATTAAAAAGGCCAGCTGGCCGGGGGCTTTTGATGCAGATAAGGGATGCTCCGGGATGACCTGACATTTCACAACCCCCAGCGTTCAACTACATTCATACAACACCAGCGTATTCCTGCATCACACCTCTTAGGGCTGAAAGGGGCAAGTGGGCAGCTTCGCCATTAGAGGGTGATAAAACCTCCTCGCTCCGGAAAGGCGTTCGTCAAAACACCTGTTTGCTCAATCACCATGCAAAGCCAATTAACTTTCTGATGATCAATCATCCGCGCCCATGTGCAGCCCGATTGAGCTATGAAAATCTCACGGGGTGGGTTGGTGGTGGGATAATGAATGCCTTTCATTTTGTTCAGCCGGATCCACTTCTAGCTAGTTTTTTTTGTTATAATTTAAAATGATTTTATCCCGCCTGCCTCCTTAAAAAATAGGATGGAAGGTGAAGTCGCTGTCCTACCCATTTCTGCCCTCAAATCACCTGTAACTCAAGGAAAGATCCAACCCATTTGACACACACACACCCTCCAGATACTCTCGCCCACTAAAACCTCCCTCCAACTCGATTGTCCTCCACACTGGAGAGGAGAGGGGAGCACTCAGACCTTCCTGTGTGCTCTCATTATTGATCAGGACCAATGCAGGGGGTGTCTGGCAGGACTTCGCATTTCTCCCACAGCAGAGAAGGATGACAAATCAACAAGAGTGGGATCAGTCTATCATTTCTCACATGACTCATGCTTAAAACTCAGTGCTGCCAATTTCAAGAGGAAATGAGACAGGAGGCCACCTGCTCCGGACCGATAGATTTAAAAAAATAATAATAATAATAATTTCCCAAATAAATTCCTTTCAATTCCATCTTAAGTCTTTCTCCGGCCGTTATCCGACGCCTTCCGGAAACCAGGCGGCATTCGCGAAGGAACCGTTTCAAAACTGACTTACTAATAACGACCGGGGTGCTTCACAAACTGCTGCCGTGCCCCCTCTTTTTATTTTTATTTCATTTTTCTGCTTTAAATAACACCTAATGAAGTTTTCATGACTCCACAGACGCTACTAATGTAGCCTGAACAATTGGCAGGAGGGAAGCCAGCCCAAGTAGCAGTGAAAGCCAGAAGGATCTTTTCTTTACCAAAAAAAAAAAAAAACCTTATGTTGTTTAAGGTTTTTTTGGGGGGGAGACATTTACCTTGCAACACTGGCGCCCCAGTATGAAGAGAGAACCAACTATCCCTAGATAATGGGGGGATCCCTGCTCTACATCCAATGCAACAGCTAATCCCTCCCTGCAACGGCTATCTAGGTTACAACTACAGAGGTGCAGCCTTTGGACAAATGGGTACCAATAAAACCCAATCGTGGGCAGTTTGTCCCTTTCCGGGGCAACCAATGGGCAGAGCAAAGAGCCCAGAGGCATGAAGGTAAAAAGAATGAATTGCACAGATATAGGATGGGGATACTTGGCTGGAGAATAGCACCTGTGAAAGGGATCTGGGAGTCTTGGTGGACCACCAATTGAACATGAGTCAGCAGTATGATGTGGTGGCCAGGAAAGCCAATGCAATTCTTGGTTGCATCAACAGAACCATATTGTCTAGATCAAGGGAAGTGATAGTACCACTCTGTTCTGCTCTGGTCAGACCCCACCTGGAGTACTGCGTCCAGTTCTGTGCAACTCAATTTTAAAAGGATGTTGACAACCTCGAGTGAGTGCAGAGGAGGGCGACCAGGATGGTTGAAGGTCTGGAGGAAATGTCTTATGAGGAACGGGTTAGGGAACTGGGAATGTTTAGCATTTCAAAGAGAAGGCTGGGGGGGGGGATATGATAGCTATGTTTAAATATTTGAAAGGATGTCATATTGAAGAGTAAACAGGTTTGTTTTCCATGGCTTCAGAGACTAGGACTCGGGGCAGTGGTTTCAAACTACAGGAAACAAGATTCCATTTCAACATGCGGAAGAACTTCATGACAGTTAGAGCTGTTCGGCAGTGGAGTATGCTGCCCCAAAGGAGGGTGGTGGAGTCTCCTTCTTTGGAGGTTTTTAAGCAGAGGCTGGATGGCCATCTGTCGGAAATATTGTGATGGGCTTCCTGCATGGCAGGGGGTTGGACTAGATGGCCCTTGAGGTCTCTTCTGTGATTCTACGATTCTACAACCTGTGGGTGGCACCGATATATATGTTGTTACCAGACTCATTGTTTAAGTCTTATCCCATTTAAACTTTCAGGAATCCTTCTGGCCCCTGAGCTTTTCAGTGTTATTTCTCAAATGCAGCCTCTTCCACGCCCATGGCCAATGACTCTATCAAATTAAACATTTCCATACGCCCAATCCTAAAAGTGAGGGGGGGGATACAATGCCAATGTATTTATTTATTTATTTTGCGCCTGGTTTCTAGGACAGCTTGCTCTTAAGTTTTTGTCTTGTGACCTTGATGGCGTACAAAGCACTGCTCTCGAGGCGAATTCACTCCAATACAGAGGGAGAAGTTATTCTGCCATGGAACATTAGCAACGTGATTGCAGGAGAGAGGGGGGAAATCCAAAACAGAATTTACCCATCATTCATTCATTCCAAATCGATCGTTCTTTATTAAAAACACAAGGACGGTAATGTCTCCATACACTCATCACAGTTTGTTTTGTTAAGAGAGAGAGAAAAAAATCCCTTTAAAAACCAAGATACATAAAAGCACCAATAGAGTATGCGATTTTAATTCCCTCTCCCTCAAAATATCAACAGTATTTCTCTTTAGAAAGAATAGAAGTTGCATGTATGCACCGTAAAAAATATTTTTAAAAAAATCCCAGGTTTCTTTGGGGTTTCTGAGATAACCAGGTCGGCAGCTGGCAGCCCTGACGCTGAATCCGGCCTTCTCCTTAGGTGCTTGTAATCTGGCAGAGGCTTAAAAGGCTAATCCAACCGATTCCACCCCTTCTGCTGCTTTCTCAATCAAAACTCAAGTTTAAAAGCTGGTGGCCTCGGTAGGGTTGCGGCTAGCAATCCGCCTCCATCCGCGTGGCCAACGGTCCGAATGATGGGATCTGTAGTCCAAAGTGTACGGAAGAGACCCAATTGCCCTTCTTAGGCCAAATGGTAAATAATGGGCTCCTTAAGGTCTTTTTTTTGCTCTGCATTACCTATGATGGGGTAAAAAAAACTTTGGTTTCCACTTCAGGCGACCAAGGGAACTCCCAGTCCCATCAGGGGCCTAGCCTCAGGGCCAGGGGTCTACTTCAACTAGCGTTGTAGTCCAAAATGGGGAGGGCCACCGGCTTTTCTTCACCCCAATCTCCAAATGTATGGGACATGAAAGCAGCGGAGGTATGGAAGGTGCATCGCTCTATCAATGCTACCCTTCTTTTGTTGGCGCTACCCAAGCAAGGTATGAAGGCCCCCTAAGAACATAAGAACATAAGAAGAGCCATAAGAACATAACAAGATTACAACAGATTTTGTCCCCCATAACAATCCATCTCTTTTTGGATCAGGTCTCAACAAAAAAAAATAGGGCACGCATTAAATCAAATCTTACGGGTGTGCAGCAAGGAACTCTGGGGCTTGTAGTTTGAGAGGAGGACTCCGTCTTTTTAATAGAGGGAAGACTCTGTGCGATGCCAGGGGTCCTGCATTGGGTGCAGGCCGTCACAACTGAGTGCGGGTGGAACTAGAGAAGACACTTGGTCCAGAGGTGGTGCCAAAAGCAATAGATTTGGGGTATGCTCTTATCCTATCTACGTTTGAGCGGCTGAACCGCTTTCTCTGCCAGCCAAGAATCTGGGGGGGGGGGGGGCGACAGGGCAGGAGAACCTAAGAACATAAGAAGAGCCCTGCTGGATCAGGCCAAAGGCCCATCTAGTCCAGCTTCCTGGATCTCACAGTGGCCCCACCAGATGCCTCTGGGAGAGCATGAGACTAGATATCTGGTCTCCTGATACCACTCCCCTGCATCTGGCCCTTGAAGTACCCCAGTTTTAAGCCTGGAGATGACACATCCCCCTCATGGTTTGTCACCTCGGATGGACTTTTCTTCCAGGAATCTGTCCAATCCCCTTTTGAAGGCATCCAGGCCAGATGCAATCACTACCTCCTGTGGCAGGGAGTTCCACAGACTAACAACGTGCTGGGTGAAAAAATATTTCCTTTTGTCTGTTCTTAGTCCCCCTGAGCTCCGGAGAGTTCTTAAACAGAACCGACATGGTGTTGGCACCTTGCCTCTGTGCTCAGTTCGTCATGGGATCCCTGTTAGGGACCAACCAAGGACATGCAAGATCCATGGTGTTCTTCAGTGCCTCCGGGCCCTTGTGCAAGACACGCAGCATGGCGTTATCAAAATGAATTAATTTTTTTTTTTAAAAAAAAATCCCAAAATCCTAGTGCGAACATTTCAGAAGGCTCGACGCACACTCGCGCTTCCGGTTCCACAACCTCCTGTCTTCTCGGCAAGAGATGCAAACTCAAGGTAGAAAGAGGAAAGATTGCCCTAGGCTTGGGTCTGATCCACAGGAAAAGCGCGACTCTCACCCAAGTCCCATTGAACAGATGGGGCCCGCATCTCATTCTCACCCGCCGGCCCCATGGATATGACAAGAGAACGTTGGCCTGTCATCACGAAGCGAGGGTCCTAGTCTTTTCACACATAACAGCACAGAAGCAAAAATTAGCTGCACTCATTCATTTTTTTAAAAAAAAATTAGCCTGCTTTCTTCTTCAGCTTTTAAGACAGAGCTCCAAACAAAGACGGAGCAAAGTAAATATGCCGGAAACCTAAGAAACAGGCAATGAACAATGTGGTTTTCATGGCTTCCTGGCTTCCAGGGACCCTCTGCTATCCCTCTAGGACAGTGGTGGCCAAACTTCGGCCCTCCAGATGTTTTGGACCACAACTCCCAAAATCCCAAGCCTGTACAATGACAAAGGGCTGTGGGAGTTGTGGTCCAAAACATCTGGAGGGCCAAAGTTTGGCCACCACTGGTCTAGGAGTCTCCAATGTTGTCCAACATTTCTGGGGCATGACCCGCGGCCCCAGCTGTTGACCTTCCGATCACCAGATGTTCAGGGTCTCCATCTCCTAGAATCCCTAACCACTGGCCTTGCCAGTTGGGGGAATTTCTGAGACCTGGAAGTCCAAAACAGGTGGAGAACTCCATTTCTGACCACCAGGGTGGGTAGACACACCCAAAGCACGATTTTTTTGCTTCTTCTTCGCAAGGAAGACACCTTCAGAGATGCTCAACCTGTCTGGCCACTGCTGATCTGGATAAGAAAATATACCATCATATCTTTTAGCCAACACCATCCTAGACACATCCAATCAAGGTTTTCCAGAGTCCTTGACACCCGTTGGGAAAACTGCAAGCCAAAGGGAGAGCCGTCTACTACCATCACACATCAAGCCTGCTCCCTTAACTTGCAAATGCCGCCCAGACGATTTACAGCTTTCAGCCTACGTTACAAAAACGCCCCCAAAAGAGGGAAGGCGGCTCTTCTCAGGCTCAGAAGAGTGAGGCCAGTGGGCTGCCGTTTGTAACAACAGCACTCCCCCAAATGCCATTTTTTGGGATGCACGCGGCAAGCTTTTAAAAAGCAACTTTCTCTCTTTCCCCAAAGACGACACGGCTGCTTAAATAAAATTAAAAGCTCCTTTGACATAACAGCATCCATATACATATTATATACACGGTACAAAACCAGACGCCCGCACCCGTACATACACACACACACACGCACGCACGCACGTCAACACCAGACGGTGGGAAAAGGCAGCTCCCTTCAGTAATTTTGGAGCTCCGGGATGTTTCGGTAGAGATCCAGAGTCTCCGGGTTGGAGAAGATGCCTCGTTGTGCCACCTCCTTCCCTGCGATGATCTGCTTGATGGCCACTTCCACCTTCTTCCCGTTTATTGTGTACTGAGAAACAAAGCATAAAGATGGAAGCAGTCAAACTCCTTGACATGCACACACATAAGGACATAAGAAGAGCCCTGCTGGATCAGGCCAAAGGCTCATCTAGTCCAGCTTCCTGTATCTCACAAGTGGCCCCACCAGATTGGGAGCACACGAGACTAGATATCTGGTCTCCTGATACCACTCCCCTGCATCTGGTCCTTGAAGTACCCCGGTTTTAAGCCTGGAGATGACACATCTCCATCATGGTTTGTCACCTGGGATGGACTTTCCCTCCAGGAATCTGTCCAATCTCCTGCTGAAGGCATCCAGGCTAGATGCCATCACCAAATCCTGTGGCAGGGAGTTCCACAGACTTACAACGCACTCCTTAACCCACTTCAATTAACTGATGAAAATGAGGGGGGTCTTTTTTTTCAGACATATGGTGCACCTTGGGTGCAATTTAGGAAAACTGCCGAAACTCTCCTCTCTTTTGCCTCCTTCTTTCACTTTGCATCCGCCCCGGCAACTCGGGGGGGGTTTCCCAACCTCCCGCCATCGGTCAACCTTTAAAATATTCTGCAGTGAGACGGCAGAGCGGACTTGTTTTCAACCGTTTTCGAGAACAGAAAGAGTTGAAACTGAAGGGATGAGGTGCGGTGGGGACGGCTCTTTTGGCTTATCGAGAAGTCAAAATTAATCATCTGTTTTTGTATTAATGAGAACACCCAGGAAACTTGTAATCCAAACAGAACGCGTCAATTTATAAACCCAATATAGATCTTCGTTGGTGGGGGGAGAGAACAGAGAAGGCGTTATTTTTTTTTAAAGGAAGCTTACGGAAAGAAAAAAGGTGCCCAGGTTGCTTAGCAACAAGGACAAACTATTTATAAGACTCCCGTCTAATTCATTTTCTCCCCTCTCGGAAATAAAAAAAAATGAGGCTACAACTCCCAGGCATATGTGGGCTTTGAAGAGAGGTGAAAACCGCTCTTTAATTGCTGTTCCAAGGTGATTATTGGGGTGGGGGGTGGGGTGAGGTGAGGGGGGAACATGTCCCAGCAAGATGTAAGAGCAGGCATGTCCAAACTTCGGCCCTCCAGATGTTTTGGACCACAACTCCCAGAACGCCAAGCCTGTTTCGCCAAAGGCAAAGGACTGTGGGAGTTGTGGTCCAAAACATCTGGAGGGCCGAAGTTGGGACATGCCTGATGCAAGAGAAACGCGGCCCCCTCCCGTACCGGGATGCCTTCGGTTTCCAGAATGAGGCTGGGAACGTGCCGGGCCGAGAGCGCCGAGCGAATGGCTTCCCCGATCCGCCTCGCCAGATCCGGCCCGAACGCCTGGCCGGCGGCCATTTTGAGGAAAAGGATGACCCGCTCTTCGCCGTCTTTGTTGTACTGGGGGACGCAGAGGCTGTCGGACACCTCTTCAAAGGCCTCCACTGGATCAGGATCAGAATCAGAATCAGAATCAGAATCCTTTTTATTGGCCAAGGGGGTGGTTGGACACACCCAGAATTTGTGTTGGTAAAAAAATGCTCTCCATAAATAAAAGAAAATATAAGACTCATATATTTGACAATAAAAACACAGTACAACAATACAATATAAACTATGATTTAAAAAGGAAGAAAAGAAGTAAAAAGTAATTATTCAACAGTTTGATATCACTTGGGGGGAAAAACTATCTTTCTATCTAGTTGTCCTAGTGTGCAATGCCCTAAAACGTCGTCCTGAGGGTAACAATTGAAACAGATTATGTCCAGGATGTGTGGAATCTGTATATATTTTCATCGCCAAGGAGGCGGGATGAGAACAGGCGCGCATGAATCCCGACCTGCACGGCGAGAGCGCCCGCGAACGGGAGTCCGAGAACGTCTGGAGACCCGAGTTTTGGGAGCCAACTGGTTTCTGAAAGAGATGCTTTCACCTGACAGGGCAACCACCACCTCCACTTGATAAGTCAACCGGCAAGAACCCCTGTCTTTGCTGAAGGCCCTTTTATTTTGGTCTCCCAGCCTCCTCCCTGATCCTACATTTTAGATCACCAACATCCAGGGAACTTAAAAATGCTGCTCCTCATAAGAACATAAGAAGAGCCCTGCTGGATCAAGCCAAAGGCTCATCTAGTCCAGCTTCCTGGATCTCACAGTGGCCCCACCAGAGGCATCTGGGAGCTCACGAGACTAGATCTCTGTCTCCGGATACCCCTCTCCTGCATCTGGCCCTTGAAGTACCCTGGTTTTAAGCCTGGAGATGACACATCTCCATCATGGTTTGGAACCTGGGATGGACTTTTCCTCCAGGAATCTGCCCAATCCCCTTTTGAAGGCATCCAGGCCAGATGCCATCACCACATCCTGTGGCAGGGAGTTCCACAGACTAAAAACGCGCTGGGTGAAAAAAAAATGCTTTTGTCTGTTCTTATGCTCTCCCAGCCCTCATGCTAACCCTGGTGATCTAAGCAACACGCAACTCAAAAACTCATCCCTGCTCTCAACTTTCTTTGAAAATTCCTTTTTCCACCGTGCTTCTAGCAAGGACCAGCCGTGCGTGTCTCAACCTCCCCTGACTTTCTCTCCCATCCTCCGGGTCCTGAGACGAAGAGAAAAGCCGCCTAAGTGAGAGAGGACTGCGAGAAAACAAAAAAGCCAGGGTGAACCGGAAGGGAAGGGGGAGAGAGGGTGAAAAGAGAAGGCCCTTAAGGTTCACCCGCTGCCCACGCAGGGCCGATCTTCAGCCCAACAGGGCCCCGATTCACTCCGAGGCGGTTTCTGACGCCACGACCCCTGCCCTCTCTTCCCGACCCGTGCCCTTCTCTGGTGACCTCACTGAACCCTGGACTGACAGCTCTCTTTGTGTGTCCGGCGAGGACAACGGCCACCAAGGACAGGCCAAGGAATTTTCATTATGGAAGCTTTGCAGGGAGACAACCAGGCCCCTGTGTGAGACTCAGCTCTCGGAAAAAGCAAACCGGGCACGGCCGTGGGAACGAGCCACGCCGGATCCTCAGAGGGCAAACGGCATTAGGCGGAGGCTGTGTTTGTGGGAGGAGACGACAACCGCCACGTGCCTCTGAGGTCCTGCCTGGCTTTCTTACATTTTCAAGTAAGGGTTCACGCTGCCTCCGTGAGATACGGGCCGTCCATGGAAGCCTCCCTCCATGGGGCAGTGAAGACGGTCTTATTCTTAGAAAACTAAGGCCAACGTCTCTCTTTATAGAACCTCGGAAGACACGGACAAACGTTTCCATGCCGGGTGCCTCCCAGAAATGGGTGCTCAATTCCTAAAAAGGGGGACCCATTTGGTGCCCACCAAGCCTAAGGGAACTCAGAGGTTTAAGCACCTGCCTGCGATGCCAGGGTTCGGGAGCTCGATTCCCCCACTGGGCTTCCGCCCCAGGGGCTTGGCTGGATGATTTCTAGCTGTATGGACGAACCTATGGCACGGGGGCCAATGGGGGCACTCGGAGCCCTTTCTGCGGACATCCGACAACACCCCTTCCCAGCCACCTGTTAAATAGCTGTGTTGGCACTTTGCGAAAAAAAGTAGTGGGTTCTGATTCGCAGTTTGGGCGCTCGGTCTCTAAACGGTTCGCCATCATGGGTCTACAGGACCCCTTCCAGCAATCCAGTTCTTAAAGAGATTATTATTTCAAGGTTGAACCTGCAGTCTTTCTAATCTGCTTTACGCAGCGGCTGTTAACCTAAAAGGGAACCCCCTTAAAATGCAGACTACGGCTTCTCGAAAGCAGATCGGGGGTGGGGGTGTGGGGGTGAGAGAGAGAAAGAGAAAGAAAGAGAGAGAGAGAGAGAGAGAGAGACAGAGAGAGAGTCCATAAAATTAAGGCTAGGCAATTCTATGAGTCAGGAAGAGAAGCATATGAAAATGCAACTTGCATACCTATGTTATAGATCTCCGAACTCCCAAACCTCACGCCGCTCGGATTCAGTGTGCCATCGCTGAGAAAAAGGATAAGCCCCAGAGAGGTGGGGGAGGAGAGAGAGAAAGAAGAATCATTAAGACATCATCAAGGTCTGACAAGCAGCCAAAACTGACACTATCCATTCGAGGCCCTCTGTAACACCCACGGCATTAAATATGCAAGAGGAAAGCCATCTCCGAGATTTAACAAGATTACAAGAGATTTTGTCCCCCATAACAATCCATCTCTTTTTAAGCCAAGTTTTATGCAGGTCTCAAAAAAAAAAATAGGGCACGCATTAAATGCAAATCTTGAACGACGGGTGTGCAGCAAGGAACTCTGGGGCTTGTAGTTTGAGAGGAGGACTCCGTCTTTTTAATAGAGGGAAGACTCTGTGCGATGCCAGGGGTCCTGCATTGAGTGCAGGCCATCACATCTGAGTGCTGGTGGAACTAGAGAAGACACTTGGTCCAGAGGTGGTGCCAAAAGCAATAGATTTGGGATAAGGTCTTATCCTATTTACGTTTGAGCAGCTGAACCACTTTCTCTGCCGGCCAAGAATCCAGGGAGGGGGGGGACTTAAGAACATAAGAAGAGCCCTGCTGGATCAGGCCAAAGGCCCATCTAGTCCAGCTTCCTTGATCTCACAGTGGCCCCACCAGATGCTTCTGGGAGCACATGAGACTAAATATCTGGTCCCCTGATACCACTCCCCTGCATCTGGTCCTTGAAGTACCCCGGGTTTAAGCCCAGAGATGACACATCTCCATCGTGGTTTGTCACCTGTGATGGACTTTTCCTCCAGGAATCTGTCCAATCCCCTTTTGAAGGCATCCAGGCCAGATGCCATCACCACCTCCTGTGGCAGGGAGTTCCACAGACTTAACAACGTGCTGGGTGAAAAAAATATTTTCTTTTGTCTGTTCTTACTCTCCCAGCCCTCAGTTTGAGTGGATGTCCCCCTAGTTCTGGTATTTTGTGAGAGGGAGAAGAGTGTCCCTCTATCCACTTTACTCATACCCTGCATTATTTTGTACGTCTCAATCATATCCCCCCTCAGGTGCCTTTTTTCCAGACCAAAGAGAAGAGAGAAGAAGCCCCCTCCCGAAAATCAACAGCAAAAGGAAGAAATGTGCCAGAGCAGCTCTAAAATGACACCACCTGGGGCTGAAAATTGTAACATGTCTATAATATGGGGTTGTTGGGACAAGGTGGATTGAAAAGAGAATGGCACTGGTGGCATTTTGTTTGGCCTGGCTGGTGGCATTCTGGGGCCATCCAGAGTCTCTCACACACCCCATCTTTGGAGCTGGTTTAAATGTTGATTTCAACTTCCAAAAGGCCGGTTTTTAATTGTGAATGTAATGCATTTTGATTTCTAAGAACCCTCGGTTGACTTGAACCATCCTACATGTCAACAGGCACAAAAGCTGGCCGGATGGACAGACAGGCTCCCAAAAGATCCATCGCCCTACAAGGGGAAGGCCAAGGGGCGACTTACCTGCGGCCCAGCATAATGATCCCTCCCGTCTTGGGGTTGATCCTGCAGTAATCACCGTGAGCCCAAACGCCTGTCCGGAAGAACAAGAATGGAAACCAGGTTGGGCCAGACGGTTACTGGACGTGCGGCCGCAAGTCAGGTTTCGTACCTTGCGAGAGAGACCAGGTAAGGGCGGAGGGACCCCCCCCCCAAAAAAAAGCATCACGATGCAATCAAAACACAGGGAGGAATGGAAAGCGATTCAGCGTTGGTCCCGCAAGACATTTTCGATGTGTATCAATAAACCTCCAAAACAGGGATGGTTCAAGATAAAAAAACAGAGACCGGAAAAGCTTAAGACATTGTAGCTCCCGTGTAGACCAAGGGGCCAAGTTCCAACTTCAGCACCTCTAGGTCGATGTCGAAAATACCCTTGCCTGAAACCACCTGGCAACATTGGCCCAAGACCTGGCTTCGTCCGAAGCAGCTACTTTTAAGCTGAAAGCCTCAACCGGTGTGCCCAGTGTCCACGGTTGATGCCTCCTAGAAGCACCTTGTCCACTTGGGAGGGTAGAGAAAGGACATGTAGCCCAGGACACTGGGAGGAAAGTGCAAGGAGGGTTTGCCCCAGTGCCATGTCATTCATAGTAGGGGATGGAAATGCATTTAAGAAACTGAAATACTTTTTCAGACCGCCTCCAAACACCTTGGTTTGGGGTGAAGTTTAAATAAAAAAATTCATTCATTCATTCATTCATTCATTCATTTACAGTGGACCCTTGTATAACAAACGCTTTGTATAACATACAATTTGTACAACATAAACAATTCTGGAGATAGGGGAAATTTGCTTAACATGATCGCCTGCGGGGCGAATCTGTACAACATAAAAATGGGATCACTCTGTTTTCAGTGCATTCCCATGGGAAATTTGTATGAAGGAAAATTTGCTTGACATAATTTCATTTGGAACGAATTGATTCCATTATACAAGGTACCGCTGTATTTGTTTATTTATTTATTTATTTCTATACCGCCCGTCTTCCAGAGGCACTCCGGGCAGTTGACAATCAAAAACCGTATGAAGAAAAAAAATGTATATAAAATAAGTCGATTATTCTAAGCCAATAAGCAAAATAAAACAATATGAAATACTCAGCAAGACAGCGGAATAAATTAAGAAGGGGGGGAATTAAAATTAAAATTAAAATTAAAGGTTGCCTTGTGAAAAAGCCAGGTCTTCAAGGCTTTTTTAAAAGGCAGGAAGGGACTGTGCAAGGCGCAGCTCGCTCGGGAGATGGTGCCATAAAATAAAAACACACACACACACACACACACACACACACACACACACACAATCCAGATCTCCCCCTCGGGACACACCTGAGAACTTGGAGAAATACGCCTTCCGGTATTTGCTTCCGTTTTCGTCGTTCCAGAAGTGGGTCGGCTGGCAGGGCATGGGTTTGGTGCAAACCAGCTCTCCGCTTTCCCCCCAGACTGGCTTCCCTGCGTCAAAAACGAAGAGGTACAGTTGTTCCCATACACGTCCTTGTTCAAAGTTGGACAGCCCTGCTACATAGCAGTTTCCAGATCCCTCGACTGGCCAGTCAAAGTGTTCTGCTTATAGACCGCCCCAAAGCCCTTCCAGCACTCTCTGGGAGGTTTAACCTTTAACGATGCAGTTCTGGTCATGATATCATGGAAAATACACATACGTACCTATCTCTGGGTTTTTAGTTTAGGATTTTTAATCTTTTCAGAACAAGGATGAGTGAAACTGTAAATACAGATGTGAATATGGATGTGGGGGTCGTACTGGACTGTAAAGTCTGCAAAAACTAGCCAATACAGCAGACAGACAAACGGGATAGTGGTAGACCCACAGTCTGTGGTTTCCTGCCCTTGTTGCAAGTCTGCCTGCAAACCTGAAAGGCCAGGGAACAAAGGATCAAATCCAATGCCGGGTTTCTGCTCCCTACTGGAGAATCAACTCATCTCCTGTTGCTTTCCTGACTGAGAAGGAACAACTGTCAGAGGTACAATAGGATGCCAGTATCCGCTGGGGATTGGTTCCAGCCCTTTCCATGGATAATGAAAACCGTGGATAAGTGAGAACACCAAACATCCCCCAAATCTGCTGTTTTATGACAGTAGATTGCTTTACCACTGCTGTTTTGTGACAGTAGCTTGCTTTGCAGTTGCTGGATTATGTATTTATTTGTTCCTTTACCAACCGTGGATAACTGAATCAGTGGATAATGAATCAGTGGATGCGGGAGTCCCACTGTACCTTCATCGCTCCAGGCTTCCACAGCCATGCCGAGGTTCCGCGCCTGGATCTCGCCTTTGTAAACCGGGATGGACACGTTGTGGCCCATGAAGCAGGAGATGATATCTGTGCCTCCTAAAACAGGAGGGAGAAGAGAAAGAGAAAGAGAGAATCAAATCTGGGCAGCTCTTTGCCCCCAGCGAGCTGGGTACTCATTTTACCGACCTCGGAAGGATGGAAGGCTGAGTGAACCTTGATTAATTGAACCCAGGTCGTGAGTTTACCCCCATTTTCGAGGCTCCTTGTCAAACGTAGAATTGATTAAGATGGAACCCGGAATCAACAGCCTCAAGCCCGTCGCACTCTGAGACGGGTGGCGTGTGACTCTGCGCCTAATGTCGGACTACATTTCCCAGCATGCCTCGCCAAGGCCGAGGGAGGCTGCAGCCCAAGAACTTCTGGCCAGCCAACTCTTGTCTCGCCCTCGCTTGGCCTGCCCCCAAAAGAACACCCAACCGCCATCCGAGCCGAGGCTCAGCCTCAGCCAACCGTTACCTGAAATGGATCCGAGGAGGACGCTGCTCTTTATGTGCTTGTAGACGTATTCGTAACTTTGGGGTTTGAGGGGCGAGCCGGTGGACAGGATGGTGTGGAGCGTCTGGAGGTTGTGAGTTTCACCTGGAGAGAAAAGACCCGCCAAGGAGCAGAGGGGTCAAAGCAGCCGCTTCTCCAAGGACGGCAGGTGGATGACGCCTACGAGGACTGTCTAACATCTCCCCCAGCCGTACGAGTATGAGAGACTCCCTCGAGAGGCAGGCCACAGAGCCTTCAATTCCCAAGGCCAAGCATGTCCAAAGCGAGGCCCGGGGGCTAAATGCGGCCCGTTTTCACATTTTGAGCGACCCGCGGCCTCTTCTCCCACCATCTCAGCCTGGCACGCATCCTCGCCAGCTGGCCCCTCCGTCACCTTGCAGTTTTATGGTTTGCCTGCTCTCCCTGCCTCTGTCCATCCCCTCATGTCACCTGCCCAGCCTACCCTCCCCCGGCTCCGTACCTGCAGTGTCCTTCCCACCTCCTTGCATGTTATAGAGACTTGTCCAGTGTCCAGCCCAGGGGGCCAAATGTGGCTGAATGGTTGGCCCTCACACATTTACACCTCACCAAATCTGGCCCTCCTTGCAAAAAGTTTGGACACCCCTGCCCAAGGCAGATGGGTGGAGCATATCAAGTGGGATGTACAATGGGGTGAGCAAAACCACCCGATGGCTGGAATCCTGTTCTGCACTTACGCAAACTGTGTATCTTTCAGTAAGTTAAGAAGTCACGACAGGCCCCGTCAGCCTGGGTCGCATGATTCAGTACGCGACAGATGACGCCTGCGGGGATTGCCTGACTTATGGAAATTCACTTCTAAAAGTCACACCACTTGCGTAACTGCGTAACAGGATTTCAGCCAAAGATGCTTATAAAGTGTCACAGGGCTCAAATTGCCTAGCACCTCCAATTGCCATATTAATCTGCAGTGATGAATGCCAGGGTTTGGGCAGTAAGATCACGGTACCTACAGGGGATCAGTCCCAACCCTCCCCCTCAGATGCTGAAAACTGCAGATACAGCAGACCCAAGAGAGACTGGATGGATGGATGGATGGATGGATGGATGTACAAAAGAGGAAGAATAAAGGGACAGAGCGATGAATGGAGAGAGGGACAGACAGACATAGATGCATAAAATGACAGACAATAAGAGATGGCGGGATGGATGGAAGGATAAACAGAGATGGCGGGATTGAGGGATAGATGGATGGATGGATGGATGGATGGATGAAGAGGATGAATAGAGGTAGAGAGGAATAGCGGGAGGGACAGGTGGACAGATGAATGCAAGTAAGAACATAAGAACATAAGAAGAGCCCTGCTGGATCAGGCCAAAGGCCCATCTAGTCCAGCTTCCTGTATCTCACAGTGGCCCCACCAGATGCGTCTGGGAGCATCTGGTGGGGCCACTGTTTATATACAAATAGTGAGAGACTGAAGGATAAACAGAGATGGATGGAGGGATGGACCCTGGATCTCTCTAGCGGACAGTTCTGGAAACATATAATTCTGAAGGAAGCTGTTTAATATTTTCAGGCAATAGATTATTGACACTGATTGATATGATGTCACAGATAAGGCAGTTCTACTGGAACTGAGTCCATCAAGAGGGGAAGAGGTGGATTCAAGAGAAAGACCAACCCGCAAAGCCCAAAGGAACTCCGAAGGCGTCTCAACACTTACATGGCTTCAGGTTCCTCTCTTCCAGGACGGCGAGCCATTTTGCCCCGGTTCCCAAAACGGTGATTCTGTGGCCAAAAGAAAAAAAAGAGAGAGAGAAAGAAAGAACCGCGGTTGCTGCCGTTCCTGACAAGACCCAAAGCCAGAAGAAAAGCAGCCCCGACAAAACCCCACCGAGGCTCCCTGGGCGTCTGCCCGGCGCTCTTTACCGTGCCCTCAAACAACTTTTTTTGTAGAGGTTCAGGAAGCACCGCTCTCTGTCGATGCCCACGACCGGAACGATGAAAATGCCCCCGGGAAAGGAGAAGCAGGGAGCACGCAGGCTGCCGTCGTTCTGACAACAGGCAGAAAGGGAACTGGAGGGGCTTAAAGTTCACTTGCCGAAGCTCACGACCAAACTTAAGGTTTCCAAAAGGTTGCCTTCACATCAAGGAGGTAAGGAAGCTCTCCCTCCCTAACTCATTATATACAGATCTATCTATCCGTCTATCCATATTTTATTTGATTTCTGGTTTGTTTGTTTTAATTCTGATTCTGAAAGGTCAACTTTTTCACCCGACAGCCCCCAGCTAAGAGACGGCTATGCCCTGTCCCTCCTTACTTCAAGTACACCCGGGGCTCCGATCTATGAGATAAGTGCACACAGGTTTTCTTATCTACTGGCTGGAATTATTAAATAAACAAAAAATGTCAACCAGAAAGTCGCTTTTATCTGTATTTCCAGAGTGCATTGACTGGACTTGGCCATCAGAGGGAACTAGAGACCACCTCATGAAGAATGTTTGATAATCCCATGTTTTTTTCGGCTCTGAAACCAATCCTCCAAAGATACAGCAGTCCTGCTGTACAGAAGTGATCCTGTCTCTGGCAAGTTCTTAAGTTCAGATCAGTTGCCTCTAGAAATTGCACCGATCCTGTGCTGCTTGCAGGGGTTAAATACCGGGATTTGGACCCCAGCGGTGTCTCCTCCTTGCTTCTACGGCACCCTCAACTCCAATTTATTCTTGACTGATTGATAAACTGCCCCCTTCAAGTCCCAAGGCCACCCTCCAGACAGCATCCATGGTCCGAGAAAAGAAAAGGGCTGGTTGGGATAAGGAGAACTTGAAGCTACTCGGCCCAGCGGTCGCTCCTTGTTTACCTACCCCAGTCTGTCCACCAAATCCCACAGGACGTTAGGGGATGGCACGAGCGGCGACCCGTCGTACAGAACCACCGAGGCCCCGACAGCAAGCGCCGACACCAGCCAATTCCACATCATCCAGCCAGTCTAGAGTCAGAGAGACATGAACTGCAAATTCGTATCCAAGGTGGGCGCTGTCATCGCCTCTACCCGGATGTGGAATGTTAACGTCACTCTCTCTCTTAAGAAGGTTATGCTGCCATGGGGAGTGCAACGGACCAGCCACGCTCTCTTAAGCACCATGCCGGTCCTGGGTGACATTTGTGGTTGGCAGGATGTGTCCTCGGGAGGCAGAGCTGCCAAGTCAAATCGGTTTGGCGTTTTTTTTTTACAATTGGATCCATCTTGGTTGAGACAGATGGCTGCGTTAGCCAGGCAACAGATGCATACGCACCAGTGAAATGCACACAACCCCCCCCCTCCGTATGTATGGATTTTCCTATTCACATCTGAACCTACCATGTGTCCAGTTTCCAAGTTACTGAGCTGAGAAAGGACACTGCTTCTAAAGAGGAATATCTGTCCGAACAGTGACTTGCAGATAGAACTGCCCGAACAACCGCATGTAATGATCCTGCGGATACGCCAGCCCTCCTATATTACCGATTCTACCTTACCAGTCTGATGTCACTTGTGAGCCACACTGGTCAGGCTCACGCCTCAGAAGGCGGTATATAAAGCGTTGCCATAAAACAGCGAATCAATAAAAGATCGCCCTTGAGCGAGCTTTCAGAATGTGGCCTGTCTCTGGGGCAAGTTATGAGTTTGTTTGCTTGCTTTTGGGGGTGGGGGGTGGGAGGAGATGCTAGTCCCCTTTCCGGCTCAGAATACCCAAACCCGACCAAATCGGATATCCCAATAAGGAGACTTCCCCTTGTCCTTCCTACAGAGCAGCCCATCTCCAGTCTGTTGGGTTGGGTTTGTTTTCACACTTGCCGTTGTGTAGTACATGATGTTGTCGCTGCTGGTCATGTTCCCGTGCAGAATGTGTTCCTTGAGATGCTGAATTAACGTTCCCTGGAGTGGGGGGGGGAGAGCAAGACAGGACACTGGCATGTAATTTAAAATAAACAGCTGTAGGCTCATCAGAACATAAGAAGAGCCCTGCTGGATCAGGCCAAAGGCCCATCTAGTCCAGCTTCCTGGATCTCACAGCGGCCCCACCAGATGTATCTGGGAGCGCACGAGACTAGATCTCTGTCTCCTGATCCCACTCCCCCTGCATCTGGCCCTTGAAGTACCCTGGTTTTAAACCTGGAGATGACACATCTCCATCATGGTTTGTCATCTGGGATGGACTTTTCCTCCAGGAATCTGCCCAATCCCCTTTTGAAGGCATCCAGGCCAGAGGCCATCACCACCTCCTGTGGCAGGGAGTTCCACAGACTAACAATGTGCTGGGTGAAAAAATATTTCTTTTGTCTGTTCTCACTCTCCCAGCCCTCAATTGGAGTGGATGTCCCCTAGTTCTGGTGTTTTGTGAGAGGGAGAAGAGCGTCCCTCTATCCACTCGATGCTCCTCCTAAGATCTCTGGCCAGCCTACCTAGCAAGGCTGCTGTGAACAGAGGACAGGCAAACAGCTTTGTTCACCTTAACAGCTTTGTCTCCCGAATGCATTGCAAATTTGATGCAGATCCAAATCTATGCAAGGGAGAGGGAAAATGATACTCTGGACAATTTAGATAATCACTCATTTAAAAAAGGGAGAGAGAGAGAGAGAGAGAGAGAGAGAGAGAGAGACCAGCAAAGCAGGACATGCCCTGGAGAAGGGGTGGTATGGAATTGCAAATATGAAAAATCTTATTTTCGTTGGGTTTTTAAAAAATAGCTTCCTGCTGGCTTCATTGGCAACACCGTGCTGCCATCCAGTGGCCGATGCCGATTTTCACTCAACACAGCTCATTCAGGGGGAGCCGGCTATACCCTTCCCCAAAAGGATGAAAATCTTCTACGTAGAGTTTGTTTTTTAATAACAGCTTTCAGCGCCAACATAGGGGCGTTTCTCTGCACACCGACCAACGGCTCATTCCCCTCCGGGAACTCCTTTCAACATTTAACCTTTAAGAAGAATGAGGAACACACCCACCCACCCAAATCGACTGTTTTGTTCTTCTGGCAGGGAAGATCAAGGAAAAACATGGCAGGGGAAAAATCCACCACGGAAACATGGCCTCTTTTATTTTATTTTATTTTCCCCAGCTTGGCCGAGCCTCTCTATCTCAAGTGATCAACGGCTCTTTCTTTTTCTTATATATGTTATATATCGCCCCATACCACTTCAAGTAGTCTCTGGGCGGTTTACAATTTCATTACAGTATTTAGGCTACACATCGCCCCCTGCCCCCCCAAGCAAGCTGGGTCCTCATTTTACTGACCTCGGAAGGATGGAAGGCTGAGTGAACCTTGAGCCGGCTACCTGGGATTGAACCCAGGTCGTGAGCACAGTTTTACCTGCAGGACAGGCATTTAACCACTGCGCCACAGGGCTCATTGAAAGGAGGAAACGCCCTCGGCTGCCCCCGGAGTGCCAAAAGACCACCTACCCCTGCCGAGTGCACCATGCATTTGGGGGCTCCTGTCGTGCCGGAGGAATACATGATGAAAAGAGGGTGACTGAAGGGTAACTGCTCAAATTCCAGCTGAGGGGCTTGGTCCCCTTTCCCCGTGGCAAGGAAATCTTCAAGAAAGACGCTGGGAAAAAGGCGGCCAAAAAAAAAAAAAAAGGAAGAAAAAGAGAACAAAAATCAGTACCTTAGGACTGACAGTCGGAGGATATTAAAATCATGAACAGAAAAACATCCAGAAAAAAACATTTTTACTTGTACTACTGGAAGTGAACACTAGAGGGAAGCAGAAACTGTGCTATGAATGCTTATTAGAGAGAAAGAAATTGTTCTCTGGCATCTTCTACTGGCCAGTTTTGGTAATGCATATGAAAAATATTCTCTGGGTTTTTTTGATTCTCTTCCGCAGGGCAATTCTGAGGAAAACAGTGTAAGGAGAGGCTCACTGAGGCTATTCAAAGAGGCTGGACATCTTATTTATGGCTGGACAAAAAAGTTTGTAACCTAAGAGCATCTAGTTAGGGAAGCAAGTAAATATACTATGTTGGCAGAATCCATCAGCTGGATCCACAAGGAAGTCAGGAGGAGGAATTTAAGGACACAGCATGACCAGAGAGACTTAATGAAATATAAATACAGTGGACCCTTGTATAACAAACAGTTTGTATAACATAAAATCTGTACAACATAAAAATTCCGGAGAGAGGGGAAATTTGCTTAACAGAATGGCCTATGGGGCAAATCTGTATAACATAAAAATGGTCGTGATTAGGGATTACTCTGTTTTCAATGCATTCCTATGGGAAATTTGTATAAAGGAAAATTCCTTTATACAAGGTACCACTGTGTTCCCATTTTAATGTCACCAATTCTACCACCCAACCCAAAGCCCCCCGTTTTTTAAAATACCTATGCAGGGATGCTAGTTTATACCTGTTTGGAATTTTGGAAAGATCTATGGATTCCCTCGGGAAAACGTATGGAATGACGACAACTTTTTTTAGATCCGGCAATCCTGAACGGGAAACGGAGAAGAATTTCAATGGAGACGAAAGCCAGTGTTGATATTCCAGCTTCTCTGCAACACCTCAATGCGCGGCATACTGTGTGCAGGATGTCCATGGCTCCATTCTACGACAATCTTCTGAACACACCTCTTCATAATCAGCACAGTGGTTGGCCTACAGGTAAAGCCTTAGGCAGGACAACTGGTCGTGAAGAACCCATGCAATGTGGAGCACGGAGAAACAGTCACACTGATCATAAAAAGGAAAACATCCAGAAAAACAATTTTTACATGTATTACCGGAACCAGACACTAGAGGGAAGCAGAGACTATGCTGTGAATGCTTGTTAGCAAAGACATTGCATGATCTCTGGCGTCCTCTACTGGCCAATTATGGTAATGCATGTGTCAACAGCATTGAAATTACACTCACGCCGACCAAACGCTGTGCGTCCTAAACAGTACAGAACAGGGGTATGGAACTATTGCTTCACACAAATACACGAGGGAAATTCATGATGTGACGGAAGGACGGGAGGAGGGTTGGGTGCGTGCGTGGAAAGAAAGGAAGGGTGTGTTCCCTTCGGGGGGGGGAGGTTCTCGCAAGCACAAAAAACAGCTGGCCCCGTACCCTTGACGACGTTCTGGAGCTTCTCCAGGTGGTTGTGCTTCTTCCCGTTGTAGACAACCGCTTCCACGGAGAAAATCAGCTTGGGCTGGATCTGGGAGAATCTGTCCAGCACGCCCTGGGGGACGACACGATGAGACGACAAAGAAACAGATATGGACGGCGGTGGGAGCAATGCCCCCCAAAAAATAAACCCAAGGGAGGCATTTTCCAACCCAAGGTTCTGAAATACAGGGGTACCCCGACTTACGAAGGGCCCGACCTACAAAAATCCTGACTTACAAATATAAATAAAAAGGAAACCTTACATAAAAGTACACCTCATTACCAATCTTGATCTCAAATCTAAATATAAATTCAGTCTACTATGGGTCAGAGTCTATTAGCGACTTTTTTCTCATAAAAACATATAGAGGTCTCCAGCGTTCTCCTGCCTTCTGTAGGTCTTTCTCCTTGAGTATTTCTGACAAAATGTCCATTTCTGCTGTTTCTAAGTATCTGTCCAAAATTATTTTAAAAAAAAATCCCGACTTACGAGTGCTCTTCAGTGCTCCCCCCCACACACACACACAGCTGCTTATGAGCAAGGTTGGGGATTCCACCCTCTTGCGAGCAGCAGGTGGGGGTGGGGGTACTGGGATCTGAATTGCCTTCCAGTCACCGAGGCAAACGCGGGAGAAGCGGTGCACCGCTTTTAAAATCCCTTCCATTCATTCGAGAGAAGCAACCGCTTAAATTAGCAAGACCTTTTAAACCACCCGCTGCTTCTCTCCCCAACACGTCGGTGGTGGTGGTGGTGGTGCAAAGCCCCAGGTTGTTTAAAGTGGTTTCCCATAGGAATGCATTGAAATCCGTTCGTCCGGAACGGATTAATTGACTTTCAATGCATTCCTATGGGAAAGTGCTCCCCGACTTACGAGATAACCGACTTACGAGCATTCGCTCGGAACGGATTAGTCTCGTAAGTCAGGGTACTACTGTATTGCCCCGATCCAAGGAGCTGTTGCAGGTGGAGGGGGGTGACTCCCTGCTTTCCTCCTAACCACAGTTCTCAGATTCCCAATGAAACCTGGCTCAATGCTGGCTTGTTCAAACCAGTTTCGGCTGGACTGCAAAAAGTCTGCATCGGGCGTGTCTGAAATTGTTTTGGACCAGGGGTGGCTCATCTCGTGCCATCGTGGTGGGGAGAGACATAAGGGGTGTCAAGAACCTGTTCCTTTTAAGCCAAGGAATGACGGCTCGCAGGCGCCCTCCTCTCAACAGCAAGGAAGCCAGGATTAGGGAGATCAGCCTCATCCCCTCCCCGCTGTGACACTTACGTTGACGCCAAAGTCGGGCGACGTGGCGCTCCAAATGGCCCCGATGCTCGCGGCCGCCAGCATGGCTTCGACAGCGGGGATGCCATTCGGCAAGTAGCCTAAAACGACACCGAGGTTAGAGACGATGCGGCCGTGGGAGAAGGAGATGAGCCAGCAGTGTGACGCGGCGGCAGAAAAGGCCAATCCTATTTTAGGCTGCATTAGGCAGCCGTCTCCGTGTCCCGTTTCCCTCTCTTTGAGATGGGTTAGGGCTCTTCTCGAGTCCTGTGTCCAGGTCTAGATGCTGCACCTCAACTGGCGGGGGGGGAGAGAGAAATAATCGCTCCTTGAGTTACACCAGGGCTTTCCGCTGGATGGGCAATGCTGTTCTTAGCTGCAACCTGGAGTAGGACCAAGTTCAGATGTATAAGGGGAGCAAATCACAACGTTGCAACCCCTCTCGTGGTGCAGTGGTTTGATGCCTGTGCTGCAGCTAAAACTCGGCTCCCGACCCGGTTAATGCCTGTCCTGCAGGTAAAACGGTGCTCACGACCTGGGTTCAATCCCTGGTAGCAGGCTCAAGGTTCACTCAGCCTTCCATCCTTCCGAGGTCGGTAACATGAGTAGCCATCTTGCTGGGGGGGGAGCAATGTGTAGCCTGCATACTGTAATTAAAATTGTAAACCACCCAGAGACTACTTGTAGTGGTATGGGGCGGTATATAAGCAGGACACTTTGCTTTCAATCCCAGGTAGCCGGCTCAAGGTTCACTCAGCCTTCCATCCTTCCAAGGTCGGTAAAATGAGTACCCAGCTTGCTGGGGGGGGAAGCAATGTGTAGCCTGCATACCGTAATTAAACTGTAAACCGCCCAGAGACTACTTGAGGTATATAGCACCACTTTGCTTTCAATCCCAGGTAGCCGGCTCAAGGTTCACTCAGCCTTCCATCCTTCCGAGGGTAAAATGAGTACCCAGCTTGCTGGGGGAAGCAATGTGTAGCCTGCATACCGTAATTAAACAGCCCAGAGACTACTTGTAGTGGTATGGGGCGGTATATAAGCACAACACTTTGCTTTCAATTCCAGGTAGCCGGCTCAAGGTTCACTCAGCCTTCCATCCTTCCGAGGTCGGTAAAATGAGTACCCAGCTTGCTGGGGGAAGCAATGTGTAGCCTGCATACCGTAATTAAACTGTAAACCGCCCAGAGACTACTTGAAGTGGTGTGGGGCGGTATATAAGCACCACTTTGCTTTCAATCCCAGGTAGCCGGCTCAAGGTTCACTCAGCCTTCCATCCTTCCGAGGTCGGTAAAATGAGTACCCAGCTTGCTGGGGGGGGGGAAGCAATGTGTAGCCTGCATACCGTAATTAAACTGTAAGCCGCCCAGAGACTACTTGAAGTGGTGTGGGGCGGTATATAAGCACCACACTTTGCTTTCAATCCCAGGTAGCCGGCTCAAGGTTCACTCAGCCTTCCATCCTTCCAGTAAAATGAGTACCCAGCTTGCTGGGGGAAGCAATGTGTAGCCTGCATACCGTAATTAAACTGTAAACCGCCCAGAGACTACCGGTATATAAGCACCACACTTTGCTTTCAATCCCAGGTAGCCGGCTCAAGGTTCACTCAGCCTTCCATCCTTCCGAGGTCGGTAAAATGAGTACCCAGCTTGCTGGGGGAAGCAATGTGTAGCCTGCATACCGTAATTAAACTGTAAACCGCCCAGAGACTACTTGAAGTGGTGTGGGGCGGTATATAAGCACCACACTTTGCTTTCAATCCCAGGTAGCCGGCTCAAGGTTCACTCAGCCTTCCATCCTTCCGAGGTCGGTAAAATGAGTACCCAGCTTGCTGGGGGGGGGGGGAAGCAATGTGTAGCCTGCATACCGTAATTAAACTGTAAACCGCCCAGAGACTACTTGAAGTGGTGTGGGGCGGTATATAAGCACCACACTTTGCTTTCCCGCCCAGCAATGAGGACGAGGTGCCACTGAGCGCCGCTGGGTCCCCCCTCTTGCTCAAGACCCGCCAGGAGGAAGCGAGGCAAGGCCAGGGACTTTACCGTGCCTGGCAGTCAAAATCCACGTTGCAACATACAAGGAAGGACGGGCTGCGGCTGATGCGTTCAAATGGCAGAGGCACGGAGGCTCCAGGAGAAAGCAAAGCTCTTTCAACGCCCCCCCCACACACACACACACACCGCCAACTTACAAATTAAGGGCTTGCGTTGACCAAACGGATATGCTTAGTACAGGCATGCCCAAACTTCGGCCCTCCAGATGTTTTGGACCACAACTCCCACAGTCCTTTGCCATTGGAAATACAGGCTTGGAATTCTGGGAGCTGCAGTCCAAAACATCTGCAGAGCCGAAGTTTGGGTATGCCTGGCTTAGTGGATGCAAACCTCTCTTCCATGTTATGGCCCACAAGGAGCAAACCCCAAAATGGTGTGTGTGTGTGTGTGTGTGTGTGTGTGTGTGTTGTGTTGTGTTGTGTTGTGTTGTGTTGTGTTGTGTTGTTGTGTTGACTGCCCTTCTGCCAGCTGTTCCCTGCCGGCTTTACTCCCCCACCCCCACAGGGACGGAGAGGCTCCGCAAACAGGAGACCGACTCACCCACCACGCGGTCTCCGGTCCGGACGCCCGCCTTCCGCATGGCTGCCGCGTACAGAGCCACCCGCCGGCGCAGCTCCTCAAACGTCACCTTCACAATCTCTTCCTTGCCTTCCTCTGCGGAGAGTTGGAAGCAGTCAGGGCTCGGGCGGCACACCTGGCGAGGCCTGGGTCGACGCAGGTAAGGAAGGATAGGAACACACACACACACACACACACACACACACACACACACACACACACACACACACACACACACTGATGGCAAAAGCTGCCCCGCCACTGGGCGAGAATGCTACGAAGACCAACCCAGGTGCCCCGGATCTCCGTGCAAAGGGCGCACTCTGCTGGAAAGTGCAGAATTGTGTTCCTGCATGGAGCAGGAGGTGGGGCTTGATGGCCTTAGAGCAGGCATGTCCAAACTTCAGCCCTCCTGGTGTTTTGGACCACAGCTCCCAGAATTCTAAGCTTAGATTGCCAATGGCAAAGGACTGTGGGAGTTGTGGTCCGAAACATCTGGAGGGCCGAAGTTTGGACATGTCTGCCTTGTAGGCCCCTTCCAACCTCCCTTTTCTATGATTCTAGGATCAAGGAGAAGTGGAGACATAGCCAGGTAGGCCTTGTACTACACCTCCCTGGGAACCCCTTAAACCCAGAACTCAAGGGGCAACGACACATTTTGGATCCAAATATGTCCAATCACATTCCAAGTTTCAAAACGATACCCTAAAACAGGCATGTCCAAACTTCGGCCCTCCTGATGTTTTGGGCAACAACTCCCAGAATTCTATGCTTAGATTGCCAATGACAAAGGACTCTGAGAGTTGTGGTCCAAAACATCTGGAGGGCCAAAGTTTGGACATGTCTGCCCTACAACTTGTATTATCCTGACGTTCCTCTGGAGAGAAGGACCAGAATTTTTTTTGGGGGGGGGAGAGGGAAAAGCAATCAGCGGCCAAAGGAACGACAGCTTTTCCTCATTCCACTGATATTTTTCCCCCCTGCTAAGCTGCCGCATTTTAAAACTGAATTTTTAACAGAGTTTGATTAAACAAAACGGTGCAAACCTAATGGCGTATTGTAGGACCCACCCTGTCTTTTGGTTGACTTATCCATGTCCTGGAAATATTAAAAATAATCCAAGGAGAATCCTAGAAACATTTCTCCGATATATTAAAAGAAAAATCCCATAAATATAGTTCTAACATTGAAGTTGTCAGAACCGGCCACTAGGTGGAGCCATAGACCAAGCTCTGAATAATGTTTGCTACAGATGTACTGTATTACAATAATGTCATTATCAGAACTGGCCACTAAGGGGGGCCAGAGACCACACCATGTATAGTGCTTGCTATTATGGCAACGTTTTGCTGTGATCCAGTTTTTTTTCCACCATCGTTAGGGCAGCTTGGAAGAGATCCCTTGAGGGGCAGGTCAGAGACCGGCGTTGAGTCTCCGGGGGCCGTTTTCTGCCCTGCTGAAAGGGCAGGTTGGAGGCCACGGCCAAGGCCTCTAACCGCTACCCAGGTCTTGAACGCCTGGGCAGGAAGCGCCGAGGGAGGGAGACTCCTTAAGCCCCCGTTCTGACACTGGACCGCGAGCTATAAAAATCCCACACTGACTTAGCGCTTTAATCTCCTTAAAGGAGAGAGTTGGGAAAGCCAGAGAGCAAAATTAGAGAAAAAGGGGGGAGAGATCGGGAAAACACCAGTGCTTAGTCACGAACTGCTGCATCACGAACCTTTATAAGCCAGAAGCCCCCCACCCCACCCTTCCAGGAGACGCTGGGGAGAAATTTGGCCCCTTTCTGACCCCGCAAGCTGTATGGCACCAGCCAGCTCCGTGGGGGAACGTTGCCGTCCTCCTTCAGTTCCGCTCTTCAGAAGAACACGCCGAACCCAGACTTTGGAACTCCCTGCCTCTGCGTCTGGGAGGAGGCTTTTCTCCTGAGAAAAGGCAGTGATCCCCTCCGGAGGAGGATCAAGAATGACTCTAACTCCTATCTTCCTCTTCCTCCTCCTGATGCCAAGGGCCGGAGTCTAGCAACCTCCGGACGCTCCTCTTTGGCCGCTCCTTTCTCAAAGGCTTGGAGAAGGCATGTCCAAACTTCGGCCTTCCTGATGTTTTGGACCACAACTCCCAGAATTCTAAGCTTAGATTGCCAAAGACAAAGGACTGTGGGGAGTTGCGGTCCAAACCATCTGGAGGGCCGACGATTGGACATGCCTGGCTTGGAGGGTGCCAAGCAGGGTGAAAACAGGAGCGTCTAAGCCAGTGGTTCTCAACCGGTGGGTCCCCAAATGTTCCTGGACTGCAACTCCCAGAAGCCTCCACCCCTCGCTGTGCTGGAAGGGGTTTCTGGGCGTTGCAGTCCAGGAACATCTGGGGACCCCACCGGTTGAGAACCACTGGTTTAAGCAAACCCAGGCCACGGTGGAGAAACGGGAGTGGCATCTGTGTCGAAACAAGAGCTTCATTGATGGCCTGCAGCTGTCGGTGCAGAGGTGACGGCACGGAGGCGTCGCTCCAGAGCACAGGAAAGGGATGGAGGTGTCCCCGCCTGCTGCAAGGCCACGGGTTGCTCAAGGGCCCATGAGAGACCTGAAGGAGGGCAGAACAGGTTTGGCAAAAGACATGCCACCGGAGGCCCTCAAAAAAAAAAACAACCCAACCGGTCTGGGCTTTGATTGTAATCTGGAAGGACGTCCGGATGAGGCGGTGCTGACGCGGCGCACCTCTCAAAGCCACACGGGGCAATGGAGAACACTCACGGAGGGGACAATCTACCTCAGGCAGGTCCACGCTTCGGCCCTCCAGATGTTTTGGACCACAACTCCCAACGTCCGATGTCACTGGCCATCTAATCTCGGAGTTCTGGGAGTTGCGGTCCAAAACATCAGGAGGGCTGAAGTTTGGACATGCCTGATCTACCTGGTAATAACCCCCAGAGCAGGGGTGTCCAGCCCTCCAGATGTTTTGGACCGCAACTCCCAGAACTCCGAGACTGTGTTGTCTTTAAGAAGCATTTAAAGACGTGGCTATTTAAAAAGCCTTTCCCTGGATATTAATTTGTTCTAATAATGATTGCTATTATGTATCTATTTTGTTTTTATCTGTAGCCCATCTTGCTCCTGTTCTATGCTTGTGTTATATATTGTTTACTAGTTATTGTGTTTTTATTTATATATTTGTGCTTATTATATTGTATTTTACTGTTTATGGTTTTGATTTCTGTTCAGTTTGTAAACCGCCCAGAGTAGCCCTGTAGCTAGATGGAGCGGTATATAAATAAAATAAAATAAAATAAAATAAAATAAATAGATATATAAATGACCAAGGGCTGTGGGTCCAAGATATCTGGAGCGCCGAAGGGTCCCCCCTGCCCCTGCCTTGGAGTAATCGCTACTAGCCGCTTCTTTGGACTACAACTCCCAGAATCCAGACACACCAGGACAGACCACATGCAGTTAAGGGTCGTAGTACCGATCTAGAAAGACAGCTTTAGGATTTCTTCACTGAGCCATGGAGCTCAGTCGGTGACCTTGTGCTGTTCATAAACAAACCTTCCAGGGCTGCGGCGATAATAATGTAAGAGGATGAAAAGTATCTTGGAGTTAAAGCAGCCAACAGATGTCAAAATATCAGTGGGGAAGCCCGAGGGATTAACAAAGCCACCTGGATGGCTGCTGGGCGATGGAGAACACCTGAGGACACCGATCTCCGGTCTGATCCGTTGAGGCTTGGTGTATTTTTTTTCTGTTTAGGACAGTGGTTCTCAACCGGTGGGTCTCCAGATGTTCCCGGACTGCAACTCCCAGAAGTCTTCATCCCTAGCTGAGCTGGCCAGGATGTCTGGGAGTTGCAGTCCAGGAACATCTGGGGACCCACCGGTGGAGAACCACTGGTTTAGGGTGCAACACGTGAGCACGGCCTTCTGTCCACCAAATCCCGGGTCACCTGTCCGACCGCCCAACCCCCATGGAGCTCGCAAGAGGGGACCCGGGTAACGAGATTCCCACGACTCACGCGCGGCGTACAGGGCGATCTTGTCGTTCTCCGTGTGCTTCAAGAGGTTCTCGGCGTAGTTCAACCGGCTGCCCTTAAACCACTCAGGAACGTCTGCAATGCCCTTTGACGGATCGACCACCTGGCAGAGAGAGAGAGAGAAAGAAGTGGGCCACCGGTCGGGTAAGCGGTTCGTCGCGACCGTTTGGCTTTTTGCAGCTCCGCCTCCTCCTGCCAGCAGCCACTCAGAGGGGAGCACTGAGGAGGAGGCGGGGCGGGGAAGCCAGGACGCTGCCTCTGAGTGGGTGCCCGGCCGAGGAGGCGGGGCTGCGAAATGGCAAACTCTCATTGGGGCAACAAGCGAACCGGCACGAACCGCCGGTTCGCGCCCATCTCTGGTAGTGCTATAAATAAATGAAAGGGTGCCCCATTTGTGTCATCGAGATTTGGGGCTCCTCCACCTCATTTGGTTAAGACGGCCCCAGGGCAAGCTCCCTTTACAAGAGAAAGGCGGTTTGTTGACCCAACGTGATCTCGCAATCGGGCGGGAGGAGGAAACTTACCCGCCGAGGACTTACCTCGTCGTACAGGCGGGAGAAGACGATGCCGCTGAACTTCCAAAACTCGGCCCAAAAATCCGAATAATGCTCCACCGACCAGTGGTACAACTCGTTATAGTTGGCTGGAAGCGAGACCAAACAGCGCTGTTTCAGTAACAGCCTCAAGAAAAGCGACTGGAGGCAGGGAGGGAGGACTAACCATGTTTGATCTCCCTCCCTTCGGTTGCCTCACCCTTGGGTTGCTATCATCATCATCGGTATTGTCATTTCGCTGCCTCCAGTTGTACTCATGGCAGGCAATCCCAGGCACTTGCTCAACAGAGGGAGGAGATAAATCAGAGGGTGCTGCCAGCAGCCGGCCTGGTCTCTCCATCCACGTGAAGCAACCCTCGTCCCATAAAATGGGGCAGAGGTCGATTTCCTCTGCTCTGACTAGAACCTTGATTATTCGGCATTCACATTTATGCTGTAGAATCATCGGCACCCACAACGCTCCTTGGTTGTTGGCAACCTAGGATCAAAATTCTGGGAGCGGTGGCCCAAAATATCTGGAGTGCCAGAGGTTCGCCACCACTGGGCTAGACACACACAATGGGACCCCCTTATCCACGGGATCCATATCGGCTGATACGTGGTGGGAAAATATTACAAATATTGAAAGAACCTCCCCAAAAATACAGTGGTACCTGGTATAAAGGAATTAATTTGTTCCAAATGAAATTATGTGAAGCAAATTTTCCTTTAAACAAATTCCCATAGGAATGCACTGAAAATGGAGTAATCCCATTTTTACGATGTACGGATTTTCCCCATAGGTGATTATGTTAAGCAAATTTCCCCTATCTCCGGAATTTTTATGTTGTACAGATTTTATGTTATACAAGCTGTTTGTCATTACCACTACTGGCCACTAGAGGAGCCAGAAACCATACTATGTAGAGGCTTGTTATTATAATAGCATTCACTATAATCTGAATTTTCCATCTTTTGGGGGGTCTTAGAACTTATTCCACCCCTCACACACACCCCAATATGGGGATCCTCCTTTTTATACCCAAATAAGGTGTGATCATACTCTGCTAACAAGGCTGCTGGGGACCACTCTTCCTACCTGGTATATTCCGCTCCTGTTTTGTATAGATCACTTCGTTTGGCCTCAGCCTCACACCCTAAATTACACAGCAGCTAGAAGGTCAACTTAAACTGGACGTCAGCACCACCTGTCCCTTTGATTATTATTTCCTTTAAAAGGAAATAAGTCATTAAGGACTTCTGTTTGTTTGCTGGGCAGTGGTTCGTACCTTCATTCTCCCTTTCAGACCCCCTGATGTCCTGTTCCCATGAAACCACCACTATAAACATCACAGGAGAACCGAGCAAACGCTAATGCTGGTATTTATTGATTTAAAAAATTAATCTATCCTGGGATCAGATACAACAGTGGTTCCCAAGCACAGGTCTCCAGATGTTCATGGACTACAGTTCCCAGAAATCCTGGGTGGCAAAGCTAGCAGTGCGGTAGGAGCCTGTGAAGAGACTTGGTGCCTGGATAGCTAGCTCAGGGGCTGAGGTTGACGGTTCGATTCCGCCACTGGGCCTCTCGGGAGAAGAACCAGCCTGTGTATCTTTGGGGAAAACTGCATAGAAGCCCCAGGGCACCCCCGGAAGGAAGAAAGACGCGGTAGCTGAGAATATCTGGGCCAGCCTGAAAAAAGAGAGTCCAGCCAAAGTCACCATGGATTTGATAGCACACTATTATTTAGGACCTCGATACCTGAAGGAACGCCTCCTTCCCTATGAACCTACCCGGCAATTAAGATCGAGCCAGAGGTCCCTCCTGAAAGAGCCATCCCTCAAGGAGGTGAAAGGGATGGCTTGTAGGAACAGGGCCTTTTCGGCAGCTGCCCCCAGAGGATGGAATGCTCTCCCAAGAGAGACCCGCCTGGCGCCAACCAATGTTTGGTTAAGAGGTCTAAGCAGAAGTGGGCAACTTGGATGCTTAACTTGCAAGTTTTTTTGGAAGAAACCGTTGCAAAATCGACCTGTCTGCAGAGAACGATTTAAATGTCCGTTTAGACAAGCATCCTTTTTCAAAGAGGCACTATCACCCCTATACATATTACTCCTATAGCCTTGATGAGATACAGGAAGCTGGACTAGATCTTTGGCCTGATCCAGCAGGGCTCTTTTATGATTCAGGATTTGAAGAAGGCTGGGTTATCTTCCCCATGATCCACCCATTCTGCTTCCAAGACTGGCATCCAACACTTTCTGGGACCACTGGAGTTTTTTCAGGCAGCCAGTGGAACTCCTGGCCTCAAAGATTTAAGACACCTTTTCCTTCTGCATACGATTGATCAGAAATCTGGACAATTTGTCATCTCATTTTTCAGCAATATTTTGCCCACGTCACTACGGGAATTTGTTACACATCAAAACTTTCTTCCCCCCAGGGCAGGCATGTCCAAACTTTGGCCCTCCAGATGTTTTGGACCAAAGCTCCCACAGTCCTTTGCCACTGGCAATCTAAGCTTAGAATTCTGGGAATTGTGGTCCAAAACATCAGGAGGGCTGAAGTCTGGACATGCCTGCCCCAGGGTCTCCGTACTTCTTCTGTTGCAGGGCATGAGTAAAGTGGACAGAGGGATGCTCTTCTCCCTATCACAAAATACCAGAACTAGGGCACAGCCACTCAAACTGTGGGTTGGGAGAGTGAGAACAGACAAAAGAATTTTTTTTTTTACCCAGCGTGTTGTTAGTCTGTGGAACTCCCTGCCACAAGAGGTGGTGATGGCACTTAGCCTGGATGCCTTCAAAAGGGATTGGACAGATTCCTGGAGGAGAAGTCCATCACAGGTGACAAACCATGATGGAGATGTCATCTCCAGGTTTAAAACTGGGGTACTTCAAGGGCCAGATGCAGGGGAGTGGTATCCGGAGACCAGATATCTAATCTTGTGCACTCCCGGATGCATTTGGTATGGCCACTGGGAGATCCAGGAAGCTGGACTAGATGGGCCTTTGGCCTGATCCAGCACAGCTCTTCTTATGTTCTTATGTTGGATTCTGGACATGTTACTTCTTTAGCTTCACTAGATGGCCTTTCCATTTTGACTCGCCTGAGTTCCATGGGAAGGCTGGGGCCTTGAGTAGCCAGCCGTCCCAACCCACCCACCCTGGGAAAGACTCCCATCAGGAAGATGTAAAAGGAGCATCCCTTCCCCACCCTGGCAACCTGTCCAAGATAGACTGCCCCTACACACGAAAGCTTGATTTACCCACTAGGACCAAATGGATTATTCAAGGTGCAATATTCCCTTTTTTCCCTTCTCTCTCTCTCCCAGAAAGCCGAACTCCGACCGAAATGCAGGCTAATTCTCGACATCTTCCCTGTCGTAGCTCAATTTATTTGAGCAATACCTGTTCGCAAGCTGTGCAACTCAGACAGGTGCATTATTATTATTATTATTTTTGCAACGCCAACCCCCTTAGGCATTGCTTATGCAAGCCGAGAGAAATGCATGGGGGAGAAAAAGATGCCCCCCAAGGTCTTTCCACTGCAAAATTAAGATTGCAAGGATGAGGATGAGGATGCGGATGATGTTTCTCCCCCCCCCTTGGCTCCATTCCCAAGCCAGACTCACCCAGGCGGATCCCAAAAGCATCCGCTACGGCTGCGCGGAACTGATCCATATGGGTATTCCGTTTGGAGTCCGGTTCCCACATCACCTGCGACTCCATGATCTCCAGGTCGCCCGACATGGCTGCAAACTCCCGCGAGCAGAATGAACGGGCGGGTACCGGGCGGGCGCGCACACAATACGTCCAGCCTCCGCCAGCGCTGGAGCGAGACTGCGAAGCTCCGCCTCCCGGCCGCGCCTTTTCAAGGACGACTCACCGCCCTCCGCGTCGTGAGCTTCCGCGCGAATGAAGAGGGCGGCGGCGGAGGAGGAGGAGGAGGAGGAGGAGGAAGCGGACGAAGAAAGAGTGCGGACTGGACGCTGCGCCTGCGCGGTCCGGGCGACCCGCTGGGAGTGGGAAGGAAGGGCGCCCGGGAAAGCCAATCTGTTGTAAAGCGGGAGGATTGAAAAGATTACTAGTGACTCCCTGGAGGGAAATTGCTAACTTTTATTCATTTTTAATTTTATTTATTTATTTATTTATTTATTTATTTATTATTATTATTGTTATTAGCGTTTGGCATCCCTGGTCAAACTGTATCCATTGGTTGGATCAATCCGTGATTCCCAGCCCAGTTTTCATCATGTAAAAAAAAATTACTGCACTTTCCTATTAGGAAACAGGTGTCTGTCCTATTACCTCCTCCTGACTTCTCTGGACAGCGGCCACATATTTAGCAAAGTTATTTTAGCAAAGTTATTTACTCCTTTCAATATACTTAGGGCTGCCACTGGGAATGTGCAGAGTTTCTCCGTGCCAATCAGACTCTGGTCTCAATTATCTCTACAATTTGGTCTTGGGGTGCAGTTAAACATCTAGTTAAGGTTTGTGAAACCTTTGTGGCTGCAATTTTATATGCTTAGATAGATAGATAGATAGATAGATAGATAGATAGATAGATAGATAGATAGATAGATAGATAGATAGATAGATAGACAGAAAAAGTTAATGTATCACATTCCTTTTCTTATCACATCTAAATATCTGTGCACTTTATCAAGCAGTGGTTTCTAAGTTATATACAGTGGTATCTTGTATAAAAGAATTAATTTGTTCCAAATGAAATGATGTTAAGCAAATTTTCCTTTATACAAATTTCCCATAGGAATGCATCGAAAACAGAGTAATCCCTAATCGCAACCATTTTTATGTTGTATGGATTCTCCCCATAGGTGAGGGTTCACTGTACTGGTATATATTTCATTCCTTTTCTCATCTTTTTTAATGTTTGTAAGCTGTTGCATCTCGGTGGATGAATGGATGGATGGATGGGTCGGTGAGTGGGTGAAGAAAGGAAGGAAAAGATGATAGATAGATAGATAGATAGATAGATAGATAGATAGATAGATAGATAGATAGATAGATAGATAGATAGTCATCTTTCTCTTCCTACATCTTAATGTGTGTGCATCTCTCAGACTGTGTTGTTGTTTTTAACATTTTAAATGTTTGCAAATATTTGCAGCTTTTGGTTTTGGTCTCTCTGTGTTTTTTCTATTTCTTTTTCTTACTTTTTTTTTTTTTTTTTTTTTTTTTTTTTGCAAAGGCATCCTAACAAACAGGTCACTCTGTCTCCGTGGACGGGCGGACGGATCTGCTTCCCAGCACACACACCATGTTCCGATTCAGCAGCCATTGGCTGAGGCTTCCCTGGTTCCACATCAGCCCAGCGCCTGCAGCCTTGCAGCATCTCACAACCCGGGGAGAAGCTGACGGACGCGAGCGCCGGCCAATGGCCTTGAGGGCTGGAGGGAGGCATGCCCAATCAGAAGGGAGCGCCAGGTGCTCAGGCCGGGAGGAAGGGGGTGAGCAGTGCATGGATGGACACAAACCATGCTCCTTGCACTGGCTATGTACATGCACCTCTGGCAGCCCTCATGAGCAGTTTATACAGTGGTACCTTGTATAAAGGAATCAATTCGTTCCAAATGAAATTCTGTTAAGCAAATTTTCCTTTTATACAAATTTCCCATAGGAATGCATTGAAAACAGTCATCCCTAATCACAACCATTTTTATGTTGTACAGATTTGCCCCATAGGCCATTCTGTTAAGCAAATTTCCCCATCTCCAGAATTTTTTATGTTGTACAGATTTTATGTTATACAAGCCGTTTGTTATACGAGGGTCTGGCAGGGGCTGCCCGTTGCCAAAAATAAACACAACCCAGGCATGGGGGAGACGACGGCAAATATTGGTTTATTTTAGCCATAGATTTCGACACCGCTGCAAGAAGGTGGTGATAAAGGGAAGCGTGCCTTTGGTTAACGGGGCATCAGCAGTTGCTTTGGCAGCTACTCCCGTTGGTCGATGCCAAGCCAAGGAGCCCCAAAAAAATGAGGGTTGTTTTCTCTGGACTAAAAACAGCGCGTGTTTCGAAAGGTAGAACTGAAGGGCAGGCTTATTGAGAAATTTCGCCCTAAAATAGCCCTGGTGCAATAGAGGCCTTGCTAGTACTGTACCGGGGTTAGACATTTGGAATAAGCCTGATTCAAATTACTTGGAAGCCTGCGGGGGTGTGCGGGGGGGGATGTCAAACAATGTCTTCCAACCTCACGCCGGTGCTGTTAAGATAAAGTGGGGGGAAACACAGAAGTGCTACTTTGAGAACTTTGACAGGGGAGTGAAAATGTTCCATTACTGTAAACCGCCTTGGGTCCTTTTCCCAAGGAGAAAGGCAGAGTAAAAATACTCTAAAATAAATAAATAAATAAATAAATAAATAAATAAATAAATAAATAAATAAATATGAAAACAGGGACTGTGGTGGGGATGAGGATGATGATGATGATGGGGAGAAGGGAGGCTCTCTATTTCCCCCCCCCCATGAGCTCTCTGCACATGTTCAGAGGCAGGAACTGGAGATAATGTAATGGTTGTCTCTTAAGACAGTGGTGTCCAAAGTTCAGCCCTCTCGATGTTTTGGATCACAACTCCCACAGTCCTTTGTCACTGGCAATACAGGCTTAGAATTCTGAGAGTTGTGGTCCAAAACATCTGGGAGGACGAAGTTTGGACATGCCTGCTGTAAGATGTCCCTCAAGTCCTCGTTCTCACATGCTTGAATGGGGTCTTCATGGTACTGGACAGGACTGTATATTTAATCCCTCATTACTGTAAAACGCCTTGGGGCCTTTTCCCAAGGAGAAAGGCGGGGTTAAAAAAAACACTCCCTAAAATAAATAAATAAATAAATAAATAAATAAATAAATAAATAAATATGAAAACTGGGACTGTGGTGGGGATGAGGATGATGACAACAGGGAGAAGGGAGGCTCTCTATACTCCCTCCCCCCACACACACACAAAAAAAGCACTCTGCACATGTTCAGAGGCAGGAACTGGACCTAATGTAATGTTTGTCTATTCATGCTGTTAAGTAAGATGTCCCTCAAGTCCTGGTTCTCACATACAGTACTTGAACAGGTCTTCATGGTACTGGACTGTATATTTCATCCCTCATTACTGTAAGCCGCCTTGGGTCCTTTTCCCAAGGAGAAAGGCGGTTTTTAAAAAAAAAAAAACACCACTCTCTTAAATAAATAAATAAATAAATAAATAAATAAATAAATAAATACAACATTTAATAAATAAATAAATAATAAATAAATACAACATGTAATAAATAAATAAATAAATACAACATGTAATAAATAAATAAAAATAAATAATAAATAAATAAATAAATACGATGTGTAATAAATAAATAAATAAATAAACACAACATGTAATAAATAAATAAATACAACATGAAATAAATAAATAAATAAATAAAAAATAATAAATAAATAATTAAATACAACGTGTAATAAATAAATAAATAAATACAACGTGTAATAAATAAATAAATAAATAAATAAATAAATAAATAAATAAATAAATAAAAAACAGGAGGGCGGCCGCCATGAGGGGGCGCTGCCCCGTTGAGGGAGGGGAAAAAAGGCCGCTCTGGTTGTGGAGGAGGAGAAAGAGACGGGGGGGGGCGAGAAAGGCCCGCCTCTGGGCCGACCTTGGCGCGTCCCTTCCCCGCCGCCGCCACTACCGCCACCCCGAGGCTTCGGCGGAGGAGGAGGAGCCCGGCTAGGCCGTCGTTTCTCGGCGGCGGCGGCGGCGGCCATCATGGCGGCGGCGGCGGCGGCCTTGCGGAAGTGGGGCCGGGGGGGCGGCGGCGGCGGGAGCGGGGCGGCGGCGGCGGCGGGGCGAGGTCGGCGGCCGTGGCTGGGGCTGCTGACGGTGGCGGCGGCCGCTTCTTTCGCGCTCCTGGCGCTGGCCGGGCCGGAGGGCGTCGGGGCGGCGCGGGGACGGGGGAGGAGGAGGCGGCGGCGGAGGAGGAGGCGGCGGCGGCGGGGACAAGCAGCCCAACAGCCTCCGGCGGGCGGCCAGCGGGCTCTACCAGGGCGCCAGCGGCCTCTTCGGCGAGGACAACGTCCGCGCCCTCCAGAAGGTGGGAGGCGACGATGAGGAGATGTTATTCCAGTATAAATGTAGGATCTACAGTGTGGTCCCTTGTATAAAGGAATCCATTCGTTCCCAATGAAATTCTGTTCAGCAAATTTCCCTTTTATACCAATTTCCCCATAGGAATGCATTGAAAACGGAGTCATCCCATGTTTATGTTGTACGGATTCTCCCCATAGGCGATGATGTTAAGCAAATTTCCCCTATCTCCGGAATTTTTTATGTTGTACAGATTTTATGTTATACGAGCTGTTTGTTATACAAGGGTCCGCTGTATATTGCAAATTGCAATGCAAGAGAGACTGCCTGATTAATGGGACTCCGGGTTTGGGGGGTCGTTTTCCCCTGAGGAGAGACCTGGGAAGGAGGGGGAAGTGTTCTTCCAGTATAAATTTAGAATATATTGCAAATTGCAATGCAAGAGACTACCTGAATAATGAGCGCTTGGATTTGAGGTCTTTTACCTCTGAAGAGACACCAGAGAAGTGGGGTGGGGGGTGTTGTTATTCCACTATAAATGTAGAATATATTGCAATGCAAGACTGAATAACGGTTTGGGGTTACTTTCTCTGAGGAGAAACCAGGGACACCACAGGGAAGGGGTGGTGTTTATTCCTATAAATGTAGAGACCTTTGGGTAGTGGGCGGCATACAAGCCAAATAAATAAATAAATAAATAAATAGAATAGAATAGAATAGAATAGAATAGAATATTGCAATGCATGACTACCTGTATAATGGGACTCCGGGCTGAGCGCTTGGGTTTTCCTCTGAGGAGAAACCAGGGACACCGGGGGAGTGTTATTCCTATAAATGTAGAATATTGCAATGCAAGACTGAATAATGCTCTGCAGGACTTGAGTGCTTGGGTTTGGGGTCATTTTCTCTGAGAAGAGACCTGGGAAACCTGGGAAGGGGGGGGGAGTGTTCTTCCAGTATAAATGTAGAATATATTGCAAATTGCAATGCAAGCGCTTGGGTTTGGGGGGCCGTTTTCCACTGAGGAGAGACCAGGGACACCGGGGAAGGGTTGGTGGTTATTCCTATAAATGTAGAATACATTGCAATGCAAAAGTGTCTGGATAATGGTCTGCAGGACTCCAGGCTGAGTGCTTGGGTTTGGGGTCGTTTTCCTCTGAGGAGACCAAATGAAATTCTGTTAAGCAGATTTCCCTTTGTACAAATTTCCCATAGGAAGGCATTGAAAACGGATTAATTCCTTATCATGACTGTTTTTCTGTTGTACAGATTCGCCCCATACGCCATTCTGTTACGTGATTTCCCCCTATCTCTGGGAATTTTTTTCCTTTAAACGGATTTTCTGTTAAACAAACCACTTGTTAATACGAGGGTCCACTGTATTTTCCTATTCCGGATTTCCTTTCTCTCCTTCCAAAAATGTTTTCCAATTCTTATGAATGCCACACCTTCAGCCCTTTGTTTTGGACGGAACACAGCCGCCCCTGGCAGCATGTAAGTGAGACATCTCAAAGGCCGGAGTAGGTATGATTGGTGTGTTCATGTAATAATAGGCAGCAACCTTTCATTTTTCTGGAGAAAATATGCTGTTTATGTTTTTTATTACTTAGGGTAAGAAGGATTTGGAGCAAAGAAAACCGTGGAGGAGTTAAAAATCAAAGTAGAGAAACTGGGAAGGTGGGAGGTTTTGCGCCCCTGACCAGTTCTCTTATTTTTCCCTCTGTTCTGGCATTAAAAAAGAGGCCCACTAGGTTTCCATTATATAAGCTTTTGCAGGTAACATTTTCCTGGGGGCTAGAGATCAGATTGTGAACACAATGCCCTTGTTCATTGCAATAATTCCATGGAGGAAAGAGGAGGTTTCAGTCATTGCACCTTTTTCCAATTGCACTTGAAAACTGGCACCTGCTAAAGGGCCCTCCTCCGTTCCTTTATGCAAGGGAGATTTCCTGTATCTGGAGGGTGTTGCTACTTGCACACAGAGAGAAAGGCCTGAGCGCAAAAGCCTGGTGGCAGGAGAGAGAGTGGGGTGGGTTATTTATGCATTTCTAGCAGAATTCTGATCCCCGCAGAATCGGTGCTTTTGAGCTGTGGTGCTGGAGGAGAGTCTTGAGAGTCCCCTGGACTGCAAGGAGATCAAACCTATCCATCCTGAAAGAAATCAACCCCGAATGTTCACTGGAAGGACAGATTTTGAAGCTGAGGCTCCAGTACTTTGGCCACCTCATGAGGAGAGAGGAGTCCTTGGAAAAGTCCCTGATGTTGGGAAAGATTGAAGGCAAAAGGAAAAGAGGACAGCAGAGAACGAGATGGTTGGACGGTGTCATTGATGCAACCAATATGGATTTGACCAAACTCCGGGAGGCAGTGGAAGATAGGAAGGCCTGGCAAGCTCTGGTCCATGGGGTCATGAACAGTCGGACACGACTAAACGACTGAACAACAAAAGCAGAAGGAAAGCTTGAATAATTGTTAGGGCCCCAGGGAGAGCTGGAAAGGGAACTCTTAAGCCTTGACCTCAACACAAAGTAGATTACTTTTTTTGTCGGCTCCCTGCCTGGGTTGCCTCTCCCCCTTCCTGGCAGCTTGCAAAGGAAGCCCTAGAAATTGGCACTTGTTTTCATCCGGGGTGACCTTCCTCCTCCCCTCCATGTATGACAATGCTGTTGGATTGCAAAGCTCCAAGCCAGAGTTCTTTTGTGAGATACTGTCACCCACGCTTCACTGTGCCACAATAGAAAGGTCACTGATCTAAAAATAAAGCCACTTGTATAGGAATAGGAGGTACGAACGGAAGAGAAGGATGTGGGTGCGCGATTATATCAAAACAGTTTGTTAATAATAATAATAATAATGCCCGCTAGTGGTGGAAGAGAAACATGCTGGTTCTTTTCTTTTCTTTTTCTGAATGTCTCCTTCATGAATAATGGGTGCCCAAGAATCTCTCCAGATTTTAGATCTTAAAAAGAAACTCTGGGAGCCAGAGTTCCTACTGAGTCATCACAGCGATTACTTCTGGAATGGTGCTTCTGGATGTGTCCTGAGGCTAAATCCTGGGGCTTTAAGGATGAAGGAGCCAAGAGGACAAAAAAAAATGTGGCTTTTGCTGGCAACGTCCTATGTCCTTGAAGGCAATTTCCTGGCGCCTGCAGTGCCCGTGCTAAGATTTGTTCCGTACAAGCCTATATTTCAGGGCTGTCCAACTTTGAACAGGCAGAGGTCTACTTTTTCCAGACGAAACTGCCTGAGGGCTACTACACGAAAACCTCTACTTATGAATTTTATCTGCTCCGAGCATATGCTCATAAGTAAAAAAAAAATGTACGTAGAGCAGCAGTTTCCCATAGGAACTCATTGAAAATCAATTAATCCTTTCTGGAGGAAACATATTTCAATGCATTCCTGCGGTAAGGCTGACCATGCACATGGCTTCCCTTACACCCACTCGAGCCGTTGTGGACGGGTGCAAGGGAGGCACATGCATGCTTGTGCAAATCATCCCTTCCACTTTTGCTGTTGCTGGAAGACTTTTTTTTAAAAAGGTGCACTTTCCCCCTCAACCCGCGCGGGGCCTGACTTGACTCTACTTCTCATCCTGTTTATTTATTTATTTATTTATTTGTGCATTTGTACCCCGCTTATCTTCTTTGCGAACTCTAAGCGGCTTCTTTGTACCCCCCCCTTCTCCCTTCCAGCCCCCTCGCTGCCACTGCTGCCGCCTCCCATAGCTCTCACTCACTTCTGCCATGTTCTCTATGCAGCTGGGATGGGCCAAGCCAGCAGCGGGGCAATCACACTGCCACGGCGGCGCAAGGAGGAGGGAATGGCTCAGAAGGGGAGCAGGAGGAACGGCAGGTCACCATCTCAGTGAGGCAGCTGTGGGGGTGGGAGGAGGAGGAGGAGGAGGAGGATGGAAGGATGGGAGGAACAATTCTCCAGGGGGGAGAAGAGGGGGACGTCACCACATAAAGGAGGTGGGCACGCCCATGACGCCGCCCCTCGCTCTCCCCTCCACTCCCCTTCCTCCGCTCTGCACCAACAACTCAATTGGTCACGGGACGGTGGCACGCTGATCATCTAGCCGGTAGGGAGACCAGGGGACTGTGCCATGGCCCTTGAACTGCCCCACTCGGCTGAGACAGTGGGGGCTGGCAGACCCAGAGTTTTGCTGGGGCAGTGGTGGTCCTTGGGGTGGGGGAGGTAGAGGTGGAGAACTTATCCCCTCACATTTTTTTATTGATGGCTGGCGGGCTACTTTTGAACCCTTCACAGGCTACTGGTAGCCCCCGGTCTACCTGTTGGGCAGGCCTGCTATATGTGATCGAGAGTGGGTACTCCAAAGCGTGAAAGAAGACAAGTGAACAAGTCGCCTTCTTGGGAGAAAGGCAGCCGGCAAATAACACAAATAAATAAATAAAATCAACAGGATTATAGGCCTAATTTTAAGCACATAATAGATGCAGTCTCTTTGCGATGCATTAGTAAGCCCTAAATAGGAGACTCAGTTATCAAATGGGTCTCAGACTACTACAGTGGGCAAGATCCTCGTCATAACTACCCATGTTGCTTTCACATATGGGACTTGTAGTCCGGAGAGTTCTGGGTTGTTTACCCCTGGTTTTTGTCTACCAGGTGCTGTATCCACTGCAAACTCTGTATATGCCGGGAAAACCTCCAGGACACCCTTTTAAGTATTGTCAGTGGAATGAAATCTTACAACCCTTTTTTTCCTCTCCGCTCTGTCTTTCACAGTTTTTCTCCAGACTCACCGAACGATTTGTATACGGCGTGGATGTGCTTGTCAATACGCTCTGGAGAATTTGGGCCGACCTTCTGGATGTTCTCGGGATTGATGGTAAGCGCAGAGGGTACCGGGTTCGTTTCCGCTAACCCTCTCTGGTTCCTCGGAGCCTCTTTATTTCATGCACGTTGTGAAGCAATCGTTTGCAGAGGTCCACTCAACGTGGAAGGGTGGCATTAAACCGGTATACATGCAGCTACGTAAATTTGATCAGAGATGGTAGCAGAAAGCCCTCGGGTTCACGGAGGAGTAAGCTGGTCACAGGCCAAGCTTTGTTGGGAAGTTGGTGGTTGTGCAAAGAGGTCTTAAGCCGCAGTTTGACCACAGTTTCCTTGGTGGCATGTCCTTTCCTACAGAGGTATTTGATGCTGCCTGTATCCGCAATATCAGATCAATATCAGGCTCTCTTAATTCCTAAAATCTTACCAGCCCTGTCTACATCATCAGGCTGCTCATAACAAACAAACAAAAAATAACTATAACAGAACAAGCAGAAACAAACAAGAAAAAAGCCCTTAGTTGAAGTTTCCAAGGGCGGTCCCATGTCAAGCGCATTGCAGTGGCCTTTCCGAAGATCCACTTGATGTTCCTAGGACCGCAACAGGCCTTGCTGCTCCAGCAGCGGGGCCTTTTTTGCAGCGGTTTCTCCTAGCATTCTCCTCTTTTGTCCTTGAACGCTGCCAGCCACCCTCGTGGCTCCAGTTTCTCCGCTGACCACCTCCTCTCTTTGATTTCCAGGTTCCAACCTGAGCCATTACTTCAGCCCGGGCTCGCTAGCCAACAACCCCACCCGTGCCCTTTTGCTGATCGGCGCCGTCTTGCTCGCCTACTGGTTCGTATCCCTCCTCCTCGGGTTCTTCTTCTATCTCTTGCACGTCCTGTGCGGCCGGTTCTTCTGGGCCGTGCGGGTGGCGCTCTTCGCCCTCTCCTGCGTCTACATCCTCCAGAAGTACGAAGGGGAGCCGGAGCACGCGGTCCTGCCTCTCTGTTTTGTCGTGGCCGTCTATTTCATGACCGGCCCGGTCGGCTTTTACTGGAGGAGAAGCAGCCACAGCAGCCTGGAGGAGAAGATCGACCACCTCGACAGCCAAATCAGACTGCTGAACATTCGGCTTTCCAGGGTGATCGAAAACATGGACCGAGGCAACGAGCAGTGAAATGAAGGATCCCAGCTCGACTTTGGCACCAGCTGTCTAGGAAACCCCTAAGCACTGTCCCTTGTTAAGGAAAAAAATTAGCAAATCAACAAACCGACGCTGGGGTCAACCACGCGCACCATGACACTGTTCATTGTTATGAGTCGTAGTTTTATCTAGGCAACACACTGAAGAAAAGAAACAACAGTTAACACTTGTATGACAACATCCTCTAGCTGTACATTCAGAGATTTTATCCTCCATGAGTGCAGTTTTATCGGCTTACTTTTTTCCAGGCATTTAAAACATCTTTTGTAAGTTGGGGGGGGGGGACAAGTTTTTTATAAAGGCATATTGAATAATCTATTTAAAACCATGACCGATTCAGCATCCGCTTTTAGGTCCATTTGACATTTTAAACAGAGAGAGCTAGGAGAGATTCTGCCAAACGTTCCTGCTGGAAAAATGTTATTTGTGCAGGGTTGGGGGGGGGGGTTGTCGGCTTCTCGTGTTTATTTTTTGTGTTCACTTGTTAACCTTACTCTCCATTTTTGGTGGCGTGCATTCCTCGGTGACTTAATTTTCATTGCCTCAAGTTGCCTTTTCATGTAGTTGCAAGGAAGGCAAGATCAGAAGATTTGTCCGCCGTATGACATCTTTGTGGCACTGTGTCAAGACCCAAAGGTGTATTTCATCTCTGTGGGTTTTCCCCCTCTGCCCCCTTCCCTTAATGCTTGCCACGATAAAGACAAGCAGCAGGGCTGTGGAGTCGGTAGATAAATGTTCTGACTCCGACTCTGACTCCTCTAAGTTTTTTTGTACTTCTGACTTCGACTCCGACTCCCCGACTCCGACTCCTCTATATTAATATGTGAATTTATTTACTATTTACTTATTTACATAAAGCAAATATTTACATATTTACTTAATCGTAAATATTTACATATTTACTTAATCCCTTATCAGTGAGAGGCTAGGTTACCCATGGGAAGTATGGAAAGTATAAGTATCGCCGCTCCTAATTGTGCGTTGCGTGCTATATAGTGAAGCACATGAAAAGCATGCTTCTTCACGGTCACTTAACGTGTTCGTTTTGCGGTTATGTGAGGCACTGCATGCATTGGTCTTTATTCTTACAGTAGAGAAGTCATTAATTATAACTTTTTGTGAATTGGGACATTTAAACTTGTTTTTTTTTATTCCAATCTAAATTTAGTAGGAGTCGGAGTCGGTGCATTGTTCTCCGACTCCGACTCCAGGTACCCAAAATTTACTCCGACTCCGACTCCACAGCCCTGAGAAGCAGCCATAATGAGAGTACTGGTTCAAGGGGGCCTTGGAGGCAGAAGGACTTCTCCTTTCTCTGATGTTTTCTCTGATTCATTTCGGGGCAGAGAGCTGCCCTGTATATCTACACAGATCATGGCATTCCGTTGCCCCCCTGGTGAACGGGATGGATCCACCTGTGCGAGAGCACCTTTGCGTTCAATCTCCTGCATGAATGGATTCGTTCCTTCGTTCTCTCCCGTGGAGTCATAAAGACACCTGCCTGCCTGCACGGGGCAAGGAATGACGCAGGCCTCTAGCATTCACCCTCTTCCAGTCACCCCGCGGCAAAAGCCAAGCAAATAAACAGATCTCCACCCGCTGTCGCAGAGGATAAGCAGGGGTGAGGTTTTTAACCATTTCACTTCAGTTCTATGAGACGTCATTGGAAGGAGGGCATCGCATGCAGCAGGGAAAGGTCTTTGGACTTTGCAATAAGATTTTTATCCCCCCTCCCATTCCCCCCAGCAGAGGTAATTTGAGAGATAACTTACACATTGACTATTAAGAAGGAATGGGTGGGAAGCCCTATCTCAGGACCTTTATCGGTTTCATTTGGAGGGAAAACAAGAAAGAAAGGCAGATAAAATAGAACTGCAAAAAAACACAAAAAAAAAAGTGGCCGCAGCATTCTTTCTCAGGACCAATGGCTGGCAATAAATGAAGCGAAATTAGAAATCATCCCTTAGGGAAGATATGCAAATTTTATTTTTATTTTTATTTATTTTGGCTTTCAATTGGCATCTTTCCCTGCTTCTCGGTTTGATCTCTGGGAAGAACCGTTGCTAAGGCAGAAGGGTATTGGGCCCAGCCACTGTCATTCACCAGAAGGACCTCCTGGGGTTTGCTCTCTGAACGATGCCGGTAACATATTAGCGACCATTGTGGGCATTGTTCTCTTTACACCAGGCATGTCCAAAAACTTCGGCCCTCCAGATGTTTTGGACCGCAACTCCCAGAATTCTAAGCTTAGATTGCCAATGACAAAGGACTGTGGGAGTTGCGGTCCAAAACATTTGGAGGGCCGAAGTTTGGACATGCTTGCTTTACACAGAGATGCCTGCCCCTCGCTCAGAACTAAACCCCGCCCAACCCAAGTCGGGCCCGATCTAGTTGTTTAGAACAAATGCCCTCTGTCGTGTTTTCTCTTAAGCCTTTTGGGGGAGTCAGACAGTCTGAAAGCCGTTGGTGGGTGCTTGGGAATTTTTGGCCATGAAGGAGTCAGCAGGATTTGTCCAAGGGACATTGCCCTGGCTGGTTGATAACCAGAATTGCCATATATATTTAAAAAAAAATAAGTAGGGTGTTCCTTTTTTTCTTAGTTGCGGCTTATATTGACCACTGTTTGCATGTCAAGATTTTTTTAACCTGCCCACTAGAAAGCTGGGTTATTTTTCAAAGCCCAGTCACTCCAGAGTTAGCTACCGTTGATGTAAAACGTCCCTCTTTCCTGGTAGGTTTGAATGCCTTTTCTGCATTTGGATGCCTCAGCTACTGCTGAGGAACTTTTAAGTCAAACACTGGATTTCTTTTGTTGCTGAGGGGGAAAAAAACATATGTGAAACATTACCCCTCTTGAGCCAGTAAGAATGTATTTATTTTTTATACACAAAAAAATGTTTCACTGTATAAGATGATTGTTGGGAGAATGTTGACATGATGAGTTCGTCCACAGCACTTGGTCAGTTTGTGTAAACATTCCCCACCCCGCCCCCTTCGACGTGTGGAGTGTTTTTATAAGTGGACCGTAGCACAAAATAGTCTCCGGGGTGTACTTGAAAATTGTTCTAAGCGTTATTGCATGGTGCAGTTATTACTCTTTAGAAGGCAAATTTGAGATTGCATCGAAGTTTTCTCAATACCTTTGGAACGCAAACCCTGCTTTTCCCTATCGCTGGCTTTTTCCTGTTCTGTTTTCCCTAATCTCGCCCTAAGGATAGCAATCAATATTCCTTGCTTTTGTGCTGCTGCTATACTGTATTTGAATGTCTCTGGTGGCACTTGACCACGAAGTGGTTTGCTATTTGACAGATGGATAAGATTTTTTTTTAAAAGCGACAAGGCAGTGCTACTAGCCGTGAATAGCAAAAGGAAAAAAATCAGAGATTTGCTTACGTATCACTGTGCTTAGTCCTGCTTGCGCTTCCTTTTGATTTGTTGTGTGTGATTCCAGTTATTCCTTCTCCACAGGCCTCGTATCCACAGCTCAACCCCTTGCGATCAGCATCTCAGACAGCGAGCTAGAGATAGATCAGGTCATGACAGATGTGACATTCCTAATTTCTTATTGATCGTCAGAATATTGGCTCTCCCCCACCCCTACTTAACTGCTGAGTAAGTCTTCTACTCTTTCCTGTGGTGGTTGCGGTCCAACTTTGCCTAGTGTTAGATAGGATTGTATTTGGGAGCATGTTCACAGGACAACTGTAGTCGTTTTACTTATGATTTATGCCAAGGGTGTTTTTTTAATATATATATATCATGCAATGGGTAAAGCAAACCATAGGAGGAAGAGAAACAAAAGGAGAGAGACATTTCACATACTGTGCCTCCTGCCTGTGAGTTGAGACGTTGTTGGTTCTTGGTATGAACGCCAGAGCCCTCCAGACTCCAGGAGCAGAAGAAAGCTGATCACGTCTCTGTCCTTCGATCTCAGTTTTTAAGATGAGCCACTTTACGTTCCATAACAGTCGAGGACTAGAGCTTGCCAGAATCCCAGCCACAAAACCCTGTCTTGAGTTCCCCTGTCCCCTTGGTCCTTCCAGTCCGACTGCCGTGCAGAGTCGTGCCATAATCCATCGACGCAAGTACCATAGAAGCGCCAACTGTCCTATCAACCACGCTGATAAATAGCCCCAGTTTCTGTTTTCCGAATGTAATTCCTTTTTGAAAAGTGATATTGGATGTTTCCAGTACTGTGTACCAAATCTGCTGTATCCAAATGCCCTGATTCGGTCCTCCCACATATAATCTGCTTTTTAAACTCTTCTTTGCCAGTTCTTCATTTCTGCTATGGCTTTTTTTTTTTAAGTAAGGCAGTGGTGGTGTTTGTTGTTGTTGTTTTTTCCTATGAATGACCAGACATCCCAATAATCTGTATTTGGCAGCTAATTATCTGTTTGGACCATTTGTTCTTCTCTTATCCTTTGGTGAACATGAATGTTTTACTGTGTTCTGCATGCGGATTTAAATTTCTTGGATGATTCCATTGAGCTATAATGGCAAGTGCCATGTTTAGAAATTCGGTTTGTTTGTTTTTTTCTGTCATAAAATGGGGGTAGACCATACTGATCATAACACTGATTATCTGCACTGAATATAGTGACTTCGTATCCTGTTTTGGACATCTGATCTCAAGTATTAGATAGTTTTTTAAAAGTCTGTATACCAAAATTGTGTGTATTATTTAAAAAAAAAGATTTTGGTCAGAAGCAAATGTTATATTTATCCTTTCAATCTATGATCTTAGTAAAATATTAGCTGGTGATAATGTTGAATAGCCATGAACTCAAAAGGTATTTTCTAAACTCAGCTATTCATGCCTTTATTTATTATCTGACCACAAAAATCATTGTACTACTATTTAGTGGACTGTTTGTAGACTGATTTCACAACTGAACTACTGTGTGGTGGCCAATTAAAGCTTAAATGTTTACTGTAATTTTGCCATGGACTGGCTGGCTGGAAGTCGTCTTTTAAGGCTTTGGGGGTGTAGACACGTAACGGGGTTTCGTCACTAAGAATAACACAGTGGCACAGTTAGTTCAAGAGCCAGATCAGGCACATGATTCATAAGAACCTAAGAAGAGCCACGCTGGATCAGGCCAAAGGCCCATCTAATCCAGCTTGGATGCCCCACCAGGCGTCTGGGAGCGCATGAGAAAGATCTCTGCTGATCATCTGGCCCTTGAGGTACCCTGGTTTTCCTGGAGATGATACATCTCCATCATGGTTCATAAGAACATCTCAGGCCAAAGGCCCATCTAGTCCAGCTTCCTGTATCTCACAGTGGCCCCACCAGATGCCTCTGGGAGTGCACGAGACTGTCTCCTGATACCACTCCCCTGCATCTGGCCCTTGAGATACCCTGGTTTTAAGCCTGGAGATGACACATCTCCATCATGGTTCATAAGAACATAAGAAGAGCCATGCTGGATCAGGCCAAAGGCCCATCTAATCCAGCTTCCTGTGGGCCCCACCAGATGCGTCTGGGAGCGCATGAGACTAGATCTCTGTCTCCTGATACCACTCCCCTGCATCTGGCCCTTGAAGTACCCCGGTTTTAAGCCTGGAGATGACACATCTCCATCATGGTTCATAAGAACATAAGAAGAGCCACGCTGGATCAGGCCAAAGGCCCATCTAATCCAGCTTCCTGTATCTCACAGCGGCCCCACCAGATGCGTCTGGGAGCGCATGAGACTAGATCTCTGTCTCCTGATGCCACTCCCCTGCATCTGGCCCTTGAAGTACCCCAGTTTTAAGCCTGGAGATGACACATCTCCATCATGGATTGTCACCTGTAATGGACTTTTCCTCCAGGAATCTGTCCAATCCCCTTTTGAAGGCATCCAGGCCAGATGCCATCACCCCATCCTGTGGCAGGGAATTCCACAGACTAACAATGCCTCCCCTCTTCAGTCTTCTTGGGCCCCAAAAATCGCACCTAAAACAGTGATACATTCAACATGAAAAGTCAGACAAGTGAAAAGCACACAAAAAAAGGCACCGCTAAAAGAAAGGATGGCAACCGTTCAGCTGCTCAAGGCCTGACTGAATGAAAAGATCAGATTCTTATGTCGACAGCAGATAGAAAGGAGACTAGTGCTTAAAAGTAAGAGGATCCACTCCATATTTGCTACCCTCTGGCTAGCTGGACTGCAGAGAAGTCTGCCTCCACAGTTCTTAAAATCCAGGCAGGTTCACACACATATATTTAGACAAGTCTAGATAGCCAGATACTGGGACATGGTTGGCCTTAAGCATCTTCCCTAGCCTGGTGGGAATGTGCCTAGAAACAAGCACCGGTGCCTCTGTAAAGCTGGGAGCTGTGCCTTCTTCGCAGTTGATTCAGGGCCTCCGTATGGCCTTGGCATGCTGGCAGAAGGTGACGGTTCCAAGTGCTTTTAAGCTGCAGTGGCGCACAGGGCAGGTTGCGCGGGTCCAAAGGGGATGTTTCTTCTCAGTGGGTTTGCTAGCAGCAGATCTGACATGAATGGACACACACCAGCTTTCCTGGAAGCAGATGGTGGCCGCAAATCCTTTCCAAATGTGTCCCTTGACGGTGTTGAACCTATAACCAAGAGCTCTCCGAAATAAAGGCATATTGAATAATCTATTTAAAATCATGATGATTGATTCAGCATCCGCTTTTAGGTCCATTTGACATTTTAAACAGAGAGAGGTAGGAGAGATTCTGCCAAATGTTCCTGCTGAAAAAATGTTATTTGTGCAGGGTTGGGGGGTTGTCGGCTTCTCATGTTTATTTTTTGTGTTCACTTGTTAAACTTACTCTCCATTTTTGGTGGCGTGCATTCCTCGGTGACTTACTAAGTGACTAACTCGGTGACTATAACTAAGAGCTCTCCGAAATGTCCTGTCCTCAGCAGTTCTGCTCAGCCCTGGTCAACTCAAGCTCATGGCTTTAGGGTCCCTCCCTTCTTGGCTGTTCCTCCTTTCCTGCTGCTTTTCCAACGCTTCCACCATTATTTATTTGTTTTTTGAGTTATTACATCCTACCTTCTAGTGAGGTTCCCAAAGTAGGAGAGACTCCGCTCCATCCTTTTTTATTTCACTTATTTTATTTCGTTATGTAAAATTGCCATTTAAATTTGAACAACAAAAATAAAGAATTTTTAATAAATAATTAAAATTATTTTTATTTATTTATTTATTTTTAAAATATATTTTAAAATTTATTATACTGGTTAAAATGACTTTACTAGGAAATACCTTTATTTTTAGTTTATTTTTATGTTTTTGCTTCCAGAAATCCTTCAGGCTTAATTTACTCTAGGACCCACTCACCGGCTCCTCATTTCTGGCTGTCCCCGCTCGCCTCCTGCCCCGCGGCATGCTGGGAGTTGCAGTCCAAGAGCGGGGCCCGCCCCTTTTCCGTCCCAACCGCTCATTGGTTGGAGCTCCAGGGAGGGGAGGGGCGTATGGAATGCCCGGCCGCGCCACCTCTCGCGAGATCAGCCCGGGAGCGACGGCCAGGCGGAAGCGCAGCGCATCGGGCGCTCCACGTGGGTGGGCGCGCGCACTTTGGGTCTCCGCCGATGGAGAAATCGCGCAAGAGGCGCAACTGGAAGGCCCGCTGCCCGGGGGAGGCCGGGCAGCAGGCGGATCCCCCGGGCCAAGAGGAGGTGCAGCTGGAGCTGGGCGGTGAGTTAGACCCGGAACCCCAAGAAAAGTTACTTTTTTCGGACTACAGAAAGTAACGTTTTCCAAGATCCCGTTGTTTTCTATTCCAGGGCGTTTGGGCGTCAAAGCCCGGGCGCTCCATCCTTGAGCTTGTTCATTCCTCATCCCGGAGGGGGCTCCTGTGCAGCTGTCACCTGTGAACGGGACAAATCCTCCCATCAGTTGGGCCGCTTTAGTAGTGGGTATTAGAGCAGGCATGTCCAAACGTTGGCCCTCCAGATGTTTTGGACCACCACTCCCACAGTCCTTTGCCATTGCCAATCTCAGCTTAGAATTCCGGGAGTTGTGGTCCAAAACATCAGGAGAACCAAAGTTTGGTCATGCCTGCATTAGAGCTTTGGGAGAGGTAGTGTTCTCCCAAGTCTGAAAATCCACTGGGATCCCTCTGGCCTTTTTCCATGGGCTTGAGCCACCCTTCAGGGGGCAGCTGCGAGAATCAAGCAGGGAGGAGGAAGCTGTCCGTGAATACCCTGCCTGAACATTTCAGAAGAAAAATAGAACCACACTTAATAAAGCTAGACATGCAATGGACAGTTTGGGGAGACGATGAGAGTTGGAGGGGGCAAGGAAGGGAAAGCGGGTTTATTCCTCATATTCTCGGAGATGCATGTGAAAGGGGCTAAGGGGGGGTCCCTTTTGACTCATCCTTGTGAACTTGGCGGGCCTGGAATAGCCAAACCTAATGGACATCATCATGATTTATCGCCTGATTTCAGAAGCTAAGCAGGGTCGGCCCTGGTTAGTCCTTGGATGGGAGACCACCAGGGAATCCCAGGTGCTGTAAGAACTGGCAAACCACTCCAGTAACCCTGCCAAGAAAACTCCGTGGACATGGGGCCATGAAGAGTTTGTCAAGACTGTAACAACACAACACCACACACACACACACACACACACACACACACACACACACACACACACACAAAACAAGACAAGACAAGGAGCTGCAAATAAGCCGAAAGGCATGAAACTGCTGCTAAAGTCTGGAATTCTCTCTGGTTCACCTGGGGGGTGTGGGTTTACTCAATAATAATAATCTTAGAATGGCAGGGACCCTGTAGATCAGTCAGTCCAGTCCCTGTCAAGGAGGCCCAGCGAGGAATCAAAACTCCCAACCTCTGAACCGCTGAGCTCCCCACAAGTAGCTCATAGGACTTACCTTGGAGAAAGCCTGCCCGGCCTTTGACCTGAACCATGCGAATAACAGCAGGGACCCAAATCAACCTCTTCTCCCTCCTCCTCCTCCTCCTTCTCTCTCCTTCTTCCAGATGGGGCCATCTTGAAAGGGCTCGACGGCAGCAACGCGCTGGTCCTTCCCTCGCGCAGGAGCAAGGAGAAGAAAGTTGCTCGCGAAGAGAGCTCGGGAAAGAGACCCCTGAGCAAGAAGCAAAAGAAGATTCTGCAGAGAATCTTGGAGCAGAAAGCAAAGAAGGAAAAGGTGGGCCGGTTTTGGAGCCTGGGTGTCCAAATTGCTCCTGGAGAGAAGGCGAGAAAGCAGGCAAACTGGTTTAAGGATTCTGAAGTTCCTCTAATATTCCTAAGTCATTTCTGCAATGGGTCTTTCTCACTGCATTCTCTATGCCAGTGGCGGCGAACCTTCAGCCCTCCAGATGTTTTGGACCACAACTCCCACCGTCCTTTGTCATTGGCAGTCTAGGCTCGGAATTCTGGGAGTTGTGGTCCAAAACATCTGGAGAGTTGAACGTGGGACCATGAATGCCCCATGCCATTCATGATCCCACATGCGTTACTCTGGGTCTCCTCGTGCTGGCCTTTATATCTCAACTAAATGATCCTTCCATCATAGGGGATTGACTGCAGCCTCTTCACGATTGATTGATTGATTGATTGATTGATTGATTGATTGATTGATTGATTGATTGATTGATTGATTGATTGATTGAATGAATTTATATGCCACTCATCTGGCCATAAGGTTACGTTGGGCAAATCACAGCAGCGCAAGCAGCTATCCAAGGGGGCAGGGACAAGTGAAGAATCCAAACCAAATAAAACACAACAAAAGCCATATAAAACTGATCCAAACAGTTTACGTCAAGGGCAGCGCTGGAGGTTAAAACATGCATACAAATGCCACACTTATGCCCCGAAAGAACCAGGTTTTTAGAGATTGTTGAAATATTTCCAGTTGGGGGGGAGGCACATTTCAGAAGATAAGGTATTCCAAAGGTGAGGAGCTACTAGCGAGAAGGCCCGATTTGTGCGTTGTCATCGTTTTCTCTGCGGGCCTCTCTCAAGGTTAAGATCCTGCATCGCCCTGCCTGGGAGGAACAGATGACACAGAAAATACTCACTGGGAACAGGCTGTGGCGGCGGGGGGGGTGTTCCCCTCTCTGTACTTCAAAGCTGCAGAATGATGAAAGTGTACAGGCGTTTGGCCAGCACGTTTGAAGTACTCCTCGCCCTCTCTGTCACCCTCCCATCGGGAGGGACTGATTTGTGTGTTTGGCCCAATGAACTGCACCCACTCATATGCCTCCCATTTTATTTTATTTTATTTCTTTCTCTTTCTTTCTTTCTTTCAACCTCTAGCGTGCCGAGTTACTGCAAAAGCTGAGTGAAGTCCAGGCTTCCGAGGCCGAAATGAAGCTCCTTTACACCACTTCCCAAATCGGGATGGGGAAGCGGATGTACCAGGCGAAAAGGTGAGTCTCAAAGGTCTCATTCTCACCTAGGTTTTTTTGGTCCAGAACTTTGGAGTCAGAGGGGGAGGGGTGTCCGTTCTGGCAGTTAAACAATTGGGGGGAGGGGGTGGAATTGGAATGGAATTTATTGGCATTGTACAAATACAACGAGATTAAAAGTGTCATCCGGTCAGCTCATTCACACACCCCAGTATAAAAATCCAAGACATAAAATCTACCATTTAAGAACAAAACATCCATACACATACGCCTACATTCACACGCAGAACATCACTTATACTCATGGAAAACTGACATAAAAACCAAACATACACACACAGCCCTACACTCTTTCGCCTGACAGCATTCGTACCCAATGCATAAAAACTACGATTTAAAAAACAGCAACTACCATACACAATCCCCCATACAATATATATGTTACACCTTCAACACTGATAATACCCATCAACTTAATTTTTAACAGAATTTATCATGGTTACTGCTATTGGGTAAAAACTATTTCTGAATCTTTCTGTCCTTGTTCTAATAGATCTGTACCTTCTGCCCGATGGTAACGGTACAAACAGAGAGTGTCCAGGATGAGAAATATCTCGTACAATATTGTTAGAAAGCGTCTAACAGTTTCAAAAAGCAACAGATAAACAATGTCTAAAGAAGGAAGCTTTCTTCAGTGTGGTTTAAGGCCCTTCTGGATTGCTCGGTAGTGGTTGAGGTCTCTGGTTGTGGAGCCAAAGATTTCAGCCAAATGGCACCCATGCTTGCTTCCAGTTCCGGTTCTGGGTCCAGTTTAAGTCCGTCGCCTTGTGATTTCCCCATCCCTGTTTGAGCGCCAACCTTGCGGCCTTTGGCATCCCATTCCCTAAAGCGGCTGAGAAGACGGATCGCCTTGGTCACAAAACCGTTGACATGCAGATCCGTTTTTTTTGGTCTTTCAGGGCAGTCCAGGAAGTCGATGTTTCCCACCCGGGGAAAATCAGTAGCGTTGGGGGCGCCAACAGGAAAAAACGTCGGCTGGAGGAGGAGGAGGAGGAGGAAGAGGAAGGCGGGGATTCCAGCGAGGAGGAGGAAGAAGAAGAAGAAGAGAAACCAGAAGAAAGTATTGAAAAAGAGGCCCCTGAAGCCAGCAGGCCCCCATGTGAGGTGACCCAAACGGTCGCCCTTCCGCCCAGCCTGCCAAAAGCAAGTGTGCCCACTTCTAACCCACCAGCGGAACCTGCGGTTTTCATTCCCGTGGACAGATCTCCTGAGATGCAGGTGAGGGCTGAAGACTGTGGATGGATTTTCATGGGCAAGACTCCTTATTAGTTATTTATTTATTTATTTATTTATTTATTTATTCAACTTATATGCCACCCACTCCCCAAAGGTCTCTGGGCGGCTTACAATCAAAGAATTAAAGCAGTTAAAAACATAAAATAACAATAAATAATTAAAACAATAATAAAAAAACCTTACACTAAAATCATTACACTAAAATGGCCACCAGAGGACCCACAGTCTATATTGTATCAATTAAAAAAACTTCTGGGACAGGAAGGTTTTTACCTGGCGCCGAAATGTCATCAATGTTGGCGCCAGGCGGATCTCAATCGGGAGGGCATTTCCATAGCTTGGGGGCAGCTGCCGAGAAGGCCCTGTGTCTACAAGCCATCCCTTTCACCTCCTTGAGGGATGGCTCTTTCAAAAGGGCCCCCTGGCTCAATCTTAATCGCCGGGTAGGTTCGTATGGAAGGAGGCAGTCCTTCAGGGATCGAGGTCCTAAGTCCTAAGCTTATACCATCGAGCCATTAGACAACATAGCTTGCTTCAACACAGAGCCTCTTTTTATACAGTAACATCCCCCCCCAGTCGATCGCAGGGGTTAGGGACCCATTTTCAATTATCCGTGATAGGCCGATGCGACATGCGGATGCAGGTCAGGTCGGGCCTGAGGGTGGGCGTGCAGTGTTAAAAGTGCCACTTCTCCCGACCCCTTGGGCACAGGGGAGCGGCGTGCGATGTTTAAAATAAGAGTGTCCAAACTTCGGCCCTCCAGATGTTTTGGACCACAACTCCCACAGTGCTTTGTCATTGGCAGTACAGGCTCGGAAGTCTGGGAGAATTGTGGTCCAAAACATCTGGAGGACCGAAGTTTGGACACCCCTGGTTTAAAGTGTCTTTAAGCAGTGTCTTAAAGGCATTTGAAACATCGAGCACCGCTTCTCCCACCCACCCACCTTACCCCCCAGGCTTTTTAAACCTTTCTTTTCCCTTCCCCACGCTCCAGGCTCCAGCTCATTAGCGATGGGGTGGGGGAGACAAAGTGTTCAGGACTGCGGTCCCACAATAAAGCGGGACCTCAGTATATGAACCGCGAAAGGGCGGGGGACCACTGTATTGTGTGCAACTCAATGACACTTGAAGGGTTGCAAGCGTAAAGTCCCATTGGCCTTACAAAAGACGCCCTCCATAGTTGGCAGTGCAGGCTGATTTTGGTGCCCTGAAATTGCCTCCTTGGGGGCAGTTTGAGAACCTGCATCTTGGTTGACTTCTCGACTCACACAAGGGTCTCTCTCGGTTTTGAAAGGAAGCCAGGCTGAAGCTCCCGATCCTTGCCGAGGAACAAGTAATCATGGAAGCCATTCACGACCATCCCGTGGTCATCGTCTGTGGAGAAACCGGCAGCGGCAAAACCACACAAGTGCCTCAGTTTCTCTACGAGGCGGGATACGCCAGGTGGGTCCAGCCTTCTTCCCGATGGGCCCGGGGACAACTGGCGTGGATTTGGGGGAAGTTTTGTTTATTTCCTTGCCACGTTTTTATTTTGCCAATTTAAAAAGGCACAACAAGCTTAAGCTCGACTAGATGGGCCTTTGGCCTGATCCAGCAGGGCTCTTCTTATGTTCTTATCTCTGGAAGCTTCCAGGGGTGCCCGTTCTCATATGAGGAGGCCGAGGATGGTTTTGGTGGCCACGCAAGGCGATGCAACATACACCCCCTTGACTGACAAGAATGCCTTTTCCTCCACAGCTCCAGAGGCATTATCGGGATCACCGAACCTCGGCGCGTAGCAGCCGTGTCCATGTCCCAGCGCGTGGCGACTGAGATGAACCTGCCGCAACAGTGAGCCTGCATCCCTCCCCCCCCCACCACCACCCACCACCCCAAGGGGATGATGAATTTGATGCCGAGAACGTGGGCGGTTCTGGGCCCAGGAGGGGGATCCTGACCAACACCCTCTCGCCTCCCCTCTCTGCCCAGGGTGGTTTCGTACCAAATCCGCTACGAAGGGAACGTGACAGGCGACACCAAGATCAAATTCATGACAGACGGCGTGCTGTTGAAAGAAATTCAGACGGTGAGGGATTTCCCCACCGACGGAGACATCCCGTTAGGAATCAGGAAGAGATAGATTATAAAAACATAAGAAGAGTTCTGCTGGATCAGGCCAAAGGCCCATCGAGTCCAGCTTCCTGGATCTCACAGTGGCCCCACCAGATGCATCTGGGAGCGCACAAGACTAGATATCTGTCTCCTGATACCATTCCCCTTCATCTGGTCCTTGAAGGACCCCGGTTTTAAGCCTGGAGATTACACATCTCCCTCATGGTTTGTCACCTGGGATGGACTTTCCCTCCAGGAATCTGTCTAATCCCCTTTTGAAGGCATCCAGGGCAGATGCCATCACCACATCTTGTGGCAGATCACACTTAGTCCACACGCTGCCACGGGCTAGCGGGACCTAGACGCCGGAGCTGGACTGGAAGTGGACAGGTCCATGAAGGGGGGAGATAATTTCGGCTGCCTTCACGAGTTTCTCCTGGGTTTCTAACCGTGCCCTCCTTGACTGTTTTCAGGATTTCTTGCTTTCCAAGTACAGCGTCATCATCCTCGACGAAGCTCACGAGCGGAGCGTGTACACAGACATCCTCATCGGCCTCTTGTCTCGCATTGTGCCACTCCGGGCTAAGGTAAGAGAAGGAGGAAAGGACCGTTGACACTCACACTGCAGGAGATATCGAGGATCACCCCGCGATCCGGTCGGATGTGATGGTGGCCCTAGCAAGGAAAATTGTGTTATCAGTTCCACTCCCCCCCCCTTTGCCGGTTTGTACATATTGTGGTCGTTACAGTAGGACCCCTGCATCCACCAATCTGTTATCCACTGATTCAGTTATCCACGGTTGGCGGGGGGAGGGAATTAAATAAATAATGCAGCAGCCGCAAAGCAAGCTACTGTCACCAACAGCAGCTGTAAAGCAAGCTATTATCAGAAAACAGCAGCCGTAAGGCAAGCTACTGCCACAAAACAAGTTTTGGGGATTTTTTTTTCCTTTGGTGTCCTCTCTTATCCACGGTTTTCATTATCCACGGTTAGGCCTGGCACCAATCCCTAGCGGATACCAGGGTCCTACTGTATTGATTTTAAACCTTGATGGGGGTTGGTTTAGGTAAGTAGACGCTGCAATCTATTGCACACCACCCAGAGTTCCCAAGGGAAAATCGGCCGGTTAATAAGCATAAAAATAAATAAATGAATAAATAAAATCCTCACCTCCCTCCCGGCCTGTGCGTTTGTGTGCTTGTGCGTTCCCAGAAAGGGCACCCGCTGAAGCTGATCATCATGTCAGCCACCCTCCGCGTGGAAGATTTCACGGCCAACAGCAAGCTCTTCCGGACGCCTCTGCCGGTGATACAGGTAACAGGGCAGGCAGGCCAACCTCTGGAAGGCCTCCCCTCCCCGAGAACCCCAACATCGGGTTGGTTGATTTCATCTGTTCCCTGCTGTTTTCCCAACTCCCTGCTGCTGTAGCCACAATGTCGGGCTTAAAGCACAAGGATGCATTTTAATCCAGACCTGGCCAAGCCAGGGTATCTAAAGCCCACAAACTGCAGAGAAGGAAGGTCGAGCTGAAGTGTGGTGTGAGAGACCGAGATGCTCTCTGCACATGCTTGAAGGCACTCTTGTTCCCGCGGCCGTGGCTCTGAACTGTGTATTCTTAGGGACGAAGTTCTCGGCCTTTGTGGGTGGGCGGCTCCTGATCGCGTAGGCGCCTGCCATCCCTCTGGAAAAGCCCCGTAACCTCCTGGCGAGCTGGTCTCAATTATAGGTGAGCTCAACGGGCCGTCCTCTTCCGGTCCCTCCCCTGTAGGTGGCTGCGAGGCAGTTCCCAGTGGCCGTCCATTTTAACAAGAGGACTCCCCTGGAGGATTACGCCGGGGAATGTTTCCGGAAAGTTTGCAAGATCCACCGCATGCTACCCCCAGGTGAGAGCCTGCTTTCCTGCGAGACCCGCGCAAAGTACGCAGTCCAGACGTCTGCTCTTTACTCTTGCCTTTTCTTTTTTACGTTAAGACACTCACATTTGTTACATCTAAGTCAGTGGTTCTCAACCTCTGTGGGTCCCCAGATGTTCCTGGACTGCAACTCCCAGGAATCCTAGCCAACTCAGCGAGTGAGGAAGACTTCTGGGAGCGGCAGTCCAGGAACACCTGGGGACCCACAGGCTGAGAACCACTGATCTACGTCAACACTGCAATTGTTGTATTGCTTGATGCGCATTGTGGACGTCAACCGCCCAGAGCGGCCTTGTCGCCAGGCGGACGGCCTGAAAATCAAATCAAGAAATAAGTAGGGATAAATTCTTCCAGCGGTACCTGGTAGCGGACTTGGATGGGATTTCTCTCCCGTGCAGGTGGGATCCTGGTATTTCTCACAGGCCAGGCAGAGGTGCACTCGCTGTGCCGAAGGCTGAGGAGGGCTTTTCCATTCTGCAGAAACACGCCCCAAGGTAACTGGGGAGTTTGATCAGCGGTGGGGAGGTTTTCCTTTAAGACCCAGAGAATCCCTGGGCAATTTTGAGACAGCCGTCCTCAAATCGGGGTCACCGGACGCTGCTGGGTTTCAGCTCCGGGTGTGGGTGCTGAGTTTGATGCCATCAACAGGAGACACCTGACACCCCCACCCCCTGCAAACTTTTGGGACTATGAGGAGAGAAAGGGGGAGGGGAAATGGAAGTATTGCGGGCGTTGTGCAGTTGCAAAAATCCCATTCCTAAGTTCATATTCATAACGCCACAACCATTTGTAGGCCAAAGTCAAAGATTCCGGTTTCTTTCTTTCTTTCTTCTTTCTTTCTTTCTTTCTTTCTTTCTTTCTTTCTTTCTTTCTTTCTTTCTTTCTCCCTTCTTTCTTTCTTTCTTTCTTCCTTCCTTCCTTCCTTCCTTCCTTCTTTCCTTTTTCTTTCTTTCTTTCTTTCTTTCTTTCTTTCTTTCTTTCTTTCTTTCTTTCTTTCTTTCTTTCTTTCTTTCTTTCTTTCTTTCTTTCTTTCTTTCATCTCTCCATCCATCTGCTTTCTTCTACCATCGATCCATCAGTCCAACCACTTTCTCCTAAAGCAGGCATGTCCAAACTTCAGCCCTCCAGATGTTTTGGACAGCAACTCCCACAGTCCTTTGCCATTGGCAAGCTAAGCTTAGAATTCTGGGGGTTGTGGTCCAAAACATCAGGAGGGCCGAAGTTTGGACATGCCTGTCCTAAAGGATCCAAGGCTGCTCATTCCCAGGAATTCTGGGATGTGCTGCCACCCTGGGTTTCCCAAAGCTGGGGAGCCCACTGTCCTACAAAACAAACCAGAGAATTTTCTACTTGAGTAGGTTTTCTGTTCCGGAACGAACATCTCAGTTTGGGCAATCTTCTATCCCACAAAAATCCACACACACACACTTTCACATCTGTTTCCCGTTGTTTGCAGAACTTAAAAATAAATAGGCCACTTCCTTTTTTCTCAGGTGATGAAGACAAGGAGGATTCTGTGGAAGAAACCCGATGGTTTAAGAAATCCAGACGGGGGAAGAACATGGTAAGTTAGAGTGACGCCCCTGTCAAAATTAATCATAATTTTTTAATACGAATCCAGGAAAATTACTCGGTAGGCAAAAGGTGGAACAGACAACCTGTAAATTCCCTGCTTCTGTTTGTGATCTTTCAGTGATTTTGTTTTGTTTTGAACTGTGCAGCTCATGAGGACTACTTGCTTGCACGGTTTTGTTTCTTGTTCATTTCTGCGGTTTCTCTAAGCAAGCCAGATTTCAGGGTGCGAGAAAGCGTGATGAAGCGTGGTGTGAATGACATGGTTTGTTTCTGTTGGACAGGCCCAGGTGGTCTTTTAGAAAAGCCTTGCCAGTAAACGCCACCTCCGTTACCAATCCATCCCCGCTGCTTTGCATGAAACCATTGATCTGCTGCAGAACTTGCACTGGGCGGGCAAACGGGCATATTCTCAATCCTGCCCCAAAAGGTGGGGGGGGAGAGAGAGAGACTTTTTGTTTGCCTGCTCGACAGGGATTTGCGTTCCCAACGGAAATACCCACAAGGAAAGCTCTTCTTTTTCTCTTCTCTTTTTCTTCTTCTCTTCTTAGACGCTCCCCAAAATTGACCTGGACAGTTATTCCGTGATGCCGGTGGACGAAGGAGACGAGGACAGGGAGGCCGGAGCTGACGACGAGGACGGCGCCGGGGTCTCGGGCTCCGATCTGGACCTGGACGATGACGGTGCGGAAGAAGGTTGGTCGTTCAGACATGCTCGAAGCGTGCCTTGGGGCAACGCACAACCAAGGATCAAGAGAGCTTTTGAGCAAACGAGGGGTTCAGACCTGAAAAACCCCAAACCCTGCCAGACTCCTCACGGATATGGGGTACAGGGCAGAATCCACAAAGGCTTGCACCGAGTAAGATATGGTGGCCAGCACAAGACCCCTGGTTATTCTGGCTGCGGCAGGAAAAAGCTGCTTCCCTACGGAGGGGGGGGGGGGGCGGGAAATGATAATTTATACCAGGGATGTCCAGACGTTGGCCCTCCTGATGTTTTGGACCACAGCTCCCAGAATTCTAAGCTAAGATTGCCAGCGCAAAGGACTGTGGGAGTTGCGGTCCAAACCATCTGGAGGGCCGAAGTTTGGACATGCCTGATTTATAGCCTTATGATCCAAAATGGCACCGTTTGTTCTGTCACTGCTTTTTTTTACCTACTGGCGCAGCAGAATGACTGCTGTTTATTGACCTTACAGTTGTGTTTAGTTTTTCACTTTTCTCTTCCTTCCTTCCTTCCTTCCTTCCTTCCATCCATCCATCCATCCTTCCTTCCATCCATCCATCCTTCCATCCATCCATCCATCCTTCCTTCCATCCATCCTTCCATCCATCCTTCCATCCATCCATCCATCCTTCCTTCCATCCATCCATCCATCCATCCATCCATCCATCCATCCATCCATCCTTCCTTCCTTCCATCCATCCATCCATCCATCCATCCATCCTTCCTTCCATCCATCCATCCTTCCCTTCTTTCCTTCCTTCCTTCCTTCCTCCCTTCCATCCGTCCATCCATCCATCCTTCCTTCCTTTTTTTCTCTTTTTGACACAGAGGAGAAACAGGGATCTTCCCTCCCTCTCTACGTGCTCCCCCTCTACTCCTTGCTGGCTCCCGAGAAACAAGCCAAGGTAAAAGAGCCGCCTCTCAGGAAGGATCGGGCCCAGGTGTCAAACGCTTGGCGTCAGAAAACGGGCTCCTGGTTTGCTTGAACGCACCACAATTGTCACAGCTCAGTGTGGAGTCTTGATATCCAAGAATACAGATGGATTACTTCCTTATGAAGAAAGGCTAAAACATTTGGGGCTCTTTAGTCTGGAAAAAAGGCACCTGAGTGGGGATATGATTGAGACGTACAAAATAATGCAGGGCATGAGTCAAGTGGATAGAGGGACACTCTTCTCCCTCTCACAAAACACCAGAACTAGGGGACATCCACTCAAATTGAGGGCTGGGAGAGGAAGAACAGACAAAAGAAAATATTTTTTCACCCAGCGCGTTGTTAGTCTGTGGAACTCCTTGCCACAAGAGGTGGTGACGGCATCTAGCCTGGATGCCTTCCAAAGGGGATTGGACAGATTGCTGGAGGAAAAGTCCATCCCAGGTGACAAACCATGATGGAGATGTGTCATCTCCAGGCTTAAAACCGGGGTACTTCAAGGGCCAGATGCAGGGGAGTGGTATCAGGAGACAGAGATCTAGTCTCATGTGTTCCCAAAAGCATCTGGTGGGGCCACTGTGAGATCCAGGAAGATGGACTAGATGGGCCTTTGGTCTTTTGAGCCCCAAAACACAACAAAACACGGAGCGTCTCGTTCCAGGTTTTCAGGCCCCCGCCTCCGGGGACGAGGCTGTGTGTCGTCGCCACCAACGTGGCTGAGACTTCGCTGACCATCCCCGGCGTCAAATACGTGGTGGATTGCGGGAAGGTCAAGAAGCGGTTCTACGACAAAGTCACGGGGGTCTCTTCTTTCCGGGTCACGTGGACCTCGCAGGCCTCGGCCAACCAGCGGGCGGGGCGAGCCGGCCGAACGGAGCCCGGCCACTGTTACAGGTCGGCCCGTTTTCCTTCTCTGGCGAGCCGATCGGGCTCCGTGGATGCCTTTCTTTCGAACTGTCCCCATGCTGTGCGGCCTCTCCTATGAGGGCCTCTCCGTCTTTATTGATTTATTTATTTATTAAATTTATATACCGCTCCATGTGGCTCCACGGCTACTCTGGGCAGGTTAAACAAATATCAATCTAGACACGCAACAAATAAACAACCCAATACTGTAATAAAAACATACAGTAGAACCCCGGTATCTACTGGTGATTGGTTTCAGGCCTTCCTGTGGATAATGAAAACCGTGGATAAGAGAGAACACCTGCCCAACCACCCCCAAACTGCTGTTTCCTGACAGTAGCTTGCTTTATGACTGCTGTCTTGAGACAGTAGCTTGCTTTATGGCTGCTGTTTGTGACAGTAGCTTGTTTTACAGATGCTATTTGTGACAATAGCTTGCTTTACAGCTGCTGTTTGTGACGATAGCTTGCTTTATGGTTGCTGAATTATTTTTAAAAAAATTTCCCCCTGCCAATTGTGGATAACTGAATCAGTGGATAACTGAATCAGTGAATACGGGGGTCCTACTGTAATAAGAAATAAAACAATATCTATCTGAGCATCAAACAGGAAGCAAGATGGCCTAGAAACAAACAAACAAAAAAAAAATAAAGTGCATAAACAGCGAATCCTTCGTAGCATACATTAAATATATCTTAATTTCCTCCCAGACTTTACTCTTCCGCCGTCTTCAGCGACTTGGAGGAATTCACGGCTCCCGAGATCACCCGGCGACCAGTGGAAGATTTAATCCTGCAGATGAAGGCTTTGAACATCGACAAGGTGGGGGCGTCTGTGTTTCAAAGCTCGATTCGGCATCAAATCCAGCTTCTGTAAAGGAGGCACAGAAAATATCTGCTTCCTGGATGGATGTCCTGACACCATGTCTTCCTCCAACTCTCTTCCTTTGATTCAGGTGATCAATTTCCCCTTCCCGACGCCACCGCCGACAGACGCCCTCGTGGCTGCCGAGGAGCTGCTGATCGCCCTCGGGGCCTTGAAGGACCCCCCCAAAGCCGGAAGGTAAGGCCTCTGAGGTCCTCTCCATCAACAACGTAGGCCTCCCTGAAATCTTCCCCTTCTTTGTCCCATACATCTTCCCCTGCATTGTTTTTCTCTCTTTCTGTGTCTGTGTTGTGTTGTTACAGTCGTGACCAACGATTCCAGGCGCCTCCAGCACCTGGTCTTCCCTGGTGGTCTCCCATCCAAGTACTAACCAGGGCCGAACCTGCTTAGCTTCCGAAATCAGGCCAGATCCATTTCCCAGAAAGTATGGTTGAAGTTCAGCAAATACTGTCCACAGATTTAAATACTTTGTTGGGGAGATCAGGGGTTTTAATCTGCGGACGGACAATAGCTTCATAAGCTTGCTGTGCGTGACTACGAAATCAAAATGCACCCCTTTTTAATACTGATATGTCCCCTGCCCTTTTGCAGGTCTCTGCAGCGTAGCCTGCAGGAAACAGTATTAAAAAAAGAGCCTTCCTGGCTGGGGCCTCCCGGGATTAGAATAGATTTGTGGTTTGTTGGTTTGTTTTGTATTTATGCCCCTATCCTAGATGCTGGAGGGACTGGGATGATAATAAGAAACTTGCCTATTTGTTGTGTGGGAGAAGTCACCATTTAACACATAAAGCTGGAATTTTTGCAGTAAAAGCAGCAATTCTGAGGAAGCAGGTGGTTAGGAAGGGTGTGATCTAGTTGGATCAAGATATATATTAAATCTGAATATATCCTTTGTAGCTCTTGAGCAAGAATTATGTATGTAATATTACTGTTTTAATGTTTTGTATACTTATTAGTACCTGGATGTGTATGTTTTTATCTTCTGGCTTTGAAATGGGCGAATCGACTTATTCAATAAAGATTGATTGATTGATTGACTGTGGCTTGTTTTATTGTTTTCCTCAAACGCATTTGGGAAAAACGAGCATCCTTCTCTTCTCCTCTCTCCAGGCTGAAGAGTCTCCAGGAGGCCAAGCTGAGCTGCCCCATCACCCCGCTGGGGGCTACCATGGCATCCTTCCCGGTCTCCCCCCGTTACGCGAAGATGCTGGCCCTCAGCAAGCAAGACAACTGCCTGCCTTACATCATTGCCTTGGTGTCCGCCTTAACCGTTCGGGAGTTTTTTGAAGAATTCAACCGGTGAGCCTCTGCCGTTCCCCAGAGTTTAGTCTGAAAGTTGAGTTTAGACTGACCCCCTGGTGGCAATGAATATGCAGCTTTAGTTTTTTGTTTATTTTATTTTTTTTATTTTAAATTGAAAAAAAAATACAAACGAACAATCAAACAAACAGTAATTGTGCACCACCACCAACTCCTGGGACCATCCAGTTGTTCCTTTAGCTTCTTTTTCTTCCTCATCTTCTCTTCTTCTACCATCCTTCTTAAAGTCCTTTTCTCCAGAACTGCGTTGGATTATAAGTCAGTTCTTTCCCTTTCCCTTTTAGTAATACATAAGTCTATCAGTTTCCCCCAAATGTCATAAAAATATCCTTCTTCATTCCCCCTCGCATAACTTTTCAACTACAAGACAATGTATCATTTAAAGCTACGTCCCACACTTCATTGTACCACTCTTCAATCCTAAAAAATCTAGGTTTGATTGCCAGTTTTTCGCGATAATCAGCCTTGCCGCTGTCGTAAGGTTTGCAATTAATTCTTTGAATCTGCAGCTTTAGGGAGAATAATTGAACCAGGAAGACCTCGTTTGAGGGGGCTGGTGGCCTGCCCGGCCTTCCTCTCGAAGTTTGCAACGGCTGTTCTACGGAAGACCAGCTCTGTCCTTTAAGCGTTCTCTGTATTGAGGATCCTGCTGTATTCTGACTTCTTGATCTTCTCTCAGGCCGGCTGGCAGCAAGGAAGAGCAAGAGAAGCTGAAGGGGAAAATGGCCCGCGTGGTTCAAATGCAGCGGATCTGGGCTGGACAAGGGCCTTCCCAGAAGCTGGGCGACCTGATGGTGATGCTAGGTGGGGCCTCTCTTCAGTCCTTTATATCAGAATGGTGACTCGCAAATAAAACTGCCCGGAGCGTGCGGTCCTCTCAAGTGGGGCGTTTGAGGACGCCAACACCGAGAGAGGCCCCAAGAGTTCCTCTGGGAAAATTGGGCGGTGTATAAATGGAATTAATAAATAAATAACGTCGACAACAAACCAGGCCATTCTGGTAGTTGTCCTTGATCTATGGAATAAACTGCCCCCAGATAAATGTGTCTCTCTCTCTCTCTCTCTCTCTCTCTCTCTCTCTCTCTCTCACACACACACACACACACACACACACTTTTTGTTCTTTAGGATAGCTTTCCCAAAACCTTAATCTTGATCCTTCTAATGCTCGGGAATCTTTTCTCCGCCTCTGGTCATGTATAATTGGGTTTTAAGTTACTTTCAGCGTGTCATCTTACTTCTATCGACTATAGACGTGCTATTTTTGTGGTTGCGCATTTAATGCGAACTGGATTCATGTGCACTAGATTTGTTGTTGTTTGTGGTTTATAATTTCTATTTTGTGATCTTGTAAACCGGGCAGTATAGAACTCTAATAAATTAAATTAAATTAAATGGATGGATGGATGGATGGATGGATGGATGATGCTACAAATCTCCCCTTATCTTCCAGGGGCTGTGGGCGCCTGTGAATACGCTGGTTGCACCCCTCAGTTCTGCGAGGCGAACGGGTTGCGTTACAAAGCGATGGTGGAAATCAGGCGTTTGCGGGGGCAACTCACCACAGCAGGTACGGCTGGCCACTAAGTCAAGGTATGAATTGGATTCACCTGCCCACCCCATGTTCCCATGGCTCAGTGGTTAAGACTGCTGCCCTGCAGCTATAACTGAGCTCACGGTGGGGTTCAATCCCAGAAAGATGGCTCAAGGCTCACTCGGCCTTCCATCCTTCCAAGGTCAGTAAAATGAGTACCCAGCTCGCTTGGGAGGAGGGGAAGCAGTGTGTAATTATGCGTAGCCTGCACGAATAGATTTTAAACCGCCCAGAGAGTGCTTTAAGCGCTATAGGGTGGTATATAAGCAGAACACGTACAGTGGTCCCTTGTATAAAGGAATTCGTTGCAGATGAAATTCTGTTAAGCAAAATGTCCTTTATATAAATTTCCCACAGGAATGCATTGAAAACACAGTAATCCCTAATCGCGACCATTTTTAGGTTGTACAGATTCGGCCCATAGGCAGTTCTGTTAAGTAAATTTCCCCTCTCTCCAGAATTTTTATGTTGTACAGATTTTATGTTATAAAAACCTTTTGTTATACAAGGGTCCGATATCTTTTTTGCTCCCCCCCAAAAAAAAAAACCTGATTCCTCTGAACCTCAGTTTTTGTCTCCCATTATAAGCAACCCTGGGGTTGATGGGAACTGTAGTCGGGACATCCAGCGGACAATCTGTAGCGTTGTTTTTGGAGACCCCCTTTAACAAGGGTGTCCTTCACGTGACTCAATCAACAGCATTTTAAAAGCTGTGTTCCGTTGCAACAGTTCATGCGATCTTTTGAAATCTCTATTTTTTTAAATTTATTTTTTTGTGCAAGGTGTTCCAGTTCTGTTCTAATGCTTAAAATGACTTAGGAAAATGCCCCTCATCACACCAGCCAAAGTTAGCCTGGTTCCCTCTGTTACTTTACTTTTTTAATGTACCGTATATACTCGAGTATAAGTCGAGCCGAGTATAAGTCGAGGCCCCTAATTTAACCCCCCAAAACTGGGGAAACGTATTGACTCGAGTATAAGCCTAGGGTGGAAAATGCAGCAGGGCCTGGCAGCTCTTCCTTTGTGAGCTGGGGGAGTGGTGTGTGATGTTTAAAATGACTTTGAGCCACTGATGCAAGTGCTTGGGTCAGTGGCTAAAAGTCATTTTAAACATTGTGTGCCACTCCCCTGTGATGCAGAGGGGGTTCAAGAGAAGCGGCATGCAATGTTTAAAATGACTTTTAACCACAGATGACTTGCCTCAGTGGCTAAAAGTATTGACCTGAATATAAGCCGAGGGCCCCTTTTTTCAGCCCAAAATTAGGGCTGAAAAACTAGGCTTATATTCAAGTACTGTTTATACTCGGGTATAAGCCTAGTTTTTCAGCCCTCATTTTGGGCTGAAAAAAGGGGTCCTCGGCTTATATGCGGGTCAATACTTTTAGCCACTGAAGCAAGTTTGGGTCAGTGGCTAAAAATCATTTTAAACATTGTATGCCACTTCTCCTGACCCCCCATCCATGTTTAAAATGACTTTTTAAAGGTCATTTTAAAACAATGTTTAAAATGACTTTTAGCCACCAACTCAAGCACTTGCCTCGGTGGCTAAAAGTCATTTTAAACATCACACACACACACCCAGCTCACAAAGGAGGAGCTGCCAGGCCCTGCTGCATTTCCCACCCTAGGCTTATAGTTCTTGAGTCAATAAATTTTCCCAGTTTTGGGGGTTTAAATTAGGGGCCCGGCTTATACTCGGGTCGACTTATACTCGAGTATATACAGTATATACAGTAAGTTAGCGGTTTCCTACATTATAAAGAAAAACAGAAGGGGTAACTTGTGACAGACACCCTTTTCGGAAGCTGTGCTCTGGGCCTCCTGGAGTGGTCTTGAGATTTCTTCTAATCTGTACCTTTCTTTGTGTCCTTTTTGTGTGTGTGTGTGTGTGCGTCCGGGTTTTCATCCCACCAGTGAACGCCATTTGCTCGGGCGCCAACCTCTTTGTCGATGCCAAAATGAAGCCCCCGACGGAGGCGCAGGTGAGGTCCTTGAGGCAGATTGTCCTGGCAGGGCTGGGGGACCACGTCGCCCGGCGGATCCGGGCCGAGGAGCTGTTGGATGAGAAATGGAAGAACGGCTACAAGGTACCCGTGGGTGATCCGGTCCACGCTGGGTTGGTTTTCCTGTTCGTCGCGTCTCAGCGTCTGCCAAGACAGAGATGGAAGGGCCAGGCACGCAGTGACCCGAGATGAACGTGTGTGGCTTTCACTGCCAGTTTGTTTGATAGATAACCCTAAATGGCTTAGGACCTCGATACCTGAAGGACCGCCTCCTTCCCTATGAACCTACCCGGCAATTAAGATCTAGCCAGGGGGCCCTCCTGAAAGAGCCATCCCTCAAGGAGGTGAAAGGGATGGCTTGTAGGAACAGGGCCTTTTTGGCAGCTGCCCCCAGGCTATGGAACGCCCTCCCGTCTTGAGATCTGCCTGGCGCCAACGCTGATGATGTTTCGGCGCCAAGTAAACACCTTTCTGTTTCAGAAGTTTTTTAAATGACATAATATATAGACTGTGGGTCCTGATGGCAATTTTAGTGTTTTGTATTTAAATGTTATTATTGTTTTAATTGACATTTTAAGGCTTTGTTTTAATTGTTCATGTCTATTGTAAGCCGCCCAGAGACCTTTGGGTAGTGGGTGGCATATAAATTGTATAAATAAAAAGTAAGTAAGTAAGTAAGTAAGTAAGTAAATAAATAAATAAATAAATAAATAAATAAATAAATAAATAAAGTCGAGATGGGCAGACCTTCTTTTGCAAGGCTTAGGAGGCGAGCCCGGACTCATGCAGAGAAGTAACAGGAAACCTCCTCCCTTAATGTACAGCTCAGCACAGAAACGAGGATGCCGAAGGTGTCTCAGAGGTAGAGGCCTCCTTAGTGGTGGCCCCCCGATTGTCGAATTGGCTGCTCCCAGAAATCAGGCTGGCCTCTCCAATAGGTGTTTCTAAATGCCAATCAAACATTGGCTATTCAAGCACACTTTCCCCCAGTCTAGGACTTTTTGACACTCCACTCTCCGTGCTTTTCCTTGCACTGCTTTGGCTGGCTACCTGCCGGGTGACGCAATTTGTTTTCATGTCGATTGTCCTTCTTGTGCTTGTAAACTTGCTTATTCGCTTGGGATGTTTTTGCATTCGCTTTGTCCGCTGCTCAGAGTCGCTGTTTGCAAGATGGGCGGTCTGAGCATCCGTTTATATATTTATTTATTTATTTTATTTTATTTTTACAACTTATATGCCACCCACTACCCAAAGGTCTCTGGGCGGCTTACAATCAAAGAATTAAAACAGTTAAAAACATAAAATATCAATAAATAATTAAAACAATAATAAAAACCTTACACTAAAATCATTACACTAAAATGGCCATCAGAGGACCCACAGTCTATATTGTATCAATTAAAAAACTTCTGGGACAGGAAGGTTTTTACCTGGCGCCGAAATGTCGTCAGTGTTGGCGCCAGGCGGATCTCACTTGGGAGGGCATTTCCATAGTTTGGGGGCAGCTGCCGAGAAGGCCCTGTGTCTGCAAGCCATCCCTCTCACCTCCTTGAGGGATGGCTCTTTCAAGAGGGACCCCCGGCTCGATGTTAATTGCCGGGTAGGTTTGTATGGAAGGAGGCGGTCCTTCAGGGATCGAGGTCCTAAGCCATTTAGGGCTTTATATGTCAAAACAAGCACTTTGAATTGGGCTCGGGCGGCAACTGGTAACCAATGTAGGTTAGGTAGAATCGGCGTGATGTGATCCCTGGTGGCCCCACCACTTACCCGCTGCGCCGCACGATTCTGAAGCAGTTGCAGTCACCGAACCGTCTTCAAAGGCAGCCCCACATAAAGCGCATTGCAGTTTAGTCCCTCCATCCATCTATCGAATCAATCCACAGTGTGTTATTCTGCCTCCGAACAGGCACACCATCCATTTGGGGGCAGAGGGGATAGCTGCTCCTTTGTGGAAAGGATGCTGGGTGGATAGCTAGAGCCGCCCCTGATCTCTTGAACTTGAATTTCCAAGTGTTTTCTTTCTTTCTTTCTCCCCATCCAGACGCCTCTTCTGGACGACCCTGTGTTCATCCACCCCAAATCTGTCCTCTTCAAACAATGCCCCGAGTTTGTCGTGTACCAGGAGGTTGTCGAAACCACCAAAATGTACATGAAAGGTAAAAAAAATAAAAACACATAGATAGACAGTAGGAACCCAGTATCCGCTGGGGATCGGTTCCAAGCCTTCTCATGGATAATGAAAACCGTGGATAACAGAGAGCGCCAAAAATCTTCCCCAAAAACTGCTGTTTTGTGATTGTAACTTGCTTTACAGCTGCTGTTTGTGACAGTAGCTTGCTTTGCGGCTGCTGAATTATTTATTTATTTTCCTCTGCCAACCGTGGATAACTGAATCAGTGGATAAGGAATCAGTGGATACAGGGGTCCTACTGTACAGTGGACCCTTGTATAACACAAGGGTTTGTTTAACAGAAAATCCACTTAAAGGAAAAAAATTTCCAGAGATAGGGGGAAATCACTTAACAGAATCGCCTAGGAGACGAATCCGTACAACAGAAATTGGTCTCAATTAGGGATTAATCCGTTTTCAGTGCATCCCTATGGGAAATCGCCTGATGGCGATTTTAGTGTTGTATTTTAATATATTGTATTAATTGTATTTAAATGTTTTATTGTTTTAATTTTATTGCAATTAAATGTTTTAATTATCTGAATTGTTCACTTTGTTTGTGAGCCACCCAGAGACCTTTGGGTAGTGGGTGGCATACAAGCTATAGAAATAAATAAATAAATTTGTACAAAGGAAAATTTGCTTAGTAGAATTTCATTTGGAACAGATTCATTCCTTCATACAAGGTACCATTGGGCGCTTTTACACGACCCCTAAAATCTGAGGCAAAGGGCTCCCAGATCCGGAGATTCAAAATGTTTTCCCACCAGCATGCCCACCGGACTTTAAAGTACCTGGCCAGGAGGTAAAAAAATCTTCCGATGTGAATTTTTGAAGCCGGGTTGTGTCCCCGCCGCCCCTTTAAGAGACAGGAATCCCTACGGGGCTGTTCCAGAGGTGAGCCTGCATTTTTTCCTCCCTCCCCTCACGCAGACAGGAGCAAGGGAGTACGGAGGGCTGGGAACACAGCAAGAGGGACAAACCCCCACAATCTCTGGTCCGAATTTAAGTTGCCAGCGGATTTTAGAGGTCGCGTAAAACTGCCCACTGTCTATAAAACCCCATTCGCTTCAGGTTTCCTTGTTTTGTTTTGTTTTTAAACCACACTCCCCACTCCACCCCCATCCCCTGGCTTCCTTTCATACCTTCTTTCCATTCCCCTGAAGGTGTCTCAGAGGTGGAGGCCGAGTGGATCCCGCTCCTTTTGCCTCCGTATTGCCACTTCGGGAAGCCGCTGGAGACGCCGCCCCCTTCTTATTGCCCCGAAACGGGCCGCGTGCGCTGCCACAGACCGAGCGTCTTCTGTAAGTTTCTCGAGGTGGTTTTTCTTTTCTTTTGGGGGTTGAAGCAGGAGAAGCAGCTTCCTCCCTTGTTATCTCCAGCGAGCCCCTGATATGGGCACCGCGGACTGGCAGCAAGTTTTCCAGGAGGGCGTGCGGAATTCTCCCTTCGAGATGTTGGGGATGCCGTGCGTTGTGTGGTGCGTGTCTGCCTGCAGGAGGGGAGGGTTGTTTCAACTTCCTTCTGATAACCTCTGTCTCTTCAGATCGAGTGGGCTGGGAGCTGCCGGCCGTGGAGACGGATTACCCAGAAGGAGCGGAACGCTACAAATACTTTGCCAAGTTCTTGCTGGAAGGAAAGGTAAGAGACCCTTTTTTGTTCTCTTTATGCGCCCGTTTCCTTCTTCCCTTCAAAGAATGCAACATAAGAACCTAAGAAGAGCCCTGCTGGATCAGGCCAAAGGCCCGTCTAGTCCAGCTTCCTGGATCTCACAGTGGCCCCACCAGATGCATCCAGGAGCGCATGAGACTAGATCTCTGTCTCCTGATGCCATTCCCCTGCATCTGGCCCTTGAAGTCCCCTGTTTTTTAAGCCTGGAGATGACACATCCCCATCATGGTTTGTCACCTGGGATGGACTTTTCCTCCAGGAATCTGTCCAATCCCCTTTGGAAGGCATCCAGGCCAGATGCAGGGAGTTCCACAGACAAACAACGCGCTGGGCGAAAAAAATATTTTCTTTTGTCTGTTCTCACTCTCCCAACCCTCAATTTGAGTTTATGTCCCCTAGTTCTGGTATTTTGTGAGAGGGAAAAGAGCATCCCTCTATCCATTTTACTCATGCCCTGCTCCAGAATATGATGCCACTCCCCCTGCATCTGGCCCTTGCAGTACCCCGGTTTTGAGCCTGGAGATGACACATCTCCATCATGGTTTGTCACCTGGGATGGGCTTTTCCTCCAGGAATCTGTCCAATCCCTCTTTTGAAGGCATCCAGGCCACATGCCATCCCCACCTCCTGTGGCAAGGAGTTCCACAGACTAACAACACGCTGGGTGAAAAAAATATCTTCGTTTGTCTGTTCTCACTCTCCCAGCCCTCAATTTGAGTATATTTCTCCTGTTTCCGCGCTTTGTTATGTTCTGACATTGGACGCGCACATGCATCTGTATCAAAAGGTGAATTTTCTGAAGATGTAAAATAAAAAGGGGGTGCTTTTTTGAAGGAGGAGGGAAGGAATATTAAAATGAACTCGGGCCGAGGCATTGGATAGGCGCCAACTGACGCAATTTCTTCTCCCAAGAATTGTTTGCGTACGGGGCAGCCTAAAAAAAAAAACAGGTCCATAAAACAACGTGGGTTTTTCCCCCTTCTTAGGTGATGAAAAAGTTGGCCGCCTACAGCCACTGCTTGCTATCCAGCCCGGTCACGATGTTGAAATCGTGGTCCAAGTAAGTTGTCGTACGATTATTGCAGATGATGATTAGGCCGGGTGGTGTTCAGTTTTCTATAAGGAGAAACCACCACCACCCCCGGCCGCCGCCATTGGGAGAAAATAAAACCTCGTGCAAGAGTCTGGTGGGGGGGAAATAAAGCAAAAACAAAGAGTGCTGCTTACAGACCACCCCGTAACACTCGAAACACTCTCTGGGTGGTTTACGATTGAGTCACGCAGGCTACCCATTGCTGAGCCGGGTCCTCCCATTTTCTGATCTCGGAAGGATGGAAGGCTGAGTCAACCTTGAGGCTGGGATTGAGCACAGTTGTGAGCACAGTTTTACCTGCAGTACCGGCATTTAACCGCGGCGCCACGAGGCTCAAGTGTGAAGGGTTGTACATCCCTTGCCCGATTGCCTGTCCAGGGATGGGTTGCCCTGTCTTCCCCAACAGAAGAGACCGGTTGGCCACAGGCACTGTGCCCTCCTGCCTTTCCCCCAGCTGGCAAACAGAGACAAGTCACGCACGTTGCTTGTCTGGTGGGAGTAGGGGGCCAAACTGAATGTTGGGACTCCTGTTGGTTGCGTGGCCAGAATGACGGCATCCGTGGACAAGGAGAGGATCCGGGGAGGGCAGAGGGGAGACAGCCCTTTTTGGGAAGGGGAGAAGGAAGAGAGAAAGCCAGGCAGGTGGAAAGGGGATGGTGTGTTTGGAAGGAGGCCGTGACTGGTAAAATCTCAGAACGGGAGCACAAGACGTTGTATGAATTTGTCGCCACTGGCCTCTCTTCAGTCCACGTGCCCGGCTGATACCTGTGTCGAAAATCCCCGCAGGCTCCAGCCGAGGACGGAATCTCTCCTCCAAGCGCTTGTTGCCGAAAAAGCTGACCACCGGGACGCTCTACGGGCAGCCTGGGAGAAAAACCCCAAATGTAAGCGCTATTGAGGCGAAGGTGGTGCGTCTCTTTTCTTCTTCTTTTTTGAAGAAGTTTTAAGAAATTTGAAGTTGTGTATTTATGTATGGTTGTACTGTTCAGTCCTGTAAAAGCTGCTGTAGATTCTTTCCATCTCGTTGTTCTGCACAGGACAATGACAATAAAGATCTATCTATCTATCTATCTATCTATCACTTTCTTTCTTCCTTCTATCTATCTATCTATCTATCTATCTATCTATCTATCTATCTATCTATCTATCTATCTATCTATCACTTCCTTTCTTCCATCTATCTATCTATCTATCTATCTATCTATCTATCTATCTATCTATCTATCTATCTATCTATCTATCTATCTATCTTTCTGTCTGTCTGTCTGTCTGTCTGTCTGTCTGTCTATCTATCTATCTATCTATCTATCTATCTATCTATCTATCTATCTACTTTCTTCCTTTCTTCCTTCTATCTATCTATCTATCACTTACTTCTATCTATCTATCTATCTATCTATCTATCTATCTATCTATCTATCTATCTATCTATCTATCTATCTATCTATCTATCTATCTATCTATCTATCTATCTATCATCACTTCCAACCCCATGGTGGTTGGTTGCTCACTTACTTACTGCTGGTTTCCACTTGTTGTTTCTTCTTTCTTTCTTGCTGTCAGCCAGAAAGCCAGGATGTTGGAGAGCCCAGTGCTTGAGGTCTCTGGGTTGCAGAGTCGGGAGTTCGATTCTCCACTGGGCCTCCTTGAGAGGGTCTCAAGGAGCCATTAGGGTCTCTTCCAGTTCTGCAGTTCAGATTTTATTCTTCTTCTTAATTCTCATTTTAGACTGTTTTCCCCCAAATCCATCCCGAATGGGATTGCCACACAGAAGGCCCGTTTGAAAACTAGCCAAACGTCCCCGCCAGCCCTTAAGTCTCGGCAAGCTCTCTCTTTGCTTTCCCGCATCGATAACTGAATGCATTCTTTTTCCAGATCTCTTGGAGGAATATTGCCAGTGGGTCCCCGAGGCCACGCACAAGGAGGTCACGAAAATCTGGCCGCCTGCGGAGTGAGGCCGTGAAGTGTCCGGCCGTGGCACCCTCCAGCCTGCGTTGCTCTCCGACAAAACTCGTGCCGAGAGGCCTCTCCCCCAACCAGCGACGGGCAAGGGAATGGAGTGTGCCGTTCCCTGGCTGACTTTGGAAGGGGGATTCGGGTTCCGATCGAGGAGACACGGAGCAGGATTCGGTCCCCTACCAAGGAGGCCACTGGGCGCGGGGTCCACGCAAGGCCGGATGGAGTGCATCCCGTTCAATTGAGGAAGCTGTCGGGCTTCACACCCATCAAGGGGGATGTGCCGACAAAGGATGGCCTTCCATTGGATTGAACGGGAGGCCGTTATGGATGAGGGCAGCGTGTCTATGGCTGGATTTATGGGGTTAAAAACTGCACCAAGCGACAGTCCCGCCGGACTTCAGAGGGTGGGTGTGGAGTATCCGAAGATGACCAGGCCCCTAGCAAACCCGACCTGTCCCTTGGAATTCTCGCTTCCTTTTATTTTGTGTGCTTGTGGTTCTTTTTGAAAGAGGAACCGGTGCGCTCCGATAAAAGACGTCAGATCAAAGGAAACAATTGAAGAGAAGAAACAGGCGTTGGTCATGTTGACTGCCCTTGTAGAAGAGAAAGAGTTGGACCGCCTTTGGGCTTTGTGGAGCCTGAAAAGAAGAAACGGACATTTTGTAAAAAGACTTCTCTTTCCATACAACTCAGACAAATGCCCTTTTATATGACGTAGCTATGTACCTGTTTCAAGGTGTGGTTAAAATTATATACAGAATGAAGGTCAGGTAAAAGAGGTGTCGCAAATGATCGCTTTGTGCCCAGTTGTCATTTGGGAATTACTGTGCCTGACCTCTGAAATTACAGCTGCAGTACAAGTCTTTCCTATATATGTACATAGTTCTTTCTCCCGTCGGCTAATAAAGACACACTTTTTAATGATTGTTTTTGCAAAAGTTGCTGGTTTTCCTACCCCTCCCTAGATGTATGTGTTTGTTTGTTTGTTTATTCATTTATTCATGGAATTTTTATAACTGCTGTCTGACCAAAGGCCATCCCGTGGGGCCACCTTTTATCCATTCAGCTTTGCGAAATACCTGAGCGATTGCCATCCAGTTTTCTTTATATTAAAATCAAAATGGAGAAATTGCATCTTGGTTCCGATGTGGACATGCGGGAATGTTTCCCGATCTTTTAACTCATTTTGATTACAGTAGGACGCTGGTATCCGCTGGTGATTGGTTCCAGGCCTTCCCGTGGATAATGAAAACCGTGGATAAGAGAAAATACCTGCCCGTCCACCCCCAAACTGCTGTTTCCTGACAGTAGCTTGCTTTATGACTGCTGTTTTGAGACAGTAGCTTGCTTTATGGCTGCTGTTTGTGACAATAGCTTGCTTTACAGCTGCTGTTTGTGACTACAGCTTGCTCTACAGCTTGCTTTGTGGCTGCTGAATTATTTAATTTTTTTTCCTCTGCCAACCTTGGATAACTGGATCAGTGGATAGTGAATCAGTGGATATGGGGGTTCTACTAGAACTAGACTATTCTACTGTAATTACTATCTTCCTGTCCCATGACAGAAGCAGATTTGGTAGCCCCAAATATATATTTATATTTCCCCTTCATGCCGTAGGTGAGTAGATGTGGGGTATAGAAAGCCTCTTGACCTGTTGGATTCCAAAGCCCATCAACCTTTGGGGCAGGCAAAAGAGAGTGGAGATGCCGGGGATTGAACCCGGGGCCTCATACATGCAAAGCATGCGCTCTACCACTGAGCTACATCCCCTGAATGGCTCCTGACCGTGGCTGGCGTGGTACAGACTCAAGGCCATATTGAACTGTCCCTTTGCAGGGGTTCTTGAGCTTGGAATGGCAAAATCCAGATGTTTTCAGGATCTTCACCATGTCTCTTGCAAACTATCGGGAGTTTTTCCTCCTGGCTAGAGGTTTGGATGACTTTGTGCTGCCTCATCCTGATTCGCCTTTCTATGACTATATATATAGATGGCGGAGCTGCAATACTGTCTAATATATGTTATGCATGCTTGTATGGATATACTTGCTTTATCACAGGTTTTAAGAGGTTATCAGTGCAGGTGCTTCCTCGTTAGTATAGTGGTAAGTATCCCCGCCTGTCACGCGGGAGACCGGGGTTCGATTCCCCGACGGGGAGACCGTGGATCTTTTTCCTTTTCCTAACTCTGGGAAGCCTTTCAGAAACCTTGATTCCATCTGCCCTGCAGATTGAAAAACAAGAAGCAGTAAATTGCTTCCAGCGCAGGCAGCTCTGCCATCTTATATTTGGTTTCATCTTGTCTTCCTGCCTTGGGAGGCCATGAGATCAGCACAAAGGGTGAAATATATTCTGACTTTGTTTTCCGTTTGCAAAGAAGGGAGACATTCGACATTGGCCAACAAATCCTCTCACTTTTCTGGCCCTGATTGTGATGCATCCGAAATCACCCTTCCCTGCCACCAGCTAAAGGCGAGGATAACACTTCCTGCACCTAAATTGTGACTGAGACTGACCTGTGCAAGCTTGTGGGACTTGAGCTAAGGTGGCCATCTTCCGGGTGCCACCAGACTCTGCGTCGGGTAGACTTTGAGCGTTTATACACGACCCCTAAGCTCCGCCGCAAATGGCTGCAAGCTCCGGACCTTAAAAATGTTTACCCACCAGCTCCGGAGTTTGCAGATAATTAAGTGCGACCCCGCCCACTTTAGCGCGACCCAGCGCACTTTTCTTGTACCTGCTTTTTGATGGTGAAAAATATTTGATGCGGAGAGTGCCTGAGCTCTCCTCGCTTCTTTCTGTTGTTTTTCTTTTGCCTCCGCCCCTTAAAGAGGAACCAGGAAGTAAACGGAGGTCGGAGCAACTTCCCCCGGCACCGGAGGTAAGAATGCATTCTTTTGTCCCTGTCTGAGGCTTTTTTTTCCTCCCTCCCCTCACGCAGACAGAACAAAAAGTGCGGAGCGGGTGGGGACGGAGGAACAGCAACGAACCCTCAAGATCTCTGGTCCGAATTTAAGAGACCAGCGGATCTTAGGGGTCGTGTAAAAAGGCCCTTAAACAGACCCAAGCAGAGGCTGGCTTGCCAATTCCTGCCCCTCCTTCCCTTGCAAGTGTCCTCTGGGGTAAGTGCAAGTCTCTTGATGGGACTTACTTCCAAGTAAAGATTCATTGAGGATGGCACCTGAATGACCAAGGACGGCTCTCCCTTCGCTGATTGTGGCATATTTTATTGATTTATTTTATTTTTGAGTATTTTTAGCCCGCCTTTCTCCTTGGAAAAGGATCCAAGGCAGCTTACAGTAATGAGGGACAAGATACAGTCCAGTACAATTAAAACATATTCAAGTTTGAGAACTGGGAATTGAGGGCCATCTTACAGCATTAAAAGACAACAGAGCTACACCAGAACGCGAGCGGTCGAGGAAAAAAAGAGTACAGTATAAATAAATTCCATGCAATCATGTATGGTGGACCATCTAAAAGTTAGGCAGGATGGGAACGAACCATTGATAACCTAGTGTCAACGTGAACCAAACAAGGAAAGAGAGAAATGCAAAGTTATAAGTGCTTATAAACACAAAAGTTTGCAAGAGGAAGAGAGACACAGGGTTCCCCCGCAGGGGACTGCAGATAAAAGTTTGGGAAAAGTGACTTTTCTCCCCCCCCCCTTTGGGTTTCAGGCGCCAGGAATCCACTTTGCAGAATTAATGCAAAAAAATAAAAGAAGAAGAAGGGGATTGATCTCTGCCAAGGTGATGGTGGAGACTAAATTCCTGCAGAAGGTATCACCAATAAAGTTAGTGTTGCATCCCTCCAGGGGTGCTTTGCCATCATCATTCCGTGGAAGGAAACATGCAAGAGAAATCCAAGTGCTGCAAGCCAAAGGAGATCGATCCTGTTGAAATGGAAAAAAAAATGCTTTTTTGGGGGATGAATTTCCAAAGCGACGAGTGCATTTGGGGAAGAAACCGATCGACACCCCCAGGGGTTTGATTCCCCAGGACTGTATTTTAACCCTTCTAAAGCTGGAGCATGGAGACTGGGCTGATGTCATCACCGAGTAACGCTGCCCGGAGACCCTTTTCGTCCGCAGCCGAAATAGCTCAGTTGGGAGAGCGTTAGACTGAAGATCTAAAGGTCCCTGGTTCGATCCCGGGTTTCGGCAGGTCCTTTTGTTGGAGGGTCGCTACTATAATTTTTTTTTCGGGGTGGGATTTGCTCCGAGTTAAGGAAGGAATAATTCAAAATGTAAACGGGGTTCTGTCCTGTCCTTACACCGTGGAACAGGGTGCAACCGTGCAAGAGCCAAAGGCTATCCATGCTGTCAGATGTCCTTCAATTCTTTGTTCTCAAATGCTTGAACGTGTCTTAATTGCACTGGACCGTATATTACCCCTCATTACTGTAAGCCGCCTTGGGTCCTTTTTCCAAGGAGAAAGGCGAGGTAAAAATACTCTAAAATAATTTTTTTAAAAAATTGAGAAAGGAGGGGAGAGGAGTCAGTCCTCTGAATGCCCTTATGATGAACCTGACACGTGTCAGACTTTGCAGAAGTTTGTGGATCCAGGGATGGACCTCGCCTCTGTCTGTTCCAGGAACAACAGGGATTTATTTATTTATTTATTTATTTTATTCTGGATGAGACCAAATGTCACTCTTCCCCCAAATACTCCCTGCCTGAATGGATGGATGATCACAGAAGTCGTAATTTATTATTGTTTAATCGGAAGCCTCTACCAAAACATCCTCTAGTCTAGGACTCTCCTGGTTGGGTCAGAAAGGACAAACAAAGAGAGCCAACTTCTTTCTTACCTATTAATGCCAAGTGACGTATTTTCCAGGCTCGGACAGGGCACTTCCTCGTTAGTATAGTGGTAAGTATCCCCGCCTGTCACGCGGGAGACCGGGGTTCGATTCCCCGACGGGGAGGCTGGTTAATTTTTTTCCTTTTCTTTTTGCAAACCACAGTGAACTTAGTGAAGTTCTGCTTTCCCTTTATCGCTGCCCATTTGTTCTCTCCAAACACCAGAACAGGGGGGAAAATAGGACATGCAGCATTCCCTTGCCCTAGGTTGGAAATGCATCATGCTTGGAAATTTATCAAAACAAAAAATCCGTGCAAACCTGCACGGAAAAACAAGGGCTTTGCACCTTGAGCGAATCCCATGATCGCCTCTTCTTCGGTTTCCCCTTTCGTTTCCTTTAAAAAAAAAAATTCCGCACTCTCTCGTTGTTTTGCACGTTTAAGCTTTTCCCTTTTGCAATATCCTTAATTCCAGAAGCAGCTTCCTGCATCCAGGGGATGTAGCTCAGTGGTAGAGCGCATGCTTTGCATGTATGAGGCCCCGGGTTCAATCCCCGGCATCTCCACTTTTTAATTTGCTGCTTGGTCGGGTGGTATTAAACTAAATACAGTGGTACCTTGTATAAAGGAATTAATTCATTCCAAATGAAATTACGTTAAGCAAATTTTCCTTTATACAAATTTCCATAGGAATGCATTGAAAATGCAGTGATCCCATTTTATGTTGTATGGATTGGCCCCATAGGCCATTATCCCCGGCATCTCCATCTCCGGAATTTGTTATGTTGTACAAATTTTATGTTATACAAGCTGTTTGTTATACAAGGGTCCACTGTAAATAAAAATGGAATCAGGTTAAATCAGAGGCAATTTAAACAGCATGGAGCAACAATAAGGGAAGCAAACCCAAATAAAGCCAGGTTTGCTTTTTCTTTAGTTTTCTGTTTTCAAAGGAATAGCACTGTTTGCCAGGGCAAGCCTGCCAGAAGGGAACAAATGACACAGGAAACACAGATGAAACTTTGTAGCACCAAAAAAAACCTCTTTTGTCTGTTATGCTGGCGCACAGCAGGTTTTTTTGTAACAAAGGGGAATGTATACAATGTGTGTGTCCATTTCATCACCACCACCCCTTCTGTTGCCAGTGAAATGCAGGTTTCAAATTCTCAAAGAGGGAGCCCCATTATTGTCTGTTTCCCACCACCAAATATAAACCAGATTGAAATTTTGCACTACCTTCATGATTAATTGCCTTTTTCCCTTTTTGTTTTTGTTTTGCAGAAGGCCAGCAACTATTTTCAAAGACGTACAGGATTACTTTGTTTCGGTACACCTAACAAACGCAGTTCCTAGATTTACAGAAGGGCATTATAAACATTACAGTATATCCCTTTCTAAGAGGGATTATAACAAAAAGTGAAATTACAGGTGTGCTCTTCATGGGGAAATGGCAGATTTCTGCAAAGACTGAAGATTGGAAAGGACACAAAAAAGTGGATTGCACGGTAGCACAGGAATGCTCACAGTGCCACAATATTTTGGGTATTTTTTGTTTTGTTTTGGTCATGACCACAATACATCCTCTCTGTTTCCCCCCCCCCCATTTATTTTCTTTCTATTCTACTTCTAAATTCTTCACAGCATTACATACTTCCTGGGGCCTTTTTAATCTCTACAACCCTCCTGTGAGGATGGCTCAATAGATCATGGCTGTTGTTTTTCCTTATTTGCTTGCCATGACAACTCCATAAATTGATAAGAGTTGCCCTGTCGTTTCCTTAGTTGGTGAGCTCTTGTAAGCTAAAACTCGTGGCTTCCTTTATGGGGTCAAGGCATCTCATCTTTTTCCTCTTTCCCTGCTTCTTTCCACCGCAGGATCCAGAGCTCTTTCTCTCTCATAAACCGAAATGGAGCTTCTCCTCCTCTGCAAAAAAAAAAAAAAAAAAACCCCGCTTTTTTTCGCCCCCAAATCCAGGCATTTCTAATAAACACGGTGTATTTATTCAACTTGTTTTCCCGCGACCCACTCCAGCTGTAGCGAAGTAATCCAGCCCTGGTTTTCCCTCCGATCCCACTGTCCGCCTATTGTTTACATCTCGCGGGACGGTGACCGTTTTATCCTTCCGCGTTCCTCCTCGGGAGAAGGAGGCGGAGCTCCCGGCTTCGGACGCCACGCCGGGCCTTTTTCTCCTCATCCTCTTGGGGAGCGGCGGCAGCGCGCAGGCGCGAAAACGCATATAGTCCCGACCTATCCCGCTTTCCGAGGCTGGCGGAGTAATCTCCGTCGAGCAAAGCTTATATAAGGGGGCAGCCGGCGGCCTCGGCGTAGTTGGACCAGTTCGCCTCTCGTCGTTCAGTTGTTGTCTGTTGGGTCCGGCTCGAGCTCCGTGGTGGGTGTTTCGGTTTGCTTTTCTCATGGGCTTGGTTAATGTCAGGGAAGGGTCCTGGGGGGGGGCTTGAGGGAGCAAATGATGAGGGTGGCTTGGAGGGCGTGACTGAGGGGAGGCCGTTAAAAAAATAAGCGGAGGCTCGGCGGCCAACCGTTCGCCAGCCGGGAAGGCTTTATTACGACTAAATTTAATTTAAACGCAAAACATTGTAAGGAAAGAGGGGAGGACGGCAGAGAGAGAGCGTGTTTCCAGCCCCCTCAGGTTGAGGCGACCGGCGCTGGAAGGAGGGGGGTGTATTTGAGGCGAACGGTCGCACAAAATGGCCGCCGCAGGTGCGGGAGGGGGAGTGGAACGCCGGGGAGGCTCCGCCCCCTGTGACGCAGCAGCTCTTTGTGACGTCGGGAGGGAGGGAGCTGCGCGCGCAGCTTTGGCGACCAGGATAAGGCGGAAGTGAGGCGGGTGGAGCCTCTGCGGCCCTCTCCTGGCCTGCTTTGCTGCCCAGCTGGCTAGTTTCATCTAAAATGCAAATTGTGTTGGCATGTTTATGTTTTAAAAACCCCTAACAGGCAAAATGCAGATCTTTGTGAAGACCCTGACCGGGAAGACCATCACCCTGGAGGTGGAGCCCAGCGACACCATTGAGAACGTCAAGGCCAAGATCCAGGACAAGGAAGGCATTCCCCCCGACCAGCAGCGGCTGATCTTTGCCGGCAAGCAGCTGGAGGACGGCCGCACCCTCTCCGACTACAACATCCAGAAGGAGTCCACCCTCCACCTGGTCCTGCGCCTGAGGGGTGGGATGCAGATCTTTGTGAAGACGCTCACCGGGAAGACCATCACCCTGGAGGTGGAGCCCAGCGACACCATTGAGAACGTGAAGGCCAAGATCCAGGACAAGGAAGGCATTCCCCCCGACCAGCAGCGGCTGATCTTTGCCGGCAAGCAGCTGGAGGACGGCCGCACCCTCTCCGACTACAACATCCAGAAGGAGTCCACCCTCCACCTGGTCCTGCGCCTGAGGGGTGGGATGCAGATCTTTGTGAAGACCCTGACCGGGAAGACCATCACCCTGGAGGTGGAGCCCAGCGACACCATTGAGAACGTCAAGGCCAAGATCCAGGACAAGGAAGGCATTCCCCCCGACCAGCAGCGGCTGATCTTTGCCGGCAAGCAGCTGGAGGACGGGCGCACCCTCTCCGACTACAACATCCAGAAGGAGTCCACCCTCCACCTGGTCCTGCGCCTGAGGGGTGGGATGCAGATCTTTGTGAAGACCCACTGGGAAGACCATCACCCTGGAGGTGGAGCCCAGCGACACCATTGAGAACGTCAAGGCCAAGATCCAGGACAAGGAAGGCATTCCCCCCGACCAGCAGCGGCTGATCTTTGCCGGCAAGCAGCTGGAGGACGGCCGCACCCTCTCCGATTACAACATCCAGAAGGAGTCTACCCTCCACCTGGTCCTGCGCCTGAGGGGTGGGATGCAGATCTTTGTGAAGACACTCACCGGGAAGACCATCACCCTGGAGGTGGAGCCCAGCGACACCATTGAGAACGTCAAGGCCAAGATCCAGGACAAGGAAGGCATTCCCCCCGACCAGCAGCGGCTGATCTTTGCCGGCAAGCAGCTGGAGGACGGGCGCACCCTCTCCGACTACAACATCCAGAAGGAGTCCACCCTCCACCTGGTCCTGCGCCTGAGGGGTGGGATGCAGATCTTTGTGAAGACACTCACCGGGAAGACCATCACCCTGGAGGTGGAGCCCAGCGACACCATTGAGAACGTCAAGGCCAAGATCCAGGACAAGGAAGGCATTCCCCCCGACCAGCAGCGGCTCATCTTTGCCGGCAAGCAGCTGGAGGACGGGCGCACCCTCTCCGACTACAACATCCAGAAGGAGTCCACCCTCCACCTGGTCCTGCGCCTGAGGGGTGGGATGCAGATCTTTGTGAAGACGCTCACCGGGAAGACCATCACCCTGGAGGTGGAGCCCAGCGACACCATTGAGAACGTCAAGGCCAAGATCCAGGACAAGGAAGGCATTCCCCCCGACCAGCAGCGGCTGATCTTTGCCGGCAAGCAGCTGGAGGACGGGCGCACCCTCTCCGACTACAACATCCAGAAGGAGTCCACCCTCCACCTGGTCCTGCGCCTGAGGGGTGGGATGCAGATCTTTGTGAGGTGGAAGACGCAAGATCACCGGGAAGACCATCACCCTGGAGGTGGAGCCCAGCGACACCATTGAGAACGTCAAGGCCAAGATCCAGGACAAGGAAGGCATTCCCCCCGACCAGCAGCGGCTGATCTTTGCCGGCAAGCAGCTGGAGGATGGCCGCACCCTCTCCGACTACAACATCCAAAAGGAGTCCACCCTCCACCTGGTCCTGCGCCTGAGGGGTGGTATTTAAAGTTGCTGCTTGCTTAAAAACCACCTAAGTAAACTTCTCTGCACCTTGTTTCAATAAAGTTTGTTGCATTCCCAAATAATCTGTATTTTATTTTATCATCAGCATGATTGGAGGTCTTAGGAATTCTTTACAAAATTTATAGGGAATCACCATTAACATTTGACTTCACTTTATCTTCCCAAAGTTGAAGGATGCTGGGAAATTCCACTAAGATAACTACAGTATCTAGAAACCCAAAATGTGGTTGGGTAAACCCCTCCTGTTAGTCTCCTAGGTTGCATATCTCCCTGGGGTTTGTTTCACATTTATTCCTTAGCTGAACAGAAGACCTGTCCCAATAGTCAAAATTGCTGCTCCTCAGTTATCAGGATATGCCCCTTCCTCTTAAAAGTTGACCACATGGCCCCTCTGAATAAAGAATTCCCATGGGTTGTTCTGTTCCACCATGGTCAAATCACAGATTTTAAAATGAACATGGTATTCAGCTTAGAAGAGAACATTTTATGTCCGTGCAGAGTAATTTCCTGGGACCTTAGCTTGACTAAATGAGTGTTTGTTTTTTGGTAGATTCCTGAAATCAAGCAGATATTTGTATAGTTGGTTAATGGGTCAGACAAACATTTTTGTTGGCCAAGAGGCAAAGTGAACTCTGCCACAGCTTGGCCTGCAACTTGGTTCCTAAGATCCAAATTAAAGTTTCAGCCGTTTCTCATGGGGGCAAGTGGAATTTGGTCCCTCACAATCTTTGATTTCTTTCAGCAGCCAGACTGAGAAATGGACCACAGGATCTGTGGGGGGGTTTTTTTAGCCTTTGGAGTGGTTAGAAAACTGGAAATCGGAAACCACTCGAGAGACCTGGGTGTTTTTCAGCCTGCTTAATTAATGCCCACCTCTCCTGGAGTGACACCACAGGCACCGATGGGTGTGTGTTACTCGTGACTGACTTGGAGTTTTCTTGGCAGGCATACCGGAGGGGCTTGCCAGTTCCTACTCCAGGCCCCTACAGTACCTGGTATTCCCTGGTGGTCCCCCATCCAAGTACTAATCAGGGCCGACCCTGCTTAGCTTCCGAAATCAAGCCAAATCGGATGTGCTTAGCCACGGACGCCAATAGCACTCATTAAACCAGGAGTTGCAAAGTCGGAAGGCTCCACAGTGGGCCACCCGTTGGCATAGGGGAAAGGTGGGAAGTAGGTATACATCTGTATGTTAGTGGCATTCATCTTGTCACTGGACTGGCTGCCCTCCACAGGTTAGCATGCCCTCCACAGGTCACAATAACTTGACCCTGGGACCAGCTGCTAAGGTCAGTGCCTGGACTGGACTGGTGGTGAATCTAAGTCTGCCCTCCTGCTCATCCCCAAATGGTTTCTTTGGGTGTATGGGCTCCACCACAAGCCAGTATCCCAGCTGTGACTGCAGATGAGATGAGCACAGCTGCTGTTACTTAGTGGTGAATGCCTGTGGAATCTCCAGACCCCAAGAAGCTATTTTATTTTTTCTTATTTGGAACTTGTGTGGATCTCCGGGTGTGGGAAGGAGTGCACAAGGGTTACCCGTTCTACATCTGGGCCAAATGGGATGTTCACGAAATACTTCCTAAGGGTCAGGAGGTGAGTAAAAGACAGCAAAAAATCCTCTATAATTATAATATGCAAGATGGAATTTCGGTGGCAGAGCCTTCCTGAGTAGCTAAACACAAGCATTTCTTAACAAGGGGCAGCAACCATTTTGTTCACTCGGTTACCAAGGATTTCTACCCATGGCCAAATCGCCTGCTCAGAAAAAATTATCATAATGGCATTTTTGTTCCAGAATACATGGCCATGGGGCAGTTCCTGGCGAGTGCCTGTATTTTTATTTCCAAAGGTTTCCATCGAAATTGGGAGTGGATTCAATAACGGTATGGCATCCTAATGGCAAGACCAGCGAGAGCTAATTCAGCGCAAAGGATTATTAATATGATCAGGAGTGGAAAAGAAGGCAACAAATCTTGGGAGGAGCCCTGCAAAGAGCGTAGGCATGTCCGAACTTCGCCCCTCCAGATGTTTTGGAGCACAATTCCCGCAGTCCTTTGCCATTGGCAATCCAAGCTTAGAATCCTGGGAGCTGTGGTCCAAAACATCAGGAGGGCCGAACTTTGGACATGCCTAGGTAGAGCGCTTTTGTTTGTTTGTTTGTTTTGGGAACTGCCAACCGCATGGCCAGGGGGGACTATGTTGGGGAGGGTAGTTATAAATGAAATGAAAAGTAACATCTCCCCCAGGCGCCTGCCCCCCAAACTCCCCTCTCCCCAAAAAAACAACTTGGTGAGGTTTGAGGGGCGGGTGCGCGAGGCTCCCCTACCTAGCCGGCCTCCGGCAGCCGGCTCCCTAGGGCGGCCTCCTCGGGCGCCTGGAAGGAGGAGGAGGCGGCGGGGCGCGTACGGCCAGCCCTCTTCCTCCTCGCCCTTCCCCTTCGCTGCTGCTCGCCCGCCCGCCGTGGGGCGGTCCCTGGTCGAGGAGGAGGGAGGGAGGGGGAGGGGGCCGGCCGGCTGGCCATGGGGCCAGGAGCCCGTAAATGGGGCCGAGGCGAGCCGGAGCGCCTTGGGATGCGTCGGGCGCGGTGGCTCCTTCGGCGTAGCGTTCCGGTCGCCCGCGGGTCCAGCCTCGGCGCGCCGACAACACCACCATGGGGGGCGGCGACGATGGCCGCCGCTGTTGTAATAATAATAATAATAATGCTTTCCGAGCGGCCGTGGGCCTGGGCATCGCCGGCTTCGGGTGCCTCGTCTTCGGAGTCCTCCTGATCGTCCTGATGCCCATCATCATGAAGGAACAAGTGACCAAGGTAGGCGCTTTGGAGAGGAAGGGGGGGGGGTGGCGGGGTCTCCCCAGGGCGCACGACCTGGAGCGCACCAGGCGCGCGCCCTCCCTTGGCGCACCCAGCACTTTGGAGACGTTGCTTTTATTTTTAATTTTTTCATTATTATTATTATCATTGCCTTGTGGACTACAACTCCCAGAATCCGCCTCAGCCAGCCCTGCGGGGCGGGGTGGGGTGGGGTGGGGTGGGGTGCGGGCAGCCGCCTCCCCCAGCCCCCTGTTCTTCTCCCCCAGCATATGGTGTTTGCGCCGAGGGCTACTGAGCTCCGAAATGGCGAGGTTCCCACTTAACACTCATCGAACCATCTGCCCCCAAATTCCTCCAGAAAGATAGGAGCCCGGACGGGGTGCGGTGGGGGGGACTCCCCCCACCCCCCAAGTAGAAAGAAATGGCCATCCTGAGCACTGGAGATGCTTAGAAACACCCGGAAAGGGTGGCTTTTTTTAAAAAAAATCGATTTGAGGTCCTTTATCGGGATCATTAAAGCCCTATCAGCTGTTGCAGCAAAACAAATCAGCCCAAGAGACTCCGGACTTCACTAAGGAGTTTTTGATCGCCTGAGCTTTCCTGGACGGGGGCATCGTCCAACAGGATGTTTGTGTTAATCTAATTTGGGTGGGGGGCCGCGCAGGGGAGATCCAGGATCTGGCCCCATCTGGCTCATCTCCAGGGAATATTCCCCCTAATGCTCATCTGCTCCCATTCTTAGCCCCGCCAATGTCACGCACTGGATATATATCATCGCACCCCAAATTCTGGTTAATATCCTGGGGATTTGGTATATGGTGTGAATGCTTCTGCCCCACCAGGTCTGCCCAAGACCTTCAAAACAGTTTTTCCACTTGGTGATTTAAATCCTGTTAAATTGCAGGTGTGAAATCTTTTTTAAACCTGTTGCAGCCTGCCTTGGGAAGAAGCAGGCTATGAAATAAAATTTTAAAAAAATGAATGGAAATAAATTCATGAGATTATTTGATTGATTGATTTGGAATATTTTGACCTCACCTTTCTCCTTGATAAAGGACCCAAAGTGTCTTATATGAGGGACAGTATGCAGAACATTTAAGACATATTCAAGTTAAGAACAGGGAATTAGAAGAGGCCTCTTAGAACATTAAAAGCTAGCATTAAAGCTACAAAGTGCATGCAAAAAGAAAAACGAATCCATTATGAGGGGTGGAAACTAACATGGGGGGAAAAGTAACATCTGTTTGGGCTGTAAATCGCAAAATGTCCTGGGCGTTGCAATCCAAAGCAAAATAAATAAATATTAAATAAAATAATAATTAGCCTTAAAGGGGCCATCGGATTTTAGCTGTTTTTAGCCAATTGTGACTTCATTGAGTCAGTTGTTAAGGGAAAGTCTATGGAACTCCTTGGTGCAAGATGCTACCCTGTGGAACTCCTTGCCGCAGGATGTGGTGATGACATCTGGCCCAGATGCCTTTAAAAGGGGATTTGGACCGATGTCTGGAGGAAAAGTCCATCGCAGGTTACAAGGCATGATGGGGATATGTGTAACCTCCAGGCTTAAAAGGAGGGTACCTCAAAATGGCAGGGGAGTAGCATCACGAGACAAGGATCTAGTGGTCTCACGTGCTCCAGGAGGCATCTGGTGGGGCCACTGGGCGATACAGGGAGCTGGACTGGATGGGCCCTTGGCCAGATCCAGCAGGGCTCCTCTTATGGTCTTAAAATGTGGGTTGCTAATGTTATTGTCTTTTGTTATGAAACAGCACAAGATTTCCTTCGTTTGCATCAGACAACAAAGCCCTTAGACCTGATCCTGATTCCCTCGAATTGTTTGGTCCTTTATTTATTCCACTTTTTAAACCCTGCTTTTCTCCAGGGAGCTTTGGGTAGTATGCATTTGCTTATCTTCCCCCACCTGCAATATGTTATGCTGCTAATAACCCTGTGAGGTAGGATAAAGGGGGATAGTTAAAAAAGAAATCTTGATCGAATTATATTGCCCAGTAAGCTTCACGAATGAACAAAAAAATTTGAACATTTTAGCCTCCTAATCCCAGCTGTTTCAGAACTAAGGAGCTATCCTGGCTTTTTCTTCCTCCTTCCATTCTCTTTTGCCAAATGAAAATCTATTTTCCACAAGTCTGTCTGTCTTTCTTTCTGGTGTGGCAGCTGTGAAAGTCCCTGTTCTTTATCAGGTCAGATAGTTTTTCTAAAGCACCATTGCCAGATCAAACATTTTGCCAGCCAACATCAATGGCCTATTCAATAACATAAAATAAAAAAGCTTTTTAATGATGCCACCCCAGGACGGAACTTTTCCCTTCCATGAAATTAGTTGAACCATTTAACAAGTACAGTTAGCACCTTAGAGAAAAATAGAGACTGCTTTGTATTCTTTCTTATGATATTTACTGCAGAGATGTTGACTTTCTCTCTCTGTTTTCTTAACCTATAAAATTAAACACCACTGTTTTTAATGATAATATACCAATCTTTTTTTTCTTTCTAAATACCATTTTCGATACCTCCCTCTGTTTGGAAAATGCAATCAGAGCTGGATTTAGGGGGTAATTTAAACAGTTGTCTAGATTCTTTCTTTCTTTCTTTCTTTCTTTCTTTCTTTCTTTCTTTCTTTCTTTCTTTCTTTCTTTCTTTCTTTCTTTCTTTCTTTCTTTCTTCTCTCTCTCTCTCTCTCTCTCTCTCTCTCTCTCTCTTTCTCTCTCTCTCTCTCTAAGCCAGCAGTGGTGACTTGTGACCCCCAGTAGTTTGTAAATATTCTTTAAAAAAAAATCAAGGGCTTGCAGACAACCAGAAGCTGTCTCTGTGCGGGAAAATGAATTATCGAAACAACAATGCTTGAAATAGAGCCTGCAGATTGGCGGTCAGGCTAGTGATAGGAGTTACTGTATGTGAAATATTTCTCCCAGAATAAATAGAAGCAGAACCATCAGCGAATGAAAACATTTATTCAGTGGGGGAGAAATGTCTGATTTGTTCTGATTCGAGTGGAAGCCAGATCCCGGTCAGAATGAATAACAATAAGTTCCCTTGTCCCTCAGTTGCAAAAGACCTCAGTCTTGTGACTCTGGGCTGCGTGGCAAAATGGTTAGATCAGGTGACCTCCTTTCCCCAAAAAGGGGCCACTGAACTGTAAATTAAAAACTGGAGCAAGCCTAATTTTTGGATTCATTGTAAATGTGATGTAATTTTCGTGGGACGCCTGCCAAATCAATGGAGATCTTGGTGTGTTTTCTAGTTGGTTGTTTTTCTGAGATGCTTGTAAAGTAAGTACCCAGTTGTGGGGCAATTCTCACTCCCCCGTGCCGGTGAAAATCCCAATATGGGTCAATCAATGGGTACAGAAAGGGGCCAGGCGTGTCCCCCAACCGCACCCCTCCATGGCGTGCCAGGTTTTAAAAAAATGTTTCTGCTCTCCATACAGGGAGTGATCCTTATACAGTATTGAGTTACCCTGAACGGTTGTCACTGTGCCCAGCTTGCAAATGAGAACATAGGTGTAGAGGGGATAATTAAAAGGGTGGCAAAGAGAGGACGGCACACACCCACCCTGTCCAGATAACATCGCCAACGTGACCTGGACTTGCTTCCCAGGGGCTCTGAGGAGCGCATACGGTCCGTGACACATTTCAGCAACAAAACAATGGAAGTAGCAGCGTTATACAAACCCGGAACCCTTTCCAGGCGCACAAAGCATACTGTGTACTCCTGCCGAAAGATCAGATCTACTCCCTTCCAGTAGTGAGCAGAAGAAATACCTAATGGTAGGGCCGGCCCCTTAAAGCCACTTCTGGCCAGTTCACCAGCACCTTCCAAACCTGAGCCAGCCAACATCTGGTCAGTAAAAGATCAATATCGGGTAGGTCTCATTGAGTTAACCTGAGATATATTAACTCTGACAATCTGTCTGTGATCAGTTGGGGCCACTAATCCAGGACACACACACACACACACACACACACACACACACACACACACACAGAGAGAGAGAGAGAGAGAGAGAGAGAGAGAGAGAGAGAGAGAATAAAAATACTATTTTTTGAGACTTGCACATGTCCAGGCATGTCCAACATTTGGCCCTCCAGATGTTTTGGACCACAACTCCCAGAACTCTAAGCTTTGTCTGACAGTGAAAAAGGACTGTGGGAGTTGTGGTCCAAAACATCTGGAGGGCCAAAGTTTGGACATGCCTGGTTAGTTGTTTGCAGCATTGAGAGAGCCCTTTCATGCAGACTTAATGTCCCTTTGCGTAGAGCTGGAAACATTGATTCTGTAATTGGTTTCTGGAGGGTGGAGTCCCCCGCGTGCTGGCGAATGGGAGGTGTAGTCCACGACCTCAACTCTTCCGTGATCGCATGGATGTGAGATGGGCGGTCCCAGGTGAAAGGAAAGAGCCTGGTTCTAATTCAGCACTTCCGGACCCGGCGTACGGAAAAGCCCACAAGTTCGTCAACCTTCTCTCTTGAAAACCAAATTATCTCCAGGCGGCAAAAGCTATAAACACTGTGGAGGCCTTCGAGGGTGCCAGCTGAATCTTATCAGTTCTTCTCCTTCATTCTGTCTCTCATCTTTTCGCAAGTCATGAGACTCCGAGCTGCACCCCAAGCCACAAACACATTGCAAAAAGCAAACCCCTTGCCTCCGGCAGCAACTTTAGGCTGTCTGGAAAGAGCCACACATTATCACTTGCATCAGTGATGTCCAAGCTTCGGCCCTTCAGATGTTTTGGATAACAACTTCCACGGTCCTTTCTCATTGGCAGTGCAGGCTTGGAATTCTGGGAGTTGTGGTCCAGAACATCTGGAGCAGGCAGGTCCAAACTTCGGCCCTCTTGATGTATTGGACCACAACTCTCAGAATTCCAAGCCTAGACTGCCAATGACAAAGGACTGTGGGAGTTGTGGTCCAAAACATCTGAAGGGCTGAAGTTTGGACATGCCTGATCTGGAGGGATGAAGTTTGGACACCCCTGACTTACACAATTGGTGGCGATGGTAGGGTTGTTGTTGTTTTCACTGACACAAGTGTGAGACAGTCTGTTTTGGGGATCCCCCCCCAAAAAAAACCCTCTGTTTTGGCCCTTTCGGGCCTTGGATTGAGCCAGACTGGAGGGCCCCTGTTGGTAGTATGTTTCATGCAGCCAAACAGCTTGAGATTGCTCCAGATTTGAGTGCGAAAAGCCTTTTATCCAGGATACAAAGAGGGTTTTAGGAGGTAGACCGAATCCTCCCCACCCCCATGCTGTTGCCTCCAGACACCAGAATGATCTTATCTCATTGTACACGCTGACAAATTTCAAAGTCTTCTCTCTGTCTCGCAGGGAGATACACTCCTCCGCTCTTCATGGTCAGGAAGGGTCCTACAGACAAGATTTTTGAACAGGGTGTGCGACCCTGCTGTGAGTGCTGTTACATAAGAATATAAGAAGAGCCCTGCTGGATCAAACAAATGGCCCATCTAGTCCAGCTTCCTGTATCTCACAGTGGCCCCACCAGATGCGTCTGGGAGTGCACAAGACTAGATCTCTGTCTCCTGATACCACTCCCCCTGCATCTGGCCCTTGAAGTACCCTGATTTATAAGCCTGGAGATGACACATCTCCATCATGGCTTGTCACCTGTGATGGACTTTTCCTCCAGGAATCTGTCCAATCCCCTTTTGAAGGCATCCAGGACAGATGCCATCACCACATCTTGTGACATGGAGTTCCACAGACTAACAACGCGCTGGGTGAAAAAATATTTTCTTTTGTCTGTTCTTACTCTCCCAGCCCACAATTTGAGTATACGTCCCCTAGTTCTGGTATTTTGTGAGAGGGAGAAGAGCTTCCCTCTATCCACTTTACTTATGCCCTGCATTATTTTGTACGTCTCCATCATATCCCCCCCCCCTCAGGCGTTGTTCCGAAAGGGGACTTCCAGGGGAGAGAAACAATAGCGGAAGGATTGCAACCGGCCCGGGGTTGAAGGCGACAGCAACCCCTCCATGCAAAAAAAGCACACCCTTTCTTGCAAGCTGCTCAAAAGTGTTGTGGAGGGGGACACACACACCTTTTTTAAATGGAACAAGATGGGTAAAATAAACACGAAAAGATGAAAGCCAAAGAAAATGGCGGTACTTGAAAGAGAAATGGAAAACCGCTCCCGGTGCTGATGTTTTTATAATCGGTGCCTTTGTTTTTTGGTCAGGCTGGCCCAGAGTGACCTTCGGGCCAGATGGGCGGTGTATAAATCAAATCAAATCAAAACCAATCAATCAGTTTGTTGTGTCAGGGGTGTATCAAACAGCACAGGCCTGGTTCTGCTGAGGAAAGCAGGAGCATCATTTTTTTTCCTTTGAGTTTTTAGCTAATGCAACCCGCTGCGGAGCGTTACTTGCGACCTTGTTTTGAGAAGCATGAGGTACTGGGTTTCTCAGGCGGCTTTGTTCCTGATAAAAAAAAAAACCCTGGGAGTGTTTCTGCAGCAGGGTGGGGGCATGCCTAGACCGGGCTCAGGAGGAGATGATGGTGATGGTGATGATGGGACGGAGGCGTAGCTAGGGCTCGCGCTCCATGAAGCAACACTCGGTGAACAGCTTGGAAGGCCTTCGTGCATCTTGCAGCAACGTCTAATCGAGGTGGTTTCGTCCTGGAACCACGCCGTTGTGTAAGACTTCCAGATGAGCTTTAGATAACTTCTCTCCAACAGCTTTCCCTGTCACCTGACAATTGAATTGCTCCACGTTAATTATCCTGATGGCGAGAGTTGTTAAGTCTTTTGCTGAACCTATACACAGTGGTACCCCGACTTAAGAGCAGCTCGACTTAAGAGCAATTCGATTTAAGAGCGGAAAACTGCTGGCGTTTTAACTGCTGCCTTACAAATTTTAGATATGGTCTGCTCGACTTACAATTTTTTTTTCATTTTTAAAGTTATTTTTTCAATTTTTTAGATAGGTACCCCGACTTAAGAGTAGTTCGACTTACGAGCATGCGTTTGGAATGGATTAAATTCGTAAGTTGAGGTACCACTGTATTGTTTTATTTTTTTTTTTATTTTTACATGAGGAATTGTGGCAGGAATCAGTATCGGTTTGTTGGCAGCAGTAAAAGATCTCCGATGAAAGAGAAGAGGTTCAGTTCTCAGCAGCTGTCAGGTATAAATAGAAAGGGTCGGTGTGGTGTAGCAGACAGAATGGCAGACCATAGGTTGGGGAACCCTGGGTTCGAAACCCCCCTCCGCTATGGGGACTTGGGGGTGGGGCTTGTAAAACTAATCCTTAAAATGTCCCCCTTCCCTAGAAAGCCTACTTAGAACTTGGTTCTAGCATAACAGAACAGAACTCACAGCTTCTTCAGGGATACACACTTTCAGGCATGTCCAAACTTCGGCCCTCCTGATGTTTTGGACCACAACTCCCAGAATTCTAAGCTTAGATTGCCAAGGGCAAAGGCCTGTGGGAGCTGTGGTCCAAAACATCTGGAGGCCCGAAGTTTGGACATGCCTGCGGTCGGTAGGTGATGCTTAGGTTGGAATACAGGTGATAGCAGTGATTCCCAACCTCGTGTCATCCAGGTGTTCTTGGACAACATCCCCCAGAAACCCCAGCTGGCACCGCTAGAGGTTGAAGACTTCTGGGGGTTGCAGTCCCCTCCACCAAAATAATAATCTGAGCAACCCAAGGGGGAGAGCCGTTTGGGTTTGAGTAAGGAAGAAAGAATGGACAGAGGCCATAATTTGGCCTGAGTGAGGAAGACCCCGTGCCTTTCTCTGACATTCGCGGGACTACAACCACCATCAGCCCCAGCAAGGGGAACGAAGGGCAAGCGTCTGTGGGGCCACAGACTCTCCCTTTCCCGGTGTCTAGACTCAGCCTCGGGCAATGTTTTGTGTTCGGGATTAACCCCTGACAGCTGACATCCCATTTTGCCAACATCAGCAGAAAGGTTTCCTGCTGAGTGTGTGAGCGTGGAGACTGGAATAGGACAACTCTCGTACAAATTGCATCTCGTACAAACTGCTGCGAACGGGACTGGGGGGGGGCTGGAAAGAGCAGACCCTTCATTCTGGGGTTGGGGTCAAAAAAATTTTTTTTTGTAAATCCACTTAGGTTTGCCAATTGTAACCAGATTGAAGTAAAGTTATATTACCCAGTGGATGCAATCTTGCCCTTGATGTTGAAAGAGTCAGGGGACCGTAACCGATTAGATTGTATCATTGGAGTGTTTATTGAACCAGAGGAATTAAGCAAACAGCACCGATTGCTTTGGGTCCTGGATCTTATCTATCCACCAGGCTTCCACAGGGGTATCATCCACCCTTTAGTATTGCAAAGACTCAAGGCAAACCAATTTAAAGCCACCAAATGTTTTTACGGCAGAGTTGGGGAAACATGATCGGATGCGTGGTGGGGGTGGGGGATGATTTTGCAACCTTGTGTGTGGCCTTGGTTACTGCATGGTTTGCTCCCGGGAGCTTTTTACAGAGGTAGGGCAGGAGATTTAAATAAATAAATAAATAAATAAAAGCCACAAGTGGATTTATATTGGGAATATAGGAATCTACCTCAGTGGTATTGCCTCAGATCTTCGCTGCATCTAACCGTGCGGAGTCAACAATGCCTACCCGCCGCCGCCCTGCAGGTTTTTCCACAGCAGTTTACGCGCACACACACACACACACACACACAGCACCGTGGACCTGCACACACACCGAGCGACTCAAAAAGCTGCCTCTCCCAAAACCCGCTGCTGGTTTCCAGCTCACGCTCATGCTCCGGTCCTTGCTTGTAATTGCAGAACGTGAGACTCGAACCCGGAGGCATGGCCTTCGAACTGTGGAAGGACATCCCCGTGCCGTTTTACCTCTCCGTCTACTTCATGGAGGTGCTGAATTCGAAGGAGGTCCTGAGGGGAGGCAAGCCGGTGGTGAACCAACGCGGCCCCTACGTCTACAGGTTTGAGCCTTTCTCTTCCCTGTGAGGGTTCGGTTCTGGTTTCTGGCGGTTCGAATCATGAACAAGGCAGGAGTCTCTTTTTGCAGGAACTTCAAAAGGATTTTTATTTCTTACAGAATCAAAGACACTGCAGGCACTTTCTTGAATAACAGGAGACAACTTTGGCAACGGTTGCATAACATTCTCTTCAATAACAGGGTCTTCATAAATGACATTAACTGGGTTATAACTTATATTTGCTTCATCTAGAAACATGGGGGAAAGCCGCCCCCCCTGCCCAAACACTGGGTGTTTGGCCCATTGCACTACCGGACTGGCTGGTTTCTCCCTTCTCCATTCCCTCTAGAATTTCTCAGAAGTTTCGGGCCATCTCAAAGGTCTTACATGTACCGACCAGGCAAACTCCTCGTCTCTTTTGACCTTCGGATATTCCGCCCTCCTTCTATACTCTCCCTCATCCGTCTGAGTCTCTACACTCCTCAACTGTCGTTCCCAAATGCCACTCTCCTTCCCTTCCTCGTGCATCCCTGGTCTTTCCATCTCGCGCTCATTCCACCCGTCATCCTGTTCATCCACTGCCCAAAACGCCTCCCGCGTGCCTCTGGGCTGTTCCCCTTTGCATTCCTCTTTTAATTCTACTGTCCGCAAACCCAGCACGCAAGCATCTACATTCTTATCATCTTCTTTCCTTTGTTCCGGTAATCCTTGACACTCGGAGCTTGGTCCTCCTCACACACACACCCCACGGGAGACATCCGCACACAGCTTCGAACCCTTGCCTGTGGGGAGGGGGGTGATTTTTTTATAGGACACGTCTTGTGATCAAAACCTTGTGGGATAAGAAACCCAAAAGACCTTGCACTGGGCCGGCTCTGGGTGATGTTTAAGCCGCGCGGCCTCTGGCGTGGGCCGTGGCCATTTATCGTCACATTTGCCAATCAAAGGCGTTAACGCAAGAGGCTGTAACTGATTTTCCTTGGCAATGCCAGGATGAATAGCTGTGTAAGAAGTTGGTTGTGGTTGTTTTTTAAATTGATTTATATTGTGCCTTCCTTTGAACTTTGGACCCCAGGCGTTTTACAGAGTGATTGGAATTAACAAAGAAGGCACTGTACTTATGGAAGCGCAATTAAATTCTTGCGTTTTAAATGACAGTCAGCGATCAGCTGAACAATTGGCATAGCGAACACCCCGCCTTGTTTATCTGCTCAGCCCTTGGGATTTATTTTATTTTATTTTCATTTTTATTTGTCGGAACAAAAAGGCGTCAGCGGAGACTTTATTTGTAGTGCCTTTAAATAAATCCTGCTTTCCTTCCAGTTTCTTTTATTTCTTTTATTTTTTAATTATTTATTTCTACAACTTATAGGCCACCCACTACCCGAAGGTCATCTGGTTTGAATCAGATACACAGTTAAACACCCTTTTTAAACTGTCTCCGTTAAAATGGTCATTACAGCAGGGGTGTCCAAACTTCAGCCCTCCAGATGTTTTGGACCGCATCTCCCAGAATTCCAACCCTGTATTGCCAATGACAAAGGACTGTGGGAGTTGTGGTCCAAAACAGCTGGAGGGCCAAAGTTTGGACACCATGAGTAAAGCAATGAGACGATCCAGTTCAGTGGTTCTCCACCGGTGGGTCCCCAGATGTTCCTGGACTGCAACTCCCAGAAGTTTTCATCCCTAGCTGAGTTGGCCAGGATTTCTGGGAGTTGCAGTCCAGGAACATCTGGGGACCCACTGGTTGAGAACCATTGATTCCGTTGATACAGTAATCGGTGGCTTAAAAAGGACTCTTTGTGCGAACAGAGCAACATGTCAAGGAGGTGGCCGTGAGTTCCACCGTCTCTAGCCAATTCCAGGCTCGGGGGGGGTCAGACCGGCCTCCCAAAGAGCCTCGTTTCCAATTTTATACCCGCCCTGTCCCTTATCTTAGAATGAGGTTCAGTGGAGCAAGAGGACATGTCTGCCTTGTCAGTGGCTCCGGAGCCAGAGGTTGGCGGTTCAATTCCCTACTCTGCCCCCTAGACGGGCTGGACTAGATGACCCAGGGGTCCCTTCCTGAAGAGTCTCGCAGGGTCCATGCCATGAATCAGTTGGGAGCGTAGATGAAGACTGTGTGTGTGTGTGTGTGTGTGTGTGTGTGTGTGTGTGTGTGTGTGTGTGTGTGTTGCGTGCATCTTAGCAGTCGTAACTGACTCCTCATGACCCCATGTCCATGGAGTTTTCTTGGCAGGAATACCGGAGGGGCTTGCCAGTTCCTACTCCAGGCGCCTACAACACCTGGTTTTCCCTGACGGTCTCCCATCCAAGTACTAACCAGGGCTGACCTTGCTTAGCTTCCGAAATCAGGCAAGATCAGATGTGCTTAGGGCATGTGTATGTGTGTTGTGTCGTTACAGTCATGACCAACACTTCGTGGCCCCCATGTCCATGGAGTTTTCTTGGCAGGAATGCCGAAGGGGCTGGCCAGTTCCTACTCCAGGTGCCTACAGCACCTGGTCTTCCCTGGTGGTCACCCATCCAAGTACTAACCAGTCCCGGCCCTTCTTAGCTTCCGAAATCAGGCAAGATCGGAGGCGCTCAGGGCATCTCGGCAGCCAGATCGTAGAACAGAAATGTTGGCTGATCTCCTTTCCCCTAGGCGCTTTAACTGCCAGAATAATGCCGACCTTGTTCTGCTTATATTCCGCCTGCCCCCAGCTACCTACTGACTTGAATTCGCCGACTTGCCGATGTTGAATATATGCATTGTGGCTCCATACAATGAAAGCAGACAAGACCTAAAAGCTTCTTACCCTGAACATTTTGGGCTGGAGATTAGCTTTCAAGCCAGCGAGGGGGAAGGGGGGTGCCTTCTCCCTCCATCAGAGGGGGAGCATCTGGATATCTGGGGCATGCAGAATATGAAGCAGCTTGCGGGGCCCGATCCACTATCCTGATCTCACCCTTCTAGGATGGCGAGGGTTTATATCTGGTCTTTTGGGCCTCTTCCCAGTTCTAACCTGAGCTTGGCGAGTGAGTTTTGGAAAGTCATTGGTTCCCTCGGCTTGTGATAAGGTTTGAAATGTCGCGCTTTGGGGCTCCTGGCCAGAAATGATGTAAGCTTTTACAGAGGTGTCCAAACTTCAGCCCTCCAGCTGTTTTGGACCACCACTCCCACAGTCCTTGGCCATGGCCAATACAGGGTTTGAATTCTGGGAGTTGTGGTCCAAGACATCTGGAGAGCCGAAGCGTGGACACCCCCTGCGTTACACGTCCTGGAACTCCTTTGGGGTTTGAGCGACCTTGAGTCACCACCGGGAGCTCTCTGTTGTGGTCTCTTTGGCAGGGAGTATAGAGATAAACAGAACATCACCTTCCATGACAACGGGACCCTCTCCTTTCTGGAATACCGGCGGTACCATTTCCAGCCAGACTTATCCAACGGGTCAGAGTCCGATTACATCGTCCTACCAAATATGCTGGTAATGGTGAGTGAGTTCTCAGACCCCACGGGATGTAGCCTGCCCTTGTCCCATTGAGGGCAACCTCGTTGTTCTCCATGGGACGGGCTTCTGAAGCGGACTAGCCCCTCCCCCATTGGGTTCAGTTGAGTAAGGTTTATTCATCCCATCCTGCATTCTTGTGTTGTTATTTATTTTGTTCCATACATTGATGTCTCTCTCTTCCTTAAGGTAGCAAACATGAATCTTCTCTGCCCCGCCCTGCTTCTCAGCTTCTCAACAGCCCTGCGGGGAAGATCAGCCCCAGAGAGATCAACTAGCCCAAAGCCAGCTCTGGGGTTCCACTGCTCAACAGAGACTAGCCCTGGGTTTCCTTAATCCCCATCTGGCACTCTAACCATGACCTTGAACACTGGATTGTCCAAGGTCATAGGTCATAGGGTCTGAATTCTTTAAATACCAGTGGTACCTTGTACAGAGGAATTAATTCGTTCCAAATGAAATTCTGTTAAGCAAATTTTCCTTCATACAAATTTCCCATAGGAATGCATTGAAAACAGAGTAATCCCTAATTGTGAACATTTTTATGTTGTATGGATTCGCCCCATAGGCGATTCTGTTAAGCAAATTTCCCCTCTCTCCGGAATTTTTTATGTTGTACAGATTTTATGTCATACAAACCGTTTGTTATACGAGGGCCCACTGTACATGCAAAGCCAAACAGAGGTGGATTAAAATAAAGGAGAAATACTCACAGAGGAGATCTTACCCCACCGCTACCCAATCCAAACCCCACCGTCAATGATACATATGCCATCTCTCTATGCCAGGAGCATTCAAACTTTGGTGCTCCTGATGTCTTGGACCACAACTCCCAGAATTCTAAGCTTAGATTCCCAATGGCAAAGGACTGTGGGAGTTGTGGTCCAAAACATCTGGAGGGCCAAAGTTTGGACATGCCTGCTGTATGCCAGTGTGGACATAAGAACATAAGAACATAAGAAGAGCCATGCTGGATCAGGCCAAAGGCCCATCTAGTCCAGCTTCCCGGATCTCTCAGTGGCCCCACCAAATGCCTCAAGGAGCGCATGAGACTAGATATCTGTCTCCTGATACCACTCCCCTGCATCTGGTCCTTGAGGTACCCCGGTTTTAAGCTTGCAGTTGATAAATCTCCCTCATGGTTTGTAACCTGGGATGGACTTTTCCTCCAGGAATCTGCCGAACCCCCTTTTGAAGGAATCCAGGCCAGATGCCATCACCACCTCCTGTGGCAGGGAGTTCCACAGACTAACAACGCGCTGGGTGAAAAAATATTTTCTTTTGTCTGTTCTTACTCTCCCAGCCCTCAATTTGAGTGGATGTCCCCTAGTTCTGGTATTTTGTGAGAGGGAGAAGAGCTTCCCTCTATCCACTTGACTCATGCCCTGCATTATTTTGTACGTCTCCATCCTATCCCCCCTCGGGCGCCTTTTTTCCAAACTAAAGAGCCCCAAATGTTTTAGCCTTTCCTCATAAGGGAGGTGCTCCAGCTCAGTAATCATTTTAGTCGCTCTCTTCTGCACCTTTTCCAGTTCCGCTATGTCTTTTTTTTTAATAATCTTTTTATTTTACAGACATACAAACATACAATAAACAATAATAAACAATAATGGACCTTTTTTTTTGAGATGCGGAGACCAGAATTGTACACAATACTCCCGTAGACGGCAGAGCCCTTGTCGCGTCTAACAAGCCCTTGCTGGTTCTTTTCCGTCCCAAGTGGCGTCTGACGTAAATGACTTCCGCTCCTTTCTTCCGTCCCTTTTCCCCCTTCCTTTCTGCCGTGTTTGCTTTTCCGGGATCTTAGGGAGCAGCCGTCATGTTTGAGCACCTGCCGTTTCCCGTGAAGCTCACCATCAGCAGCACTTTCTCCTTCTTCCAAGAGGCCGCTTTCATCAACCGGACCGTCGGCGAGGTCATGTGGGGCTACGACAGCAAACTCATCGACTTCCTGAACTCCATCAAACCTGGCATGATCCCCTTCCAAGGGAAATTCGGTCTGTTTGCCGAGGTGAGTAGAGAAACGTTGGACTGGAGGCGTCTGAACGGAGGCGCTGAGCCAGGCAGGCTGCCCGCCTTCCGAAACTGGGAAAGCAAAACAGTTTTTTTAAAAAAACACAAACTTGCAAGGGGAATCGAAAGGTGTGATTTGTTGGGGTTTCCGTAGGTTGCCTCGTGGCGCAGTGGTTAAATGCCTGTCCTGCAGATAAAACTGTGCTCACGACCTGGGGTTCAATCCCAGCTAGCAGGCTCAAGGTTCACTCAGCCTTCCATCCTTCCAAGGTCGGTAAAATGAGTACCCAGCTTGCTGGGGGGGATGTGTAGCCTGCATTACTGTAATTAAAATTTGTGAACCGCCCAGAGACTACTTGTAGTGGTATGGGGCGGTATATAAGCAGAGCACTTTGCTTTAAAAAAAACCACGAAACCCTTCCATTATCCTTCCCTTTGGCTTGTAAGGACCAAGAATGACACAAAACAACTGGAAAAAATATTTATTTATTTTTAGAGTATTTTTACCCCTCCTTTCTCCTTGGAAAAGGACCCAAGGCGGCTTACAGTAATGAGGGAGAATACCCAATCCAGAACAATCAAGACATACAGTGGTGCCTCGACTTACAAATTTAATCTGTTCCGAATGCATGCTCTTAAGTCGAACTACTCTTAAGTCGGGGTACCTATCTAAAAAATTGAAAAAATAAGATAAAAAATAAAAATTCTAAGCCGAGCAGACCATATCTAAAATTTGTAAGGCGGCAGTTTTAAAACGCCAACACTTTTCCACTCTTAAGTCGAATTGCTCTTAAGTTGAGCTGCTCTTGTCAGGGTACCACTGTATGTCAAAAGGACTCCCGGGAATCAAACAGAATGATATGGCAACCGTTTTGTTGCTGAATAATGAAACTCACGGATATGTTCCCCAGTGAAATTTTTAATGCCTTGGGGACTGACGAATTGATGTTCAGGGGCTTCAGTGGGGCTTCAGTGAGCGGCAAATGAATGCAAACATTTCCACGCAGAAGGGGGCATGTGACTGATGACGGGGGACAGGGTCACACTATTTGCGTTACAACCCATCTGCAGCCACGTAAGCCCACAGAATTGCAGCCTGTTTTAGTTGAGTTATGGGCGACAGTTCTTGACTTAAGTTCATTTCTCTTGCCGAATGTCCAGCAGAGAGATTTTTTTTCCCTTGTCCGACACACTACTGCCTGTAGAGAAGGGCATAATAAAGTCAAGATCTTTACAGCCCAGTTAAAAGCCTTTGGGGGGGGCGAATGGGATGGGTGTGAGGAGCAATTAGGGTCTGTAAGATATAACCAGAGTCCCCTTCCTTTTGGCTGCAGCTGAACAACTCCAACACCGGCCTCTTCACTGTGTTTTCTGGCATGACCAACATCTCCAAAGTCCACATGGTGGATAGCTGGAATGGATTAAAAAAGGTAAAAGGAAATTGTTCACCTCTTTTTTTTTTCAAAGCGGAAAAAGACAACGGCCCAGTGGTTTATGCAGCCCAGATGTTAACAAAACATCTGGTGGACCAGCATCTTCTCGTTTCGGACTAACCTGCCTCCATCTCCTGCCCCATCAGCCTACAGAAAGGTCTTTTTAAAACAGCAACCCTTGCCTATAGCTTTTTTATTTTTTTTTACGACAAGGAGTTTTGCCAAACCGTTTATCCCTTTTTAAAATGTGGTGTGCTCGGAGGAGTCGGAGGACATGTGTGCCCTTCAACCTTAGAACATAAGAACCTAAGAAGAGCCCTGCTGGATCAGGCCAACGGCCCATCTAGTCCAGCTTCCTGGATCTCACAGTGGCCCCACCAGATGCGTCTGGGAGCGCATGAGACTAGATATCTGTCTCCTGATACAACTCCCCCTGCGTCTGGCCCTTGAAGGGCCCTAGTTTTAAGCCTGGAGATGACACATCTCCCTCATGGTTTGTCACCTGTGATGGACTTTTCCTCCAGGAATCTGTCCAATCCCCCTTTGAAGGCCTCCAGGCCAGATGCCATCACCACCTCCTGTGGCAGGGAGTTCCACAGACAAACAATGCACTGGGTGAAAAAAAAATATTTTCTTTTGTCTGTTCTTACTCTCCCAGCCCACCTTCACCTTTAACATCCTCTTCCTGGGTCATGGGCCGGATCCTTTGGCTGGTCTCTGAGAGGCAGACCAAGCAAAAACGTCAGTATTGCTGCTCCCCAATTAGGGTTAGAAGGACTCAATAAAGAGGAACCCACACCTCAAACGGAGGGATGCAAGATGCAATTCAGTTCCAGGGAAAAGGGCTGCGGGCGGGGTGGGGCGGGGCGGGGCAGGGGCAGTGCGGAAGGGGGCGGGGCCTCCATCCTTCGGTCTTTTGAACGCTGAGCCCCGCCCGCAGGTGTCGTATTGGAGGTCCGAGCAGTGCAACATGATCAATGGGACTTCGGGGGAGCTGTGGCCCCCTTTTATGACCCGTTCTTCTCCGGTGGAATTCTACAGCCCAGATGCTTGCAGGTAAGCTAAGCAGAAAATCCCAAAGCTTTGGGGGAGGAGGAAAGGGAATAGCACCCCCCCCCCGGCGGCTTGTCCCACGAGGTCATTTCCCCCAGAGGTAGTCAATCCAAGGCCTGGCAGATGTTATAAAACCAAGCAGGCATGTCCAAACTTCGGCCCTCCTGATGTTTTGGACCACAACTCCCAGAATTCCAAGCCTGTATTTCCAATGGCAAAAGACTATGGGAGTTGTGGTCCAAAACATCTGGAGGGCTGAAGTCTGGACGTGCTAAAACTTTGGCCCTCCAGATGTTTTTGACTGCAACTCCCACGGTCCTTTGCCATTGGCCATCTAAGCTTGGGATTCTGGGAGTTGTGGTCCAAAAATATCTGGAGGGCCGAAGTTTGGACATGCCTGCACCAAACCATGGAGTAGAGACCCATCTTGGTAGAGAGTGGCCATGGATGGTCCTTCTTCTCGGGGTGTCTTGGGGCAGTGCCATTTGCCCAAGGCTACCCATGCTGGCTTGTACGAGGCACCGTGGAGAATTGAACCCCTGTCCTTTGGTTTAGCAGGCCAAGAACTAACTCAGGGAGTGATCCAGACAGCAAAGTCTGCCCAGCTAAAGATATAAGGGCTACACAAATAGACTAGGCCTGCATAACAGGTAGGCCGCCAAGGGTTCAAAAGTAGCCCGCCGGCCATCAATTAAAAAAAAAAGGGAGGGGATAAGTTCTCCACCTCTCCCTCCCCCCATTCCAAGGACCACCACTGCCCCAGCAAAGTTCTGGGTCTGCCAGCCCACTGTCTCATCCGAGCGGGGCAATTCAAGGGCCATGGCACATTGAAATCGGTTCCCTCCAGAATGGATTAATTGGTTTTCAATGCATCCCTATGGGAAGACGCTGCTCTACTTTTAAAAGTTTTTACTTATGAGCATGTGCTCGGAACGGATAACATTCCTAAGTAGAGGTTTTAGTGTAGTAGCCCTCAGGCACCTTGGGCCGGAAAAAGTAGACCTCGGCCTGTTCAAAGTTGAACAGCCCTACAATAGACAAAGCGGCACGAATTTGGTGGTGTTGGCGGACTGGAGTCCAGCGGGGCTGTCTGGTTTTTTGTTTCCATTTTCTCTTGTTTTGGATGACCCGTGTCTCTTGACCTCCCTATTTCCCAGGTCCATAGGGCTCGTGTTCAAGAGAACCGGGGAATTCAAAGGCGTGCCAACGTACCGCTACGTGGCCCCAACGACCTTGTTCGCCAACGGCACGGTCTACCCGCCCAACGAGGGCTTCTGCCCCTGCCGGCAGTCAGGAATCCTGAACGTCAGCTCCTGCCGATACAGTATGTCTGGCCCAAACTTTGGACTTGGTTTGGGGGCAGCTTCGTGAGATTCCCGGGCTGCCACGAGGCACGGTTTTATTCTTGGACTCCGTGGTTGGACCTCAGACCACCAATGGCTAGACCAGGCATGTCCAAACTTCGGCCCTCCTGATGTTTTGGACCGCAACTCCCAGAATTCTAAGCTTAGACTGCCAGTGGCAAAGGACTGTGGGAGTTGCAGTCCAAAACATCTGAAGGGCTAAAGTTTGGACATAGACATACCTGCACTAGACCATGAGAAAAACCTATCAATGATGAGGGCCATTTCCTGATCTGAAATGCCGACGACAAGGAATTGAGATTTTTCTCCCAATCACTTGTGATTTTCTCCAACTAGGCTCATTTTTATATCTTGCCTGGTGAAGGGAGCAATTTTTAAAGCCACACAACTGCTTCCCCCCCCCCTTTTACATAACTTTTCTTGCACCTCATAGAATCATAGAATCATTGCAGGGTTGGAAGGGACTTTGGAGCTTTAAAGTCCAGTGGTTCTCCACCTGTGGGTCCCCAGATGTTCCTGGACTGCAACTCCCAGAAACCCCTTCCAGCACAGCGAGTGGTGGAGGCTTCTGGGAGTGTTAGTCCAAGAACATCTGGGGACCCACATGTTTGAGAACCTCTGTTCTACTCCAACCCACGTCCCAAAACGGGAGAGCTCATACCATGCCAGACCGGTGGCTGTCTGATCTTTTCTTGAAAACCTCCAGCAGTGGGTTGGTTAATATCCTTAGGTTAGATTTGGGGTTTGGTTTTGCACCAACACGGCAGTGCTTTCTCCGTTTCCTCCGGGGCTCCTTTATTTCTGACCATTTCTGTCCATGGGAGCAGAACAAATTATGCATCGGTCTCGTAAGTTCTGCAAACCCTACGGCTTTCGTCATCTGACTAATTTTGGGCACGGAGATTAGGTGAACACGGTGAGGGTTGTTCAACGGCCCGCATTCGCTGGTGACGCTCCCATCTGTAGCCGATGTCTGGGAAATCTGTTAATATCCCCAGTTATTCAGCCCTCTAAGATTAGGTTAAGTATTTCCCAAGCTGGCCTTAAGTAACGGGCAGGCAGCCGGTGCCAGGTTGGTGAAAGGGCACGCAACCTCTCTAGGTTGCAGGATGGTCCTTTATTCCATCCCTGGTGTGAGCCAAGCTCCTTCTTGGCATCTCAGTGGACATGACATCTGAGCAAACCCAAACTCAGGTCCAACTCTGAAGCCTTGTCCCTCACTCCTGCTTCAAAACAACGGGTTGACCTTTCGACACACGAGCACTGAATAGAAGCATTTTCTAAACGAGCCAAAAAAAAAAATCATGTATACAGTAGGGCCCCAGTATCCGCTGGGAATTGGTTCCAAGCCTTCCCGTGGATAATGAAAACCGTGGATAAGAGAGAATGCCAAAAATGTCCCCCAAAACTGCTGTTTTGTGATAGTAGCTTGCTTTACAGCTGCTGTTTGTGACGGTAGCTTGCTTTATGGCTGTTGTTTTATGACAGTAGCTTGCTTTACAGCCGCTCTTTGTGACAGGAGCTTGCTTTGTCGCTGCTGAATAAATATTTATTTATTTATTTTCTCTGCCAACCGTGGATAACTCAATCAGTGGATAATGAATCGGTGGATACAGAGGTCCTACTGTACTACATATCGCTTGGTTCTGCAAGTTGCAAGCAAAAGCTGACTGAGCACAGCACTGACTGGCCAGCACCAGGGACATCTGTCCCTTTCAATCTGAAGAGCAGAATAAGTGTGTGTGTGTGTGTGTGTGTGTGTGTGTGTAAGTAAATCTGGAGGTGCAGATAGTAAAGCATTCCACACATAAATACACACACACACACACACACATTTCCAAAGAGGAGGGAAAAACTGCTCCTGGGATTGAGAGGGACAGAGGTCTGCAACCTCACAGATACTAGCCAGTGAGTGCTGTGCTCAGCCAGATTTTGGCTTGCAACTTGCAGGAGCATCATCCTCCCTGCCCCAGGAAAAGCCCAGGAAGGAAATCCACACAGTATGGCATTTACACAGGTGTTTACAAGTTTTGCTCCATTTGGTTTATGATTTCATCCTAGCAAGATGGGAGTGAAAGGCGCAGCTCTGTCCCACAATATGCAGCTGTAGGTTCCACAACCCACATTTCCAGTCTCCGACGGCCCACAAGCTTGTGCAAGAATTGTACCCCTGCCTGTTTCCACCTGTCCCTATCCACCTACCCATTTTTGGCTGCGTCTTTTAAACTCGCAGGAGCGACATCGGAGAGGCACCAACAGTGTAGCTTTCCTTCAAAAAAAAAAACCCCTCCAGTTTCTTCCTTTCATCTCAATGATCTTTCTCTGTTTCCTCCCCCAAGATGCACCTATGTTTCTTTCCCAACCTCACTTCCTAAACGGCGATCCATCCCTGTTAGAAGACGTGGCTGGCTTGCATCCCAATGAAGAGGAACACGGGCTATTCCTGGATCTGCACCCCGTGAGTTTAACCATCCCTTTGGTCGCCTTTTTTTTTTAGCATACCCTGCTGCGATGAACACCCCAATAAGTGTTGTACTTTTGTCAGGTCGGCTTTTAATCAAGACCGAAAGTAGGAAACAGTAGCTATCTTAGGTGGGGTCCCACTCAGTCCAGATTCACACGGAGTCCGGTAACTTTAAGAAAGTCAAAGAAGTTGGTGAACTTTGGCTGAAGCCATGCTGATGTGTCTCCTGCAAGGCTTGTCCCTCTCTGTGCCTGTTGATCACTCATTTATCTCATGCTTTCTTATCTTGCGGGGGGGGGTGTTAATTACTTCCTCAAATGAATAGATAAAACAGTATTTTTACATCAACTTTAAAATCATGCCTCCCCCTCCCCTCGAAATCCTACAGCCGATTCTACCATTTCAGGATTTTTTTCTGTTTCATTTTACTATATGGATTGGTCATGGAAAAAATGCCGTTGTAATGGGCTTCTGCAAACTTGCTGCAGATGTTTGAATTTCTGGGGCCTTTTCACAGAAAAGAATAGCTTCAGATTCCCCAGAGAGTCCACCCCCTTTCTGATTAACAGGCACTCAGCAGCTCACCCTGAGACATTTGTAAGAGGAAAGAGTTCCAATGTTTCATTACTTAGAGTTGTGAACAAACCAGCAGTAAACTAACACACAAACACAGCTTCCAACAGACTAAAGAGAGGGAAAGGAGCACTCAGTACTCAGTACTCAGCAGAGAGGCAGAGGGACTTGTTAAATTCAGAGGCAGAGGGGCATGGTTGGTTGGTGCTGGATAGAAAAGTCCAGAAAAAAAAAACCCTCCCAGTCAAACAAACTCCAGGCAGCATGCAAGGTTGTAAAACATCCAATGAAAACCTGCTATTTTCTGTTCCTTTAAAATGATACACAGAGACTGCAAATGCATGTGAATCCAATCTTACTGGGCCTGTCTCCTGCAGTTATACGCCGTACTGGTTTACTCTGGAAGGCAGTGGTTTATGAGCTCATTCGGTTGGCCCCGTATCTAATCTGCTCTCTCCCGGTAATCTCCTTTTTGTGCCTTACAATCTGCAGCCGATTCCATAGTACAAGGGTATAGTTAATGATGGTCTTGATTAAGGTGGCTTTAAACCCATAAATCAATTAGCGGGGAGATTTTCGCAGGTGCGGAGGGGCCCACCTCCGGGAAGTGTGCACAAGATATCCGACGGTTGGGAGGGTGAGGTTTCGAGCAAAAAAGGAGGGTTTTGTGTTCAAAACCAAGGCAAAGCTGCTTCCTTCCCAGAGACCATGTTGAGCTGCATAAGCAGCCCAAGTAGGTTTGGGGATGAGATGCACGCTCAGACCGGGCCACTCGGGGCTTGATGAGCCCCAGCGCTCAATATCTTTGTAATAAGGTCGCTTCGGGCCACGTGCTGTTTCTCGATCTCTGCAGTGGCGAAAGTGTATTTCTTTTCACTGGACTCAGCTAGCCGAGAGGGACCAGATTTCTGTGGCATCTTCTCGATCCAACGGAAAACTACCACCATTTCGGAATTATTACCCCAGGGCTTCTAGATGCAGAAGTGTATAGAACAGGCTGTTTCACCCTGTATTTCTGTGGCACCTCGCCATGCCCTCATCTATAGATTCCCCCAAGGCACTGAGGCCCCCGTTGAGATAAAAAACAGTTTCAAAGCTTATGCCTCCGGAATTATTGGAATGGGATGTTAATAGTGATAAGTCACCATCTCTGTCATTTTTGGCAAGTGCCTTGTAGGGTGGAGGTTCTTTTAAAAAGACAGTTGATAATTCCATGGCCCGGGGTAGGTTCAAACCCTTATGGCAGCGATGGCAAACCTTTTAGAGACTGAGCGCCCAAACTGCAATGCAGAACCTACTAATTTTTCGCAAAGTGCCGATACAGCAATTAAACCTGAATACAGGTGGCTGGGAAGGGGCCATGTCAGGTGGCCACAGAAAGGCCTCTGAGTGCCGCCTTTGGCACCCGTGCCATAGGTTTGCCAACACTGCCTTATGGCATTCTACCTTGGAAATTTCCCCCCGCCCAAAGGTTATCCTAAGTTGTGTGTTATTAAAGTTTTGCAAACCACTTCATTCCTCCTGTATTTGGAGAACGGGGTGTCTTTGTACTGTATACAGAGATGCCCGCCACCCTGATTCTTTTTGTAGTTTGGAGGTGGACTGGCCTTCATCCAGAGTCTTACTATACAAAGCACCCGGCACATGGAAGAGAAATGAACGCATACTGCTCCTGATACTTGCTTCCTCCGTTGGCTTTTCCTTGGTCAAATTGCACACCTTGGACCAGGCCGGCAGCATTAGAAATGCTGTGCGCACCTGTACGGTCCGAATGATCCTTTGTTTACAGGTGTTTTTTATGTCTCTGGATCTATATTCTGGTATAGACGTAAGCCCAGAGGACTAGGGTGCCTAGCCAAAGCTTGGAACTGCTGTTGTGATACCACTTGGTATCAAGAGCTGCCCTTTGTGCTTTTGCACGGGGCTCATTTAGATAATTGTCGCTCTAAACGTTCCTCTTTGTTTTTATCTTGCCCTGGCGGTTATGGCTCTCCCCCTTCTTTTCTTATCAAAACATCCTTATTAATTTTATGACACGGGCTGGTCCACCTTTCCTCCTTCGTTGCTCAGGCTGGCCCTTTAGCTTTGTAAGAAACTTGTGAAAGTAGCCCGTACCGACAACGGTGCTGCCTTGACCCAATTTCTGGTGGAGCTAGACAGCTGCCTTGGGCATCCATTTTAATGACATTAATTTTTAATGTTTTACTAGCCATAGAGAGATACAGTAGGACTAGCCTCCTCATCTGCAGGATCCGTATCCACTTGTTCACATATCCACCGGCTGAAATTGCTAAATAAAAAACCTCAGAAATACACATTGGCATGGATTTCCAAGGTGTATTTATCACAAATGGCCACTAGGGGGAACCAGGCGACTTTGCAATATATAGCCTGTTCCTAATATAATATGTTTTTATGGCTTCTTTGGGTGTATGGGATTAAAAACTCCATAATCCCCCCCACCAGTCCAGCTAGTAGCCATGCTCAGTTGAGGACGACAGGCATTGTTGTCCATCCCTTGCGAGGGTGCTGTGTTAAGGAAAGCTGGCCTAAGATTCATTCGGCTCGGAACGAGGCTGTTACAAGCTTCGTACACTTTTGGCCGCATCATAGATTTATTTCTTATATTTCTTTATTTAAAATACAGTATATCTTTCCCACCTTTCGGACCCCAGTTTCAGATTTGTGTAACACCTGCCAATGACGCCTCTGACCCTTCATCTGGACGGCTTAGGGGCAGTTGTCAGAAGCAAATGTTAACCAGGGTGATCGGACGCGGAATGGGTTTTGGTGTTCAAGGCACAAGGGAATCCCTTTCAAAATGAAGGCAGAGAGTTCATTTAAAAAAAAAATTAAAGAAACCATAAGCCTAAAAAATCTCCTATCCCCTCCCCTCCTGAAAGAGTTACTTAAATGAAACACCCTTTCCCAGTAATGATGGGTTATGCTCACCAAAATTAGCCATTTGGCCTCGAAAGAAAGAAAGAAAGAAAGAAAGAAAGAAAGAAAGAAAGAAAGAAAGAAAGAAAGAAAGAAAGAAAGAAAGAAAGAAAGAAAGAAAGAATATCAACTTTCGCCGGAAGCCATGGTGCTCTAACCTTGATGAGTTTGCTTTTCTGATTTGTCTGGTTGTAAAGTCTGAGGTACGTTTGCTGCTTTGCCATGGAGAGAGCAGAAAATATTATGCAACTCTACCCACCCACCCTCCCGTCGCCCTGCCTTGTGGCTACCATAAAAGAAGGGCCGTAATCATAAAGCCTTTATTAAAATTGGTGCCATTCAGGAGATAAGAGAGAAGTTCCTGGTGTTTTTATCGCCATGGCTGGCGCTGGGAGGTACACAGTGTGGCTGGACAAAGACCCAAGGTGTTGATTCTGGAGGACTTGGAATGAATCGGGGGTAGGGGTGTCAAATTTATTTGGAACACAAAAGCTTAAAAATGGATTGCAGTAACCCTGACTTCAAGCATCAGTGAAGACCCTGTGACCTCCGGATGCGGCTGTCTTCAGGACAGCAGAGCTGTTGTGGGTGCATGATGGGACTTGTAGTCCGGCAGCTGTCGGTGGCTCTCCCGTTACTTTCCTCTGCTCTTAATAATCGGCAGCCGAATTCATTTCACCATGGCCTTTTCCCGGAGAGGAGAGACTGAAAGCCAGAGAGGGGCCTTGTTAGTGGTGGCTTCGTGTTTGTGAAATATTCATCCAAAACACGTAGTGCAATCACCCAGAACTTGTGTGGCGCTCAGGCTAGAGTTTCAGGCTGTGACTGACCCACCTTGGGTCCTTGTAAAGAAAAAGGCGGAGTAGAATTATTTCAAACGAATTAATCAGGAGGAAGGCTCGATGGGTGGGAAATTTACGACTCAGAAAACAGGTATCCCTTTTACCCATGATCGTATAACCATTCTTTTAGAAAGCCTTTGTTTGCTTATTATTTGTTTAATTTCTTTTTTGTTGTTAAAAAAATAAATTAAACATTTTAAAAAATAATAATTTTTAATTTCTACCCTGCCTTCCCCCCCCAACCAATCGTATTTTATTTTATTTATTTATTTATATAGCTTGTATGCCGCCCACTACCCAAAGGTCTCTGGGCGGCTCTCAATCAAAGTGGACAATTAAAACATCAAAATTACAATAAAATTAGAACAATAAAAGCATGTAAATACAATAAATACGACACATTAAAAACACAACACTAAAATTGCCCTCAGGACCCAAAATCATCAGTTAAAAAAGGCATCTGTTTTTGCTCCACTGAGACTCCTGAAGTAAATTAGGATTGTGTCCATTTCGCCACGGTTGCCTCCTGGCATGTGTCAGAAAAATAATTTTCTTTGGTCTGGTCCGTTTTTGCTGGGAGATGCTTCCTGGGGTCCTTGTGGGGAAAATAAACAAAACAAGCAAAATCTGGATGTTTGTCTCCTTCTCTTTTAATGCAGCTGACCGGGATTCCTATGTCATGCTCCATTAAGCTGCAGCTCAATCTTTATATGAAGAAAGTCACCGGCATATTGTAAGTTGTAAGGTCCTAAACTAAGGGCCTCTTTTCTGAATACGGGGCTTGGGTTGAAATATACTCTTCCCCCCATTCCCCTCTGTTCACACTCTTTGGGGGATTTCGTATTCAGTGGTACCTTGTATAAAGGAATTAATTCGTTCCAAATGAAACTCTCTTAAGCAAATTTTCCTTTATGCATATTTCCCATAGGAATGCATTTGAAAAGGGAGTACTCCCTCATCGCGACCGTTTTTATGTTGTACGGATTCGCCCCATCGGTGATTCTGTTAAGCAAATTTCCCCTATCTCCAGAATAATTTTTTATGCTGTACAGATTTTATGTTATACAAACCGTGTGTTACACAAGGGTCTCCTGTACTTCCTTGTCAAAATGAGGCCAGCCCTAAACTGAAAGCAATTGTCGATAAGTAAGATCTTCTACTTTTTATATCTGTTTTTTTTCTTTCAGGCAAACAGGAAATATCAATCCCGTTGTGTTGCCTTTACTTTGGTTCGCAGAGGTAAAGTTTGTTTGGATTGTCTGGCCATTTACACGTTGCGATATTTGTCTCGGGAAACACCACGGGCTGCAGAGGAACGAGCAGGAAGTGAACTAAGGAAGGAGCAAGAAAGAAGGGAACCTGAGAGTACCAATCTACATGGATATATCCACTGATTCAGTTAACCCACGGTTGGCAGAGGAAAAACATTAAATACTCCAGCAGCCACAAAGCAAGCTACTGTCAGGAAAAAGCAGTTTTGGGGGTGGGTGAGCAGGCGTTCTCTCTTATCCACGGTTTTCATTGTCCACGGGAAAGCCTGGAACCAATCCCCAGTGGATACCGGGGTCCTACTGTACAGATAAGAAAAGGAGGGGAACGCCCCCAAATCAGGCCTATCTGTCTGCTTCTCCTTCACACCCTCCTCATTCAGATTTGTTCCTCTCTTCCGCTTCATTTTACGAGTGCGTTACCTCACAAAAGCACACGTTTTTCAAAGAGAGTCTGGTTTTGTACCAAGCAGGAGATTATCGCTGGCTGGAACATAAGCCAGGTTTTTCAGTCAGTTGAGAATTTGTGGCTTGGTTTCATTTGGGGGAAAACACACACCCTTGTGCGTCTAAAGACCAAGATCCCAACCAAGAACCTTGCATAAACTGTTTGTGTAACGGTTTATTCAACCCTTGGTCTAGATGAGGCTTGGTGTATGGAGCTCTCTTGCTATGAATAACTCTTTATGTGGGGGAAAAGGGGGTAAATCTCTGTTGGACAACCTCCTAAGCATGTCCCCTTGTGCCACTTGCTGCCCTGTTTCATAACAGGTCTGTAAAAGACGGGGCGATGGACCCCTGACTAGCTATGGCTCTGCCTTGCCATGACCTGAGGGAAAATACACAAGCATTCTTAAGCCGGCCAAGGTGAAAAAATTAGCTGTAGAAAGTTTCAGGGAAGATCTGGTGTTTTTCAGAGGTCAATGAGGAATCGGGAGGGGCAGCTTCAGAGTTGGGGTGTTCTTATACTAACAGCCGGCAAAGGAAATTTGGTGCCACTGAGTAAATAAATTACAGGGCACAGATCTCTGAAGTGAGATTACAGGTCAAGGAACAGCATGGACAAAACCTCCCAAGGCAAACCCACAAAAGAACAATGGTGATTTATTATGAAAAGCAAAACAGAAAAGCATGCTGCTTCACTACCGCCCCATGACACTTGAAGCAGTCTCTTAGAATTTGATTGTGCAAAAAGTGTTCTGCAGGCTACATATTGCTGTCACACACACACACACACACACACACACACACACATTGAGCTGGGCACTCCCGTTTACCGACCTCAGACGGATAGAAAGTTTCGTCGACCTCAGACGGGTGATTTGAGCGCGTTGGGATCCAACTCGGGTTTCTGAGCAGAGTCTTCACTGCAGCACTGCAGCTCCACCATGGCGCTGCAAAGCTGTGTTTTCAGCCCAATGAGCCGTGTTGCATTTCATCTTCAATGCCGCTTACAAAATGAACCCAGGGCTTCTTGGAGGAAGGGCAATGTGCATGTGAAATAGTGTTTCTGAACATGGGAAAAGGGGCGGCGGGGGGGGGTTGTCCTTGTTGTGCAAGGCTTGGGGTTTGGAGCAAAGTGGGCGGCTTCTGAGAATCTGTTGAGCTTGACTTTCCACCCTGCTGCTGTGCCGGTGGGCGCCGGTGAGGAGGTAAGAATTGGAGAGCGCCGGAGAAGCTCCGCCTTTCCCAGGTGTCGATCTGGAGGGAGGGGGGGTGTCCATCTCGGCGCCAGCCTAAATGCACCCACCTTTTTTGTTTTGGGTGGAACTCACCTGCCTCTTCTCCTCTTTTTTTCTCTTTTTGGGCAGAGCGGAGACATTGAGGGCGACGTTTTGGAGGAGTACTACGCCTACATGGTGCTGTTTCCTTCCGTGATGGAATACGTCCAGTACTGCCTCGTCGCCGTTGGGAGTTTTCTGCTCATCCTGGCTGCCTTTTTCGGTCTTAAGAGCAAGGTAAGGCTGGCGATTCTTCCCCAACCCAGATCGCCTTTGCTCTTTACCTCTCTGGTTGATTTCCCCCCCTTTGATTCCGCCTGCCCTGCCCAACCAAGCTGAACATTCACATTTCCTCTCCGTGAAGTCTTGGCTTTGAAAACGTTTGCGATCCGGAGAGTGTGACGTCGGGAGACGATGCAACCTCAGCGTAATTGGGGAAGCTTGGGGGGGGGGGTCGGAGCCGCAGGCAGCTTGGTCACTCCATGCTCGGTGGAGAATTACTCAACTTTAGGACTACAGTAGGACCCCCGTATCCACTGATTCAGTTATCCACAGTTGGCAGAGGGAAAAAATTAAATAATCCAGCAGCCACAAAGCAAGCTATTGTCACAAACAGCATCTGTAAAGCAAGCTGTTGTCACAAACAGCGGCCATAAAGCAAGCTACTGTCAGGAAACAGCAGTTTGGAGGTGGCTGAGCAGGCGTTCTCTCTTATCCACAGTTTTCATTATCCACAGGAAGGCCTGGAACCAATCCCTAGCGGATCCCGGGGGTCCTACTGTACCTAGCATAGAAGGATTTGTTTATTTATGCGTTTATTATATTTCTGTCCTGCCCTATCTGGGCCACTCTGGGGGGTTCACAGCCCGTACAGACAATGGAAGCAACAATCAAAGTCAAACAAGACAAAACAATAACAAAAAAGGGCCTTAAATCGTAGTTTTTAAAAAAGAAGGTGGAGGTTGCTTTTCCATGTATTTTGGTTTGCATATCTGCCGCAGGAGCGGCGATGCACTATATCTCCCATTTTAAAAGCCAGCAACGGCCACCAATAATGGGAGCGTTGACGTCCCAGAGGATTGATTTTGTAGAGCTTATTACAGGATGTGTGGGATCAAAGCTGCGTACCTTATACCACCGTATTTATTTACTGTTTTAAAAACTTTTTTTTGAGGCTGTAAGATGGCCTCGGGTTCTCGTTTGCGAACGGCCACGGGGATGCTGCGAACGTCCCAAACTCCTGAGCCAGGCTGCCTTCTCTTTGCTCGCCGCAGCTCTGCCTTAAATGGACTTAAGGCTGCTTCGTGGCAAATCCCTTTGTTAGAAAGCCAAGCAGGAGCAAACCCGGTTGCACGAAGCCAGGCTTAAGCAACCTATTCCGACAGAACCCCTAAAACCAATTAAAGCCGACAGGGGCTGGGCGTGCGCCCGCTGCTTAAGGAGCAGGTCAGGTCACCGATGCCTTGGCCTGCAGGTGAAAAAATGCCCTGAAGTGCCCCTCGACGTTGCAAATGCTGGAATCCTACTGAATCTCTACTGGCTTACAAAAAAGCCAGGGCAGTTGGCCCTGAATTCAGGAAGTGATATTCCTCTTTTTCCTCCCTCTCTCATTCTCTGTCTCGTAGATGAGCAGATGCAAGGCATGATTCTTGCCAGAAAAAGCAACAACACTTGGGATTCTACTGAGAAGCCTGCCTTTTAAACAAAAAAGATTTGCTTTTTAAAAGTCAAGGCGCTAGTCCCTGTGGCTTTCGAGTAGCCATTTCACCACGACTGGAGAAACGGCCACACGGGACGCACACAGTCCCAACAGGAAGCAGCAATTGTATTTCTTATATGAGTTAAGAGGCCATCCGTTGTTCCTCAGAGGCTCTCTGGGACATTAATTCCAGAGGGAGCAATGTGTTGTTAGACTCCACCGCCCTCTGCTGTCGCCAACATAGCCAGGAGTGAAAGATGCTGGGATTTGAAGTCCAGGCCTCGTATCTAGAGGGACAGGGTGCCCATCTCTGTTTTAAAGCCTGGAGCTTCGGGAGCCGGATTTAGCATGTCCAAACTTCAGCCCTCCGGATGTTTTGGACCTCAGCTCCCACAGTCCTTTGTCACTGGCAATCTAAGCTTAGGATTCTGGGAGTTGTGGTCCAAAACATCAGGAGGGCCGAAGTTTGGACATGCCTGGATGCCTTTCCGGCTGGTGTGACTCCCTTCGGGTTCCGACGACACCCACGTTAAGCAGATAACGTATATTTAATATGAGGCGATAGGAATCAAGGCTCTCCCGTACATCAGGCATGTCCAGACTTCGGCCCTCCTGATGTTTTGGACCACAGCTCCCAGAATTCCAAGCCTGTGCTTTCATTGGCAAAGGACTGTGGGAGTGGTGGTCCAAAACATCTGGAGGGACGAAGCTTGGACGGGCCTGCCGTACAGGAGCTTTGAAAAACAATGTTTGTTCGTTTTCCCCCTCTCCCTTGTCAGGTGCAAAACGTGTGGGCTGCAGTGCAGAATGTTTGGGTCGCCGCTTTGCCTTTTAAGCAGGAAGCATCTGTGAGCCTCGTCATCTGATGATGGCCCACCTTTCTGCAGGGCTTCCCAGGTTCCTGGTTTGGTGGGTTCTGGGTGTGCAGCCGGAACCTGGGACGCCAGACTACGGAGAGCAGCAGGTAGCCCTGGTCTTCTATTTTCTCTGAGCTGCTGGTGTCCCACTCTTTTTCTCTCTCCCTCTCTGTGGAGGATCCTGGTGCGGTATTGGGGTCGCGCCCGGCAGTCCTGGGAGCCCAGCTGTGAGCAAAAGGACGGGAGTGGAACACCGAGCCATCAGGTTTAAGGAATAAGAGGAGAATGATGGGTTATTGGAACACCTCCGGTGAGAAGGATCTGGATCAGCCAGGGGTGGGGAGACCAGAGACCCAAGAGAGCTATGGCCATTTAGATGAAGGAACGGAGGCATTAAAAGCAACCCTTTTGCAGATTGCTTAGACCAGGCATGTCCAGACTTTGGCCCTCCTGATGTTTTGGACCACAACTCCCAGAATTCTAAGCCTGCATTTCCAATGGCAAACAAAGGACTGTGGGAGTTGTGGTCGAAAGCATCTGGAAGGCAGAAGTTTGGACATGCCTGGCTTAGACCCTGGAAGGAAGAACAGAAATCACTGTGAAGTAAGATTTGGGGTTTCCCCCAGGACATGAGAGACCCAGGAGGATATCCACACATCATGAACCAGACTGCTGTCATAAGAACATAAGAAGAGCCCTGCTGGATCAGGCCAAAGGCCCATCTAGTCCAGCTTCCCGTATCTCACAGTGGCCCCCACCAAATGCCTCTGGGAGCACACGAGACTAGATCTCTGTCTCCTGATCCCACTCCCCTGCCTCTGGCCCTTGCAGTACCCTGGTTTTAAGCCTGGAGATGACATATCTCCATCATGGTTTGTCACCTGTGATGGACTTTTCCTCCAGGAATCTGCCCAATCCCCTTTTGAAGGCATCCAGGCCAGATGCCATCACGACATCTTGTGGCAGGGAGTTCCATAGACTAACAACATGTTAGATTAAAAATGCTTTTATCTATCAACTGGAGTTCCATAGACTAACAACATGCTAGATTAAAAAAAACTTTATCAACTCATGGACTCTGAGCTATCCGTGACGGATCAGGAAAGAGATCTTGGTGTGTTGGTGGACAGCTCAATGAAGGCGTCTACCCAACGGCCGCCTTGTCAGGTTGCTGTGTAGAAACAGGGTAGAGAGAGGCAGAGTTTTGCCTCAAGAACATGCAGGGTATAAATTTAAGTCAGCAAATATGGGAAGGAAGGAAGCAAGAAATGCCACTAGCAAGGTTGCGTTGTTGGGCACAGGAGGGACTTTTGCATGGCCCATGATTGTTCCTCAAATCAGAAGTGACACTGGTGTCAGCCTGATGTCAGAAACGCAGTTTACACACAGCTCTGGTGGTTTTTACAGTTAATCCAGAACACCTCTGGCCATGTGCAGAGAGTTGTTCTTAGCAACCTAAGCTCTGTCTTTGAGAGAAAAGGTTCCAGGCGGCCATGGAGACCCAAGTAGATCAGTCCATACGCTGATTTCTCCTTGTCGACAGACTTTTGGCTCTTTGCTTGGATCCTTAGAACTGCTCTGGCGGGGCATGTAGAAGCACGGGTTTGATCATATGTGCATGTATCAGTCATCTGACATGGTGAATGTTGTGAGGACTACCAGAATGCATGGGGATTACACAGTCTACACAACTGCTAGGTGGTCATGTTTGGGTGAACCTCACGGGCACGTTTTTCTCACGTTTGGGGTTTGAAGTCAGTTCTTCAGTAAGTCCTAGATCTGTTTGCAAGAGTCTACCAGCACAACTGGCCCTACTAGTAGGCAGAGGGAAGGAAGGAAGGAAGGAAGGAAGGAAGGAAGGAAGGAAGGAAGGAAGGAAGGAAGGAAGGAAGGAAGGAAGGAGCTGAGGGTGGGTGGGTGGAAGGAAGGAAGGTGCTGATTATTATTATTATTATTAGAATATTTTTACCTCACCTTTCTCCTTGGAAAAGGACCCAAGGTGGCTTACAATCATGAGGGGCAATATACAGCCCGGAACATTTAAGATATATTCAGGTTAAGAACAGGGAATTAAAAGAGGCATCTTAGAACATTAAAAGGTAACAATAGGACTACAAGGAGCACACCAAAAGAAAAGAAAAATCCATTAGGAGAGGTGGAAAGTAACATGTAATTTAGAATGTAATTTTAGAATTTAACATGTAATTTAGATTGATGGTGGAAGGAAGGATGGATGGAGCTGATGGTGCATGTTGGAAGGAAGGAAGGAAAGAAGGAAGGAAGGAAGGAAGGAGCTGACAGGGGATGGAAGGAAGGGAGGGATCCCACTGGCGAAATGGAATTGTTTGGTGCCACTTTTGCAGCAAAAATGAGTGGGAAACAGCCAAAAAAATCACCCCTCCCCGCCCCTGTTGAATTAAAGGCCCCTGGTTGGGTCCAGACTCCAGAAAATGCCACAACTGAGAGTTGTGTATCGGACCGAGCAACAATTTAGACTTCCTTCTGGGAGCAGATAAATTCTGCAGCATTGTTGCTGGCATGGAATCATGCTTGCCATCCTCAATCCACAGCATGGCAGATTAATCTGCCCTCAAAATGGCGGCAGCAACTCCTAGAAAGATCACTGCTTTGGATATATTCTCTTATTTTTAAAAATACGTTTAAATGCAAGTATTACAACATATAAAATCCAGCAGGCTGAACACCCTTCACAACAACACGGTGGTTTCAGTTGTCAAGAGAGAAGAGAGTGCCGTTGTCTTTACAACAGGCATGTCCAAACTTCGGCCCTCCTGATGTTTTGGACCACAACTCCAAGAATTCTAAGCTTAGATTGCCAATGGCAAAGGACTGTGGGAGTTGCAGTCCAAAACATCTGGAGGGCCGAAGTTTGGACATGCCTGCTTTACAACAATATTAGGAGGAGTCACGTATTGCCACCATATAGAAATCCTACATACATCGCCCACAGCCCTAAAGCGAACCATGGTTGTTGTATACCGTTATTCTTCCCAGGACCGGCTTTGGCACCCTGTTGGTTTCATCAGGTCTGTAGGACACCAAAGTTAGGCCCTTTGGACCCTAAACTCCGCAGCAAATGGCTGCCAGCCCACAATTGTTTTCACCTTCCCAGGAGCTTTCTTGTACCTGCTTTAGAAGGGTGAAAATCCCCAGGTCCGGATTTAATCTGGTGAGTGCGGGGGCACCTGTTTGGTTTTTTTCTGCCCCTTTGGTGACATAACAAAAAGAAGAGAAGGAATCAGGACAAGGACGGGGCTTCGACCAGCTTTGGAGTACAGACATTCAGGTCTGTGTAGGACACAAGGCAAAGTTTGTCAGTTGTTGTTCCTTCCAGAACCACCAGTCAGCTGGCTGTTCTTGAAGGAACCGCAGCTGGTGGCCTGATACAGATCAGGAGGACAGTTTGAGTGTTTTGGTGGGTCGCAGTTTAAAGCCACTTCTGCGGCCCTCTGTCTTAATCCAGATATTTCATCACCTGCCCTGTTCCGCTTTTTTAAAAGTATCCATCCCAAAACAAGTATAGAGGCTAGTATGGTGCCCAGCTTGGCCTGGCCTAAGGAGACCAAATCAGTGGGATAGAACACCTCCAGGGTGTTAACACCAGCAGATATGAAGCTACAAATTGTCAAGGGTGGTTGGACTGCCCCTGCAGGTCCATGTAGAGAGAGTTTCTCTTATTTTGAATCAGTTGCTGAGACGAGCCGTACCACGGAGTCCTGTTTTCTGAATGTTCAGTCTTCCTTTCCGAAGCCCGCGAAGGCAGGTCCTAATTTCTAAAGCTGATTCTGTTCCAAGTCCCCTCCCCAATAAATAGCACAGCTGTCCGTAACTCCGAGCGAGCCAAGCCTGTCAAATGTTTAGAAGGCACGCCGATGGACCTACGTGGGTTACGAACAGCGGGCGGCGAAATCTCGAAATCCCACTCAAGCCAGTTTCGAAGGGCGTTCGCATGAACTCTTCGTTTTCTCGACAGACCCTGACTCTTTCACGGCAGAAGGCTGGGTCCGTCGTGGGCCGGACTTACTCTACCCCAAAGGTCTTAAAGCCCGGATCCAGAAGTGGCTACAGCTATTGGGGCCCAAGGGTAAGAGACCCCCTACCTGGGTCACTTTAACCTGGAAGAAGCCGGGCATGCCAATTGGGAATTCGTTCTCGTTGCTATTTGCCTCCTTGGAGACACCATGCAAAGTTTAAAAACGGGGCCCTGCCCCCTCATTCCTTTGCCTGGACCCAAGGCCGGCGAATGTCCGTGCAAGAGTTATAACTCTACCTCTGTCTTTCAATCTCTTCCACTTGAGTTATTATTATTTTTTCCCGGTCTGTAAAGTAACTTAACCCGTCCCTTGTGCAGTGGGTCGAGTGATCAGTTTTTATTTTCAAAGGACCCAAAAAATATTGTAAACACCGCCTGTTTGGGCCGGCACAAATGTGAACAAACCCATTTCCAATCTGGCTTGACCGACGGACGTCCCGTCTCTTTTCCGAGCGAACCTTCCAATCAGATTAAAATCTAGGCTGCAAAATTGACTTTCCCTCTCCAATAAAGTAGATTGTGTCAATTAGTCCCGGTGATTTCTTACCATCCCCTTCTTCCTAATCCACGGCAAAAAATAAACTTCAAAAAAAAATGCACCCCTCACCTTCCTTTTAAATAACTCAATCGTCTTTGCTAGAAGTGTAGCATAAACTGTTTAAACCAGACTGATTCCATTTTCTAGGCACAGTGTGTTTTATTTTGGAGTAGTAATAAAAATTCAGAACCTAGAGGTGCTGCCACCCAGGCCTGGACAGGACATAACGGCACCTCGCAGAACGAAGTCAGACTGTAGTTGGATGCCAACCAAAGAAAAGGTAACGTCGACTCTCCTCGAAAAAAATGAGAAACACAAAAACAAAAAACAAACAAAAACAAACGACCAAAACGAGCTTGATTTGGTTTAAAACCGGTTGGGTTTTAAACAGCTGCTTCCACACAGCTTGATTCATTATGGGGGTTTGGATGGCACGGCCGCCATCTTGAATTCCCAGCCAGGTACTGGCTTGTGTCTCTGCGTGCTCTGTCGTCTCTTTTGCTCCCGCCACCGGGTCCCTCGACCTTGGAAATCTTGGCCCTCATCTGCTTCCAGCTCTTTCTCCTAAAAACGACAGCATTGATATAGCCTGACGAGCTTTCCGAATGTGGCAAGGGAGGGACCCCCTGCTTGCTTGAAATCCCCCTTGCAAATCTAATTCCTTGGCTTGGACCCAACCCCCATTTCAGGCAGTCATTCTGTTGGCAGCTGCAGCTGGGAGGAAGGGCATCTTTTAAAATAATCGAGACCCACATTGAGACGGCTGGACAGTTCAGTGAGTTAGGTCTCAGGGGGCAGAGACCGAAGTCAGGAGTTTGATTCCCCATTGGGGGTGGGTGCGCTCCTTGGAAAAGAACCAGCCTGTATAACCTTGGGCAGGCTGTACAGTCTTAGAGAGCGCACACACACACACCCCAGAAGAAAACAATGGTACATCTCTTCTGAGTCTTCTCTACCTAGAAAACCCTGGGATGGGTCGCCATGAATCAGAATGGATTTGATTATTATTATGCCCAAATATGGAATCAGTAGACAGACACCCCTCTGAATATGCCCATCTAAAAAATAATAATCTAAATTTAGGATCTTGTGATAGTGAGTTGGTGTTCTAATCATTACCTGCTCTTGTCTGCCTGAATATGTTGCTATTACGATACATTGGGCAACCCTAGAGCCTTTTATGGCCAGGGATCGGGTGGGGGGAAGAGCATAACAAATGAGGATAAAGCTGTTTGTTTCAGGATGACCAGTCCCAGCAAATAGGATACCTTGAGATAGCCGGGCAGTTTGCAAATTCTTGCACCCGTGGAAACCATTCTGAACAACGGGTGCCTCAGCTTTCTTGCAAAATTTAGATGTAGTTCAGACATGCCCTCTTGAGGAGATATGTGGCATTTCCCCATGCTGGGATGAACATGAGTTTAACATTTTGTGTGTGATCCTCAGACTTATTCACCCCCCTTCTTCCCTCTTCTCTTCTGGGGGAGACACAGTGGAAGTCTCATATTAACCCTCCCGTTTAGCCTGTCTGAATCTAAGCAAACCATGGTTAGTCTTAACTAGGGTTAACCAAAACAAGCCACAATTCAAATCATGGTTTGTGATCTCAAAAAGGGAGGGGGATGAATGTGAGCCACAGGGGCCAAGCATTGTGCTAAACCGTAGTTCCATTAACACCACGTGAATGGTAGAAGAAGCCAATGCAAACATAGGTCAGTATAGTTCCCATAAGTCCTTACCCTTGGTTATTTTTGATGGGGGCCTGATGGGACCTATAGTCCAAACGTCCAGCCGGCTGACCCACCGCACCAGACTTAACCGTTAAGGACCAGACCAGCCTCGACTTGCCTGAAACGCCTTCCCGATGCTAACTAGAATTTTTGCCTTCTTCCAGAGAGACGCTCAGACGTTGACTTCGCCAATGCCCCCAACGACCCCTCTCCGTCTTCCGAAAACGCCCCTCTCCTGCAGGAAGAGGCCAGGCCAGCTCACCACAGTGTTCCTTCCAACACCTGAGGACCCATCTGGGAATATCTTAACCCTCACGCAGGTTACGGGACACAGGGTGGTTGACAACAGAAACACCCCTCCAGCCTCCCTCCCCTCCCCTTGGAGAAGCAACCTCTCGCAGATCACAAGCCCGTGGCGAACGGTCGGAGGGCTTCCTGGTAAAAAGGGATGCAAACCTAAAGACAAATCCGGGTCAGGCCAGGCTTCTCCCCTGCTACATTTCTACCTGCGGGGAAGAGCGGATAAGTTTCATCTCCTGCCTCTTTCTTTTCCCTCCTCCTGCCCCGAGAACTTGAACGTAATTTTAACAGCATTTTAAATAGAATTAGAGCAGGCCGTTGGATGTAGGTGCCATGCTCTTCATCTAGCTTGGTCAGTGGACCATGATACTGCTGTTGATCTAGACTAATCTAAATTTGGGGTGCTGTTTATACTCACTAAGCTATTATTTCTTCCCACCATTTTTTTTTTATTTTGGGGGGATGGGGGCGCAAGGGAGGGGCTCACCTTTCCACAAATCCTCTCTTCCTGCCTGATCTTCCTGCAACTGCGGAAAGAAGCGTGTGTGGTTGTCGTTGTCGTTTTTTCTGAAAGCGATAATTGCTCAGACCTTTAGAAATTAAAATTTGAGGCGCCAGGAGCGGGAAAGGAGAACGACGCCCACCAAAGCCCGCCCATTGGGGTCCCGCCATCCGCGCCAACTCTTCCTTGCAGCGTGCACTCCGAAAGCTAGGGTAACCCCGAGGTACACCAGCCTCTTAAATGCTGCTGTTGGATATGTGTTTCTTTTTTTTTTAACTGCCAAGGGAAAAAAACATTATGTAGACCTCCTGTCGAACATGACCCTGGTCTTTGCAGTGCCTTGAACAGAAGGGCTACAGCCTTCTCCCGATGTATGGGTTTCAACAACACCGGTGCTATATTTTTTTTTGGGGGGGGGGTTGCGAGGTGGGGAGATGGAGCAGAAAGGGGCACACCGTTTGGGGTTCTTTTCAAAACGGTAGAAGTTCTTTGACGATGTTTTTTACACCCACCCCACAAAGATGCCTCCAGATTCCTACTGGCAATAAACTCTGTGACCCCAGGGAGGAAGTAGGGGGGTGCGTGCATTTTTTCTCCTCGGTTTCTCTCTTGTTATGGACCGTTGTGGCTCTAGTCACTTCTGCGTCTCTGAATTGTACGCTGAATTCCAGCACTGTTCAGCCAAGAGCACAATAAAAACACTTCAGACCTTTTGAACTGGGCTCCTAAGTGTGCTGGTTTGGGGAAAGAGAAAAGCATTTGGGGACCTATGTGTGAGAAGAGATTACAAGTTCGAGATCTTCTTTTATCTCTATTTATTTAGAATATTCACACACCGCACTTCTCCTACAGGACCCAAGGCGCCTTGCAGTCTTCAAAGAAGCAAAAGTTTAAAACCAAATAATAAACTATGGCAATAGTTAAAAGCAGATAAGTATCGTACCTCGTATAAAGGAATTAATTCCTTCCAAATGAAATTCTGTTAAGCAATTTTTCCTTTATACAAATTTCCCATAGGAATGCATTTGAAAATGGAGTAATCCCTAATCGCGACCGTTTTTATGTCGTACGGATTCGCCCCATAGGCGATTCTGTTAAGGAAATTTCCCCTCTCTTCTGGAATTTTTTACGTTGTACAGATTTTATGTTATGCAAACCGTTTGTTATATGAGGGTCCACTGTATCTGTTGCCCAAAGGGCATCCTGAGCTGCGCCTGCTGGAGTCCCTGCCCGCCTTTAAGAGGGCTCTGAAGACCTTCCTCTTCAAGGAAGCATATGGTGTCCTTATTAGTTAGTTTCTCTTCCTTTTCTTGCTCCTAACCGTCTGCCGCCATCTTACCCTCCGCTGCCTTTGCTTGGTGGCCTTGCTATTTTTAGCTTTTAGCTTTTTTTTTTTTTTTTTTTTTTAGCTTTTTGCGTTGTTAGCCGCCCAGAGTTCCCGTTGGGAAGATGGAGCGGGATATAAGCATGTAAAATAAATAAATAAATAAATCAGGATACCTCATTTGATGCAGAAATGGAAGAATCCTGAAGGTGATTCCTGTTCTGTATCCGCATGACTATCCTTATGATCAGACTTTAGCAAAGCTAAAGTGACAAATGATATTGAGTGGGAAAGGCCAAAAGGTGTAAAAAAAATTGCAGTCAAACCCTGCAAACCTGAGGGCTGGGTGGAATTTGGATATGGGGTGTTTCACACCCACACCCACACCCCTAGCTACACAATCACAGTTTTGAAAGTCGGGCTCCTTAGCCTTCCGAAAAAGGAAATTAATGTCAGCAAAGTAGCCACATCACCCTTTGAGTGATTCCAGGTGTTTTTGGACTGCGGTTCCCAGGAGCCTTTACTACCTGGCTGGGGTTTCTGGGAGTCGCAGTTTGAGAACACCTGGGTGACACACACAGAGATGGCAAAAAAATCCCTGCACGACACTGTGCCGCCTCTCAGCAGACAGACTTTTTGATGGCAGTGGAATTATACATTGTCCTGTCTTCCAGCTGGAATGTGCGAAAATGGCCCGGAGCTTAGCAACGGAATTGAATTCAAGCAAAATTAAGAAAGGGGGGGGGGGGGAACACGACATATTAAAATTGTAACACAATCATTGACCACTGGGGGGAGGTGTTGCTACACGGAAGCTGACTGCTGATCAAAAGAAAAGGCCAATTTCCCCTCCAGGAGTTTGAAAATACTGTGCAGGGAGGGATTTCTTCCTGTTCAATTTCTTTTCAAGTCCTTGAGAAGTCTGCCAGGTTCCTCTTCCCGAATGCCTGCTGCCGGAACACAAGCGGCGTAAATATCTCAGCAGTGATAGCCCTCCTGTTAAGAAGTGGGTGTAGGCATTCGCTGCCGTACTGCAGCACGCCACAGCGAGTGCTTACGCCCTCTGCTTAAATCGCTGCCGCTTGCTAGGATGATGCATGCCAATTGGGTTTGGCTGGTGTCGTTCCTCAGTAGGACTCGGGCTGTCGCATATGCTGCCTTTCTGTTCGCTTCCATCCTGCAATAACTGCAGGAAATTGCCTAGATCGGTGGTGGCCAAACTTCCGTCCTCCAGATGTTTTAGGACCACAACTCCCAGAATTCCAAGCCTGTATTGTCAATGACAAAGGACTGTGAGAATTGTGGTCCAAAACATCTGGAGGGCCAAGGTTTGGCCACCACTGGCCTAGATCAGGCATGGCATGTCCAAACTTTGGCCCTCCAGATGTTTTGGACTGCAACTCCCACGGTCCTTTGCCATTGGCAATCTAAGCTTAGAATTCTGGGAGATGTGGTCCAAAACATGAGGAAGGCCAAAGTCTGGACATGCCTGGCCTAGATGAAGAATCAGGATCGGTACTAGAAACAGAAGAAAATAATTTTATACTGTCAAATGTTTGGGGTAATTTCAGCAGGTGTAGCACATTTGAGACATGGCAGCTGAAACCCCCTCTCTATTTATTTATTTATTTAGTTAGTTAGTTAATTTTATTTATTTCAGAATCAGAATCCTTTTATTGTCCATGTGTGGTTGGACACACCCGGAATTTGTTTGGGTAAAAAATGCTCTCCATATACAAGGAAATATACGAATCATATATTCAACAATAAAAACACAGGACAACTACACAATATAACCTATTATTAAAAAAGAAGAAAAATTAATTAATTAATGATTCAATAGTTTTATGGCACTTGTGTTTTATGCTGCCTTTCTTCCCAAAGGAGAACAAAGGCAGCTCCCAACGGCTAAAACTATCAAACCAACCCTGTCTTAAAACATAACAGAAACCTCAGATTTAAAAAGCACTAAATAAATATATTCAAAACAGTAAGATGAAAAACCAAGATCCAAAACAATTTTTTTAAAAGGTTTAAAACGGTGTGAATGGAAAGCCACCATTCCTGAGATGGCTGACTACTTAAAAGCCGGCCTGAAGAAGACATAAAAGGTTGAGGAACAGTGACCCTATTTAAAGAGGCCATAATCCTCTTCTTAGCCCTCCAAAATAAAAATTAAAAAAGGATGCTTCTGCATCCATCTTTGGCCTCTCTTGCCTCTTGGCATGGCATTGCAATTTAGAGGAGACCTCAACATTGCCCAAGGTCATCACAGTGTTGATGGCTTCCTGCTACTCACCAAAGGCCAAGGTGGAGCCAATGAAGTAATTAAGTTGACCTTTGGTTCTTCACTTGGTTTCTCCAGAACCCTGGGACCTCTGTGCATGCCAAAGGTGGCCTTGGGAGCCATGGGGCGGTGGGCTGTGGCTGAAGGATGGTGCGTTTGCTAGCTTCCTACTGTCCGAACATGTTTGAGAAGGGTTAGAGCCCATGGACTGCATCAGGAATGAACAGGTCCACCATCTGTGTGGGTGTTTTCCTCTCCTCCTCTCCCTGAGAACTGGCCTCTTCCAGAAGGAAAAGGTAGGTCTTCATCATTCACGCTGGTGTTTGCAGGAATTGAGGCAAAGTTTGGATATGGGAGGAGATGAGAAAAGAGGAAGCCCATTGGTTCTTTTTCTTCTGTTTGGTGAAGTGGGAGCACCTTTCTGTTCCCGAAAAAATGCAAAAGCCAAGGCAAACTACTGACCAGAAACAGAAGTACTGTAGCTTTATCCATGGAGTCCACAGCTGCCAAAAAATTTTTAATGGTTCTTACTGCCTAGATCAGTGGCTCCAGATCTTGGCTCCCCCAAGATGTTCTTGGACTACAACTCCCAGGCATCCTGGCCAGTGTGCAGCTAATGGGGAAGGCTTCTGGGGGCTGTAATCCAAGAACATAATCTGGTGACCCAAGATTGGAAACCCCTGGCCTAGATTATATTCTGCTCCCCCACCCCCCCCCCACTTTATATTTTGAACAACAGGCATCCTCTAATACATCCACTGCCAGATTTTGATAATTGGATGCCTCTTTCCTGTGTCTGTGTGTGTGTGTGTGTGTGTTTGTTTGTTTATATATGTACAACCAAGCTTAATTCAAAGACTCTTGGGTCCGATTCGCCTCAAGTTAAATCTATTGAACGCTCACAGAACTGAGGTGGCTGCAGAGCCCAAACAGAGGAAAGGGCTGAGATAAACAAGGAATCTGTATGTAATTATGTATGTATCTGTATAGGTCCAGAAATGGGTATACAAGGGCTGAATTTAAGAACCTAAGAGGAGCCCTGCTGGATCAGGCCAAAGGCCCATCTAGTCCAGCCTTCTGGATCTCTCAGTGGCCCCACCAGGTGCGTCTGGGAGCGCACGAGACTTACATATCTGTCTCCTATTCCCACTCCCCTGCATCTGGCCCTTGAAGTGCCCCAGTTTTAAGCCTGGAGATGACACATCTCCATCATGGTTTGTCACCTGCGATGGACTTTTTCCTCCAGGAATCTGTCCAATCCCCTTTTGAAGGCATCCAGGCCAGATGCCATCACCACCTCCTGTGGCAGGGAGTTCCACAGACTAACAACGTGCTGGGTGGAAAAAAAATTATTTTGTTTGTTCTTACTATCCCAGCCCTCAATCTGAGTGTATGTCCCCTAGTTCTGCTGTTTTGTAGAGGGAGAAGAGCGTCCCTCTATCCACTTTACTCATGCCCTGCATTATTTTGTAGGACTCAATCATATCCCCCCTCAGGCGCCAGTTTTCCAGACTAGAGAGTCCCAAATGTTTTAGCCTTTCCTCATGAGGGAGGGGACCCAACCCAGTAATCATTTTAGTCGCTCTCTTCTGCACCTTTTCCAGTTCCACTATGTCTTTTTTCACTTCTGTGGCTTAGTGGAGTACATTGCAATCAGTGGAATTTACAGAGGGGTTGACCCCCCATATCTCCAGGGATACAATGCACCTTCCTGAGAGCGAGATTGTGACTAGCCCAGATCAATGGCTAAGTGCAGTTGAGTAAGGAAAGGAGAGATGGCAATATTTAAATAACTCTCTGGGAAAGAGTGTTCTCTTTTACTGTTGTTTACACAGAGGAACCTCTGAGAAGTTACTGAAGAAAAGTCTGATTTCAGTGCAATACATTTTAAAAATATCTCTCTCTCCTGAAATGACCAGCGAAATCAAAGATGGTGTCCTTTTTCCATGCGTGACAAACGACACGCTTGCATTTTAGGCCGGGCCAAACGAGAGCGCTTTCCATTTGTAATTTGGGAGAAAGCCACCCTCTTTATCCAAAATGACTGGGACGGATGCATTCTCTCAACACTGCCTGCACCCAAATTGTCCTCATGCTGGTTCGTGTGGCCGCGCAGCCTGTTAGGGGTTTAATCTGTTAAATGCTGACATCACGACATTTCCCGTTGCGCTTCAGCAGAAAGAAGGGCAGCCCGGCTGTCAGCCCTTCTCGTTTGTCTCTGTCGAGATGGGCCTCCTTCCCCCCCCCCGCCCCACCTCTCTTTAGGAAATTATTTTTGGTAGATGGAGGTGGTTGGTTTTTTGTTGTTGTCGTGGGCTCTCCATCTTCTGCTTCATGTTGTGGTTCCTACGATCCCCTCGAGATGGCTGAAGAAGGGTCTCCCACTCAAAATCCCTCCGATGGAAACCTTAAAATCAGGCATACCCAAACTTCGGCCCTGCAGATGTTTTGGACCACAACTCCCAGAATTCCAAGCCTTTATTTCCATTGGCAAAGGACTGTGGGAGTTGTGGTCCAAGACATCTGCAGGGCCGAAGTTTGGGCATGCCTACCTTAAATGCACCTCCGCCTGTTTGGAACGCCAGGGATGGACAACCGTCTCTCTGAGCGGGAACCCGCATAGTTCTAGAACTGATATTCCCAAGATGAACCATCCGTGTGTATAGGCGATGCCCAAAATCTTATCGGTGTTTGTGTAACCACGAACGAAGGCATTTAACACAGCCCATTTATGTCTTGAACTCCTCCAGCACCCTATCTGTTAACCACATTTAACCATGCCCATTTATGTTGAACTTGGAGACAGACAAGTAAGATCTTAGGCAGTGTTTATGCATGTAACGTGGAAAATGAAGGGAAATCCTTGTACCTGCTGTTCTTTCTTCATATGCAAATTAATGTAGTGCATCATTTTATGACATTCGAGATGACATGCCCTAGTCCCGATAAAAGATGTTCTGCTTTGGACCTAGTTACTGGTTGGAGCAATCTTTCTGGGTTTTTTTTTTAGTCCAGGTTGAGCTGGATCTTGTGGCACAGTCCGACGCTCCTTTCTGGAGACAGGCTGGAGAAATTTCCACACGGAGAGGAAAGTTGTTTTAAGGGAGATTGCTCCTGGCAAAATGACCCGTTCTCTGGCAATGAGATCCAATCCATTCTCACGGTCTAGTCGCAACCACTGTCTGTCAGAGGTCCTAACAAACTCACCTGGCAGAGAACATTTTAATAAACGATGCACTGTGTTTACGATTTAAGGAGAAGTCTCGTTTTGAAGCAAAACATCATGCATTAATTTATTGTTTTTAACAAAGAAAGCAACTTTATAATGGGCCAGACTGAGTTCTAGCTGATTTCCTGGTCACTGGGCAATGCAGAGAATTCAGATTGTAGCTCTATTAGCGAAGGAAATATTTTACAAGTGGTTTTAGCTATATATATTCTGAGGTCAATAGAAGTACAGGCTGAAATAGCATGCCCTGCTTTATCTTTCTTGGCCTGAAAAATGAATCAATAACTCATTGATTTAAATTAAAATGTCTCCCTGGCAGGGTGGCCAGGAACGCTAATATCTGGAGCTCCGCAGCTCGGATCAGAAATCAGTGGCTCTTATAAAATAGGGTTCCGTCAGCTGCTTCGTTTTGCTGGCAGATGAAAATTAATTTTTGCTTAGTGGTTTGTGGTTGTTGATATCTTATCAAATTGTTGTGATTTCAAAAGGGGGGGAGAACAAGAAACTGCTTTGCAACATTGTGCCAAAAAAGTAAAGGACAAATGTTTATTCATGAAAGAGTAAACAACATGGCATGGGGAAAAAACAACTTTTAAAAAAACAGTGCTCCAAGCATAGGCTCCGAAAAGCTCTGGAGCCCTACTAATTTGAAATAAATGCATGTCTCCTCTTCTTATCCCTGTAGGCACACAAATATTTCAGTGCTCAATGCCTCGAAACTTTGCAAAAAAAAACATTGTTTCCCCAGTGAAAAAATAATTCTGTAAGTAAAAACTGATACCAGCTCCTGTGAGAAGAAACAGTTTATTCCTCTTTAACATGAACTAAAGAGGAACAGAATTAGGTTAGAGGTTCAGAATTAGTACTTCATCTATTGAGTTTGAGACCCATAGATTTCCCCCCACAATGCAACACACACACACACACACACACACACACACACACACACACACACACACACACACACACACACTCACACAGTTGCTATCTATCAATATGGTTGGGAATTAATTATGTCCATGAGTCTACCTGATGAGGGGATTTTTTCACACACACACACACACACACACACACACACACAGTTGTGTGTCGCCCTCTCGTTCACGTGGAGTCGATGACTTGGCGCCCCCTCAGCCCCATCCGTCTTTAAAATTAGTTAGTCAGCTGTTTGCTAATGACCATAAATGTGTTTGCTAATACTGATACCTCTAATTAGCTTCTGATAATAGATTAAAATTGCTTTAGGCCTTCACTGGCCACCCCTCTTTGTTCTTGATTATTCCCCCACCCCCACCCCGGTTAATTAAGTCAATATTAGCCTAGCCTTTTTGAATTGTCTTTGAAGGGAAATTTTCTAAAAAAAACCCTCAACCTCTCACAAGGCCTTGAACAGCTTCTGGGTTTTAAGAAGAAGAAGGGGGGGACAGATTTATTTATTGATTTATTGAGTGGGAATTGTGGAAGAAAATTAGTTTTTGTTTCTGTGTGGAGAAGAAGACCTGGCCAGAAATGGCCCTACCGTTTGGGAGAAGGTGAAGGTTGCCTCAGGCAGCAGGCACTGGGGGTGGGCAATTTAGGGGAACAAATGAGGGGGAGGGGAGTGGCGGGACGAAAATTTGTTATCCACGTAGAGAAAGAAAAGCCTCACTTTTTCCCATTCTGATGTACAGTAGGACCCCCGTATCCACTGATTCAGTTATCCACGGTTGGCAGAGGGGAAAAAAATTAAATAATTCAGCAGCCACAAAGCAAGCTATTGTCACAAACAGCAGCTGTAAAGCAAGCTATTGTCACAAAGAGCATCTGTAAAGCAAAGCTACTGTCACAAACAGCAGCCATAAAGCAAGCTACTGTCTCAAAACAGCAGTCGTAAAGCAAGCTACTGTCAAGAAACAGCAGTTTAGAGGTGGGTGGGCAGGCGTTCTCTCTTATCCACGGGTTTCATTTTCCACAGGAAGGCCTGGAACCAATCCCCAGTAGATACCGGGGTCCTACTGTAATCCCTAATCGTGACCATTTTTATGTTGTACGAATTTGCTCCATAGGTGATTTTGTTAAGCAAATTTCCTCTATTTCCGGAATTTTTCATGTTGTACAGATTTTATGTTATACAAACCATTTGTTATATGAGGGTCCACTGTGTATATATATATATATATATATACGGACTTGGCCCACCCACCCGGTCATGCAGCAACACCACCACCCCTAGCCCTTCGGCAACCACCACATCATAAAAACATCATCGCAAAGCTCTTTATACAGCCTAATAAATTTTGCAATGTTTTGGCATGCCTGGCCTATCCAAACACAGGGCCAGGGCCTATCAAACGGATCGGCTGGGGAATGTGTAGACCTGCTGGGTACCATCTGGCCCAGTTGCTCCCTGCCAAAATCTGTCAGCCCCTTGGCTTATTTCGTGCGCTCCTTCCCTCGATCAACCATTACAGGGCAAGGAAGGCCTGCCCTCCTCCCAGCACAGCTCGCAGTCAAACAGCGTTTGAAAAATGTCTCTCTGCACTGCACTTCACCTCTCTCTCTCTCTCTTTTTTTGGCTGCAAAGAGTAACCCTTTCCTTTCCCCTGGGATCAAGATGGGGTGGGGAAGAACTGGCGTGAAACGCACGGCCAGGTGGCGTTGGTGGGAATTGGCGCCCAACGCAGGGCCAGGTGGCGATGGCGAGAACCAGCGTGCAAAAACACAGCTCCATCCTGGGAATATGTTTTCGTGCCTGCAAAGCCCAGCCCAGCCCAGCGTTGTTGTTGTTGTTGTTGTTGTTGTTGTTGTTGTTGTTGTTGTTGTTGTTGTTGTTGTTGTTGTTATTATTATTATTATTATTATTATTATTATTATTATTATTATTATTATTATTATTATTATTATTATTATTATTATTATTATTTTTAAACTTCAGAGACTCTGGCATAAACCGGTGCAGGTGGTCCCAGTGGTAATCGGCATGCTGGGTGCGGTGCCTAAAAAGCTAAGCAAGTATTTAGAAGAAATTGGAGTTGACAAAGTCACCATCAGTCAGATGCAGAAAGCTTGCATAATTCGCTGATACATCTTGCATAGTCCTAAACGCTGGGATACATAGACTAGTGATTGGTAATAAAAAATCCAGCGTAGTTATCTTGTCTGCTGTGATTAGTAGTAGTAAAGTAGTAGTAGTAGTTATCTAGTAGTAGTAGTAGTAGTAATAGTAGTAGTAGTAATAATAATAGTAATAATAATAATTCAATTGACATGTAATCCTAAATGCTTGGGAAGCGTTCGACTAGAGATTTGTAATACAACATCCAACATAGTTATCTTGTCTGCTGTGTGATAATTTTCTTCTTCTTCTTCTTCTTCTTCTTCTTCTTCTTCTTCTATTATTATTATTATTATTATTATTATTATTATTATTATTATTATTATTATTATTATTATTATTACAACTGATATGCTGCCAGCACCAGTGGATATTGAATTGTAATATTGAATTGTAAGTCAATATTCCACAATATTGACTTACAATTCAAAACAACAACAGCAACAACAAAATACCAGCCGCTGAAATGGAAATACAAGAAGTCTCGAAATAACAAAACGGAGGGCAGGGGGGAAAGAGGGAGCCCTTAAAATTTCAAGGAATCAAGCAGCTTCTGATCCCTCTAGGCACACGAATATTTCTGTCCTCGGTGCCACCAACCGAGCACGGAACTGTTTACCTGCTGATAGCAGTTTTCGCATCCCAGCTATCCCAGCTAAAGAAAGGGGTGGGAAAAAGGCCTCGCAAAGTGTGACACATCCATAGTTTAGTACTCCAGTCACTGCTCCCTGCCTTTCCTTGTCTGCATTATTGAAATCGTCATGAGGCTTTGGCGAAGGCGGTGGTAATTGGTAAATGGTCCATGACCTCACCCAGCATCTCTCAAGCTTTTCAAGGTCACAATGCTCCAATCTACAGCTAGAGCTGTTTGCTATTCTTGCAGAGTTCGGAGGCATTTTCCCAGTCAAAAGCTGTCGTGCTTTTGAAAAGGGAAAAGGGAAATTAAACTTTTTTAAAAAATGAGAGAAAGGTCTTCTGTGCTCAGCATTAATACAAGGCATGTCTTCTTTGAAGAAGAAGAAATGAGAGGGAAAAAAAAATCATTGTTTGGGAACGGGGAGGGAAGTTAACTGTAACTAGTTCCTTTTTGGGAACAAGGGCATCACTGAGTTACAGTCAAAGAGAACATAGCCAATAATTGATTAAGTAACTTCAATCCCTTAGTTAATTCCAAAAGTTACTCTTAAAGGCCAATTTCACGTTTTTTCAAAGACATTTGGCATTCATTTTCCAGGTCCAATGGCATTCTGTCATCCCTCCTAAGGTATAGGCCAGTGGTGGCGAACCTTTGGCACTCCAGATGTTTTAGACTACAACTCCCACAGTCCTTTGTCATTGGCTGCACAGGCTTGGAATTCTGGGAGTTGTGGTCCAAAACATCTGGAGTGCCGAAGGTTAATCGCCACCACTGGTATAGGCCAAGCACTGTTTGGACTGCTCTCTTAAGAATGTTTAAGTTGTAATATCAGAATTGGACACTAGAGGGCACCGGATCTACATTTCTCTTTAGGTTGTGGCGGTAATAACCCCACAAGGTCTGGATGAAGTCTAATGCAATAACAATTCCTGCCAACTGAGCAACAACCTGTCTGCAACCTGGTATTGCAGTTACTTTTGTAGTTTTCCAAACTTGGCTTCTGAACTGACGTTCAGAGCGTGGTCAGAGGTAGAATGCAAAGTTCCTTACCAGGGCTTGATATGGTGCTGGCACCATTTCCTGAGCTGGCTCAGGTAGCAAAATGCCAGGTGCCATTCAGGGAAGTCCACAGGTTGTTGAGTTTGGTCCTTTGCTTAGCACTCCATGGGGCCGTAGCCTAGATGGAACTGAACAGAGCATTCATGCAAATAAACAAATAATGGTCCTTTGTGCAATCCACCTTCTGGAATTTATGGCTTAGCCTTGGATACCAACCGTAGCAGACCTGATCTTTTTTTAACATCTGCTTTTATAATCACACCCCGCCCTCTCGCTCATAATCGCACTGTTGTTTGTTCCAACGGAACAGCCTGGCCCACTCTGACGCTTGCCCTGACTCTCCATGGGCCTATAATGTCCTCCACTCTGCACTGGAAGTAGGAAAAAATAATCTCGTTAAGTCAATGTGGTAGAGGCAAAAGAGAGCCAGGCTGGGCCTGGGTTCAAATTACTGCCCGGTCATGGAAAAGCGCTGGACCAAAGGGGCAATGGTAAACCTCTCCTTGAATATCTCACTATCTTCTCCGGGGAATTCTGCCTCCTCTTGATGGACCCAAGACAGGGGAGCCCCAGTGTCATCATTTATGCCTCAAGACAGAGTCCAGTCCTGATCTGATTTAGGACATACTTGTTTGTCTTTCCGGCAGGGCAGGGGATCCACACAGCTCTCCCTCAGTGCCATAATTAAAACAAATAATATCTCCCTGTCTGTTTCCTTTACACCCTATACAAGATTGTGGATTAGGTTTATCTTGCGCTCCAGTGACTCATCCGTACACATGATGATCTTTTTCTAATTTCTTCATATCTCCCTTTCCAAGTCACCTGCTAATTTCTTGGCTTCAGTCTCCCTCTGGATCAACGACTGAGCCAAGGTATATGCAGAACAGTGTTTTTCCATGTATAAGACTATGTTTTTATCTAACATTGCTAGACCAAAAAATTGAGTGTCATCTTATACGTGGAAGTAAGCCAAAGAGAGAACTGCATGGTTGCAAAACTGTAATTTTGGGTGGACAAGTGGGGTGAGTGGGTCTTATACAGAGGGGGGGGGTCTTATAGACGGGAAAATACGGGCACTGTATTTCACTATTCCTGTTTCTTCTTGGTCAACACTAAGATTCTTCTGTGCCCATGATTTTGTTCCTGGTTCGGTACCATAAAGTCTGAAGTGACTTAACCTTCTAAAGACTATCCCCTCACAAACCCACACATTGGACTCAAAAGACCATTAAGTCTAGGGTTAAAAAATGTCCAAACAAACGGAGCCCTGTCACTTCCTGTTCCTTCTCTTGGGCACATCCACATCAAGATTTTTCACCCTTGGAGAGCGGATGCAAGAAAAGTGCGCTGGGACCCGCTTAGGTGGGCGTGGTCGCACTTAATTTTCAGTAAACTCCGGAGCTGGTGGGTAAACAATTTTAAGCTCCGGAGCTGGGAGCCATTTGCGGCAGAGTTTAGGGGTCGTGTAAAAAGGCCCATCATCAATCTCAATACAACCCAGGCTTAAGATGCATATGGTAAGCAACAGATATGGCAACGTTTTGCTGCTGATGCATTTTCTAAAGGAGGCTTTGGGCATAGCGAAGAAAACCTGGATGAGTGCCTCCCTGGAAGTGTATTTAAAGTAGCTTTCATGTGGAAAGTTCATTTAATTAACAGTAAAGAAAAGAGTACCTTTCACTCAGTCCTTTTGGAGAGGGGGAAAAGATATCTCCTCTTCATGGCTTTCGTAATTATGTTTATAACAGCATTTCAGAACCTTTTTTTGTGTGACTGGTTCACATATCCACTTTTTACATTTTGCTTAATCATCCTCCAGCTTAGGTCTTCACAGTTCTTAAGCAGCCAGAGCCTTGTGTACTCATCAGCTTAATTTGTCACTCTTATAATAATATCTTCGCTTCAGCAGAAGTTGCTCTGTAATTTAATCAAAGACGAGCTTTTCTTTCTGTCCTTTTGTGCCCCTCCGCCACCCCACCCCACCCCAACACACAAAGGGATAGTTTTCCTGGAATTAGTGAACTTCTAAACACAAGGGTTTTAGCAAAAGCAAGTTCTGAATTACGGCTTTCCGGGAATCTCTGCACAAAGCTTCCCTGAATTTGGCATGGATTGTTTCTCGACAATGGATGCTAATGACCAATTAAGGATATTTCCCCCTCCCCATCTCTCTTGTTTTCCCTTCTCAATCCAAAGACACCTGGTGGCACCCACTTTGCAGAAACAGGGAGGATATTTAACCAAAACTGCCCAGTCCAATTTATGGTTTAGGGCAGTGGTTCTCAACCTGGGGGTCGGGACCCCTTTGGGGGTCAAACGACCATTTCTCAGGGGTCCCCACGAGTCAGTAAAGAAAAAGGCAAACACGGCTTGGGTCTGGAGATACCTCCCACTTCCAGTGGAGAAATAAGTGAGATGTCAAATCAAATGTTAAGGGGATTGTTTATTATTAACCCATTTTCCCTCCCACAGTGGGATTTCCTCAGAGGCGCCCTCCTTGGTGACCAAACTTGTGAACGAAGCCTGTTGTTTCCCTTTCCAGCTCCCAGTTACGACGCGAAGCCCACTAAATGCAAGAAATGGAGGTGAACAAAACGGTGTGCTGTGACAAACAGACCTCTTTCACCACCGGAAGGAGCACCTTTTCCGAACACCTACTAAAGGTACCGTCTAGTTTGGCCTTGAGGTTCAACGGCTAATCCGATTGATGTTTGTACATGAAATGGGGGGTGGGTGCCATTTTGTCGTTCAGCTCCGGAAGCGGAATGACTTGGTAAGGTCTATTCTGGCTCCTCTTTCTTCTTTTGCTTTGCTGCATCAGACAGTCCAGCAGATCTAGGTATGTCCCCACCAGAATTCCTTGGAAACCGTGGTACCCACCACTTGGCCACCGTGGGCGCCATTAGTCTGTAAATCACCCTCAGGGCTGCTTGTCTACTTCCCACAGCCTGTTTTACAGAACACTGCGATAAGTCAGCTTCCTAGATAAATGTCAAAAGCTGTAATTCAAAGCAAGCTATTTAAATTCACCAAAGGATGTTGCTTCAATTAGGAGTGGCTGACGCAGATTATTAATCGTTTCTCTTTTGTCATGGCTATCAAGTTTTGAGACAGGCATTTTGGGCCAAGTAAGCGCTTCCATAAGCAGCGAGCTTTCTGATAATAAGAATAAGAGCCCAGCTTTCTGCATGGATCATAACACACACACAAATAAATCTCCTCGGCCCCCATTCTGGTTTTTTTTTTTAATCCTCAAGAATAAATCAGTAAAGGCAAAAGTTTATAGGATGTAGCTTAAGGAGCTTGTAAACCACAAGTTGTTTAAATTCCTTCCTTCTTTACTCCAAAATGGGTGGTGGGGAGAGAAGAAACCTGCATTTATTTTTCTCTCTATTTGGCCTTTCTGTTCCCAGCATCGCCCTTGGACTCTTTCCCTAATAAGATTGTGATTTGTGACAAAGGGAGCTGATTTCCTCACCACCGCCACTGCCGCCGTCTTCCCTCTGACTTAAATGTGAATGAAAGCTTAAATCAAAAGCTTGAACATTAACGGCGGGCACGCGAAAAAAATCAAACCTTGCGCCGCCATTTGGGAGAATGTGCCATAGAAGCTGGTGTTTGAAGTGAACTTGACTGGCGTTTGGGGTCTAATTGTTTTAAAAGAAAAGAGCTCTCTTGAACACAAGGCTCGGGGGCCCGATCAAGCCGTTTTGAGATGTGTTTCTACTCCATGCAATGAAGCTTTCTTTTCCAAACTCTTCTGACGAATTTGGGCGCATGGATGAGATTTTAAAACGGCCCATTTGGGATCTCAGCATGTTCAGTGGAAACAGAAAAAAAATGCCAGCTGATGACAGAGTTGGCTGGAAGAAATAATATTTGAATGGAAACTCTGTATAGACGTGTTCCAGGCAACAATGTTTGGATGTTGGCTGATGAAAATAGCACCTCCTTCCTTTGAAATCTCCAGAAACCTGTCTCTAGCTGCCCTTCTTGTCAAAGGTTTTTGGGTAAATTATGACAAGGGAAAGGGGCTTCTCTGTGGTGGCACCACATTCCTATGGGGAAATTGGTATAAAGGAAAATCTGCTTTAACAGAATTTCATTTGGAAAGAATTAATTCCTTTATACAAGGTACCACTGTACTCTGTTTTCAGTGCATTCCTATAGGGAAATTGGTATAAAGGAAAATTGGCTTAACAGAATTTAATTTGGAACGAATTAATTCCTTTATACGAGGTACCACTGTACTCTGTTTTCAATGCATTCCTATGGGGAAATTGGTATAAAGGAAAATTGGCTTAACAGGATTTCATTTGGAACGAATTAATTCCTTTATACAAGGTACCACTGTACTCTGTTTTCAATGCATTCCTATGGGGAAATTGGTATAAAGGAAAATTTGCTTAACATGATTTCATTTGGAATGAATTAATTCCTTTATACAAGGTACCACTGTGTGTGTGTGTGTGTGTGTGTGTGTGTGTGTGTGTGTGTGTGTGTGTGTATAAAATAGAATGAGAAATATTTATCTTCCTCGCCAAGAATGCCACCCTGAGTCATGTGTAGGTTTTTGTATTCTATCACTTTTACGCTTTTAGGAGGGAAAAAGCAGGCCACGATGGAAAGGGAGAGATAGATATAGTTATGCCTGAAGGGCAGGAAGGTAGCTTTCCTAAGCTACCAACCCTTAGTCATGCTGTCAAGGCGATTTCACAAGACCAGCAACCCCATCAAGATGGATGCCAGGAGCACAGGCTACAGCACCGGGTTGCCATGGAAGCAGACCATGTGCGTCGGGCAACTTCCTTCAACCAGATGTCTCCCCCCCCCCCGCCGCCTTCTAACTTTCAGAGCCTTTTCGCGGGGTGGTGGTGAGTTTTGAAGACGCTCCAAAGCCATACAGCATTATGGTGGAGTAAAAGATACACTAAAATAAATAAATAATATAATATAATATAATATAATATAATATAATATAATATAATATAATGACCCTTGGTGTGGTCAGCGCCAGCCCCTTCCTCCAAACAATTTATTTAAACAATTTATTTATTTATTTATTTTAGTGTTTATATACCGCCCATCTTCCGGACGGAACTCCGGGCAGTTTACAATAGAAAAGAACAAACAATAAGCAAAATTAAATACAACATTGCAAAAAAAAAAAAAAACCAAACCCACAATACAGTATAAACAATAAAAATAAACAGCAAAATGGCAAGATGGCAATGCTCCTAATAGTTACAGGAAGGATTTTCGCCTGGCCTTGTCACTCTTCTTTTTTTATTTTTTCCCTTTGGATTTTACACCCGAGCTTGCATGCATGAGGGTGACTTCTGTTTTGGGGGGCTGGGGGGTGGTGAGGAAAGACCAGACATACACCCTTATCATGTAATTAATTCCACAGCCATTGTGCTGTCTTGGCAGGTCTCTTGATTTATGTCCCACGGAACAGTTTTGGGTTCAAAGGCCACATCCGTTGCGTTTAATGCTCCATGATCTTTTACCCCACGGAGGAAACGGCAGAGAATAAGGGCATTATTGCCGTGAGACTGGGCTCCTGGTATTAACACAATAAGGCCTATACAAATTACACGTGTGTGTGTGTGTGTGTGTGTGTGTGTGGCAAGGACCCAGCTGTCACTTGCTGTTCTTTGAAAATCTTTGCATTTCCAGTTGAACATTGCTTTGAGCACTTCCGGAGGGAAGTTGTTGGAGGTGTGGGAGAGACCATAATTATATGGAATTTGGTCTGCAGAAAAGCCATCTCTGTTCTTCTTAAAATAATAGCCTTGGTTCGGGGTTTAGATCCTGTGCCGTGTTGCTGTGTGCAACATTTGCAGATATTCGGAGAGTACTGGCTGATAAAAGTTCCAGTCTTTCTCTTCCTTCCACCGCTTCCCCTCATTGCATCCCCCTCCATACTGATCAGCTTAATGGTTAACTGCTTCCTTGCAGTTTACAAACTAATTCATTAAGTGCAGAATGTCATTACCACTAAGTACCGCTCATCAGCCTGTCCTCCTGTCCTCCCCCTGCTTCCCAAAGCTGATGTGACCTTTGGAGGCAATCTGTCTGTTCTCTTAATGGACCATGTCACCTCCTTATTATTCCCGGCTACCAGGGACAAAATTGTAGGGCTGAATATGAGTACGAACCAGCTAGGTTCATGAAACCAAACATGAACACAACTAGGACACATTGAACCCACTAGGACAGCGGACACAACCATCAGCTTTCCACTTGCTCACATATGTCAGAGCACATACAACGTAAAAAGGCGAAACCCAGAGGATGTGGTAGGGTGAGGACTATCAATAAGGTCCCCCAATATAATGAGGTTGGTGAATCTACTCTGGGTTATACTCTGAACTTTAAAAATGTGATCTGAAGTGCTGGAGTGACTTCAGCACCTTGGATAGCATCAGTAAAGTTGGGAGCAGAACCCCAGATTAGATACACAAGCATCTTGCAGCATCAGAGTCACCGGAGACAGGATTGAGGATTTTGAATTAAGTCTGGTGCCTTTACGATTTCTTACGAGGCCCAGCTAATTGATAGCCCAGAACTATAGGTCCGCACAGCCTGAGCTGGAAATCCAAAAAAACGTTCTCCAGCACTTAGTACCCATGCCTGTAGGAGTACAGCACGCAGGAGTTGGTGGTAATTACGTCAACAATGATGCTTTAGAGCTGTGGTGCTGGAGGAGAGTCTTGAGAGTCCCCTGGACTGCAAGGAGATCAAACCTATCCATCCTGAAAGAAATTAACCCTGAATGTTCACTGGAAGGACAGATTTTGAAGCTGAGGTTCCGGTACTTTAGCCACCTCATGAGGAGAGAGGACTCCTTGGGAAAGTCCCTGATGTTGGGAAAGATGGAAGGCAAAAGGAAAAGAGGACAGCAGAGAATGAGATGGTTGGACGGTGTCATCGATGCAACCAATATGGATTTGACCAAACTCCAGGAGGCAGTGGAAGATAGGAAGGCCTGGCGAGCTCTGGTCCATGGGGTCACGAAGAGTCGGACACGACTGAACGACTGAACAACAACAATGTCAACAAAGTGGAGCCGGCCAGCAATCTAAGTATATGTCTATCATCTAGGATGCATACGGTATGTTTAGTGCTCTAAGAGATCAGTTCTGAATCCCCTGCTGATTTCTGCTCACTCTGGAGCCTGAACTGATTTTCTCTTGGCCCGGCCTGGCTGGAGGTGACGGTTCCAAATCCTTCAGAACAAGGTGCGCGGGAAAAGCAATTATCCGTAATGCTTTGCCCCTTCAGACACCCAGTCTGAAAAGGGTGATGTTGAGGCAGCGTGGCGCTAATGTAATTAAGCGTTGGAGGTAGCGCCAGACGCCAGCGCTTCCTTAAAAGCTTCCCTTGATGATAAATATCCTCAACGTACTACAGGAATGGGTCCGTTAAGTTTCTGAGCGAGCTCCAGAAGGTTTCACCCAGCATCTCCTCTTGGTCTGATTCCAGGACAGCTCCTCTGCCAAGAACATTCGGTCTCATCAGCTGAAACACCTTTTCGGTTCCAAAAGGCCCCGTTAGAACCATTATCATCTGCCGAAGCCCTACATTTCTCTTTGAGCAGAGACTAAAGGAGATCTCATTTTGGTTCTCTCTCCCCACCACCATCACCCTGTACCCCGCCCTCCCAAAAGAGATGCTCAGGGCATGAGTCAAGTGGATAGACACTCTTCTCCCTCTCACAAAATACCAAAACTAGGGGACATCCACTCAAACTGTGTGTTGGGAGAGTGAGAACAGACAAAAGAAAAAAAATTTTTTTACCCAGCGTGTTGTTAGTCTGTGGAACTCCCTGCCACAAGAGGTGGTGATGGCATCTAGCCTGGATGCCTTCAAAAGGGGATTGGACAGATTCCTGGAGGAGAAGTCCATGACAGGTTACAAACCATGATGGAGATGTGTCATCTCCAGGCTTAAAACCGGGGCACTTCAAGGGCCAGATGCAGGGCAGTGGGAACAGGAGACAGATATGTAAGTCTCGTGCGTTCCCATAGGCATTTGGTGGTGCCACTGTGAGATACAGGAAGCTGGACTAGATGGGCCTTTGGCCTGATCCAGCAGGGCTCTTCTTATGTTCTTATGATGGCCAAAAATGCTAGTGACGCACAGTGTGTATCTAAGGCCAGAGGTACAAGTGATCAAATATGAATTCTAATTACAGGCCAGTAATGAACCATAGCAGAACCACCTTGAGCTGATTCCCTGATGAGGCTCTGAAATTCTTCAGCAAAGCTACATTTTTTGCATGCCGAAGGCATTAGACTTCCAAAAATGCCTTTCTGCCAGGGGTGGAATTTTGCTGCAGTTTGGCTGGCAAATTGAATTCCCCGAGTCATCCAATTTTTCAGGCATTTGTTGTGGCAACCATATGACAAAAACATTGTATACCTATAAGAAGAAAATTAGGCCAGGGTGGGTAGCATTTAAGGTCATAAGTTCCAAGGCTCCAACGGAAGTCCCAGGGAACGGCTATGCTTCCATGGATTTCTAGTCGGGGAAATAATGTTGATTTGGTAGCATACAGTGGCTTTTTAGCTTGCTTGCCCCATCTCCTCCTGGCATTCAGGTGCCGCCAGGAACCTTTGGAGGGTGGTAAAAGAAGTGAGATGGGGGGATCACTTTTTGCTCCCGGACATATTAGGGACATCTTTTGATCCTTCTTTTATTTGTATCATTTCTACACTGCACCGTCTTCTGAGTCGGAACTCTGGGCAGTTAACAGGTTAAAAAAGTATACAGCACTACAAAAACAGTTAAGGACAAAACCCCAGCCAAGATACATCGGCGACGGAAAAAAAGAAGATTAAAGTAGGTTGCCATATGCCTCCTCAAAAAGCAGGGTTTTCAAAGCCTTTTTGAAGGCAGTCAGGGACTGTGCAAGGCGCAGTTCACTCAGGAGATGGTTCCATAATGATGGGCCCACCACTGAGAAGGTGCGGCACCCCGAGTGAGCGCGCCTGCGACATCCGTGTGAGTCTGGCCTCAGTTGACCTCTGGGAGATATGTTCCGACAGGTATTCCGACAGGTATGACGTTTATGTCTGTTTTTATCCTTGATCTACATTGTCGGAAATAACGGTGGTTCTTCCTCCCATACTAGTTTGCTCTCCCAACAGCCCTACGAGGGAGGCTCAGCTGAGAGATCCTGCCTAGCCCTCCTTCGCATCATACCATCACGGTCCATCCAACCTTAAATTCTTATTGGACCTTACCTAATCAGTGACTTCTTTCTCGAACAAAAATACTCCTTTTTAGATGGGAGTGAGGAAAGGAGACGAGAAGGTTGATTATATGGTTTTCCACTCTGTTCTCCTTCCATTTCCTAGTCTCTCTGGGAGTTTCAGGCGAGACAGAAAAAGCAAACACTTCTGGGGAGCTGCCATCCAAGTCTCAGCGGGTTTAGCCATGTTATTATGCCTTTGAGGTGGAGGCTGGGAAGACCTTTTTCTCAGAGCGTGTGTGAAATGTGAACTAACACGAAAGCACCCTTTTGCTCAAGTGGTGGTATTTCCCATAGTCAGTTTAAACAAACAAGCTTAAAAGAATTACAAGAGTAGCTGCTTTTCAAAGGGCAGTCGGAGATTCTTATTCTCTCAGCTTCCTTTCAGAAGTGTTCTGCTTATATACCACCTCATAGTGCTTAAGCACTCTCTGGGCGGTTTACAGTTTAATTATGCAGGCTACACATTGCCCGCACCCCACCCCATCGAGCTGGGTACTCATTTTACCGACCTCAGAAGGATGGAAGGCTGAGTCAACCATGAGCCGGCTACCTGCGATTGAACCCCAGGTTGTGAGCATTCTGTCTTTCTCCCTCGCCTTTTGTTGATGGCACTTTTTTCCTCTCTTGTTTGCAAGCTGCTTTTTGAAATTTCGTGGCAAAGCCAGGTGTCGATAAATTGTCTAAAAATGGAGAGACTACAAGAATCGCCACGGGGACGAGTCCCTCCGGGGTCAGATGCTTCTGGTGCCACAAAAGCCACTTTCGATCAGGTTGCTGAGCTTCTTTTGAAGGCCAACTCCCTCCTCACCTTATAAACACAAACACAACCCATTTGTAGTGTGCACAGAGAGACACCACTCTCTTCCCCCCCCCCCCCAGACATCAACACCACGGAGGGGTGCAGAGCAAACCCAATAAATGGTTCTTTGAGGTGGAAAAGGTCAACCAAAGGTTTCTGCAGGACCCCCCACACACGCACACACACACAGAACAAGGCTGATTAAACTTGAAACACCTCCAAATACCTTGCTGTCTCAGCTGCGCTTCCCCGCAGAACTGCTTTTTTTAAATAAAAAAAAAAAAAAGAAAGACAATTTAAAAGAAGAAGGGGAAATCTCTAGGGAGGACTATTTCTCTCTTTCGCTTCCCTCAGTTTGGCCACCTCTGAAAGTCCCAGTGAAAGAAAGAAAGGGCTCAAAAATATAATAGATGGAGCACGGAGCCAACGGCAGCTGCTTCAGCTGAGCCCAAGAAATATGCTAGAATCATCTCCGTTCCCACCCTGCCAAGAGCCTTGGCAAGCCGTTGGTTGGTGGTGCTCTTTTTTTTCTCTCTTTTCAAGAGTAGAGTCATTGAGACTCCCGCACTTGCTGTGTGTGTGTGTGTGTGTGTGTGTGTGTGTGTGTGTGTGTGTGTGTGTGTGTTGTGTGTGTGTGTGTGTTGTGTTGTGTTGTGTTGTGTCGTGTTTGTATGTGTACAATGAGCATCTCTGTTGGAGCCGATGCCAGCTGAGGCTGGCTCTGTGGAAAGAGGTAGGCAAGGAGCCCAACCAGCATGTTGTTAGTCTGTGGAACTCCCTGCCACAGGAGTTGGTGATGGCATCTAGCCTTCAAAAGAGGATTGGACAGATCCCTGGAGAAGAAATCCATTCCAGGTGACAAACCATGATGGAGATGTGTAATTTCTAGGCTTAAAACTGGGGTCCTTCGAGGACCAGATGCAGGGGAGTGGTATCAGGAGGCAGAGATCTAGTCTTGGGCGCTCCCAGAGGCATCTGGAGGGGCCACTGTGAGATACAAGAAGCTGGACTAGATGGTCCTTTGGCCTGATCCAGCATGGCTCGTCTTATGTTCTTATGTTATGTTCTTAACCCCGTTCTCTCTCTGCTCCCAACCCTGCCTGTGCTCAGTTTCCCCATGTACCAGAGACTGCCTACAGCAATGACAGAAGAAGGGGTGGCCACGCTCCTCAACAAGAGCAAAAAAAAAAAAAAAAAAAAACCAGGCACAGGGTCCGTGGCACTTGAAACCCTCGTCGCCAACATCCGGCAGCGGCCAGGCTGTGTGGATTTATTGCCACCTGACAGAGTTTGGAACTCCTTCCCACTGGAAGCCCGGCAGGTCCCATTTTGCAAGCCGATGAAGCTATTTCTCTGCCGGCAGGCTTTCTCTTAGTCACTAGCTGACTGAGAAGGGTTTTTAACATGGATTATGGTGCCTTGTTCCTTTGCGTGTGTTTTTTGGACTCGATTTTATTTGCCGTTTTAGTATGGTCTTTGTTTGAATCTTTTGATATAGCCGCATGCTAACTGTTTTTAAGTTTCTCAGTGTTCTCTTCTCTTGATGTAAGCCACCTTGGGTCACTTTTTGAGGAGAAAGGTGGGGGAAATATTTTAAATAAATAATTAAATAATAAATACTTTATCAGATGCATCCTGTATACAGGTAGGCAGATCTTAGTCTGTTGGAAACAATAGCAACAAAGAATGTTGTGGCATTTTCAAGGCTAATAAGCTTTATTCGGTCTTCATTTTCATGACCTGCAACTTATTTCAGCAGGCACAAAATACGTACATCAAATTCTGAGGTAGTACTGTTTTGGGCTATAGATTACCAAAACTCAAGCTACTGTACACTATATTTGTTAGTTTTAGAGGTGACACTAGACTCCTTGTTGGCGTTCTCTGTGACCCTTATATGATAATAAAGAATTTATGTGCCTATATGAGCACACAAGAGAGGGAGAGGCAGCTGGGGGTGGTGGGTGGGGTCAAGGAACCCCACATTCAGCAAAAGAAGCAAAAAATAATAATGCCAAGAATTTGAATCACGTGTCATGATTCTTATAGTTATATAGATAGCATCCAACAGAGGCATTGAGTTGTCAATTTGCTATTCCATTCTCATCTCTTACTCCAGTGCTCCTGAAGCTCTGATTGATGATGATGATGATGATGATGATGATGATGATGATGATGATGATGATGATGATGATGATGATGATGATGATGATGATGATGATATTGTGAAGGGGTTCCAGCATGGCAGGGGGTTGGACTAGATGGCCCTTGAGGTCTCTTCCAACTCTATGATTCTATGATTCTATTATGATGATGATGATGATGATGATGATTTCTTCCCTGCCTTCTCAGGTTGGCTAGAATCTCTCTCTCTCTCTCTCTCTCTCTCTCTCTCTCTCTCTCTCTCTCTCTCTCTCTCTCTCTCTCTCTCTCTCTCTCTCTCTGGAACTATCCCACTGCTTAGGACATCAGATTTATGAGCTAGTTTCTTTTTTTAATCATTATCATTTTCATTATTAGTACATTTATTATTGTAGCTGTCGTATTCTTAATCTCTTACTGATCTCCTGGCTTGCCCTTTCGCCGTTTTTTCCTTGGGTGAATCATTTCAGAGCAGCCGTTTGGTGGTCTAATGACTCATAACAATGTTGAACACACACAAGAATCATGGCACAACATCAGTCTGCAAAAGTGAAGGGAGAGTTGTGGGGGGAGAGCGCAGCACCGGAATTTAGAGGGGAGCCGCACCCACCAAAAAACGTGGTGAAATGAGTCAGCGGAAACAGGCTCTGTAGAAGTACTGTATATACTCGAATATAAGCCTAGTTTTTCAGCCCTAATTTTGGGCTGAAAAAAGGGGTCCTCGGCTTATATGCGGGTCAATAATTTTAGCCACTGAGGCAAGTGCTCGGGTCGGTAGTGAAAAGTCATTTTAAACATTGTGTGCCTCTTTTCATGGCCCCCCTCTGCATCACAGGGGAGTCTAGGGTGGGAAATGCAGCAGGGCCTGGCAAATGCTGGGGTCACTGGCTAAAAGTCATTTTAAACATCACACACCACTCCCCCAGCTTACAAAGGAAGAGCTGCCAGGCCCTGCTGCATTTCCCACCCTAGGCTTATACTCGAGTCAATACGTTTCCCCAGTTTTGAGGGGGTTAAATTAGGGGCCTCAACTTATACTCGGGTCGACTTATACTCGAGTATATACGGGTTTTTTTTTTTTTTTTGGCCTTCCCTTGACTTCTGCAAGACCAAACCAGGGGCCTCTGTGCACAAGAGCTTGCAGATTCATTTAATAGCTACATTAGTATCACCTGCCTATATAAAGCAAATATACCTTCTGCTTTCTGATCCCCATTCTCTGTTGGTTGCTTCTGAGGCATGTCTCGTTACAACTCTCTCCGGTTGTCAATACACCGCCTTGAGGAAACATAGTGCTCATTCAGAGGCGGTCTGCTCAATCCATATCTTCTTCTTCAAGTGCCAGGTCCTCATGGAACGTTGGCGATCAGCAGCATGATCTGGTTTTTAATTTACCTACAGCTATTCTAAATAAGATGGTTGGACGGTGTCATTGATGCAACCAACATGGATTTGACCAAACTCCGGGAGGCAGTGGAAGACAGGAAGGCCTGGCGAGCTCTGGTCCATGGGGTCACGAAGAGTCGGACACGACTGAACGACTGAACAACAACAATTCTAAATAAAGAAGCTGTGTTCACTGCAAACCATTGGCTCCTTGATCATAGGCATCATACAGTAGGCTCAGAATGTTAGATGTAGAGTCCTTGGCCAGATGATGTAATTTGTTGCAGTATTATCCAAGACATCTCCCACAGTCCTTGAAAGCTGTCTAGTTGGACAGTTACTTCACATCCATTCTCATCCCAGGAGGAAGTTCGTCCTCATTCCATGATGTGATGTGAAATTCCATGTCTTTGTTCTCCATTTTCTTTTCGGCCCGACCTTCAGTTTTTCGATGTTTTGATTCTCCGAAGCCTTGCCTTCAATGCATTATGGAGCTAAGTTTGAGACATTTGTCTTTTAATCTCTCTGCACTGCATTGCTGACTCCATAGGGAATGTACTGGCTAATGGCACTTCGCACTCCTGCCTCTAGATGGAGAATGGCCTGTTGTGTGATGAGCCTTACCTCACGGGTACTCATCTCGGAACGAGAAACGTGACGAGCAGATTCCCGAGGCCAGGGAGGGGAATCTCTCATCCTGCTTAAATCGCAGTTCAGGGGGCGTGGTGGGACGAACTCCCCTCGTCCCGCAATGGATGTGCAATTAGATTACTTCGTACCATCCCAAGCGGGACCGCGAACAGCGATGAGATGGATGTGAAGTATCTCTCTTGGCTTCTCTGTGTGATGAGGAAAGGGACCACCATCCTTTGCTTTGGCTCAGTCAGCATAATAGCATAGATAGACCACCCAACCTTGCCATATTTGCTTCCACTGCATTTGTTGTGAAGGGCACATGTGCAACCCATAAATGGCTCATTCAAATGCTTTTAATTGCTAATGGTGTGGTCCACACACAGTAGAAATAGAACCCTCCATCCAACTATGAACATGGATCAAAGATAAGCTGGCACAAGCAATATCAGAGCTGATAATTATATGAGGCAAAGAAACTGGGACAAAACTGAGAGTCTTTGAACTGGGTTTTTGGAGTCTATATGTTTTGGGCCATGTAGCATGTTAATTACTTGCTTAATTAATTTCTATTTTCATTTTTCTGCTGCCTTTCTCCCAGTCGAGGGACCGGAGGCAGCTCAGGAATTAGTTTTTTTAAAAAAACTCTTTGAGCATCCTTCTCAGCTCAAATTCCACAAATTTGCTTCTTAAATGCCGTCATTCCTGTTGAGAGCTCAAGCATTTTATGAGGAGAATGAGTCACCTACAAGTATAGACATAAGATTCCACTTCAAGGTGGTTGCTCAGAGTGCAATCTGAATGAGAGATGATGTAATTTCATATCGCCTTTGAAAGGCATGTAGCCCAACGTGGCGGATTAAACGTGTAACTCACAGCACTACAGGAAACGGATAGCTCTTCTCTGCAGGCCGCAAATCATCAGGTGTTAGACCTCAGAAATAAATATTCCTTTGCTAGGAAGGGGTGGTGGTGTCTTGTGGATGTTTTGCTGAAGGCAAAGGGTCTTTCTCATTTAAAATTGTGACTTGGCTTCCTCAGAGAGAGTTTGTTTTTGCTTGCTTGCTTATTCCCAACATTTGGTGAACGGGGCAATCCACCAAGTTGCCAGTAACCAACCCCCAAACCTTATGGTTTTAGTAGTTAAAAAAAGAGGAATAGGTGGTATCTGATGCAGTATGATGGATATTAAATCAATTCAGCATGTTTCCACTTGCCTGTAGATCTGGAGAAGTAGATCAGGTTCCTAGGGGCTTCAGCAGCTCTTCTCACTGAGACCTAGCAACCCAAAAGGAGGACACGGGGGCCCCTCTCCTTCTGGCAGCCAGTTTTGGGGGTGGGGAATGGATGGGGTGAGATTCTAATTGCCGGAGGCATGATGTGTGGCCCTTCGTTTGAGACCCTCCATGGGCAAGCAGGGATGGGCTATTTTCTTCTTCATCATCCTTCCGGAGATATGACCAAATGGCCTTGTTCTTCTCCTCCACCTCCCCTGTCTCTTTCCAAGGAGGTTTCTGCCTTGAAAAGGTTTTATTGAGTACAAGCTGGGGTTGGAGAGAGAGAGAGAGAGGGGGAGAGAGAGGGAGAGGAGCCGGTGCCAGAAATAACCCTCTTTTAACAGCAGCTGGCTTTTAAAAAAATGTTTTTCTCCGCCGTGGAGTCAAACACCTTGGGTAGCTGCCAAGGTCTTTTTGCATGTCCCAGAATACACAACACCTCCCCACTTCCATTCCCACCCTTCTCCTCCCCTCCCTGCCTGCCTGCCAGCCTTCCCAGGGAGGCAAAGGGAAACCAGCCAAACTAGAGGAAAAACTGTCTGGGGTTTTCTTTGGAAGGCTACCCCTGGTTTGCCGGCGGTGACTTGACGCCCGGGGAAAACCGAGTGGGTTCCTGTCCTCCGCCCCCCCCTAGGCCGGCCTCATAAAAATGTCAAGTGGAGGAAGAATGAGCGATCTCATTACCAGGAAAGATTATGCTAAAGCGATTCCCCCGACCCCATTCAGGAAACATGGAAATAAATGACGCTCTAATTGAATCCGATAAGCAGCCCCCTTCCCTGATAACGAGCCAGCAACACCTTGTATGCTGGAAAGTGGCACAGCAGCCAAAGGCAGAGTGAAATGTTGAGCAAGAAGCAATGTTTGGCCTCAAGGAAACCAGCATGTGCATGTTCAGGGTATGGTGACCTTGTGTTGGCCAGTGGTTTGGTGTTTTTTTTTAATGGCTAGTGGCTAGCAATGAGCAACTCCAGAAAGCGTCAAGGCAAAGTCCAATGGCCTGCTGCGGAGTGAGGTGGACCACAGGGTTGAACTCAGTGGTTCTTCAACCTGTGGGTCCCCAGATGTTGCTGGACTGCAACTCCCAGAAATCCTGGGCAGCCCAGCTAGTGATGATGAAGATTTCTGGGAGTTGCAATCCAGGAACATCTAGGGACCCACAGGTGGAGAACCACTGGTTTAACTGCACCATCTCTCCTGCTTAACCAAACAAATAGGGGAGCCCTCCGTTTAGGGACAGTGACGTATCTTGTTCCATCCTGATCAAAAGCCCTAAAGCAGTGGTGTCCAAACTTCGGCCCTCCAGATGTTTTGGACCACAACTCCCGCAGTCATTTGTCATTGGCAATACAGGCTTGGAATTCTGGGAGTTGTGGTCCAAAATATCTGGAGGGCCAAAGTTTGGACACCCCTGCCCTAAAGTACCTTTCTAGGACACATTGGTGTTCCTGAATAAACAAAGGTTGGGACCTTGGAGAAACTTAACGGTGCTATGATTCTCTGCCCGCACTTGAGAGTTATTAATCTGGATGCATCCATAGACAGTATGCTTCCATTTAGCTAAAATATTCAGACTCTCTCTCTCTCTCTCCCTCCCTCTTTCCTGGCTACCTGCTTCCATTTGGTTAAAATCTGCATTAGCTGGTGTGTGAAAAGAGGCAAAAGAATACATTAAAAATGTTGATGCACCTCTTTGCTTCTAAAGCAAAAAATGGGGAGGAAGGGCTTTGTTCGTGCAGGATTGTTTGTTTATTTTAAGGCAATTGACTAGAAAAAGGGAAAGAAGAATGAATAAACAGTGCCGCTTAGGCTTAGGATATTATTTTGTTTCCTTTCTCTCTGCTGAGCTCAGTCACGCTTTTGTGAGGGTGGGGGGACACAAAAAGCAGACCTATGCATCTTGGCAATGCATCACAGATCTTTTCTTTGTGGTGTATATCCCTTTTCTTTTTTAAAAAAATATGTGGTCTGTACTGGGAAAGAAACAAAAGCCTTTTCATATGATGAAATGATCTTTCCAGCACTGATGACCTCATTCCTAAATGAGCAGCTGAGATCAGCTAAGGAGAAGTCATGGGAATATTTTCCACAAAGATCTTTCCTGTGTGCCTCAAGGCCACTTTCTTACAAACTGGGGGTCCCTCGTTGGAGTTCCTCAGCTTGAACCCTGGGCCTCCCCGAGAAGGCCCAGTATTCCTTGAGCCACTGAGTAACATTTGGTACCTGAAGAACGGCCACTGCACAAAACGAGGACCTATAATTCGGAGGTTAAAAAAGCATCATTGCTTTTTCGATTAAATGGTTTGATGGGTAACTCCTCTCTGGTTGAAGGATCTTGAAAAACATCCAGGGGAAGACAGTATACAATGTTTGCAACCTCATGAAACAATATCTGGGTAAGTGGAATTTATGGTCTGGATTATTATTCATTGCTCCCCCCCCCCGGCATTTGAACCTCAGAGCTGACAGGTGCAACATGTCGATACATTCAAAAGATAACATTGCAAGTCAGAAGTGCTATTTTAAGTGGCCAGGCTGAGAAATCCATCCAGAATCCTTGGCGGTTTCTCCGAAAAAGTCCCACGGCTCGAGTCATCACCTACATCACCCGCGACATCTGCTGTTGTTGTTTGGGCTTACAGTGGCACCTTGTATAAAGGAATTAATTTGTTCCAAATGAAATTCTGTTAAGCAAATTTTCCTTTATGCAAATTTCCCATAGGATTGCATTGAAAACAGAGTCATCCCTAGTCACAAACATTTTTATGTTGTACGGATTCGCCCCATAGGCCATTCTGCTAATCAAATTTCCGGAATTTTCTCCGGAATTTTCTTTTTTATGTCGTACAGATTTTATGTTATAAAAGCCATTTGTTTTACGAGGGTCCACTGTATATATTGCCCCAAGGTGCTAGAGTAGTGGAGCAATATATAAGTGCTAGAGATCCCCAACCTTGGGCAATCCATGTGTTCTTGGACTACAATTCCCAGAAGCCTTAACTGCCAGCTGTGCTGGCCAGAGTTTCAGGAAGATGCATTCCTTGGGTTCCCCAAGGCTGGTCAGTACCTCTGTGCTAGCACACCCACTGGGTGGTTTAATTATGTGAGCAACGCTTGCCCCCCCAGACAACTGGCTACTAAGTTTACAGACAACGGAAGGCTCAGCCAGCCTAGAGCTGGCTAACCGATGCCGTTGGGGATTGAACTCAGGTTGTGAACAGATCCTTGACTGCAGTACTGCAGGTGAACCACTGCATCACGAGGTGGCTAAACTTACCACCTGGCAGCCTCTTGAGTACTCCACAGGGAATTTTGGTTGTGGCCAGGGCTGGTACCACAAGAAAGCATATAAGCTGCTCAAGGTTCATTCAGCCTTCCATCCTTCTGAGGTCGGTGGAATGAGTACCCCGCTTACTTTTGGGGGAAATGTGTAGCCTGCCTAATGACTTGCAAACCGGCCCAAGAGTGCTTGAAGTGCTATGGGGCAGTATATAAGTACACTTTTTTTGTTTCTAGCATTGCTCACCCTGAATTTTGTTTCTTTTCCTGACGACCCGGGTAAATCTACCAATCAGCAGATACTCCACCTGGGATTCTAAGATCTGGCACCTCCAGATCTATTCAGGAGTCATCGCCAGCCGTAGAAATATGGTGCCTCAAATGCTTGTTCCCTCTTTCTAACAGTAGGGCCGGCTCTAAAAGGGTGAGGAATGAGAGAAATCCTTGTGTGCAGCTTTTTTTTTTTCCGTGAATGGGGAAGGGGCGTTACCTCGCCTACCTCTTCCATCTCATCCAAGTGGCCCTTTTGTAAATTGGTCTGTTGGCCAAGAAAACACCCCCCCACCCCCAACACTCCACATTTGGCTGTTAATTCAGTAGTAAGGTGTGAAGAAACAGACCCACTTGCTGAATCACAAAATGAACTATGGAGAACCCAATTAAGCTCTCTAGGGAGCCTCAGAAATTGGAGACAATTTAGTGGAATGGTTTTGTGTTATTGTTAACGGTTCCATTAGAGAATGAAAGCCAAAGAATGCAGGCTGCCCGTTTGTATGTGTGTTTTCTTTTATAATTTCACAGTCTAACAAGTTCTGGGGACCGCTTCCCCTCTTCCACTCCTCCCACTGCAAATGCATTTTTATATTCCATGCCATTTTTTAAAAAAAGTTTTTTAAAAAATAGCACTGATGAATTCCTTGTGTTTTACAACTGCCATCTCCCATTCGGGAGGGGGGAAAAGATTTTAATTGTACCGCTCTGATCGCCTTGGCTAACAGGATATCTTATTAGGTAATGGAATATGGATTCTGATGGTGCCTAAGAGCTCTATGGGCGTTGCTTGCAATCTTTTTAGTTTTCTGTAACAGAATTAAAAACGAAATAAAAAGATGCCTGCTTCTTGGGAGGAAAGCAATGGCAAACCTTGATAGCATCCTAAAGAGCAGAGACATCACTTTGCCAACTAAGGTCAGGATAGTCAAAGCTATGGTTTTTCCAGTAGTGATGTATGGAAGTGAGAGCTGGACTATAAAGAAGGCTGATCGCTGCAGAATTGATGCTTTTGAGCTGTGGTGCTGGAGAAGAGTCTTGAGAGTCCCCTTGGACTGCAAGGAGATCAAACCTATCCATCCTGAAAGAAATCAACCCTGAATGTTCACTGGAAGGACAGATTTTGAAGCTGAGGTTCCGGTGCTTTGGCCACCTCATGAGGAGAGAGGAGTCCTTGGAAAAGTCCCTGATGTTGGGAAAGATGGAAGGCAAAAGGAAAAGGGGACGGCAGAGAATGAGATGGTTGGACGGTGTCATCAATGCAACCAATATGGAGTTGACAAAACTCCCAGAGGCAGTGGAAGATAGGAAGGCCTGGCGAGCTCTGGTCCATGGGGTCACGAAGAGTCGGATACGACCGAACGACTGAACAACAACAACAACAACAACAACAACAACAACAACAACAACAACAACAGAATTACTGCCAAGCACAAACAAAGCCAAGAAAGATGATGCCCTGTTCCTGAAACAACACACATATACCCCAAGACTGGCCATGGGATGAACCTCCCAGAGCTTAGGAAAGTAGAGTTTCTGGACTACCATTCCCAGCACCCCCCACCCAGCAAGTCCAAAAAGTATATTTCCAAGCTTTAGCAGAACTGGTCACTAGATGATGCCAGATACCATGCTCTACATATACAGTATATAATATTTTCAGTACTGAAAAATAGGTAGGTCCTACTGTATTTTGTTTTGCTGACCACATGACACAAAGGCTGATTCGAATCGGGCGTGTTCTTTTTGCCAGTTCTTTATGAGATTAGCACTAGATCACTCTTAGCACTGGGTCACCGTTATTGGTATTTCACCATATTTATGCTCCATAAAAGGATTAGCAGAGATAGCAAGGAAAGAAGGCGGGTGATGGTGGTCTGGAATGCGAATCGCATTTCATCCAATACGAACGGCAAACTCCCGAATCATTCCTCAGCCCCTGTGGGAGCACTGCCTGCGCAATTCGGGCTGCGAATGAAATTGCGGCAAACGAAATCATTCCAATTCAGCTTTCAAATGTGTGTGTGTGTGTGTGTGTGTGTGTGTGTGTGTGTGTGTGTGTGTGTGTGTGTGTGTGTTGTGTCCTTAAAGTTGTGACCGACTCTTGGTGACTCCACGTCCATGGAGTTTTCTTGGCAGGGATACTGGAGTGGTTTGCCAGTTCCTACTCCAGGCGCCTAGCTTAGTTGCGCCCTAAACAAACTGGGAAATTTGTACTTTTTCCCAAAACAACGAGCGAATCTGTGCTTAATAGTTTCAGTGCCACTGGAAAAATGGGAAATGTTTGTTTCCTCTTTCATTCGCTCCCTCCCTCGTCTTTCCCCATCTGTGTTGGGTTCTTTTTTGGGGAGTGGAAAAAATCTAATTCTTTCTGGCAAATGATAAATGGCCCTTTCCTTATTCTAATTACACTGCGCCTTAGTCACAGCGGAGTCTAGTAAATCTCTTTTTTTCCGATTATACACACTGCCTACTGTGCTTTTTTAAATGAAGAAAAAAAGGGAAGAGAAGGAAGAAGTTCGTGATTAGCCTTTTCTGATTCCCACACACACACACACACACACACACACACACACACACACACACCATTTTTTCATGGGCCATTCATATCAGCGATACAGACTGAGAGCGAGACGATACTTCCCAGGGTTCTAAGAAAAATCATATTTACTTGAAATACTGAAGTCGTTATACCCCTTCATTCACTGGTTTCTAAAGAAGGTTTAGCCTTCATTCTTTATTGGTGTGCCTCCAGACGTCTGTGCCACCAATCCCCTTCTACAATGCCAGCTGTGTTTTTCTCTCTCTCACTTCTGGCCTTTTTTCTTGGTGGTTCTTACACAGATCAGACTGTCTGGATGTTTATCATCTCAAAGGGAGAGGGGCCCCGAACCTAAGGGAAGGTATCCAGGAAACTGCTAGGCACCTGCAAGGTTTTTGTGTGTGTGTGTTTTAACAGGGCTGGCCCTGCCATTAGACAGAGTGTGGCACCTGCCTCAGCTGGCAATTAATGAGGGATGACGATGGGTAGGTGGACAGGATTGTACCGGCCAAGAACCTGCTGTTCTTTGATGTAGCAAAAGATACTGTTTTACAACCAGTCTTAAACTGGGAGTTGAGTCATGGCTACTGGACTTCTTTTTGAGAGATAGAAACGTTTCGCTGCACATCCAAACAGCTTCATCAGTCTGAATGCAGCTAGTGCGAGTCCTGCGTCCTCCATCGTATAGTCAGTCAGCTTTGACCTCTTGTCACCCTGGCCTGAATTAGGCTCATAAGATGAACAATGGCCTGAATAGTATCCATAGCCTTAAGGTGAACAATGGCCTAAGGTGCTGAAACCTATCAATAATGGGTCATTAGCTATGGCCTTGGTGGTGATGGCTTTTTGATTTGTCTGGGGACTTTGGAAAGCACAGCCTGATAAGTAGCAGATAGACTATGCCTGAGGGGTTTCCAACACTCACATGAATGGCTTCCCTTACTCCTCTCTCAAACCAGCTCTCTTCTCTGTCTAATATCTCTCAAAAAGAAGTCCGGTAGCCATGACTCAACTTCCAGATAAACTCACCTGGATGACTGAGAATCTTCACAAACCAGTCTTAAAATCCCATTCATTGTGGGAAAAGCAGTCCCCCAACCTGCAAAAAGGAGTCCACTGCAGGGAAATAGGTGGTAGCCACATATCTGTTCTCCTCCCGCTGTGACAGAATCATAGAATCATTGTTGGGTTGGAAAGACCTTGGAGGTCTTCTATCCAACCCCCTGCCCAAAGGCAGGAGACCTCATACCATCCCGGACAGATGGGTGTCCAATCTCTTCTTGAAAACCTCCAACAATGGGGCACCCACAACACCAGGAAGTAACCTGCTTCCCTGTTGGCACTCACCATCAGGACATTTCTCCTTATTTCCACGTCGACTCTCTCTCTCTGGTGGGAGTTTCCACCCGTTAGTTCTTGTCAGACCCTCTGGTGCCCTTGAGAACAAATCAATGCCCTCCTCCCTGTGGCAACCCTTCAGGTATTGGAAGACCGCAATCTCCTTTTCCAAGGAGAAAGCTGGGGTAAAAATACTTATAAACAAAATAAATAAAATAAAGCATGCCTGTCCGCATGTCCTACTTGGTGTGCAAATCACCTGCAAGATCCAAAATGATGGTGACTACAGGATTTATAAATCTCCAGGCTTAAAACTGGGGTACTTCAAGGGCCAGATGCGGGGGAGTGGTATCAGGAGACAGAGATCTCATCTCGTGCGCTCCCAAACGCTTCTGGTGGGGCCACTGTGAGATCCAGGAAGCAGGACTAGATGGGCCTTTGGCCTGATCCAGCATGACTCTTCTTATGTTCTTATAAATGCTGTAGGTTTTGTCAGGAATCCTCCCAATTCCCGAGAACCCAGCTGTGACCCCCACACACACACAAAAGACTTTGAATGTTTAACAGCTGAACATGCTCAGCAGTTTAACCATTGCACCACAAGGCTCTTCAAAGAGGTCCTTCCACGGCATAGCATCCTTTATAAATTGGGAGCAAGGGATAAGAGAAGGCCTGAGTGAATGAATGCCTGTGGGCGCGCATGCATGCACTCATTCCACATGTGTGCCGGTCAGTTTTTGCCTCTGGGTCTGCCCTTCACCTACAGGTCAGGCCCCTTTCCCCCACCCCTAGAAATTTATTTATTTATTTATTTACCAGATATTTTTTTAGCCGCCCCTCTACCAAGAGGTCTCTGGGCGGCATACAACAAGGATTAAAAACTATAAAACAATAAAATTATTAAAACTATAAAATACAATTAAAACAACATACAGTACCAATTATAGATTATACAACTCTGCTGCTCATGTGTCCAACCGAGTAATCTAATTAAAATGCTGGCCAAACAGGAAGGTCTTTGCCTGGTGCCAAAAAGCCAAAAGTGTTGGCGCCAGGCGGATCTCCCTAGGGAGGGCATTCCAGAGGTGGGGGCAACCGCCGAGAAGGCCCTGCTTCGACATGCCACCCCCTTATCTCTTTGAGGGATGGCACCTTCAGCAGGGCCTCCTGGCCTGATCTTAGAGTACGGGCAGGCTCATATGGAAGAAGGAGGTCCTTTAGGTAGCCAGGTCCTAAACCGTTTAGGGCTTTATATGTAAGCATTAACACTTTGAAATTGTGCTTTCCACCTCGCAAGGCACACCAGCCCCGGTGGTTTCCACTTGAGAAACGGCAGAGGAGGAGGAGGAGGTGGTGGGGAAGCAGAGAGTGTTCTCTTTTCCCTTTCCTGGGTGCGCCATGAAAAAAAGAGGAAAAGAAGCAATAATATCCCCGTGGCATCTTTGTGGCGCTGACCTGCGGTGCCCTGGATGAAAGTGTCCACTGTGTAAGCGCTGATGCATTAAAGGAGCCTCTGTGCTTGACTGCAGAGCACAGGGCTTGGAACAAGGAGGGCCTTATCTTTCCCTGAGTTATAAGACAAGGGCTTTAGAAGTCTGGGTCATTAATAAACCACACACACACACACACACACACACAGAGAGAGAGAGAGAGAGAGAGAGAGAGAGAGAGAATGAATACTTTTTTTAAAATCAGACAAGTGCCTTTTTGTGTTTTGCTTCCCAGATCAATAAATAACAAAGATAAAACACGGAACACAGGATAAATTTGTAGACCAATCCCGGAGCATGTCTATGAACTTTGGGGGCCAGCTCCAACCCCTGATTCCTCTAGGGCAGTATTGTCAACATGGACTGGCACCGCTCTCCGGGTTTCAGACGGGTGTGCATGTGTATTCCAGCCCAACCCAGAGATTCTGTAGTAAGAAGTGAGAAATGTTGCAAAGCGTGGGCTGCAACGCTGATGCATGCCCCTTTCCAACGTCAACAAAGTGTCTGTTTTTAGTCCTTTTAATTTTTTATGTGAACCGCCCTGAGTTCTCGCTTGGGAAGAAGGAGCGGTATATAAATCTGAAATAAAATAAATAAATAAATAAATAAATAAATAAATATTCTTAAAGGGGGAAAATCCCTAAGGAATTGCTTTTCCCAGTGAGTGTAGAGGGCTCACTTAAAAGCACCACTTTAATGCATGCATTCATGCTTTGGATACCTCCTTCTTCAAATTTGAAATAATAATAATAAAATAAAAAATTTAAAGCTCCCTCCCATGCCTATATAAGAGCACTATATGTATGAGGATGCACTGGATAATTACTGTATATACTCGAATATAACCCTAGTTTTTCAGCCCTAATTTTGGGCTGAAAAAAGGGGCCCTCGGCTTATATTCGGGTCAATACTTTTAGCCACTGAGGCAAGTCAACTGTGGCTAAAAGTCATTTTAAACATTGCATGCCGCTTCTCTTGAACACCCTCTGCATCACAGGGGAGCGGCACACAGTGTTTAAAATGACTTTTAGCCACTGACCCAGGCACTTGCATCAGTGGCTACAAGTTATTTTAAACATCATACACCACTCCTCCAGCTCACAAAGGAAGAGCTGCCAGGCCCTGCTGCATTTCCCACCCTAGACTTATACTCGAGTCAATACGTTTCCCCAGTTTTGGGGGGTTAAATTAGGGGCCTCGACTTATACTCAGGTCGACTTATACTCAAGTATATATGGTACTCTGCAAAGTAACTCACTAGGAGTCTTGCACTCTGTAAAACAGGGGTGGATCTGTGCTTCATAGGGGCTCCTCTGGGTTTTCTTTTGGGTTGACCTGGCCCTTTCTCTGGGTACCATGAGAACTCTTGACTGCTACCCTGTTTTCCCGAAAATAAGACATCCCCCGAAAATAAGACCTACTTACAGTTTTGCCTCTCGCTGAAATAAAAGAGATCCCCCGAAAACAAGGCCTCCCCGATGATAAGATAACAATAAACGTGTACCGTATTCTTCTTCATGGAAAAATAAGGCATCCCCTTAAAATAAGACCTAGCACATTTTGGGGAGCAAAAATTAATATAAGACACTGTCGTATTTTCGGGGAAACGGGGTATATCCGAAGGACACAGGGTTGCGTGGAGAAGCCGGGCTAATGTGAATCCTGAAATTCAGTAATCAAGGCTAAGGATATTGGGCAGTTCTGGGTGGCGGTGGCGGAGGCAAGTGTGCACAATAGCTGTCCAGAAGGATACACCAAGGATCCAGAGACCCAAAGACTTCAAGGGCAGAATCCGGCCAGCACAGGAGAAGCCACTTGGTGGGACGAGCTGCTCAAACCCATGCAGTCACAACTTTACCTATATACACCATAGAGTTGTGAGGACAAACCAGGGAGGGGGATTGCCTTGGACTCGTGGTGGTGGGTGAAGGAAATGCAGAATAAAATTGTTCCAGGCGCAATCCAAAGAAATCAAAACAAAAGCAAAAGCAAAGTGTTCTGCTTATAGACGACCTCTTAGCACTTAAAACACTCTTTGGGTGGTTTATAATTACAGTATGTAGGCTACTCATGGCCACCCCAGCAAGCTAGGTACAGTACTCCTTTTGCCAACCTCGGAAGGATGGAAAGCTGAGTGAACCCTGAGCCATCATTCTGGGATTGAACCTCAAGTCGTGAGCACAGTTTTGACTGCAGGACAGCAATTTCAGCCCCTGCCCCATGAGACAAAAAGACATGGGGCGCCTTAGAGGCAAGCTATTATATTTTAATGTAAACGTTCGTGGATCAAGTCCACTCCTTCGGACCTATAGCAACGGAATGAAATGTTGAATGAAATATCAGTTTTGTACCAGATATTCATTGGCTTTTGGCTGCATGGTACACTTTATATGCAGTGATTTGGCTTGTCTTGTTTTAGGGCTCTCTCAAGCTTTGCCTTATTATTTTTTTTTCATTTTGTAACCCATTTGTGCTCTATCCTGCAGCACTGTGTGGCTGGTCAAGATCTTTCAGATGAGTATAATAAGCTTTTGTGCTTATACCCCCTTTCCTTAAGATTTTTTTTTTTTAACGAGCCTTTATTCGCCCTCTGCCAACAGCAGCAGCTGCTGCCACAATGATAGGTTATATTGCCTGCGAATAACGTTAATGAATGCACCGCCTTCCAGCTCAACACACCTGATAAGGCAGGTGAAGTGGTAAGATGAGGGGCGGAGAGGCAGCCGGGACAAGAGGGTGACAGAGGAGGAAAAGGTCAGAATAAAATGAAATAAATGCTTCTCCCTCTATGTTTATGCTGTGCTCCAGCCTTCGGTTAATTTGTGTGCCGTGAGCATCATTTACAAGGGTGACATTTTACATGGGAGCTGGTTTCGGCACGGGGGGTTGGCGGCGTTCTCCTTGGTACCTGCAGCATTTTTATAACCCAATAAAACCATCCCTGCGACTCTTCTTCTTCTTCTTCTTCTTCTTCTTCTTCTTCTTCTTCTTCTTCTTTTTCCTGTGTGCTCCGCCCCTGCTCTTATTTTAAAAAGGAGAGGGGGCTAATTTTTAAAAGAGACCTTTTAAAAGTGAAAGAGAACAACTGGACAGTGTATTCCGCAACAGCATGTCCAAAGGAACCTACAACCCTAGCTTCAGCACATAACCTACCCTGTTTCCCCAAAAATAAATCCCCTGAAAACCTACTTACAGTTTTGCCCCTCACTGAAATATAAGGCATCCCCCAAAATAAGGCCTCCCCGATAATAAGATAACAATAAATTCTTCTTCATGGAAAAATAAAATCCCCTGAAAATAAGACCTAGCACATCTTTGGGAGCAAAAATTAATATAAGACACTGTCTTATTTTCGGGGAAACACGTTATCACCAAAAGAACCCTAGCATTTCAGTGGCAACGCAGGTGGTTTGTCGCCGAGAGGGGCCAATACTTCCCTATCTTTACGTCCCTCTAGATTATGTTTGTTTTTTCTGGTGCAGAAAACCTGAGCGTTTTTTCCCAAGGATCATCTGCAATTTCTAACCTTCGTCTGGTCACGCACTGAATCTCACTTTGCAGCTGCTGGTAGAGGGGTTTTCGTGTTTTTTGAAGAAATATTTTTTCAGCTGGGGGTGGGTGGAGAATGAAAAGGCCCTTTCTCCTCCTCTGTCAGGTCAAAAGCAGCTGAGGTCTAAGGCTCAGTGAGAAAGCTGAGAAAAAATTGTTTGCACTAAGAGGGTCTCTCTCTCTCTCTCTCTCTCTCTCTCTCTCTCTCTCTCTCTCTCTTTTGCAAAGAAGGAAGTGGCAATTAAATCCAAATTAAAACAGCAACCAGCTATGAAACATAGCACTACTCGGAGGTTCCTCTGCCCTCATTGTGTATTTTGTGATTTCCGGGCTGTTTTGCATGTTTGCGGTTCATACTAGTAACTTCACGCCAGTTAGAATCATAGAATCATAGAATCAGAGTTGGAAGAGACCTCAAAGTCCATCTAGTCTAACCCCCTGCCATGCAGCAACCCCCATCACAATATTTCCGACAGATAGCCATCCAGCCTCTGCTTAAAAACCTCCAAAGAAGGAGACTCCACCACCCTCCTTTGTGGCAGCATATTCCACTGCTGAACAGCTCTAACCCTCATGAAATTCTTCCTAATGTTTACATGGAATATCTTTTTCTGTAGTTTGAGACCATTGCCCCGAGTCCTAGTCTCTGACGCCTTGGAAAATCAACCAGTCCCTTCTTCAATGTAACATCCTTTCAAATATTTAAACATAGCTATCATATCCCCTCTCAGTCTTCTTTTTGTAAGGCTAAACATTCCCAGCTCCCTAAGCAGACAGAATTCTATATGGATTGCACAGTAGGAAAATGGAACTAGGGGAATGAAATAAGAGCATCTATTTTTATCTGGATAATCCATGCACACAAAGTGCTGACCCCAAGCTTTTCTAAATAGGGAATCGGGTGTTAGACTTGGCCATCTATGCGTGACTCTTGCCCGATGCCAGGGTGTGAAATTTGTTTGGGAGGCATGTACAAAAACCTCCTGAGAAATCAGGACAGGCTGAGCTTAGGGCGAGCCCACCAGCCATTGAACAATTTCCACTTGCAACCCTGTTTTATAGGATGTTTCAGGAAGAAGAAAGTCTAGCTGTAAGGCGAGAAAGAGGAGCCCGTAATTTTCCTTCAGCCGACGAGACGTGACGCAGGGGTTTAGGTGAACTCAGGCAAGCTATGTGGGGAATTTTTGCTTCACGTTAATTGGATCTGACAGGGAAAGAGCAGCACTTTTTCCTGCCACATTTAGAAGACCGGGGCATCTCTCCGGCAGGAGATTTGTTCAGCTGTGTCAGTGTTTCCAAAGGACATTTAGCTGAAACCAGACTGTCTGAAAACCTGCGAGGAGGGGGAATAAGGAGCACTCGCATCAATCATCATGAAGAAGAAGAAGAAGAAGAAGAAGAAGAAGAAGAACAATGACGACAAAGAAGAAGAAGAAGAAGAAGAAGAAGACTACAATGACGACAAAGAAGAAGAAGAAGAAGAAGAAGAAGACTACAATGACGACAAAAAGAAGAAGAAGAAGAAGAAGAAGAAGAAGACTAAGAAGAAAGAAGAAGAAGAAGAAGAAGAAGAAGAAGAAGACAATGACGACAAAGAAGAAGAAGAAGAAGAAGAAGAAGACTACAATGACGACAAAAGAAGAAGAAGAAGAAGAAGAAGAAGACTACAATGACGACAAAGAAGAAGAAGAAGAAGAAGAAGACTACAATGACGACAAAGAAGAAGAAGAAGAAGAAAAAGAAGAAGACTACAATGACGACAACGAAGAAGAAGAAGAAGAAGAAGAAGAAGAAGAAGAAGACTACAACGACGACGAAGAAGAAGAAGAAGAAGAAGAAGAAGAAGAAGAAGAAGAAGAAAAGAAGAATACAATGACGACAAGAAGAAGAAGAAGAAGAAGAATACAATGACGACAAGAAGAAGAAGAAGAAAAAGAATACAATGACGACAAAGAAGAAGAAGAAGAAGAAGAATACAATGACGACAAAGAAGAAGAAGAAGAATACAATGATGACAAGAAGAAGAAGAAGAAGAAGAAGAAGAAGAAGAAGAAGAAGAAGAAGAAGAAGAAGAAGAAGAAGAAGAAGAAGAAGAAGAAGAAGAAACAACTTATTTGTGGGAAGGCACATCAAAAAGCTATTAGAGGGCAAAGGGTGCTCTCTTGTATATACGCTGGCCATCTGCCGTGGTGGTGCCGGAAGGGCAACCCTTAAGTCACTTGAAAGACGGTTTGATTCCTGGTGGGAGCTCCCTGTGGCTTTGTGGTGGGGCCAAACCAAATGGGTAGAAGCTAGGACAAGGGCCCGTCTTCTAATTCCACCCTGACCGATCCTTTCTAGGTGAAGGAAAGAAATGTTTGCACATCGCAATAAGGCAGACCTGCTGGCTCAACACAAGACTAGCAGGTGTTCTGATGCTCTCTGGCTTTGCTTCTCTTTCTACCAAGAGTAACTCAAGCAAAAGTAAGGAACCTCAGGCCCTGGGGACAAATCTGGACTTGCCAGAGGGGGCTCTCTGGAAACCTGAATTCAGCCTTTGGTTTTGGTCGCCTTCCACAATCCTGCTCTAAACCCACTACTGATTCCTGTCCAAAGCCAAGCTTGGCACCATTCTTTTTGAGGCCTCAGAATCCCCTGTCTAGAAGAATTCTGGAAGTTGTAGTTTAAAAAAGAAGAAGTTCCAAGGTGTGGTCTTAAAGCAGGCATGTCCAAACTTCGGCCCTCCAGACGTTTTGGAACACAACTCCCACAGTCCTTTGCCATTGGAAATACAGGCTTGGAATTCTGGGAGTTTTGGTCCAAAACATCAGGAGAGCCGAAGTTTGGACGTGCCTGTCTTAAAGGCATTCAACCAGAGTCCTTCAAATTGTCCCAATAGCTCAGAGACAGAGAGAGAAAGAGAGAAAACAGGGCCAGTCTGTGGCACATTCTTTGTGTCGCGTTTCCGTTTCTATCAGGAATTGGGCCTAATCCCCAGTTCCCCCTCACGTCGTTGTTCCCTTTGGCCCCAAAAAGGAGGCTAAAATCAGGGAGATGCCGGACCGGCTCTCGGTGGCTTCGCTCACATTCCATTCTCATTTCTGGAGAATTAATTTGGCCAGGAATCTGGATGTTCCTTGGCAGAGACGAAAGCTACAACGGTCAAGTTTGGGTCTCAGCCTAGCCCACAGCTGGGGCGGGCGGGCTGCTGAGCTAGTATCCCATTCCCCCCCTACCCTGCCCCAAAGACCTCACCCATGTGGAATGTTGAGTGTTGAGTAATGTATCCGTGAAGGAGAGAGTGTGTCTGCCGATCCAGCCTACCCCCTGAAAAAAACTCATAGGCCAACCGTTTGCGTGATGCATTCCGAACATGTGTGCAGCTTACATGGTTTCCATGCATATCAAAGCACGGGAAGTGGGTCTGCAATGAAGCGTGTTTGATACGTATATAATCCCAGCACATAGGTAGGCTTTTAAATAGAGAAGTAAGGACCCTGGTCAAAGGGTATGCTATGTTCTATATTTCTGGGGAAACCCATTTATATATCCAGGGAAATGCATTTAGAGATAGTGCAGGAGGAACCAGGATGAGTCCTCAACTTAGAAGCAGAAACCCTAGTGCTGGATGATTGCCTGGTAGGGAAAGTGGAGCTTGTAGGAAAGATCCGAAGGAATGCTAATCTAGGCACATAGCTGGGATCCGTTTTGAGCAGACTGTATTCCACTGCCCCCAACTTGGCAGTTGCCAAAGGGGTAAACACAGAGGTGGGTCGGTGACATCTCTTTAATGGGGCGAATGGGGAGGGGCCAAGCCGCTGTTTATTCCAGGGAAGCATGAGGGGCGAAGCGAAGGAGGCCTCTTTTAAGAAAAACGGGAGTTCCCCTTGGTGGAGGAGGCCCTGATGGCTGACCCAGCGCTCCTTTAGGTTTTGGTAGGAAGATCAGAGAACCTGAGAAATGCCGACACCGCTGGATGGCTCTGCGTTGGTCACATTTGTCAACTCAAGAGGGCCTGAGGGGAAAAGCAGAAAACAATTGTTTAAAAGGCAGAACTGCAGACCTAGGCAAGCTGCTTGGTTAAAGAAGGGGCAGCCCGTCATCTGAGCCAAGGACAGAACCACCTCTCTCTCTCTCTCTCTCTCTCTCTCTCTCTCTCTCTCTGTGCACCCCCATTTCCTAGATCACAGGCTGTCAGCAATTCCAAAGGCTTGCAAGAATAGCACTGAACAGGAGCGCTGAGTACCCCTAGCAAAGAACGTCAGAGGCACTTAAATCAGAAGAGTCCATATACAAGTGGGAACCACAACACAACTTTGGAGTGTTGTCAGTCCCTCTTTTCTGCATTATGTGGCGCTGTGGCGTGCACACAGTGGCCTGCACATATGGCACCGAGGAGGGAACGTAATGTACGTTTTGGCTTTGGTATGCTAAAGGACACAGATGCAAGATTTTAGATGGCCCAATGCTTAGGGAACACACAAACACACAAATAAGAATTCCTTATTCAGTTGCTGTCTTCGGTTCTGAACTAGAGAAGGAACCAGACTGAAAATAACAAAGGACAGGCACGTCCAAACTTTGGCCCTCCAGATGTTTTGGACCACAACTCCCACAGTCCTTTGCCATTGGCCATCTAAGCTGAGAATTCTGGGAGTTGTGGTCCAAAACACCAGGCGGGCTGAAGTTTGGACATGCCCGACAAAGGAGGAACTCAGAAGCGGCTTCAGCTTGTCATCTATTTTCAGCCACCGATCTGCTGAGTTATGGCCTGAAATTTTCTTGGCACATTGAATGTGTGTGTTGGTTTTAAATCCGCTTAACAATCTCCCTCCCACGTTGCTACAAATGAGGTGTTACCTTGGGGGAAAGCATCTAAGCCCCAGAATTTGTGCAAAGCTGTAGCAGGAAGGTGGACGATTCGACTGAGGCTCAAAAGCATCCAACGGATGTTTTGTGCGTGCATTTGAGTGCGCACAGTCCTTTTCTTCTCCGCATCTTTAACTGGCAAGGTTAGAACAGTTAACAGGCGGTTCAAGTTCCCCTTTTCTGTAGGGAAAACAGTCATAAAGGAAGCCCACGGTCTCCGCTTTGAACAAGGCAAGTTCTACTTGAAAGAGGCCAAGTTATACCAAAGGTTGCGTGAGGATTTCCTGGCGGAAATTCCATGAATGCAGCCCTGAACAGAAAACTTCCTGTGGAAGTTCTTCCTCCTACTTTTTAATGCTCTTTTATATTCCCACACCGTTTTTTGTGTCTTAAAATGGCCATTTATCAGTAACCTTCCCCTCTCTGGATCCTCCCAGATCTGAGATCCCAGCTCCCTATTTTAAAAATTTCCCACAATATCGCAGGGGTCCTTAGCCAAGCACTAGCCTAAGACATTAAGGCAGAGCATGTCCAAACTTCAGCCCTCCAGATGTTTTGGACCACAACTCCCACAGTCCTTTAGTCATTGGAAATACAGGCTTGGAATTATGGGAGTAATGGTCCAAAACGTCAAAGAGGGCCGAAGTTTGGACATGCCTGCATTAAGGGGATGAAATCCGTAGTCCCAGCTGGAGGGGGCGGCTGCCAATTCGGATCTACTGGAGGGGCAAACTCGTAGGAAAAGGTCAAAGGTAGAAACCACACCAAAGGTTGCCTCAGAACTGGCCTCGAGCCAGCTTTTAGCCATGATAACTAAAAATAGAACCCATTTGACTGGCATTTCCCCCCCCGGTCAAGATTACATGGAGTCCAGTGGTCAGTTTCTGGACGGATGCTGAGCATTGCTGAGAAGCACCCAGAATCAGCAAAGTACATCCTAACCATGCTCAGGAAAAGAAAAAAGAAGACAGTCATTTCTTGACGGAAGCCTAACTTTCTTCCCTGCCAAGATAAGGAAGTGGGGCTTTTGTGCTGGAAGAGGGGACTTGAATCAGACATTTAGCACTTTAGCATATCTGAGGTCCAAACATTTTTTTAAAATGCCATTACAACCTTTCTTGCTTCTTGCCTTGGTTCAGCTACAGAAGCCAATGTTGCAAGCTCAATAGAGCTACTTCTCCTGCCCAAGTTTCTATCTGATATACAGTAGTGCCCCTGTATCCGCAGGGGATTGGGGGCCCCGTGGATACCAGAACCCATGAATAAGTGCAAACACCTTGTCAGCACCCCCCCAAAAAAAAATCAATACCTACACCCTTTTGCAGCAGTAACCTGCTTTGCGGCACCCTTTTGCGACAGCGATTTTTTTAATAATTATTTAATTGTTTTTTAGGGAGGCAACTGCAGATAACTGAATCAGTGGCTGCCGAATCATTGGATATGGCGGTACTACTGTATAGCAACAATGCAAGCTGTGTTAACAAACCTTAGCCCTTGCTTTTGTTTTGTTCCCTTAAACTCTGCTCTGGGAACTACTGGGCAATACGCCGGGCACTAGACACAGAGGTATGGCTTAGCACTGGCGTCACCAGCTGCCATCCACCCCGTGAAAAGCATACAATTAATGGTTGTCCTATGTCCTGCCCTGAGACAACGGACCCTTATCCAGACCTGGTTTGTTGGGTGCGTAGGGTTTTTTTTTTTTTAATTTTATTTAAAGATCATTTTTGGATTGCAGCCCGGAAAGCTCGAACCAAACCCTGTGCCCGTTTGTGCCAAACCCTGCCTGGCCGCTCTGCCCGTCAACTTACCATTATTGCCGGCGACGAAGCCAAAACAGAGACGAAATTCCCTTATGCCTTATTGGTTTTCAGGCACGTCAGAGACGGGGGGGGGGCGGGTGGTGGGGAGAGAGTGCCGCTATTCCCAGAACAAAAGGTCATCTGTTTGAGAAGTTGACTCTGGTTTCCTCTCTTTTTTAGATGAAGGAGGGCGATTTTTTAAAAATCTGCCCTGTGGACAAAGGGGGGGGAGGGGGACAAAGCAAGCAAATTCTTGCAGCAGGCCTTGTGTGTTTTGTCATGGATCTTTATAAAGATCCTTTTGGTAGGCCCTGGAGCAGGAGTCCGGGTGTTTTTCTACGCACAGACAGGGAAACCTGCGACAAAAGGCTGCAGCATCTCTTGAGCGAAGGAATGGAATGTTACGCCGATATTTAACGTATAGTTTTTGGTTTAAACTTGTATCTGTTATGTAAGACTGGTCAGTGTTTTTGCAAATTTTATTGACTGTGCCCGGTCAATCATCATCATCATCATCATCATCATCATCATCATCATCATCATCATCATCATCATCATCTTCCTGCTGTCATACATGATAGATATGTGAACATTGGGGTAAGGCTGGGTATTGGTGTCAGATAACGCAGTCAAACAGAATTAGCTCCTTGGTTGCTGTTTTTAAACAAACCAAAACAAACATTAAGGGCTTTGTGTAAACTGATCTCTTTGATGGCTGCCTCTAGTTTATTTATTTATTTATTTATTTATTTATTTATTTATTTATTTATTTATTTATTTATATAGCTTGTATGCCGCCCACTACCCAAAGGTCTCTGGGCGGCTCACAATAAAAATAGACCATTAAAGCATCAAAATGACAATAAAATTAGAACAATAAAAACATATAAATACAGTGGTACCTCGACTTACGAATTTAATCCGTTCCACATGCATGCTCTTAAGTCGAACTACTCTTAAGTGGGGGTACCTATCCTAATAATTGAAAAAAACAAGTTAAAAAATGAAAACAAAATTTATGAGTTGAGCAGACCATATCTAAAATTTGTAAGGCAGCAGTTAAAATGCCAACAGTTTTCATCTCTTAAGTCGAATTGCTCTTAAGTCGGGGTACCCCTGTACAATAAGCACAATACATTAAAAACACATTGATGTGGCTGACCAACAGAGAACGGCCAGGTCAAGGCTGCACCCCAAAATTCTGCTTCCAGGGGGAAAATGGTCTGTTCTTAAACACGGATCTCTGAATTTGACAGTAAGGGCTAGCCCATAACTTCTCTTTTAGAAGGACCTGCCTCAAACTCAGTTGTCTCCCAAGGCTGTTTTGACTGTTGAATCCATTAACCTTTCTCATTTTTAACATTGACTTTCGAATCTCATTCAGCACTGAGGTGAATGTGAAAACGACACACTTCACTGCAGTGTAATTAGAGCACGCACACGGAGGCATGCACACGGAAGAAGGCGGCCAGGCTGGTTTTTTATTTTTATTTTGCATTTATGCTAATGCATGTTCTCACTAGAAGCTTGCAATTATGCCTCCTTGTTTCTCCTTCTCTCTTTCCCACCAAGGAAAGTCTAATTAATTATAAACAGATCCCAGGGTTGGTGCCATCGTATGTAAAAAAATTTTTTTTGACTCCTTGATCTTTTTTTCCTTTGGTCGGAATGGGGAGGTGAGGGTAATTTTTATGGTGGCGAAGATTGAAGATGAGGAGAAGTTATTAAAATATTTCACAATGGCTCTATAAGAAGGAAACAAGGTAACAATGAGATTGCTTTGCACACTTCTGCCTATCATATTAAAGCACTTATTCCACTGATTTTGGGGAAACACCTTTACAAAGCTGAATAAGGGAAGGTAGCACAATACATATTTATTTATTTATTTATTTATTTATTTGTTTGTTTATATAGCTTGTATGCCGCCCACTACTCAAAAGTATCTGGGCGGCTCACAATCAAAATAGGTAATTAAAACATCAACATTACAATAAAATTAGAACAATCATCAGTTAAAAAATTTCTGGAACAGGAATGTTTTTACCTGGCGCTGGAATGTCATCAACGTTGGTGCCAGGCAGGTCTCACTTGGGAGGGCATTCCGTAATCTGGGGGCAGCTGCCGAAAAGGCCCTGTTCCTACAAGCCATCCCTTTCACCTCCTTGAGGGATGTCTCTTTCAGGAGGGCCCCCTGGCTAGATCTTAATTGCCGGGTAGGTTCATACGGAAGGGTGCATTTAGGTCATTATATATTCGTACTGTGGGCAAGGCATGTGAAGGACAGCCAGATGTAGTCCAGGGGTTCACAAACTCATGTATCCATCAGTTCTTCGAGTAAAACTCCCATGGGACTTCAGCACAAGTTGTGCTGGCCAAGATCATACTGTAGCGTGGTTGTTAAGATGCTGCACAGCAGCTGTAACAGCCCTCAGCACCTGGAGGTTCAATCCCAGGTAGCAGGCTCAAGGTTCACTCAGCCGCCCATCCTTCCGAGGTCAGCAAAATGAGCACCCAGCTTGCTTCTTGGGGCAAGGTGTAACCTTCATAATTACTTGGAAAAACTGCTCAGAGAGTGCTTTAAGCACTATGGAGAGGTATATACTGTAAGTGATCAGAGCTGGCCCGACCCTCCCGTTCCTCAATGGCTTTCTCTCTCCTGGTGGCCACCCCTAGAGAGGCCTGTAAAGTAGTAACTCGGAAACGGGCCTTCTCAGTGCCCGGTCCATCTCTTTGGAACAAGATATCCGGTGAGATACGCCAGGCTCCCACACCAGCATCCTTTAGGAAAGCCCTTAGAACGTGGCTCTTCAGGGATGCCTTTGGCGATTGCTAACGCGGTACCAGGTTTTCTTCTTTTTTTTTTTTCATTCATGGTCATCCAGTTTTTGCCACTTGCCCGTGCCATTTTATATTGTTTTATTGATGTTTGTTTTTAACCATTGGGTGAACCGCCCAGAGTTCCTTTGGGAAATGGGAGCGGTATATAAATGCAAAAATAAATAAATAAGCAGCACGGTTTGCTTTTTGCTTTACCCTACAGAATGTGTGTGGGGGTGGAGGCGGGAGCGGGAGAGAAGCCCTCCGGGGGGTGATTCTATTAAGCGGCTATGGAGCCGCTCAAGGTCCATACTGGTGGCAGCGGGCCAGCCCCCGGTAGCCCGGATATGGATTTCTGGCAGGGCGGGGAGAGGAACCCAAGGAGCGGATGCAGGAATATGCTGGAGAATACATGCCATGCGCCCCTAACAATTTTGCACCAGGGGCCACTGTCCTCTCTCGCGCCTCCCATGCTAAGCCACTGAAATACCTTGCTACAAGTCTGAAGTTACGTGGTAGCGCAAGACCACAACGTGGTAAGCTGTATTTCAAGTTTTATCTTCAATCCTTTTCCAAATAAGGACGGCGCTTGTGTCCTCTACAGCTGCTGAATCAAAATTTTCACCGAATGATTCGATTCGTCCAGTCGTTCATCCACAAGGCCCCCGGCTGTGCGACCAATTCCGTTCCCTATTTATTATTTTCCTCCTTTGCTCTGTTTATTAATAAGCCCTCCTCTTTGTCCCCAACTGGTGTGGACAACGACACCGTATTGTCTCAGCTCGCAGCGTGCAGCTTCGTTGTTGGAGACGCTACACAATGCGAATTCGCCTGTCTTTCGTTGGTTTGTTGGGTTCTCGGGTATTCGGTCTGGGGCTCCACGTAATGGCGCGTTCCACCTGCCATAAATAAAGTTGGCAAGGCCAGTCAACCTTAGAGGGTTGTGTGCTCCCTAGTTCCACCCTGCTGCCTTCTTTATAAGCCCTTATCAGCCTGCCCTGTTCCCTAACGCCGCCACCCCCCACCCCCACCCCGTGCATGATAACCAAATCAGTTGCCTTGTCAGTGGAAAGTTTATGTGCCCTATTTATAGTGCACCCGTGTCTCTCTGGGCTTTTATATTCCTGCATAAGGAGCTCTTTGCTTCTGTGTGCCAGCAGCCTCACATGAGTCAGAGCGGAATATGCGTCTCCATAATAGCTCTTTTGTATTTTGTATTTTTTTTTTGCCCTGCCTCTGCGGAGGGAACGCACACCCTCCCCTTTGGAGAGACGATCAAATGCTTTTGTGCAGCCTTGGCAGCCATCCACGGGCACAGGAGGAGGCTGCCCTCCGGTGCCCAAGGCCCCTGGACCTGCTCGTGCCCCCCCCCGGCCGCCTCCACAAACAGTTCACAACCGTCCCCACCCTCTCTCGTAAAACGGCTGAGTCAGTGGCTTCTTTAGACCTTGGGTCATAACCAGGCCACAGAGACACTACTGTTGCCGACCAAGGGCAGTCATTTAAATCTCTGTGTGTTTGCTTGTGTGTGTGTCAGAGTGCCCGCAATCAAAGACTAATCGATTTTTAAACCTGTGCAATTATTCCTGGAACCTAGTGAGCCTGGTTTGTTTTTTAATGTGTGTGCATTTGTCAGTCTCTCTGCTGCTGCTGCTGCTGCTGCTGTTCTTCTTCTTCTTCTTGTTGTTGTTGTTGTTGTTGTTGTTGTTGTTCAGTCGTTCAGTCATGTCCGACTGTTCATGACCCCATGGACCAGAGCTCGCCAGGCCTTCCTGTCTTCCACTGCCTCCCAGAGTTTGGTCAAATCCATATTGGCTGCATCGATGACACCGTCCAACCATCTCATTCTCTGCCATCCTCTTTTTCTTTTGCCTTCCATCTTTCCCAACTTCAGGGACTTTTCCAAGGACTCTTCTCTCCTCATGAGGTGGCCAAAGTACTGGAGCCTCAGCTTCAAAATCTGTCCTTCCAGTGAACATTCGGGGTTGATTTCTTTTCAGAATGGATAGGTTTGATCTCCTTGCAGTCCAGGGGACTCTCAAGACTCTCCTCCAGCACCACAGCTCAAAAGCATCGATTCTGCGGCGATCAGTCTCTCTGTACTGTACCATATTTTTCTGCCTATAAATCTCCCCATGTATAAGATGACCACAAATTCGTTTTGCAACCGTGTGGTTCTTTACTTGGCTTACTTCCATTTATAAGTTGACCCTCAATTTTTAGACAAAAATACAGCAGACCCTAGTATAACAAGAGGTTTGTTTAACAGAAAATCCACTTAAAGGGGAAAAATTCCGGAGATAGGGGGGAAATCGCTTAACAGAATCACCTATGGGCCGAATCCATACAACAGAAAAACAGTCCCAATCCATTTTCAATGCACTCCTGTGGGAAATTTGTACAAAGGAAAATGTGCTTAACAGAATTTCATTTGGAATGAATTAATTTCTTTATGCAAGGTACCACTGTATAGACTTGCACATGGAAAAATACTGTATGTATGTATGTATGTATGTATGCATGCATGCATGCATTTTCACCAGGAAAAAAACTGCTTTAACCTGGGAGTGCATTGGTTACCATAGGCAAAATGTTTATTGCCAGTGGCTTGGCTGCACTGTGGTGGACCTCACAAGCATGTTTGCGTGTGCGTGTGTGCGCACATGTGTGAGTGTGTATAGGAGGTAGCCCCTCACATTGTATCTAGCCATATATTGAATGGCAATGAAAGCTTAGAGTTTTCAAAACAGGTCTTTTGTCTTGCATGTTTAGGGGAACTGGCAAATATCCTGGAATATTTATTTATTTATATATTTGTTACATTTCTAGACTGTTAGGCAGCAAGGCCTTTATGTGCAAGCCTTTACAGCAGGCATGTCCAAAGTCAGGCCCGGGGGCCAAATGCGGCCCGTTTTCAAATTCTGAGCAGCCCGCGGCTTCTTCTCCCCGCCAGCTCAGCCTGTCACGCATCCCCGCCAGCTGGCCCTTCCCCATACCAAATGGAGACGTCAGCTTGCAGTTTTATGGTTTGCCTGCCCTCCCTGCCTCTGTCCATCCCCCCAGCCACCTGCCCAGCCTATCCATCCCTGGCTTCATTGCTGCAGCATCCTCCCTATCTCCTTGCATGTCGTAGAAACTTGTCCAAAGTCCAGCCTGGGGGGGCAAATGCAGCCGAATGGACGCTCCCCCACACATTTTCACCTCACCCAATCTGGCCCTCCTTGCGAAAAGTTTGGACACCCCTGCTTGAGTATAAGAATAGTATAAGAATACAAGTCAAGGTGTCCATTCACATGAACAGATGGACAGGCTGCCTCTGAATTGTGGCCTAAACTGCCCGGAGTTGCTTCACTGCCTAATGGGCAGCGTACAAATCCAATAAAATAAATACATAAATAAACCTCAGGACGTCGGGAGCGACTTCAGGGCAGCTGCCAAGAAGGAAATGAGAAGACAACAGCTGGCGGGTCCTGTTGTCACACAGTACCCCTCACCTCCCGCCCTCACCCCTGTCCAAAAGGAAGGACTCGAAACCCCCTCCCACGCCCGAGCCTTCAGAAGGCCTATTTGTGTTTGTTTGCATCATTGTTCCAAGTTTTCTCCTTCTAGACGTGGTCCCAGTTGCTCCTCACAGCTGCTGCAGCATCCAAATTCCATCTGTGGAATTTATGACACCCCTCCCCGGGTTTTAGAAAGTACACAACGAGCCTTTAAAACGCACACGCTTATGCACAGCCGGTGGAGGGGGGGCTCTCCTCCCATCATAAAACGGGATTTCATTCATGACATTAGTGGGTGCGGATTTGGAAAGCGTCTTTCTAGGCATTAGGAAAATTGGATTTTCTCCAAAGGAAGGTGGGGGGTGGGGGGAGCCATATGAGAATGAAATAAATATGCCAGCTCAGAGCCAGGCGAATAACTATTCTAAAACCCCCAGAGGAGACCATCTGTGTAACTTGTTTTGGAACGAACCGCAGGCTCCCAGGCAGATCGGGGGGAAAAGAAGTGTTCCCACAACGTAGCATGAAGGAATGCCGTTTTTAAAGAAAAGAGAACAAACGTGTTGCTATTCCCGCCAGATCACACGTTGGACAGAGCTCCAGAGTGTTTGAATGGTTCCCAGTGCTATAAATGGGGACCCAGCAGCAGCTTAAGGGATTCATCATCATTAGAGATGGGCACGAAATGAACTTTTAGTCCGTTTCGTTATTTGTTATTCATTCCGTTACCTAACAAAACGAATAACGAAGCCCCTTAGCAAACTTAGAACGAGCCGAACCGAACTGAAAAAATTTGGTTCGGTTTGGTTCATTAAAGGGGGGGCAGAGATGTCTCCTACCTGGTGCTGGTCTTCTGGTCCAGTCTTCCTGGCTTAAGGGACGGCCCAGTAAGAGTTTAGAGCTCAGCGATCAACCTCGGCCCGTCCCGTTCGGCAGGCACGAGCGCACACGCTTCGGGTCGCCACCCCTCGTGAAGCCCGGAGGACGAGTACTCGGACCCGGGCTTTCTCAGTGGCGGCCCCTAGCCTCTGGAATTCCATCCCCAGTGAAGTGCGCTCTGCAGAGTCCCTGCTGGCCTTCCGGAAGGCGTTAAAGACCTACCTTTTCCGGGAGGCCTGGATCTTTAACTGTTTTTTTTTCCTCCGCCATCGTAAACTATTTTATCTATCATTGTCAGTCATTGAGGTGCCATTAGGTTTTAACTTTGCTTAGTGTTATTTTTATTTGTTTTATTTTTGGTTTCTTTTTTGTAATTTATGGCTATTAGCCGCTTAGAGTATATATTGTAGATAAGCGGGGTATAAACCGGTCAATGTGATATTACCCTCTGAATCAGGCTCCTAAACCAGTGTGGAAAACGCCAAGCAAGTTAGCCTACATGGCAGGCTGTATTCTGACCAACAAGACAGAGAGAGAGAGAGAGAGAGAGAGAGAGAGACAGAGACAGAGAGAGACAGAGAGAGACAGAGAGAGACAGAGAGAGAGAGATGTATCCAGAAGACCCCCTGAACATCCTCCAGAAGATTCTAGGATTTTCATGCAGGTTGCCTCTTTGTTGTTGCTGTGTTGTGACTGACTCTTTGTGACTCCATGTCCATGGAGTTTTCTTGGCAGGGTGACCACCGGGGAATACCAGGTGCGGTTGGTGCCTGGAGTAGGTGGCCTCTTACACAGCCATCCTTAAATGTGAACTGGGAAGAGGGCAATTATTCCACACACACCCCTTTGACTCTCTCTGAGTGATTCACGCAAATTTGATACGACACTGCAGCAAACCCTTTGCCAGCACTGGGGCCCTGTTAAGTCACTTTTCCTAACTGTTTTGAGGAGGATCCCCCCCCCCCCGCAAGTCATGGTGCCCAGTGGGAATTAAACACCCCTGTTGTCACTTGTGAACCTTGATATTGTATGCAGCCTTGTGCCAGAGATGCAGAGCAAGGCAAAAAACAACAACAGCAGCTTGAAAACAGTGCAGGTCTGCAAGCACCAACACAATGTACATAATACTGTGTGCAGGACAGGAACCCTAGGAGAAGCTGCTGCGTGCATTTTGCCTCCTGCTCTGCCCCTTGTGTCTACCAACACCTTCCAATCTCTAGATTGCTAGATGGTGCTCCTTATTAACTGGGTTTTACCTGGACCCTGGGTCCAGTTCCTGCACTTCTCCTTGTACCCGTGTCCAAACCACATGGCCTAGAAACATTTTTGACCTGTTCCCAGCCCGTTTGCTGGCCCTTCCCCTTCCACGGTCACCAGAAGCTGCTGTGTTGCTGGCTACACCTGCTGATCACAGGTTTTGGCCCTACAGACCTACGAAATTGGTTCTTCTGTGGAACTCCCTGCCACAGGATGTGGTGATGCCGTCTGGCCTGGATGCCTTCAAAAGGGGACTGGACAGATTCCTGGAGGAGAAGTCCATCCCAGGTGACAAACCACGATGGAGCGGTGTCATCTCCAGGCTTAAAACCGGGGTCCTTCAAGGGCCAGATGCAGGGGAGTGGTATCAGGAGACAGAGATCTAGTCTCGTGCCCTCCTGGATGCATCTGGTGGGGCCACTGTGAGATCCAGGAAGCTGGACGAGATGGGCCTTTGACCTGATCCAGCAGGGCTCTTCTTATGTTCTTATGAACCATGATGGAGATGTGTCATCTCAGGCTTAAAACCAGGGTGGGGCCAGATGCAGAGAGCCAGGAGAAGCTGGCATCTGGTGGGGCCACTGTGAGATCCAGGAAGCTGGACTAGATGGGCCGTTGGCCTGATCCAGCAGGGCTCTTCTTATGTTCTTATGTTCTTATGTTCTTTCCAATGGCGACCGTAGCCAAGCCAAGACTGGCCACTGTAAACAAACAAACAAAAATACAGCATTTAATCCCCCAGTTCTTAGTTGCTTGGGTGAGCCACAAAAGGCCTTGATCCACCTGCTTTGTGTGGATCATGAGGCTTTATATAGGATCACTCTGGAGAGTACAGTCATAAAAGGACCACAGGCAACCTCATTTTTCAGTACCTCTGACTAGTTACTGCCTAAGTCCCAGAGACAGTTTGGTTACCCGTTTTTGCTATTTCCTACGTCATCCTTCTCCCGAGCCTTGCTAACAATCAAAAATACAAGTTTATTGAGGTGTGAGCATTTTCCTTCTCCCTCTCTCTGCCTTTACGAGACTTAAAAAGCCATTCAGGGAGGTGACCCTATTTCTTTTCTTTTTCCCCCCTACACGTTCGACATCAATTGTCATGTGTGCGCGTGCAGACTTATTGACAGCCTTGAAAACACATCCACAGAGTTATTAATTTTACCAGCCTGCCTTGCCTGCCTGCCTGCCTGCCTACGCGTACCTTATGTTAGTTATTTGTCCCAAAAATGGAATGGAAAAAGACAGAGCAAAAGAGAGAGAGAGAAGAGAGAGAGAGAGAGAGAGAGAGAGAGAGAGAGAGAGATTTCCGAAGCAACCATGCCTGACTCTCTGGAGTTGATTCTTAAGTCATTGCAGAAAGCCAGATAAACGGCTAGAGTACAAAAACTTTCCAGACAAGGTTAAGAAGACCCCCTCCAAACCACCACCACCACCACCACCATCATCATCATCAAGCTATGAAAGAATGATCATACATCACTGACTTAAACCCCCCACACACACACACAAATGTATCTTTTAATTTGAAGTCTGGGCCAAAGTGTAAGACAGACTTTTAAATGGATTACTAGCCATGCTTTATTAGTTCTCCTTAATTCACCTCACAGGGCTGAGGGAAAAGTTATTAGCAGATATATGGGCGGTAATAAGCTAATTATAAATCTGACAGATGGGAGGTTTTGAAGAGACAATAGTTTTGCGTGCGAGATAGAACTGTAATTGTGCGTTAAAGATTACGAATTAATATTGATTTAATAAAGCTGCAGCAATTTATTTCTGTGGCGGGAGACCGCCCGTTATTCTCTGGGTGGGCTCACCTACGAGGCAAAATGTCTCGTGGAGCTCTGCTCTTTCTGGACCTCCACTTCCGTTCCGTTTCTCTTGCTTTCTGAAATTAACTCCAAAGACATTTGAGGGACCTACCTGCATGGTAGGTGCAGTGGTTAAATGCCTGTCCTGCAGTTAAAACTGTCCTCACGACCTGGGGTTCAATCCCAGGTAGCCGGCTCATGGTTGACTCAGTCTTCCATCCTTTCTAGGTCGGTAAAATGAGGACCCAGCTTGCTTGGGGGGGCAATGTGTAGCCTGCATTACTGTAATTAAAACTGTAAACCACCCAGAGACTACTTGAAGTGGTATGGGGTGGTATAGAAGCAGAACATTTTTGCTTTTTATAATCAAGTGCCAATGCAGAATGCTCTGTGAGACACTGAAATGCAGGCTGCCATTCCGTGCTGAATGTTGATGGCCCATGCTCTCTCACTATTGCCTTTTCCCTGTACTTTTGAGTACAGAGAAAGCACTTGCATTGAGCCAATAATCATGCATTGGTGCCATCCGTTATTGCTTAACGACTAAGCAGGTGTGACATGTAGGTGTTTCTATTTCCACTAGTGGCCATGCTGGCCTGTGGGGTTTGATAAGCAGGCTGGGTAGCTTAGTGGTTTAGGGTTATGGGTTGTGGAACCAGAAGTTGCAAGTTCGATTCCACCACTGAGTAGTGCCAGCCTGGGTGGCCTTGGGAGACCTGCAAAGTCCCAGGGCACCCCAGAAAAAAGGGAATGGTCCAGGCACATCGACCTAGGAAACCATGCAGAGGGTTGTCGTAAGTCAGAATTGACTTGATGGTCGATGAGGATGAGGAGGATGATATGAAAAATAATAAATAAGGGGGTGTTTCTCAGCTCTCTCTCCTCGCACAAGAGAAGCCGAGTTTCACGATTCCGTGGCTGTTGATCTTCTGGAATCCAAACCTTGCCCAAGCTTCTCTTGCGCAAGGGTTTCAGGGTGGCCGTTCTGTTTTGGAAGGAACCACTAGTTTGTGCGAATCGGAAAGTGAGAGGGGCAGTTGGAGAATGAGAGATAAGGGCAGTAAATAACAAACGGAGGAGGAGTGAGTGATCCTGTCGGCCAAAGGCCAAAGCACGGTTTAGTTCCTACATTGAAGCAATCCCAAGCATTAAGCCAGACTTGTCCAAACTTCAGCCCTCCAGATGTTTTGGACCATAAGTCCAATAGTCCTTTGTCTTTGGCAATCTAAGCTTAGAATTCTGGGAGTTGTGGACTAATTGTGGACTAAGGATTAAGCGGATTGCTGTGGGATGTTAAAACACACGGAAGGGCACACCCTGGGCAACCCTGACCTGATGGATGTCTCAAACATGCTGAGATTTGAAGCATGCAAAGAAAGCTCTTCCTCCTGGGGTGGGGGGGAGGCACAGGAGTTCCTTGAAGGCCTGGAGAGTAACAGATCTTAACCGATGTATAGTTGTAATCAGTAATTGGAATTATTCCTTCCTTCTCAAATTCTGGGGCAAAGTAAAAATGTTTGGGCAGTTCTGTCTTCTGGCGATGTTGGAAATGATGGTCCAATAACACCAGTCTGAAGAGGTTTTATTTTTTAAAACAAAGGAAGACGTGAAGTTGTTCTTGCAGTGACTTATTACGTGATTGTTTGGATGTGAAGAGTGAAGGACCCGCTCAAAATGTACGCCCGCCTCAAAATATTTGCTTTAGTCAAGCACATATGACAGGATCAAATTAATCATTAGCACTTCAAGGTACATTGGGATTCTCTAGATTTTTTAAAAAATTAGTTTGTGTTCAATTATGCACCCTGTAAAACAGAGACTTATTTAGAAGCGAGATGAAAGATATGTATGTAAAAATGCAAATAATATCCAGTTGTTCGACAAGTATGGTTGTCTAATTTTTTAGATGTGGCACACACAAGAAGTCTCAGATTTATAACCCCCTGTATAACAGGGAGCTGGCGAGCAAACCTACAATGTTGTGTTTCATAGAATCATAGAGTTGGAAGAGACCTCAAGGGCCATCTAGTCCAACCCCCTGCCATGCAGGGACCCCCATCACAAGACTCCCGACAGATGGCCATCCAGCCTCTCCTTAAAAACCTCCAAAGAAGGAGACTCCACCACCCTCGTTTGTGGCACCATCTTCCACTGCCGAACAGCTCAACGTTCAAATGGAATCTCTTTTCCTGTCGTTTGAAACCATTGCCCCGAGTCCTAGTCTCTGAAGCCATGGAAAACAAACCTGCTCCCTCTTCAATATGACATCATTTCAAATCTTTAAACATAGCTATCATATCCCCTCTCAGCCTTCTTTTTGAAAGGCTAAGCATTCCCAGTTCCCTAAGCCGTTCCTCATCAGACATTTCCTCCAGACCTTCAACCATCCTGGTCGCCCTCCTCTGCACCCGCTTGAGGTTGTCAACATCCTTTTTAAACTGAGGCGCACAGGACAGGACACAGGACTCCAGGTGGGGTCTGACCAGAGCAGAATAGAGTGGTACTAACACTTCCCTTGATCTAGACCAGTGGTTCTCAACCTGTGGATCCCCAGATGCTCCTGGACTACAACTCCCAGAAGCCTCCACCACTCGCTGTGCTGGAAAGGATTTCTGGGAGTTGCAGTTCAGGACCCACCGGTTGAGAACCACTGATCTAGACACGATGCTTCTGTTTCTCCTGAAGTGTTCATCTCTACCTCTAGAGCTTCCACTGAAAGACCTCCTACCGTAGAAATAATATCTCAACGAGGTAGAATATTAATACAAGTCTCTCAACTGGAGCCCCCCCTCCCCTTGGTGTTTGCTGTTTGTTGTTCAGCCATCTCTCAAAATCCCCAACTGTGCCCCCGAGGTTAACATGGCTCCACTGGGGATAACTTAAATGGCGGCTTCCATGAAGACCGCCATGGCCAACAAACCTGCAGGAGGCCAACAAGTTTCATGACCCGGGGAATGAACATTGCCTGCAGCCCAGGGGTGATTTCAGAGCTGCCACATAAACCCATGGGGGTGTGTGTGTGTGTGCTAGTTTGGGGCCTGGGGTGGCAATGAGGGGTCCCCCTTCAGTCGAAAGGGGTCATGTCAGGCTAGAGCAGGCCTGCCCAACAGGTAGACCGGGGGCTACCGGTAGCCCGCGAAGGGTTCAAAAGTAGCCCACCGGCCATCAATAAAAAAGGGAGGGGATAAGTTCTCCACCCTCCCTCCCCCATTCCAAGGACCACCGCTGCCCCAGCAAAGTTTTGGGTCTGCCAGCCCACTGTCTCAGCCGAGCAGGGCAGTTCAAGGGCCATGGCACATTGAAATCTATTCCCTCCAGAACAGATTAATTGGTTTTCAATGCATTCCTATGGGAAACCTCTGCTCTCCTTACAAAAGTTTTTACTTATGAGCATGTGCTCGGAACAGATAAAATTCGTAAGTAGAGTTTTTAATGTAGTAGCCCTCAGGCACTTTGGGCCGGAAAAAGTAGACCTTGGCCAGTTCAAAGTTGAACAGCCCTAGGCTAGATCAAAAGCACTGCATGCCCGGCCAGGCAATTTCATCAACGTGCAAACAGGCTGCCCGTCCTTGCTAGATGTAGCTGGAGGCGCCAGGGGCAGCGCTCCAAAATGCAAACTGCATGGGCTGCAAAAAAACAACCGGCAGCATGAGAACGCAAGCTCAGCATTGACAAACAGCAGTGACTACCTAATCTTGGGTCATGCCAACTCAAGAGCCCCCGCGATCTCCATCCTCCATGGCGGAGTGGGGGGGGGGGAAGAAACAGCCCAGCCAAGAGGCCTCTTTGCAGAAGTGGGAGGGAAAAGAGAGCATAAGCATCTCAGGAATGTACACGGTGCCGGCTGGCCCGGTCTCTGGATTCAAGCCCACCCCCACCCCCTTCTGATAGGCCTTGGAGAAAGATGCCGTTACCCTCTGAACCCCACGGCAGCCTCCGCACCCCACGGGAGGGCAGCTGCAGACCAGGTGTGTCAAGAGAAAAATCTCTTGGCTGGGGAATGCAAGGATTAAGGGTTTGCTTGGCTTTGTTTTATGTAAGTTTGCTGCACGACCTCTCCTCCAGGCAGGAATGTGACGTGCCAGCTGGCTCCAACGGGAGGAAAAACTGCCATGTAAACCTGCAAGGAGGTGGGGAAAATATGGGAATCATCTTGGTTAGTAGAATACAAAACAAGAGGAAAGACTCAATTGCATAATGGGGTGATGGTGTAGATGGGAGAGGATCGCTGAGATATTCAGCAGTATGCAGCTCTGGAGTTTTCAAGCTATGTTCCAGGTAACCTGGAAGCCAAGCTGTTATTTATTTTAGAGTATTTTTAACCCGCCTTTCTCCTTGGAAAAAGACCCCAGGCGGCTTACAGTAACGAGGGATAATACAGTCCAGTACAATTAAGACATGTTCAAGCATTTGAGAACAAGGAATTGAGGGACATCTTACAGCATTAATAGACATTTAAAGCGACAAGGTTATGCTTGGGGGTCACATAACAGCTAGAGTATTGTGTTGTTGTTGTTCAGTCGTTCAGTCGTGTCCGACTCTTCGCGACCCCATGGACCAGAGCTCGCCAGGCCTTCCTATCTTCCACTGCCTCCTGGAGTTTGGTCAAACCCATATTGGTTGCATCGATGACACCGTCCAACCATCTCATTCTCCGCCGTCCTCTTTTCCTTTTGCCTTCCATCTTTCCCAACACCAGGGACTTCTCCGAGGACTCCTCTCTCCTCATGAGGTGGCCAAAGTACTGGAGCCTCAGCTTCAAAATCTGTCCCTTCCAGTGAACATTCGGAGTTGATTTCTTTCAGGATGGATAGGTTTGATCTCCTTGCAGTCCAGGGGACTCTCAAGACTCTCCTCCAGCACCACAGCTCAAAAGCATCGATTCTGCGGCGATCAGCCTTCTTTATTGTAGTGGTATTGTAGTGGTCAATTCTTGGAGTGCATCATGGTTTCAGGTGCTACTGAACCAGGAAACTCATGCACACATTCATGCTCTTCTTATTAGACCTCCCAGGGCCTTTTTAAAAAAAAAACATGCAAAGGAGGAGGGCAGTCCACGGAGCTTTGAATTTATTAAACCCTAATGAGAAAAACACAGAATGGTGGGCATTTGGTGTGTAGTAGGTCTTTGTTTTTGGGAGCTGCCTAGATGCCCTAAGCACATCTAATCTCGCCTGATTTCGGAAGCTAAGCAGGGTCGGCCCTGGTTAGTACTTGGATGGGAGACCACCAGGGAATACCAGGTGCTGTAGGCACCTGGAGTAGGAACTGGCAAGCCACTCCAGTATTCCTGCCAAGAAAACTCCATGGACATGGGGTCACAAAGAGTCGGTCACGACTGTAATGACACAACACAATACACACACACAGGTATTTGTTTCAATGGGGCCATTCTGACACCCAACGGCTTTGGCCCATAAGCCACAGTTACTGAGCCCTATAATATAGCGTAAAATGTTTTGCAACCCACCCAGAATTCCATGGTAATCCCTATCCCACCCCTCCTCTCTCTGCAGCCAATTCAGCCTGGGCCTTTCCGAAGGTGGAAGGTTTTAAAACTATTGATTTAACGGCTAGCAAATATTTACCGTGGAACACCCGAAGGAGGAAGGCACACAACTTATGACGGCCCAAAACAAGAGGTGAGCTTTGTCAATAGGACTGCTCTCAACCAAAGTCCCCAGGGAGGTTTTGCCAGGATCTCCCTGAAAAATGCTCGCTTGGACCGGAGGGTCGGGAGGGACGGGAGCATTCCTCAGGGCCAGGCTTTGCATGTGTTTCTGCACTTAAAAGGAATCCGCATTAACCTTTAACTTCTGGAACGTGGAACTGCTGAATTCCACAGCAGAGATAAAGAATTATTTCGCCCACATCCAGTTCTTTTCTTCTTTTGCACTGCGAGGAAGGCGAGAGACTAGGGCAGTGATGGCGAACCTTTTAGACACCGAGTGCCCAAATTGAGATTCAAAAGCAGGGGGCCTCAAAGTTTTCAAACAGCGGGCTGGTCCACTCCCCCCCAGACACCACTGGGGGCCTGATCACAGTCTCCCCCCCCCCAAAAGGCCGACATTTTAAATTGCCCCGCTTGACTGCAGCCGGTGCCTCGACCATCTGGGCGGCAGGTGGGGGGGGGAGCGGGAGACCTTTCCGTGGCCCTCCCACTTTGAACTGTCCCACTAGCTAGGATGCCGATCATCTGGGCAGTGGGTGGAGGGAGTGGGGGAAGCGACATAGCCCACCACTTTGAACTGCCTCAGCAATAGAAGCAGCTGCGGAGGCGGGCTTGCTTGTGAAGCAGGGGGTAGGTGGGGGGGTGTCTGCAATTTTCTTGGGGGCCGGCTTCAGGACCCTGGGGGCCGCATCCGGCCCCCACGCCTTAGGTTGAGGACCCCTGTTCAAAAGCCACTAATTTTTTGCAAAGTGCCAATATAGCAATTTAACCTCAATACAGGTAGCTGTGAAGGGGGCAATGCTGGGTGCCTGCAGAAAGGGCTCCGAGGGCCACCTTTGGCACCCGTGCCATAGGTTCGCCAACACTCGACTAGGGATATGCCGAGAAGGTGAATGGTCCTTTCTGAGCGACTGGGTTCCTACTGCTTCAGAAGGAATCTTGGCGGTGCCCCCCCGAACTACCATGGGTGGTCCTCACCAGTATTTCTGGGTAGTGGATGCTTGCATGGAGAGCAAGACGTTACATCACAAGAGAAGGCGGCCATGGCTGTCCAATTTTATTCCGAGGCTATTTTATTTTATTTTGCCCCTCTAGACATTGTCCCAACATGCTCAAGTGTGTGTGTGTGTGTGTGTGTGTCTATCTGTGTATTTGCAGCCTTAAGGACTAGGATCTTAGCCAGTACAGCTCTGTTGCGTTATTCCCATTCTTGAGCAGGACTGCCCCACAACATAAGAGTCGGTTACTGTCCTGTTTGCATTTCCAACAAACAGCGCAACTAGACCCTGCTCAGGTTTAGCTAGAAAGTAACTTCAGGTGGCTTGCTAAAACGCCCATCCTGTCATCTAGCACAGGTTGTTGTGAGGAAGAAAAACTATGTGGAATGCTAGTCTTGAGTGCTTTGGAAAGCGGGCGACACGGTAGTAACATTGATGTATTTTTAATTCAGAGGTCAAACATGAAAACCATGGTCCATAAGTTATATCTGTTGAAACTAAAAGTCTTGCACTGCCACAAAGACTACTAAGTTTTATTTGGCGTAAGCTTTCGTGGATTCTAGGCCACTTCTTCGGAGGCAGCACCCTGCGGACCACAGTCCCGCATAAGCTTATGCTGAATAAAACGTGCTTGCCCTTCAGATGGCCTGATCGTATACAGTATTTTCCCATGCATAAGCCTGCATTTTTTTGTCTAAAATCGTCTTATGCATGGAAGCAAGCGGAGGAGAAAACGGCACAGCTGCGAAATTAATTTTGGGTTGGGAAAATGAGGATCGTCTTATACACGGGGCGTCTTATAGACGGAAAACGTACGTGTGTGTGTGTGTGTGTGTGTGTGTGTGTGTGTGTGTGTGTGTGTGTGTGTGTGTGTGTGTGTGTGTGATTACCAAGGTACCGCATTCATCCGTTTATGAACTGTATCAATCCATGCCGCCTTGATGCCAAGAAACCGTCACTTCCCCGCGCGCCCTGGGTGGAGAGGCAGGTGCGCTCTGCACACGGGCAGAGGCGCCCTGCGCCTCAAACCGATCCCTCTTCCCCATCCGCCCAGCGCGAACAAGCTAGGATGGCGCAGCCTCTTGGAGAGCCCCGGCGCCTCGGCCCTTGGAGAGCTCGGCGGTTACCGGCGCGCTACCCGGGCACCCCCGCCACCTCGTCGTCCGAAGCGGCCCCCGTCCCCTTTAAGAGCAGCCGGGAGGGAGGGAGGGAGGAGGGAAAGAAGGAAGGAAGGAAGGAAGGGGGAAAGAGAAGCAGGCAGGCGAGACTGAGTGGTGAGCCCACGCTGCGCCGCGCGGTGCTTTGGCGGGCGCCTGCTTGCTCGGAGGAGAGGGCGCGCCAGCGGCCCCGGGAAAGGGGGCTCCTTCCTTCTCCTTGCTTCCTCCCACCCCACCGGCCTCCCTCTTCCGCTCCCAGCCGCGCAGCCCCCGGGGAGAAGAAGCAGCAGCAGCAGCCGTCAGCAGCAGCATGAGGATCGCAAACTTGGCGCCGGCCTGCACCGGAGGAAAGCCGCGCCGCCAGCAGGAGGACCCGGGGAGGAGTTGGCGCGGAGGCGCTCGCCGATGTTGCTGCTGCTGTTGCTGCTGTTTCCACTCCTCCTCCTCCTCCTCCTCCTCCTTTTGCTCGTAGGTTCAGACATCTTAGAGGAGAGAGAGAGAGAGTTCCGGGCACCCAAAAGCAGAGCCCCCCCCTTTCCTCCTCCTCTTGCTTTCCGCACCAAACGCCCTGGCTCTGCCTCTTTACGCGCGCGCCCCTCTCCTCTTCCTCCTCCTCCGCGCTCGTTTGGATTTGCAGAAGGCGCCCGGCAGATGGGAAAGGAGGGGACGCAGGCCCGCCGTCGGCTCCTCCTCTTCCTCCTCCTCCTCCTCCTCCTCCTCGGCTGGTGATCGGAAGGAGCTCCTCGATCCCGGCCGATCGATCCCGGCCCCGGTTTGGATTGGATTGGATTGGATTTGGATTGCTTTCGGTTTGCTTGCAGATCCCCCCTCCCCCTCTCTCCTCCTTTTTATTTTAAAAATTTCCTTGTTTTTCCGGGGGAGGAATTCACCCACGCTTGCAACCCCCTCCCCTCCCGAAGACTTCTTTTTTTCCCCTTCTTTTTCGCCTCCACTTGGCTGGGCTTCCTGAAATCAGAAGGAGGGAGAAATCTTTTTGATTAAAAATAAATACAGTAGAGAGACGCACGAAAAGGGATTAATACTGAAGAAGAAAGAATCATCATAATAAAGCAGCCAAGAGCGGCCATGGAGTGGAAGGCGGCGGGTTTGGAAATAAGGTAAGGAGTGAGATGAACGGGGGGGTTCCCTTTCTCTCCCACTTTATCCTCCCAACCCCCCCACCCCAAAGTAGGTGCACTCCCAGTCCTAAAAGGGCGGAAAGGCAGGGGAGATTTGAATTTGGCGATGGGGGGAGAAGCCCCCGATTCCTTCCCTTCGTCCCCAGTGTTTTCAAAGGATGAACTTTGGTGGTGGATTTTTTTTGGGGGGGGGGAGAGGGGCGAGAACGTTTTTTCTTTCGCGGGGGGCGAGCGACAGATCCGGCGTGACCTTGTTTTCAACGCACGGAGGGAAATGCAGGTTTGTTTTGCAGGAGTTGCAGGCGGCGTGTCGAAGTTGGAGAGAGAAGAGGGGCGAAGTTGGAGGTGTGTGGGTTGGGGGCAAGCAGGGAGAGCCGAGGGAGAGAAAACCAACCCCCAGCAAAACAAAAAAAACACGGGGCTGGTTTCTCAGCGTCCTTTTTCGCCCCTGCCGGCTGATGGAGGCCAAAAAGACACAGCCCAAAGGGTGGGGGGGGGGGGGAACGCGAGCTGATGTTTTTCCCCTTGCGTCTAGACCAGGGGATTCCCTGCGCCACTGAGAGGTGTTTGTGATTTCGTCTGGTGTCGACGTGTGTGTGTGTGTGTGTGTGTGTGTGTGTGTGTGTGTGTGTGTGTGTGTGTGTGTGTGTGTGTGTGTGTGTGTAAGGGGGGGGAAATGTCAACGCAGCAGGAGAATTGATCACCGCCAAACTCCCTTAAGTCTGTCTGCTTAAGCCAGGCAGGTCCAAACTTCAGCCCTCCAGATGTTTGGGACCACAACTCTTCCAGTCCTTTGCCATTGGCAATCTGAAGCTTAGAATTCTGGGAGTTGTGGTCCAGAACATCAGGAGGGCCAAAGTTTGGACCTGCCTGGCTTAAGCCCATCCTTGGCCTGCTGGTGCCCAAAGTAAGTCACTCGCCCTGGGTTGGTGGTGGTGGTGCTGGGGTTTGTCTTCCCAAGTAAAAAGGCTGCGATCAACAACAACAACATCAACAACAACAACAACAACAACCTTGCCATGTCGAGCTTGCCTCTCCTTCGAAGGCAGGGCCCACTGGGTTTTGGGGATGTTGACACACCCCGGGAAAGTGCACCGGGTTGCAGCCTTGCGGTCCAGGGTCGCAGGCCAAATCCTGCCATCCCCCCACCCCCACCCTTTTGCCAAGAGATTTCTCCAGGCTGAAGCTTTATTAGGTTTGGAAAGCTTGGCTTTGAACCTTCAGCCAGAGAGCCGGTTGCATTTAAATTCCCAGGAGTCGACTTTTCGGGCAGTTTGCTGGAGACGGATTAATTATTTCCCCATCTTTTTCTGGCTTTAAAAGCCCCCTTTCTGAGTTGTAAGTGCCATAATTTAGCCACTCTTACTGCTTCCCCCGCATCTCAGTGGCACTGTGTAAGAGAGGAAAGGTTCCCCATCTGAAGGAAAGGAAGCGGTTTTTCTCTCTGTACAAACATTTGTGGATTAAATAAATAAATAAATAAATAAATAAGGAACTTGGCGCCGATTTGTGATTGCTCCTGGTTATTCCGGAGTGGGGGGAAAACCCGACGATGGCTGAATCACAAACGTAATGGGATAAACATCCCTTGGGTCTATTCCAACTCTGCAGATCTAAAATGATGATGATGATTTATCTGGGATTTGTTTTCTTTCTTTTTTAAAAAAGGCCCCAATATTTACAAAGGGAACTCTTTAAGTTGGAGAAAGGAGGGAGGTTGAGCAGTTGACCTGCACTGTTTCACCTCCCAACCCTGTCCCTCCAGATGTTGACTTCCTGCGGTTTCTTCCGGTTGATGCTCTTATCTCATCACCGGCTTGGTGTCAGAGAGCCATTGGCCTACTTATTTTTTCCACCAGCCACATGGCAGGTTTGTGACGGTGGGTGATGGGTAACTTAGGAACTTGGCCCTCCCAGGCATGTGAGAAATGTTTAAACTGGCACAGGGAAAGCCCCTGGACTGTAGACCTGCGCTTATCTTTATATATAGATTGTACTTGGAAAACATCAGAACCAATGCCTCTTCCTCTCTTCTGCTCCTCCTCCCCTGAAGCCCTGTTATTTCATGCATGTCTGTGCAGCAAATGTATTTATTTTGATAGGTGGGGTTGCTTGGTCAGTTTCCAGAGGGTGGCCTTGCAAAACACCCCGGGAGCCCTTTAGAGCCTTAAAATGGACACGTTTCACTTGGCACGAGTTTTTGCAGAATGTGAACTACTTGCATTGGATAGTAGGTGGAAGAAATGGGCCAGAGCCCACGGAAGCTTAGAATAAATAAAATATTTTAATTTTCAAGGGGCAGCAGCTCTCTTTGTCCGTTTGCTGAGTTGATCCGGTTTGATGTTGAACGAGGCTTCTACGTTGTCCGGTGGTGGTTGATGTGTGACTCTTTCTTTGGTGAGCTGGGTTGGGTTCCAGAACATCTGTCTCTTTAGGAAACTTGCTAAAGGCTGTCGGACCTGGAGTGCCAACACTGAAGCACTGGTTAAGAAGGCCCAGCAGAGATTATATCTTCTGAGACTTCTCAGGAGGGAACAACTGTCTAAGAAACTGTTGGTAACCTTCTACCGGGGCTTTATAGAAAGTACTTTCACTTACTGCCTCTGTGTCTGGTTCGCCAGTTGCCCAGTGGCAGATAGAAGGGCACTCCAGAGGGTCATAAACACTGCTGAGAAGATAGTGGGCTGTCCTCTTCCTCCTTTGGAAGAATTATACAACTCCAGATGCTCAAGGAAGACATCTAGAATTTTGAGAGACCCTTCGCATCCTGGCCACCAATTTTTTGAACTGTTGCCGTCTGGCAGGAGATACAGGACTCTTAGGTCAAGGACAAATAGACTAAAGAACAGTTTTTATCACAGAGCGGTATCCAAGTTAGATGCGACAGTTTTAGCACCATCTTAATCTGTTTAAGTAGTGTTTTAAAAATTTTAAGCAATTTTAAGAGTTTTTAATATTTTGTATGGTGTTTTATGTGTTTTATGTGTTTTGTGTGTTTTGTATGTTTAGAGTGTGTAGCGGAACAGCACTCTAATTTCGTTGTGCATATCTTGTGTATGCATAATGACAATAAAACTCTATTCTATTCTATTCTATTCTATTCTAAATGGGTTGGGCGTGTGGTGTCTTCTCTTTGCCTCTGCTCTCCTGATTGCACCCTTTTCAAATGGCAGAAAGTATGTCGGTTACTTCATGTTGGGAGCAGCTGCCATGTGTCAGAGGGCCCTGGTCAAAGGGCCGTGGACACATCCCACCCCAAGCACCTCTGGCGCTCCTTACCTGCAATGCAGTCTGCACGACATAGACTCCAAAAATCACATCAAATCATGTTGAGGTGCCCGTCGCAACTTCATTGACTCCAAATAAAAACAAGAACAGAAACAAAACAAAACAACCCCAAGCCAAACATACAAAAATACATAAATAAATAAAATAAATATATATTCCAAGGCGGAATAATAGCCATAGTTCAAGATTACTATCCAGCAAGGGGTTATCATGTTGTCCAGTCCAATAACTGCTGATTAGGACTAGCTGGAGAGAGGCTGGGTTTCCTGGGTCTACCAAGGTACCAGCCTCTTTCTGTTTCCAGTTGTGCCACCAAACCCTTTAGCAACAGTGAGGAACCTGAAATGCATCAGATGTCCTTGGACTGCACCGGTCATCGTACGTACCTGGCCATTGGCTGTGCTAGTTGTCCTGATGAGATTTGGAACCCAGCAGTATCTATATATTAATAGCTATAAGCACATCCGATCTCGCCTGATTTCGGAAGCTAAGCAGGGGTCGGCCCTGGTTAGTCCTTGGATGGGAGACCACCAGGGAATACCAGGTGCTGTAGGCGCCTGGAGGAGGAACTGGCAAGCCACTCCAGTATTCCTGCCAAGAAAACTCCATGGACATGGGGTCACAAAGAGTCGGTCCCGACTGCAACAACACAACACACACATGTTATATTTATGGAGTAGCAACTGGCAAGCCACTCCATTATTCCTGCCAAAAAAACCCCCATAGACATGGGGTCATGAAGAGTCGGTCGCGACTGTAACAACACACACACACACACACACACACACACACACACACACACACACACACACACACACACACACACACACACACAATTTATCTATATAGTACTGCCTATGTTGTTTAGAACGTGCAGGATCTGATGAGCGTCTCATCCCAGGATAAACAAAGGCATCTATTTGAAGGCGCTGCTTTTTTGGAGAAGTGAGCTATAGATGATTCAACGGTGGGCTTGACTCCGTTGCTGGACTTGCTACTTTGGAAACTTTTCCTGGGTCTCAATGGAGCTTTATTGGCTCCTGGAGTGGATCACCAAGCTGACTGGCTCACTCAGTGGATTAGGTGTTAACTGCCGAGGCAGAGTTTGGGAGTTTGATTCCACACTGCGCATCCTGTGAACTAAAGCCAGTCTTGGGCAAGCCGCACCGTCCCAGGTCACTGCTAGAAAAAGGGAGGAATGGTGAAGCCATTTTGAACAGTTTCAGAAAACCCTGAAAAGGTTTGCCGTAAGTCAGAATTGATTCGACTAGGGTGGATTTGTTGCTCTACTTTAACAACACTTGCTTTGCTGCAGTTGCCTGATGCTCCCGGTTGTCCTTCCCTCTCAACACCCTCTTCCAGTCCACAATTTTCTTTCCCGGTAGTATTTCACCTGTGCAGCTTGCAAAATTGCCCTTGCCCCCCCGACCCTACCCAAAATACTTCCTTAAGTCTGATGGCTAGTCCCATTCAACCTTCTTCTGGTTCCACATTGGCCCAGTCTTCTTCCTTGAGGCACCCAGACTCAGCTTGCTTCTCTGATCTACAATTTATCATCTCTCCCTTCTGTGCCCCCTTGGCGCACCCATCAAGCTGAGTGGTGGTGGTGGTGGTGGTGGTGGTGGAAAAAACAACCACCCAACCACAGCCGCTTGACCTTCCGAAGCCGAAATCTCCTCCTCCTCTTCCCTCTTCTTGAGAGGATGTGCCTGTATCTTGCCGATGGAGCACGTATGAGGAAGTTCCCTAACGGCAGAAAGTTTCAGCCTTTGTCTTAAGAGGAAGGGCTCTTGGCGGTTACAGGTCCTGTTCTACCTCTGTAGAAGGCTTGTAGTCATATATAAGAACATAAGAACCTAAAAAGAGCCCTGCTGGATCAGGCCAAAGGCCCATCTAGTCCAGCTTCCTGAATCTCACAATGGCCCCACCAGATGTCTCTGGGAGCGCATGAGACTAGATATCTGTCTCCTGATACCACTCCCCCTGCATCTGGCCCTTGAAGTATCCTGGTTTTACACACACATGCACACACACATAAATATTGAGCAGCGGTATCTCCCCACCCACCCCCTTCCAAATACTTGGCATGCGCACGGATTCCTGACGTTTGCCGACTTCTGTTTGGTTTTGGGCTGCCAGGAGGCTCTGCATTCTGCCAAACTTTTTGCTCTTATCTTGGGCCTCTTAATGTTTTCTCTCTGAAGGGGGGATCGAGGTTCTTTATTGGGTTTCCCATTGCCAGCAACGTAGTGATAGTCATGTGCTTCATAATTGGATGCTCAGTTTGGGGACAGAATTTAGATTTTTTTCCCCCACCCAACTTCTGTGTATTCAAGGAAAGGCGATTATTCTCTGTCTCCCGGGTTCACACCTGAATTGTCACAATCCGGCCCCTTTCTGTTGCTGTGATCTTGTTATTTTCATGTTCTTTGTGTTTTTTGTTGTGTGTGATTTTTTAAAAAAGTTTTGGGAATGTTTCAGCTTGGGGCATCTTAGTGGGAGTTGGACCATCAATCCCCAAAATAAAAGTTCAAAATGGTTTTGTGCTCTATCCTTGCCGCCGTCCCCCACCTGAAACACTCTTCACCTCAACAGATATTCAGGTTTTACCCTTCTAGGCAATGGCCACACTGAAAACAAGGCCCATACAAAATTTATTTATTTATTTATTTATTTATTTATTTATTTATTTATTTATTTATTTTACAACTTACATGCCGTCCCCTCCCCAAAGGTCTCTGGGCGACGTGCAATCAAAAGAATTAAAACAGTTAAAAATAGAATATCCATAAATAATCAAAGCAACAATTAAAACCTTATCCTAAAAACTTAGGTGCTGTCGAAAGCGTGTTTTCCCACCAACTATGGTTAGTTTTGAAAGAGGGGGTTTGAGTGGGCAGACTTCGGCCCTCCTGATGTTTTGGACCACAACTCCCAGAATTCCAAGCCTGTATTTCCAATGGCAAAGGACTGTGGGAATTGTGGCCCAAAACAGCTGGAGGGCTGAAGTTTGAACATGCCTGCTCTAGAAGTCTTTTCAGTGATGTTGTGTCTGCACCCCCCCCATTAACTTCCTTCTGCCCTTCTTCAGGTAAACTTTTGCTGAAGGTTGCATTATTTCTGCTACAGTTTCTTTTCACTGCCGTTTTGTTTATAGTTCAGTTCTGTTTGTTTTTTAAACCCAGGTGTGTTGATATTAGAGGTTACATTTTTTCCCACTTATCCTGGCTCTCTTTCTCCAACTGTATCCTGACAACAGCTACCCCTTTGCGAGTGTATCAGAGCGGGAATCGCTCAAGGCCACCCATGAGAGCTGTTTCTCAAAACCGGGATTGGAACGCAGGTCTTCTGTGTCCAACCCTGTAACTACCCTGTATGGGTCTGGAAAAAAGGTGCCTGAGGGGGGAAATGATTGAGACCTACAAAATAATGCAGGGTATGAGTAAAGTGGATAGAGGGACGCTCTTCTCCCTCTCACAAAATACCAGAACTAGGGGACATCCACTCAGATTGAGGGCTGGGAGAGTAAGAACAAACCAAAGAAAATATTTTTCACCCAGCGCATTGTTAGTCTGTGGAACTCCCTGCCAAGGATGTGGTGATGGCATCTGGCCTGGATGCTTTCAAAAGGGGATTGGGCAGATTCCTGGAGGAAAAGTCCATCACAGGTGACAAACCATGATGGAGACGTGTCATCTCCAGGCTTAAAACCGGGGTACTTCAAGGGCCAAATGCAGGGCAGCGGTATCAGGAGACAGATCTCTAGTCTCATGCGTTCCCATAGGCATTTGGTGGGGCCACTGTGACATACACGAAGCTGGACTAGATGGGCCTTTGGCCTGATCCAGCAGGGCTCTTCTTAGGTTCTTATTACCATAGCACTGCTGCTTTCTAGGCGATTTCTCTTTGGCTGACATGAGTCTCATTTTGATTTTGATGGAAACGTAGGGTGTACTTCTTATGTATTAAAAAACAACAACAGGTAGGCACATGAAGCTCTCTTGCTATATTCCTTACCGTGACTAAGATGGGAGGGCGTCATACCAAACTAGCTGCTCTTTGCTCTGCTTCCTTTTTCTTAACCAACCATGGGATCTCCTTTCTTCTGAAGCAACCCCGTGCCCTTGGTTCATCACCTTGTTTGGGGAGAAGGGACATGCTTTTATGTAGTAACACCCAGCGTGGGAGTTGACTGACAGTTATTTTGCTGGAATGCCTCCGTGGTGGCCTGAAGTGTGCTTAAGCAATTGCCTTCAACGGTTAAGCAATGGTCCCCGTGCTGCAAATACGCACACATATAAATAAGCAGATTCTTTCAACTTCCTCAGAGCTGTGGGAAGAGGGAGAAACGGAGGAGGGGAAAGCACACACTAAGCTGCTTAGCCCTGCTTTGCTGTTACACATTATGAGTATACATTATTCATGGGCTACAGCTAACTTGTGTGTTAGTGCCGGCGTATGGGAGGAGAAAACGCACAAAACTAACCAACAGTGCTGGTTGTCTCAACCTCGAACGGCCAACGGTCCTTTCGCCTTTTAAAATTACCCTTCCTCCTTGGCCGCCATGTTTTGTTTACGACTGGTCAAAAGGCTCCAAAAGTCATTCTGAACATCCCCTTCATACCAGCCCGTTTTTCCATCCGAATATATATGTGTGTGTGTGTGTGTGTGTGTGTGTGTGTGTGTGTGTGTGTGTGTGTGTGTGTGTGTGTGTGTGTGTGTGTGTGTGTGTGTGTGTCATCTCCAGGCTTAAAACCAGGGTCCTTCAAGGACCAGATGCAGGGGAGTGGTATCCGGAGACAGAGATCTAGTCTCGTGAGCTCCCAGACGCCTCTGGTGGGGCCACTGTGAGATCCAGGAAGCTGGACGAGATGGGCCTTTGGCCTGATCCAGCAGGGCTCTTCTTATGTTCTTATGAACCATGATGGAGATGTGTCATCTCCAGGCTTAAAACCAGGGTACCTCAAGGACCAGATGCAGGGAAGTGGTATCAGGAGAACAGATATCTAGTCTTGTGCACTCCCAGCTGCATTTGGTGGGGCCATTGTGAGATACAGGAAGCTGGACTAGATGGGCCTTTGGCCTGATGCAGCAGGGCTCTTCTTATGTTCTTAAGTCAGTCGTAACCTACGGCGACCCTCTTCTGAGCTTTACCAAGCAAAGAAAGCGTGCTCAGGCTTGGTTTAGCAGTCCCTTCATCCGAGGGCACTCTGCCAGTTGGGCAGTTCACCCAAGGCTTCACAAGCCAGGTTTTTTCCTCCCGCAACCGGGACTTGAACCCCCAGCGTTTGGCTCTGCAGTGGGGCCTGCGAGCTAGCTCCGTAGGAACAACTACAGGACTGCTGAATAGGTTTGAGTGGGCAAGCAACTTGAAAATCATCAGAACAGATTAAGAAAAATAAATAAATGAATGTTTGGGCTGTCGGCGGACAGATGTGAGGCATGTTCTAAATTGATTCGTTGTTGATTCATTCATTAAATTGATTCATTCACTTTTAATTGATTCATTAATGGACAGAAATTGGGTACCGCAGTTATCTGCCTCAACTGGAGGTGATATTTCCGGAAACAGGCAAAGACCTTTCTCTGAATGATGGACTACCATTATGTGTCTTTTATATGAATCTATAGGTTCGCATAGACTTTGTATTTATAACTACTTATAACCTTGTAGCTTTAATGTAATGCTGTCTATTAATGCTGCAAGACAGGCCTGTCCAAACTTCGTCTCTCCTGATGTTTCGGACCACAACTCCCAGAATTCCAAGCCTGTATTTCCAGTGGCAAAGGACTGTGAGAGTTGTGGCCCAAAACATCTGGAGGGCTGAAGTTTGGACATGGCTGCTGTAAGATGTCCCTCAATTCCTTTTTCTCAATACTTGAACGAATATGTCTTAATTGTATTGGACTGTAAATTATCCCTCATTACTGTAAGCTGCCTTGGGGGTCCTTTTCCAAGGAGAAAGGCAGGGTAAAATACTCTAAAAATAAAATAAATATCTCATGGCTAGGTAATTGAGGCAATACCTTCTGTTCTGTGATGCAAACCAGCCGTTTAATTTGTTCGAAATATACTTTTAAACTCAGAGCTGGTGTTACAGGACTTAGGGCGGTTTAAACATCAGCACATTTGTGGGGCTTGAGCGAACTTTTATTGAGATTTGACTTGGGAGCTTAAGCACCTACCTCATTGACACTTGGCTTTATTCCTCACCCACTCACCCCATAATATGGAGGGGAGAAATAAATACAGTAATCATAGGAAGTGATTGAAAAGACTGCATTAAGATAAGTGCGGGTTCAGTATCTCCAGTCCAAAATAAGGATGCAGTGGGTATAATAATTTCTCGTTTATTTACCGGGGAGGGTTCTTTAGTCATTAAGAGTATCTGCACATCTCGTTTTGTGGAGATAGGAATTTTCCTGCTGCTAGAAAAAAAGAATTTGCCTTTGCTCTGGAATCAAGACTTCCGCGGTGGTTAGTCAAAATTTGCTTTGATACGTGCACAGTTTTTAAAATTAGGAGGGGGTGGGTGGGAAAAAATCCCAGGGTTGTAAAAACTGAACTGAAGAGCCTCTCGAGTCGGGCGAGGCCTAATGCGTCAGAGAATTCCATTTTTAATTGGCTGTTTTCTCTTAAGCTCTGATCGGAATGTTTGCCTTCCAGCAACTCCTCCTTGAACTTTAAAAAGAAAATAGGCAGCCTTGGGAGAGCAACCCCTACATCATCACCCTTGAGAAATGCTAACTCTTCTGCTCCTCCGCCCACCTCTTCGCTTGGGTCCAGCCTGCGGGAAGCATTCATTCTTGCGCTTTCTGCCCCTAGCGCAAGGGTGGGGAACCGTCGGCCCTCCAGATGTTTGGGCCTGCAGCTCCCAGAAAATACCGAGAGCCTGTGTTGCTAGGAGTCGAGGGCTGTCGGAGGAGTTGTCCAAAACATCTGGAGGCCAAAGGTTTCCCGCCCGTGCCCTAATAGAGGCATGTCCAATAGAGCAGTGTTTTTCAACCACTGTTCCGCGGCACACTAGTGTGCCGCGAGATGTTGCCTGGTGTGCCGTTGGAAAAGCTGAAGAATATCAGCTTTGTGTTCAGCCAAACAGGCCCAGGTTGTGCACTGAATAAAGTATTTTATAATTTTTCATATTTCTGTTTACTTACTATTTCATAATAAAGTAATTATAAAATACTTTCTTTGTGTTTATTTGATTCCTATTCAAGAGAATTACTTTATATATAGTCAATATTGGGACAGAGTTAATTTTTTTAACATTTTCTAATGGTGGTGTGCCTCATGATTTTTTTCATGAAACAAGTGTGCCTTTGCCCAAAAAAGGTTGAAAAACACTGCAATAGAGGTTGTTCTTGACGCTCAGGCAGGAATTTCCAAAGCGTCTCTCCTGTCCCTCGTTTTCCATCTAATTACAGATTCCAGGGATTGAACTTGACACCATTTTGTGTCAAGCGTAGGCTCTGCAGCTAGGCCCTCCTGGCTACCCAATTGCCTGCAGGCTATTAAGAAAAGAAAAGCTACCAGGGACATTTTAACAGCAGGATCTTCTAGGGCAGGCACATCCAAACTTCAGGCCTCCTGATGTTTTGGACCACAACTCCCAGAATTCCAAGCCTGTATTGCCAGTGACAAAGGACAGTGGGAGTTGTGGTCCAAAACATCTGGAGGGCCAAAGTTTGGACATGCCTGGTCTACTGGGTCACCGCTTTCTCCTCACTGCCATGAACTTTGCTGACACTGTGTCTTTCATTTCAACCGTGCGTTAACCCTGCTGACCCTACGGGCAAAACTGGAGAGGCTTGCCAAGTTTACATTCTTTCATCCCTCCTCCTCCCTTGGGTGACTTTTATTTTCTCTCTCTCTTTTTCCTTGAAAAAGAAGGAGAAGAAAGCAAAGTCTAGGTGACGCTCAAAACAAAGCAAGCAAAGTTGACAGGAAGTCTCTGGACAGAATACAAACGAGGAACTCTGATTAAAAACAACAGCAACAAGGGAGCATTGTAAACAGAAGTGAAAAAAAATTCTGAACAGGCTGGTGAGATGGAGTTGCTTCTTCCTTTTCCTTTTCCAAGGAGAAAGGCGGGGTAAAAATACTCTAAAATAAAATAAAATAAAAAATATTTAAAACCACAAAGGTTTTTTTTTTTTAAAAAAAATTAATTGTCCGTGTGGTTGAGGGAGTCTATAGTCGCCACTTTGAATGAATGAATGTTTATTTACGGTTATTAACCAAATCACATAATACAAAAATTGTAATACAATAAAATTTTAAAACCCAATCCCTTACTCTGCAGCTTATGCAGATGCAACGCCAGAGAGTTGCCTAGCTTTTGTTGGGGCAATGGAGGCAAAAGGGTTGCCTCCATCCCTTTCCCCTTGAATTGGGTGTCTCTCGTTTTCTTTCCATAACTGCCGAGTTCGCCTGGCGTTTGAGCCATAAGAGTTTTCAAGCCCCCTTCTCGTTGTGGTTGCAGTCATTGGGTTTAGGGTGGTGTTCGCAGGCTATGAAGCTTCCTTTTCAGTGAAGCTGTGTCTACACTACAGACAAAGAGCTCCTTATTCTGATAGGCTGCTGACCCCTTGCTTAGTTAGGCTCCTTTAAAACTTTATGTTGTTCTGTACCAGTCGACCCCTGGGTGTGTTTTTAAACTGCAATCTGGTGCTTGTTTAAATATGCTGAGTTATGCCATTATATTTAAATGTCTTTTGAATCTTCTCCTTTTCTTTATACTCCTTGCTTTATTGGGGGGGGGACACACAACAAATACAGTGGTACCTTGTATAAAGGAATTAATTCATTCGAAATGAAATTATGTTAATCAAATTTTCCCTTATACAAATTTCCCATAGGAATGCATTGAAAACAGAATAATCCCTAATCGTGACCGTTTTTATGTTGTATGGATTCGCCCCATAGGCGATTCTGTTAAGAAAATTTCCCCTATCTCCGGAATTTTTTATGTTGTACAGATTTTATGTTACACAAACTGTTTGTTATACAAGGATCCACTGTATTTCCATATACAGTGGTACCTTGTATAAAGGAATTAATTCATTCCCAATGGAATTATGTTAAGCAAATTTTCCTTCGTACAAATTTTCCTTTGGAATGCAATGAAAACGGAGTAATCCCTAATCAAGATCGTTTTTATGTTGCACGGATTCGCCCCATAGGCGATTCTGTTAAGCAAATTTCCCCTACCTCCGGAATTTTTTATGTTGTACAGATTTTATGTTATACAAACCGTTTGTTATACGAGGGTCCACTCTACTGCCTTACAGTGCTTCAAATAATTTTTCCCATGTTTCTTTCGGATGCCAATCGACAGGATGCAGTCTTAGAGAGTATGCAGGCAAAACCTGGAGCATTCAAAAATATATCAAATAATGCATCTCTTTGCCTGGAAAAAGACTTTGTGTGATGTGGTCCATGCTGGATCGGAATCTGATATTTCACTTGGTTGGTAAATGTGATTTCGTATGAGTCTGGTAATTTATTTATTTATTTATTTATTTATTTATTTATTTATTTATTTATTTATTTATTTATTTATTCAGCTTGTATGCCTCCCACTACCCAAAGGTCTCTGGGCGGCTCACAATCAAAATAAACAATTCAGACAATTAAAACATCAAAATTGCAATAAAATTAAAACAATAAAACATTGAAATACAATAAATACAATACTTTAAAACACTACACTAAAATCGCCATCAGGACCCACAATAATCAGTTAAAAAAACTGATCAGTTAAAAAAAAAATCTGTGTATAGTGGAACCCTTGCTTTTCTGTTGTTTGGCTGATGTTGCTGCCGTAAAAAAACAAGACAAAACAAAAAACCCTCCATATTTTTTTTTTTGGGATTCATTTTAAATGAGCCTGAGCCACTGTTGGCATGTTTGACGTGCGCTGATAGAGGTGGATCGTGGTTGCTGAACATGCAACTCTTTGGGCAGTCTTGGTGACTTTGAAAAATATATAACTCATTCCATGCTGATGTTTGAATGGAAAGTGTGTTGTTTCGGCTGAGAGATGCAGAAACTGGATTTTTCTTCCTCTCCAAGTCTGAGCCGAGATTGCTTTAACACTCTTGGGAGCATCAGTTTTGTGGCTTTGGTTGGTATGCAGCTCACTTGGGCATGTGGAGACCTGCCGCTGACTAGATCCGTCCAGGCTGGTGGGATCTAATCCTTGAATATTAGTCCTTCCTCCTTGAAGCATTTCTTTTTAAGCCAGTGACTTCAGGTTCCACTCGCTCTCCATCGTATCCATGAGAAAACTTGGTGCCAACTAAGTATTTCCTTTGACTGCTAAAGTAGATTTTTGGTTTCCTCTGGAAAAAATGAGCATAGCGGTTAGCTATTGGGGGTCTCTGGAAGTCGAGTCATGGCAACTGGATGGTGTGTTTCCTAACAAGCTTGATCACATCAATTCTGAACTCTCCCTGGAAGGAAGAATGACTGAATTGTGAGGCTGTGAAAAAAAGCTGAGTGGGTAAGACCGTAATGATAGGAAAAGTTGAAGGCAACGGGAAAAGAGGAAGGAGAGAAGGATCGATTCAGGAGAGTTGAGGTTTTGCAAGACTTGAGCAGAGCAGTTAATGATAACAGTCACTATAGTAATTAATAGGATTGTCATAAATTTGGGTGTGATCTGAGATCTGGAAGGCACGCCACTTCGTTACCGTTCCTGGCATGTTTTGGCATCTCTCAAACATCGACACGAAATGAGTTAGTTTGGATTATTAGGCAAGGGGCTAGTCAAACCATTTAAATTGGCAAAGGCATTACCAGCTAACTCCCACATCACGGCCTGCAGTGTGTCAGCATATTGCAAGTCCTTGGTGGAAGCTGGCATTTTGTGTGTGTGTGTGTGTGTGTGTGTGTGAGAGAGAGAGAGAGAGAGAGAGAGAGAGAGAGAGAGATACAGGCGGAAATTCATAAAATGTTGTTGCAGCAACCCTTGTGCTGGAAAGGAGCTGGTGGTAGAATGTTTTGTACTGGATCCGACCTGTCCCAGGAAGTTTATACAAGGCTGGGCTAAGAGCCAGCCGCACCTCAAGAAATTCCTAAAGAAACAGGGGAAGATTTCTAGTGTATCTGGAGCAGCACCCTGAGGCCTCCTGTTTCTTCTTCAAAGGAGTTGGGTGGTAAGTCCGATCCTGGGGCGTCCGCATGGACTAGGGCCGCCAGCAGAGCTTATCCTAAATGCATTTTTAAAGAAGGCGTTAATATTCTTGACCTGCTTGCTCCATTGTGTAGGTATGTGTCCCAAAAACAAAAAATACCAGTCACTGAATGCAGTAAACAAGTAAGAGTTGAGCCAAGACCTGGCCATCTTCTCATTGGGACATTTTTTTAAAGCGGTGGGTTTTATGGGTCCAGCAGCTGGCCTGGTCTTAGGATTTCTACACTCATTCCACACCCTCACTCCATCTTTTAGGCACATGAGGATGGAGCATTCTTAAACCACCACCACCACCACCACCACCACCACCACCACAACCAACCAACCAACCAACCAACCAACCAACCTCTACAGCAGGGGTGCCCAAACTTCAGAGCCCCAGATGTTTTGGACCACAACTCCCAGAATTCCAAGCCTAGATTGCCAGTGACAAAGGACTCTGGGAGTTGTGGTCCAAAACACCTGGAGGGCCAAAGTTTGGACACCACTGCTGTACACCTTGTGCCCTCTTGTGGGATTTTAGCTGGCTGCAAAGAAGGCATTGCCTACTTTAGGGGATTTTGTTATATCCCGGTGGCCCAACCTTTGTCTTTGTGGCTGCAGGCGTGTGTGCCGTGTCTTTTTTACAGCTGTCGGGAAAAGTCCCTTGCTGCAGTTGTTTGTAGCTCAGTCTCTAGGATTCAGGCAAGGCGGCAGGGCGGCGTTGGGGGCGGCAGCTGGCGGCCCCAGGTGGGTGTTGTGTGTGCCTGGCGGTGCAGAGGGAGGGCGTTTAGACTTCATCTCTGTAATCTGGGTTTTACCGAAGATATTGTTACCGATAGCCCTGGGATTTGGCATCTATATAAATACCCGAGCCGTGTTCTGATTAAGCCGGGAGTTCATATCAGTTCATTTGCCTTGGAAAGGATCAGGCAGTGTCCTGCATTTCCTGGCCTTTCGCCCGGCTGCGAACATTCTTCTGCCTGGTTGTCGGGCAATCTTCAAACGCTGGCATTTCTTTCATGTAAAGACACAAACTGCCGCGCCGGGGGTTGGAAATGGGACCGCCAGAATTTTCTCGAGGGATCCAACCCAGGTTTTTCGAGTTCAGAATCCGAATCAGAATACTTTTATTGGCCAAGTGTGGTTGGACACACCCAGAATTTGTTTTGGTAAAATAGGCTTTCCATATATAAAAGGAAATATATGAATCGTATAGTCAACAATAAAAACACAGTACAACAATACAATTTAACCTATTATTTAAAAAGGAAGAAGAGAAGTAAAAATTAATTATTCAACAGTTTGATAGCACCTGGAAAGAAACTGTCTTTATATCTAGTTGTCCTGTGTGTAAATGCCCTAAAACGTTGCCCTGAGGGTAACAATTGAAACAGGTTATGTCCAGGATGACTGGAATCTGTATATATTTTCATCGCCCTCTTTTTAGCTTGTGTGGTATGCAATTCCACAATAGATGGCAGATTAGTAGTAATCATTTTTTCTGCAGTTCCAATTATCCTTTGAAGTCTATCTCTGTCATGCTTAGTCGCAGAACTAAGCCAGACAGTTATAGAGGAACAGATGATAGATTCAATAACACCTCTATAGAATTGAATCAACAGTTCTTTTGGCAGTCTGAACTTCCTAAGTTGACGCAGAAAAAACATTCTTTCTTGTGCTTTCTTAATAATACTTTCAATATTCAGCGATCTGGTTTTGGCTGTGGGGCCAACTGGAGGCTACCCTTGTCGTCCACCATTTTGCAATGTTTGGGTGGGTGTTGCCTGAGGGATCTGGGCCCTTAAACATGGCTTGGAGCCGCTGGTGGCTTTCTGTCACGCGTTTTTGACTTTTTTTCGTTGGGAAAGCCATCCACGGGCCTCCGCCTCAGACGATCATTTATTGATCACGCAAGTTAAGCATTGCGCCAAGTATTGCTCAAAGCACATTTGACCCAAACAGGTCTGCTTTTGTGTGAGCTCTTGTGGATTATATTACATTTCGTCTTGTCCTCCCCCCACCCCCTGTTACGGACATATTGCAAGTTGCCTTTGTGGGGGTATTCTTATATTTTAATACATATAATGAGAGAAGTGAGAAAGTCCCTACAATGTTTATGATTTGATATGAAATGAAATAATATAATATGAAATAATATGATATATGATATGATATAATATTATGACATTTATGGTTGTTTATTTTTATTATTCAAAAGTGCTATTTTAGTATTGGATGCAATAGGTATATCCTTTTGTAAACTTCCCCAGAATGCGAATTAATACTGTATTTTTCTGTCTCTAAGACTCCCCCACATATAAGACCAGCCCTCCACTTTTCTAACCCAAAATTAGACGTTTGTAACGGCATAGTTCTCTCCTTGGCTCACTCCTGTGTATAAGACAACCCTCAAGTTTTTAATCCAACAATTTTAGGAACAAATGCGGAGTCTTATACATGGAAGAATACTGTAACTTACATGTACTGATTGAATATATAGAGTCTTTGAAGCGGTGTTGATTAAAGCATAACAATTACAAGACAAATTCTAGGGCAGTGGTGGCGAACCTTCCGCACTGCAGATGTTTTGGACCACCACTCCCACAGTCCTTTTGCCATTGGCAGTACAGGCTTGGAATTCTGGGAATGGTGGTCCAAAACATCTGGAGGGCCGAAGGTTCGCCACCACTGTTCTAGAGCTTCCCGTTTCCAAACCCACCCGTTGCATTCTCACCTCCTGGCTCCCCCTCCAGCCAAAAATGTGGATGTGCATCTGTGGAAATGAGTTGTATGGTGTTTCTCCTCCCCCCACCCCCCATTACGGGTTTTGTTGTTGTTGTTGTTGTTGTTGTTTTAAAGAGAACTTCAGCCCGCCTTTAGGCCCAGGAGAGCCACATTCAAGTGTCTGCTAAATTGAATTAGATGAGGAGGCAGGGTGGGGAAAGAAGGAAGAACTGCTTTTCAGCCTGCCAAGAGAGCAGAATTGCCTGCCACTTGTGTGCCTGGCAGGGCACGGCTTCTAATTGAGGCCAAGCAGCTGGAAATCCCTTTTTGTAGTTCCAGAGTTGCCTGTCTCTGTCATGATAATTAAACCCCTGAGATACACAAGCCCGCTCCGACCCGGTAATGCTCTTTATTTTGACTGGATAGATTGGGCTGGGGACAAAAAAAAAAAACCCGGAAGCAAGCCCGGAGACTTAAGTTTGGAGGGCCGTTTTCGTGTTTAATGAAAACTTGATCTTAAAAGGAGAAGGGAAAACATTAACGATAGTTTGCGGATTGCCTGTCATGAAACGAGAGTGATCGTAGAGCGGTATCTAAGTTAAATGTGACGGTTTTAGCATCATCTTAAGCAGTTTTCAAGCAGTGTTTTAAATTTTGTAAGTGGTTTTAAGCTTTTAATATTTTGTATAGTGTTTTATGTGTTTTGCATGGTGCCTTGTTTTGAGTGTGTAGTGGAACAGCACTCTAATGTCGTTGTGCATATCTTATCTATGCATAATGACAATAAAATTCTATTCTATTCTATTCTATTCTATTCTTCTATTCTATTCTATTGCTTTGCACGCCTTCCATTCCAGCTCCTGATTTAAGCTTTAGGAGTAAAACTAGAATCCTGGGTGGCTGGTGTATCTCCCCATCTCCAATTCATACAACTGTCTGTTATAAGAACCAGACAGATACAGCACAGTAGAGAGCTTGTGTAAGGTTTATCCTGTCCCAGCTTGGGGGAAAAAAAAGTCTTATGAGTTCTTGTGAGTTTTTCGGGCTGTTTGGCCGTGTTCTGGAAGTTTTTCTTCCTGACGTGTCTAGATCCCACAGAAGTTGCTCTCAGAAACATCTCTAAGGGATTTCTCTCCATGGAGAAGACTAGATTAGTGGTTTGAATTCCTTCTGGATTGAAGAGTTTTTAGCTGCCCTTCTCACCAAAGAACTGTTTGCTTGTTAGTTAGTTAGTGAGTTAGTTTGCTTATTTATTTATTTATATCTATACTTATTCACTTATTATACTTATTATTCTGGAAGATGGTTTGGCAATTGACGGTTGCAGGCTGTTGTTGGTCCCCTCCTTATTTTGATATGTATTTAAACTGCTTTTTAGCCATCTGATACCGGAAATTGATTGCCTTTTAGTGACCCCTTTTTGGAAGCTTCCCCTGCCTTTTATCTGCACCCGCTTTTAATCTAGCTGGGAGCTGATTTGACTGCTTGTCTTTGGGAGAAAAGTGGGATGCAAAACCAGCAGATAAACAAATGTTTGTAGACGACACCATCAGCCCTTCACACTCTGCCATGATGACTTCCTTTGTTTTCTTCAACAGGCATGTCCAAACTTCGGCCCTCCTGTTGTTTTGGACCACAACTCCCAGAATTCTAAGCTTAGATTGCCAATGGCAAAGGACTGTGGGAGTTGCGGTCCAAAACATCTGGAGGGCCGAAGTTTGGACATGCCTGCCTTACCACCACTCCTATTTTTTTTTCTAAACTGGCCTTAAAGCCAAAAGCTGCAATGTCAAAGGAAGAATGTTACTATAACCTACTTTTATCTCTTAGTTATATGGATATCTGCCTGATTAAGAACGGCTATAATTATCAGGCTGGGGGAGGGAGCTTTCTTTGGACTGCGAGTAAGTACCCTTCTGTTCATTTCAGCCACCCAGCCCAAGTTTCCGTATTCTATCTCATGCTTCTCATTCCCCAGGGCTATAAATAAAAGCCGCCCAGCCTGCGCTTTTCTTTTTTTAACTAAAGGCAACCCCCTAAGCTCTTTTCTGCAGTGGGTCTGTTCAAGCTGGGACGTGAGGGAGTTCCTAAGAGGATTATGGTGTCTTACTCAATATAGGTCTTGAACTTGAGCTGGGGGGGGGGGTGAACGACATGGAAATGAAAGTTACGTAACCCGGAGTGCGGGAAGGCAGCCATGCTGGGTTTGGGTGTGGGAAGAAGTCCCAGGTGCCTCACTGGCCAAACTTCCAAGTATTTTGTGGCAATGTTGCTTAAAAACCTAGGCCCAATGCCCTTTGGAAGCAAGAGGGCCTGTGCTGTCTGGAGACGTTCTGTAGATAGTGATGTCTGTGAAGATTCAAAGTCATCCAGGTGACTTTATCTGGAAGTTGAGTCATGGCTACTGGACTTCTTTTTTTCCTTGAGAGATAGAAATGTTTCACTGCTCATTCAAACAGCTTCATCAGGCTGATGAAGCTCAGCGGACTAAGGCTCCAAAAACTGTTGGCTGCAAAGTCGGCAGCTCAGCGGATCGAATCCCGGGTGCCACGCAACGGAGCGAGCTCCTGCTGATAACCCCAGCTCCTGCCAACCTAGCAGTTTGAAAGCATGTAAATGCAAGTAGATAAATAGATACCGCCGTAAAAACCGGGAAGGTAAAAACAGTGTTTCTGTGCAGCCATGCCGGCCACGTGGCCACGAAGTTTCACATCACTGGCTCTTCGGCTTGAATGCAGAGATGAGCACCGCCCCTAGAGTCGGATATGACTAGCATGCATGTGCGGGGGGGGACCTTTACCTTTACTATGTCATGTGTCAGTTTGACTTTGGTGCCATCTCCCCCACCACCTTCCTTTAATTTCTGAGCCTAAATCTACAATCCCCACCACCACTGCCACCTCTGTTCCTCTTAGTCTGTTTTCTCTCTCTCACTGCAGTCCCAAGGCCCTCGACACCTGTCTGCTCCAACTGCACTCAGAATGGGTTTTTGATTTTACAAGGTCTTGCTGTAGCAGATTGCTGACAGTTACAAAGGCAGTCCTGGGTGGGCTTTGTGCCGTTCAGCAGCGAGAGTGCCAGGGGACTGGAAGGCAGGGGGGGCGGAATGGGGTGGATTGCAGATAAAAAGCTCCGCTCTTGGCAGGCTGACAGCACACGTTAGAGGTAACCTTCAGGAAATGCCACACACAGTCCGTGCTCGGTCGGGTTTTGTACTTGGCTGTCTTCACGTTGGCAACATTGAAGAGGGAGAACACACACACACAGAGAGAGAGAAGAGAGAGAGAGACACACTGTCAACCCCCTTTCTATAACTTGCCTTTACGTCCTCCTACCTAGCTGAGGTTTGGGTCATTGGCTAGCATCCGACGACGGGCCTTTGTAAGATTTGCTCTTTGCTCCGCAGCTTTTAAAGGATCCTTTTGGTGCACATTAAAAAAAGCAAAAAGCAAACTGTGCTGCTTATGTACTTCCCCATAAGCCCTAAAGCATTCTCTGGACGATTTAAACTTTATTTATGCAAGCTACACATTGCCCCCAGAAACAATCTGGGTACTCATTTGACCGACCTGGGAAGGATGGAAGGCTGAGTGAACCTCGAGCCGACTACCTGGGTTTGAACCCCAGGTCGTGAGCACAGTTTGGGTTGTGGCAGTACAGCAGTTTAAACACAGCGCCGCAAGGCTCTGTAACGCAAAAACACGTAACACAAAAATAACTTATTTTCATTAAAAACAACAACAGCAGTGGTTACATAGGCCTCCCTAGGAAAGACCATGGGAGATCTAAACACTTTTATTCAACCTATTGGGCTCCCTCCTCCCAGGGTGCCCCCACCTCCTGGGAAGAAGGGAATGTTGAACCACTTCTTAGAACAGGCATGTTCAAACTTTGGCGCTCCAGATGTTTTGGGCCACAACTCCCACAGTCCTTTGCCATTGGAAATACAGGCTTGGAATTCTGGGAGTTGTGGTCCAAAACATTAGGCGGGCCGAAGTTTTGGACATGCCTGTCTTAGAACTCTGAACCAGGAAACTCCTGAACAGGGGTTGTCATAAATTAGTATTGACTTGACAGCAGATTATTATTGGTGTTATCGGTGTTTATCCTATCCTTGCAGACTCGTTTCCTGAGGAAATACTTTTGGTATATTTTTACTGCTCTTTCTTATAGGGTCTAAAGGGCTGCTGGAGCCAATATGGCCATGCCATCCTTTCAAACACTGACTTGCCACATGTCTGCCACATTCCCCCACCCAAATCTTCCTCAAACTTAAATTTGCAAAAGCTTCTCTACTTTTAAACTATTCCAAGGCTTTTAAAAATAAGGGTACCACCAGGTCTTTGGCACTTCCTCCCAAGGGAGGGTTCAGAGCTGCTTAATGTAATCTGGAAGGCCAGTCAGGACTTTAAATAACTAAACTTTGCAAGAGTTGGCTCAAAACTAATATCTATATCTATATCTATCTACAGTGGACTCTTGTATAACAAACAGCTTGTATAACATAAAACTTGTACAACATAAAACATTACGGAGATAGGGGAAATTTGCTTAACATAATCACCTATGGGGAAAATCCATACAACATAAAAATGGGATTACTCCATTTTCAATGCATTCCTATGGGAATTTGTATAAAGGAAAATTTGCTTAACATAATTTCATTTGGAACGAATTAATTCTTTTATACAAGGTACCACTGTATCTGTCTGCCTGCCTGCCTGCTTGTCTGTCTGTCTGTCTACACACACACACACACACACACACACACACACACACACACACACACACACACACACACACACACACAGACGTTCGGCTTTGCTGCTTGTTTTGATCTCCTTTAATCTCAGCTCTTTGTGTTCATTAAAGCAAAAGTGGCTTCCTTGCGTTCCGTCCGCACTTGGCCCCACAAGTTGTTGAAAAATAAAGATGACTTGTGTTGTTTTTAGAAATAATAATATCTTCTTTTTTTTTTTTTTTAAAGAAAGATCAAAAGCCGGCAAAGTGTCACCCTGCTTTTGTACCATCTGTAGCAGTTCGTGTCCTCTTGTCTCCCTTGTAAGCCTCTTTTGGCCATGGAGCGCTGGGGAAATCCGCCGAGTGGCGTTTCAGTGATCCTACTCAATTATAGTAATATTTATTTCATGAGGGAAACTGTGAATGAAGAATGAGGCGAGGAAGAGAGAAAGAACCGGGAGGTTGGTGGGAGAGGGGAGAGAGGCTCAGGCCCCTTTGTTTACACTCAAGCGCCAAATGAAACAAAAAAATAAAATTCCTTCCTTGTTGTGTGTGTGTGTGTGTGTGTGTGTGTGTGTGTGTGTGTGTGTGTGTGTGTGTGTGTATTTAATTTCCGTGGTGCTCGGGGAAGGTCTCCCTGAGTGCCCAGATGTCAATTTGAAAAGCTTGCAAGCTTGCAAGGGCCAACGGGGTTGGCGGTAGCTCATGACTTGTGGTCTCCATGGCAACTCACCAGACGACAAAATGGATCAATGCGGATGCTGTTCCCCATCTGAAACTCAAGCAGACCCTTGGCTGAATCCCGGGCCCGTCTCCGACTGACAGATTCGGCTCGGAGCAGGCACCTGAGAGCGGAAGCGGGCCCGTAACACGCTCCATTCATCTCACAGCGAGCGCTTGGCGTTTCCTAGAATTGGGTTATGTCTCCCGAAACGTCCCCGTCGAGGGGTGCAAATCAGTTCGGAAAGGCTCCTCTGAAGGCTTTGAGCTTGGAAGTTCAGAGGAACCTTCCCCTTGCAAAAACAAGAAACCTCCGAAAGCCAGGTCGGTGGCCTGCTCGGGGGTGCGGAGTGTTGTTGAATATTCCGTAGCGTTCCTGTTAGAAATAGCCACACCTTTCACTTTGTGTCCCTAAGGCAGTGTCATCTTCCTTTGTTGCTGCCAAAAGAATGTCATTGCCTTGGGACCAACTTCGCTTTGGCATTGGTTTTAGTTTTCATGGGTTTATTTGATGGCTCTTTTATTGATGATATGTTGTGTTGGGTTTTTTTTTTTTTTGCTATATTTATGATTTGTTTTGTGTTTACCTTTGGATGTAAACTGCCCAGAGTAGAGTTTATCACTGATTGGTGCAGTACACAAGTTAAACAAACTGGAAGGATGGATGGATGGATGGATGGATGGATGGATGGATGGAAGGGAGGAATGGTCGGTCGGTCGGTTGTGAACCCTCCCCCTTCCCAAAAGAAGGACAATAGTAGGTCTTAACGGTCTCCTTTTCTAACACGACGTTTGAAATTGATTTGCAGGTATTGGTTGGTTGACCAACAAGAGGTGAATTAGAGCAAGGATGCATGTATTTCTTTGAACTTCTCATTCTGAGCAAAGGTCTAGTAGTTGCAGTCCACCAATCCCATTTCCATGGCCCTCTGTATGGGTCCCTTGCCTTCTGGAATGCAACCATTGCTTCTACCCCCCACTCCCACCCCACCCCAGGATAGAACTGTATTCTTTCCATTTGGATGTGATTTTCCATACATCCATGGATCCATGTTGCTTTTCCCGAGCATTATGTTTCCGTGCTCTCTAATTATACTTTGATCTTTTGTTTCACGCGAAAACAGCAACATTGGAAAGATAAATAAGGCAACACTATTATCCTTTCAGAGTGTAATAATGTGACGACACTGTGTTGTTGTTGTTGTTGCAGAAAGCTGGAGAGTTTATCCTTCTTTTAGGAACAGCTAGGAGGCCTTGTTTCTGCAATCTGGAGGAAATTGCTCAAGTCAGCCAGTGTCAGGTGCTGTTTCTCTAGGCGGCCTTGGATTGCTTGGCCGGAGACTTAGGATCACAGACAATATGTAAGATATCCCATGCAGAAAAAGCTGGCGTTGGAAGGCTTGACAGGAGCCAAGGGCTGGAGGGCTCTTGCCTCTTGATCACGTTCGTGGAGAAAGAAAGAGGTGCAATGTCTTTTTGGAGACGGTTGTACGTTTACATCGCCGGGGCACATAATTTCCAGGAACAGCATGTTTCAAGGTGAGCGAAGCTTGTTGGATTGCCTCCTGTTCTTGGCGCTTCAGGACTTGCTGGCTGCACGCATAAATTCAGTACATCTGCCTCTCGGTCTGTCCTGTCCATGAGATCAAATGAGGGCTGTTCTCACTGTCAGAAGAATTGAAACGTAGCAGAATTGGCCAACTGGGATGAATTCTGATGGCAGTTTCCTGCACTGTTGGATAATAAAATCATCTCTATAAGGAATGGATGCCACCCATCCACAAAGAGGTTGCAGGGGAGTTGTACAAACATTCAGCACGAATGTTGGAGGAGCGCTAACATGGCCGTATACCTGAGAATTGTCTGCAGTAGTTTATTTTATTTTATTGATTGATTGAATGAATGAATGAATAATCGAACAATGGAACTTTTAGACCGCCTGTCTAGCAAATAGTTACTCTTGGTGGTTTACAAATCAAATAAGTAACCCCCAAAATGCATAAACAATTTGCAAAATATAAGAATGGGAATAAACATTGAACAAATCATATTATAAGTTAACAGATATCAAGGCCAAGACAGAATCAGCGCAGAAAAAGAGCAAAAGGTACAGTGTTAAAAACGTCATCGGCCAGGAAAAAGCATGCTTGAATAGCCCAACTTTTAAGTCAGCAGGATTTTCTGTGGCTCCAAGTAATGGTGTATCCAGGTCCTGCCTTGGAGATGCTGAGGAATGGACCAGGGACTTGTGTGTCCATAGCAGGTGCTACGGTCTCTCATCCGAGCGTGGACTTCAATGCCTCTGCCAACCCAATTTATCTCAGCTTCAGTGCTGCTTTAGGAGCTGTAATATCACTTCTGCAGGCTGGGTCAGATGATTCCCTGCAAACATTTGTGGTCTGTTGGACACCCGGAATCTACCAGCATGAGCGCGGGTAGCTGATTCACAACAGAGCAGCGGTGGCGAACCTTCGGCCCTCCAGATGTTTTGGACCACAACTCCCAGAATTCCAAGCCTGTACTGCCAATGACAAAGGACTGTGGGTGTTGTGGTCCAAAACATCTGGAGGGCCGAAGGTTCGCCACCATTGCAACAGAAGGCTGTCTATGTAGGACGATCTGCCATGCCAGGTTTCACCTCGCTGTCTTCTCTTCCTCGTATGTTTGTGTCAACTTTTCTCAACATGGTTCTCTTTCATCTGATAAGTCAGGGGGCCTCAAAGTTTTCAAGCAGCGGGCCGGTCCACTACTCCCTAGACACCACTGGGGGCCAGACCACAGTCCAAAAACAAAAACAAAATCCAAAGGCCGACATTTTAAATTGCCCCACTTGGCTGCAGCCGGCGCTTCGACCATCTGGGCGGCGGGTGGGGGAGGAGCGGGAGACCTTTCCGTGGCCCTCCCACTTTGAACTGCCCCACAAGCCAGTGTGCCGATCATCTGGACGGTGGGTGGAGGGAATGGGGGAAGCGACATAGCCCACCTCAGCAATAGAAGCAGCTGCGGAGGCTGGCTTGCTTGTGAAGCAGGGGGTAGGTGGGGGGTATCTGCAATTGGTCTTGGGGGCCGGCTTCAGGACCCTGGGGGGCCGCATCCGCGCCCCCCCCCCGCCGGGCCTTAGGTTGAGGACCCCTGTGATAAGTTGTTAGTCAAGAAAACAAACAGTGCCAAGACCTAATAAAATACACATCAATATACAAATACAATATGGAAATACTAAAAAAAAAGGCAAAAGAGAGAGTGAGAGAGAGACTATATTCCCTCTCTGTTCTCTCCCATTTTACAGTTTAAAAAATGAGTGATAAACAGCAGCAACCATTGTGTGCTGTCAAGTCCATTCAGATTTGTGGTGACATTTTTCCCTATGCAAAAATCAGAGAAAAACAAAACAAAACAAAAGACAAAAAACATGGGGCAGCTTAAAGACTAACTTCATATTTTAATGCAACGTTTCGTGGACACATCCACTTCGTCAGACATATAGCAGCAGAATGAGGTGTACAATAGCATATGTAATGGGATATACGTTTCACACCCAATATTTATTTATTTATTTTAGAGTATTTTTACCCCGCCTTTCTCCTTGGAAAAGGACCCAAGCCAATATTCATTCGTATATTTACTTGCAAGCTCTGTTGTAAAAATTCCTAAAGAGACAGAAATCAGACACCCGATCTGGGTGAGGGTATGAAAGTTAGTAAGATGTGACAGCAAGGAAAAATGCAAAAAAAAAAGGGTGCTACTTATATATTGCCCCACAGTGCTTAAAGCACTCTCTGGGTGGTTTACAAGTAATTATGCAGGCTAACCCTCTCCCCACCCACCCCGCCGCCGGCAAGCTGCATACTTACTGACCTCTGAAGGATGGAAGGCTGAGTGAACCTTGAGCCGGCTATCTGGAATTGAACCCCAGGCTATGAGCACAGTTGCAGCTGCAATACAGCCGTTTAACCTCTGCCCCACGAGGCTCTTAAGGAAGCGTTCAGAAGCATCCATTTGCTACGAAGTGCAATTTGAGGGGTGGTCTGAAACCAGGATATTGTCTGATGCTAACAGTACTTTGTTGAAATAGGCCACCTTCCACCCGTAGCTTCTGAAGATGACTTACCATGAAGTTGAAATACAAACTTTGTTTCCGTGTCTGTCAGCATTGTGAGATGGCTCTGAATGCTGGGGCTTAAATCAATAATTTAATATTTTTCCAATTGATTAAAAATATCTAAATTTGATTTTTTTTATTTTTATCCACCCACAGTGATTTCAATTGTGATTTACATCAATTTGATTTTAATCAAGTCCTCCTCCAGTTTTTTCCCCAAGCAGAGGAAACCTGTACAAGAGACCCGTGAGTTCTGATAGAATCTAGTGACTTGCCAGCTTGCCTCCGATTCTGGATGAATTTTATAGCACTGCCTTCTGCTGTTGTGAATATTGCTCTGAGATGTTTCATTGGGTGTTAATTTCTGTATTTTATTTAAAACTAGCTTCAGCTAGCAATGGGGTTTATTGTGTTTATTGTATCATTTTAGTGTACGACGTTGCTACGTGTTGTGAGATGCCCAGAGAGTGGCAACACAAATAGGGCGGTATCAAAATGAAAATAAACAAATATAAAAGTAAATAAATATTGCTGATGAAAAAGCGTAACTTCTGTGAAAAGGTATCTTAGTGCTTTGTGAACTCAAAGCGCAGGCTGTCAAATTATACTTGAATGCCTTTACAGCCGTTGACTCAGCTGCTAGGGGGGAATTCAGAACAGAGGGCAGAGGAAGGAAAAAATTCATCTTGAAATCTGTCAGGGGTGGCAGGAGGTCTGGTTAATGGAGGATATTGATTGCCAGCCTGTCTTGGTTCCCACTCTGCCTCTTGTTGTTTAAATTCTAGCAAGAAAGGCCAGAACTAAAAAAAAAGCACCTATAAGACGGACGGCTGTATTTTAATGCAAGCTTTCAGAGAGCGTTCCCACTTGGTCAGACATAAGAGTCAGAAAACAGAGACTCCATGGTAGAACATTTGTGCAAGGCTCTATGACAGGGATGGCGAACCTTTTTGACACCGAGTGCCCAAACTTTTGAAGTCTTTTGAAGCTTGGTTTTGCAAACAGCAACAGTAATTAAAGGAAACAGCGGCATAAACAACATGTAATTGGAGAATAGCAGGTGCTACTCTTGAGGTTTTGTTCTGAAAAAGCCGGTTTGGCTAGTGGTGAAGGAAAATAACAGTAGGTAAAAATTATCACATTTGGCAATGGCTTTAAAAACCTTGGCTGACATTTAATCCATTGAGATGGGTGTCCAGCATGTATATCTGTTTTATTTCAACCGTTTACCTTACATAGGACGTAGATCCTGGCAGTGGTGGGTACTGTAAGGCGAAGTGCCATCCACCGCGGGCCCAATCCATCTTTGGACTCCCTGTGGCTGTTGTGAAGCAGGGAGGATTTGATTTACGCCAGACTGATATAAACAAAAAAGTGTTGTGTTTTCCCTCATTTAAGTGATTTTTTAAAAAAAAATCAAGAAATAAAATGGATTTAAACATAAAATGGGTTTGTATCCACCCTGCTATTAAGTAAGAAAACAAGCATGCAAGGGCATATATTGTTTGGGTCTTGTTTGCTGCAGAAGTAAACGGCTGAGGTACCTATATAGTGGGAAAGCTTAGTGTTTTTTGGGGGGCGGGGAATGATAGGATTTCCTTTGCTGGCTGAGTGTCTGCCATATTTGAACTCAACAAGGGACAGTCCATTATTGATCAGCCTACTGTTGATCATAACAGTGACATGCTGTCATGTCATGCGGATTCTTTGAGCAGGTGTCCAGGTAGAGAAGAGACCACAGCGCTTTGCCGTGTGCCCCGGGGCTGTGCTGCATCCCCAAAGCTACACAGGCTGGCTGTTTTCCCAGGATGCGCTGTGGGGAATCGAACCGCTAACCTTGGTCTCCCACAGCCGGATACTTAAACCACTGAGCTATCCAGGTCCCTTATTATTTAGCCACACGTACTTTGCCTCCTCTAAAAGGTAGGAGATATCATACTTGTCTCTTCTCAACTGAACTGTTGATGAGCAGATAAGCGCTTCCTCCTATTTATTCAGCAGCTGCCTGTTTTTCTCTCTCTCACTCTTTCAATTTTTATTTTCCTCCTGAGGGAAGGCAGTTTTTATTTTCAAACAAGACAAGACACAAGGATGAAGCTTGGTGGAGTCCTTGACGTCTTTATGGATGAACGCATGTTCTTTTCTCCTCTGCCAGTGTAATTGTGTTTTTGGGCTGTGTCTAATGTTACAACGGTACACTGTGTTGCTGTCTATTTTTAGCCCAGCTCTGTATAGGTAATTAAATTGTCCTCTAGCCTCATCAGTCTCTTGGCGGAGATGACTCAATAGAAAGGCAAGGGCCACTTTTGCAGGCCTAGCTTGGGAGAACAGCGAGTCTGTTGCGTCTCAAAAGGTCATTGTTGTTGTTACATGCCATCAAGTCAGAACTTAGGAACCCATAGGTGCGGGGCTGTTGGCAGGGGGAATCATTCCTTCCTGTACACACGGATTTCCTACTTCAGGGTTCCGTTACATAGCATTAATGTTTTGTTTGTTGCTTTGTGCTTATGCTGCAGAAGGGAGAGTTCCCATGCCTTCTCCCGTTGTTTTCCCTTTGAATTGTATATATTTTGAAGAAACATTCTCCTTGTTATACTGGATAGTCCCGAACCACATTGTTAGTTTTCCCCCTCCTCTGTGTGCAAGCACTTTTTGTATTTGTAATGCTAATGAAAAGACTTAATATTCTGTCTCTCAAGAAGTTATAAAAATTTTGCAGGATTTCATTCCTTGGTGTATTGCAGCGCTTCTTGCTGTTCAATTATGAATAGTTGGATTATGAAACATGAAAAAGAGCTGCTGTGTAGCACGGTGGCATAGAGGCTGCAAACGTGACAGATAATGAAGCAGTTTCTAATTTAATCGTCTTGAGTTCACGGAAGGTTTTTCTCATTCAAAAAGAATTATGGCACACAAACAGTATGCTTTCCCTCCAACCCCAATAACCTAGAATCATGGAGTTGGAATGGACCAGTGAGGCCATCAAAGTCCAACCCCCTGCGCCATGCAGAAATCCAAATTAAAGTATATCTGGTTCCATGTTTGTTTAATTTTTCTCTTGAATGCGTCTCCCTTTGGAGCACTCACCACCTCTTTAGTTAATTGATTCCATTATCATACTTCTCTAAGAGTTGGGAAGTTTTCCTATTCAAGACTTGTTGAATGGGGGCAGCTTTTTTTTTTGCTTTGTGCAGACAGGTAGATGATTGTTGTTTGACTCAGTAGAGTGGTGTTGCTAGACTAAGGTGCTCGGTTGGTTGTCCTAAGGGTGAGAGGGTGTCTGTCAGCAGACTAGGAATTTAATTTTTCTCTCCAACAGGCTAAACCATATCCTGCAGCGCCGCACTCTTACTGTTTTTGTTTTCTCGTCTCGCCCTCAAAGGCTTCTGTCGTAGCCTTTGCCCTCCATTATTATTATTATGCTTCGGAAATGTGTGCCAAACACTAATCTCCCTTGAATATAAAATTGTGCAGTGGTGGTATTGCCGCCTCCTAGCACGAGCCCGCGTGGGTGCAGTGAAGAGGACTTCGTATCGCTAAGCTTAACTTGGCTTGGTGGAGGGGGATTTTCAGGTGGCTTATATGGGAAGCCTATGTCCGCTCCCTACCATTTCAGGCCCCACGTGATGGGTTGTGGAGAAATCTCTAGTTCTGCGGTGAGTCACTTACTTCCTATCTTAGGAGGTCACTGGGTTGCTGTAAAGAGTAACTCTCCTATTATGTGTGATGTTTTTCATTTCACACACAAGGCAAGGGGGGGAGGCAAACGGAACTACCCCCCATCACCACCTGATTTGGGTTATACAGTGGTACCTCGGATAACAACTGCCCTGGATAACGAATAATTCGGATAACAACTGCAAATTTCCGGGTATAGGGCTGCCTCTGATAACGAATTTTCCCTATGGGCTGCCTCGGATAACGAATCACAATTCCTAGGTATAGGTCTGCCTTGGAGAACGAATTTTCTCTTTGGGCTGCCTTGGCTAACGAATCACAATTCCTAGGTATAGGTCTGCCTTGGAGAACGAATTTTCTCTATGGGTTGCCTTGGATAACGAATTTTCCCTATGGGCTGCCTTGGATAACGAATTTTCCCTATGGACTGCCTCAGATAATGAATTTCCAGCATGCATCAGTAAAAAAGTTATCCCAGGTGACATTGCATCTGTACCTTTAAAGTGCACTTTTTAAAGAGTTTTGAGCAAAAAAACCAGGTGTCTGTCTTTTTCCTAGGCTTTAGAACAGATTAAACGGTTTCCCATTCATTCCTATGGGAAACTGCATTTCGGATAACAACGTGTTTCAGATAACAACTAACCTCGGAGAACGAATTACCGTCGTTATCCGAGGCACCACTGTACTTGGGTTACAGTGTTCGTAAATTAAGCAACCTAATTTAAATTTTAAGTTGCTTTCAGGAGAACTGGGTTAGACCACAGATTGATTTATGAAAACATAAGGCCACGCGGTCTTAACCTGATCCAAAAGAATGCAGAGTGAAAGGTCAACAAACCCGTCAGCGCCGCAGGGGCAGAATGGAGCATATTCCTCCAAGTGGAGAGGATTTTGTTTTTAATGCTACTTCACATAAATTCCTTCCATGTAGGAAACTAACAGGCCAGGCCCATGTATTGCTACATTGTTCAGTTCACAAGTTTTTTTCTGTTTCTACTTGCGGGAAGTTGCTAGGTTTTTTTGTCCTTTAACATGGGAGAACAAACGTGATGCCTCCCATCTCATGACATAAGAACAGAGTCGCTCTCTTTTGCACCTTTTCCAGTTCCACTATGTCTTTTTTGAGATGCAGTGACCAGAATTGTACACCATACTCCAGGTGTGGCCTTACTATCGTTTTGTATAATGGCATTATAATGTTGCCTGATTTATTTTCAATCCCCTTTCTGATAATCCCTAGCATGGAATTGGCCTTCTTCACCGCACAGTTTTGGTTTTTTGCCCCAATATGCATTACTTTACATTTGGCTACATTGAAGCGCATTTGCCTTTTATTGTTTTGTATGCCTGGTGTTCAAAGCCATGAGTGTGACAACTTCGGCGTGGGGAATTTGGTTATTAATCTGCCCCAGTTGAATACCAAGAAATTATACAGCAAAAATCTACATAGTTCCCTGGCTTGCAGTCTTCTTGTTGCTACGCTGCATGTCCACCCATGCTGTTTTTTCCACAAATGAATGGGTGATTTTGGGGAAAGATGCAGAGAGAATGGGGAAAGAAGCCCTCTTTCCTCTTACCAAGGTTCCTGCTGCAACGAGTTCCTTAGGGCAATTTTGTTATTTGCCAAAGGAGACTAGGTAATAAAGTACTGCGTTCAACATTTCCAAGGTCTCTGATTTAACACAGGGCTGTTGAGCGGAAGGGTGGTTTGCCAAGCCTTGCAGCGTCTGGCTCAGATGAAAAATACAGGACCGCTTAGATGCATTTCCTTCCTTTCCCCTCATGTGTTTGTCCCTCTGCCTCCTCTTAACTGTATTCTCCCGGCGCCACTGCCATGGGGGCAGGTGACAGGCCACAAAAATAAGAGACTGTCTTACTTACAGGGACGAAAATTGGTCTAGACAGCACTGTTTGCACATCATCTCTCCAACGCCCTGAGTTCCGCTTCTTATTGCTTGGATGGTCTGTTTAGAAGCCAAATAGCCTGTTGATGACAGTGACCAGCTGCTGGATGGAGGGGAGGGGAAGAGAAATGCAACAGAAGCCCTGTCTGAAAGTGTGGCACATTTTGTGGGTTTTCTAATCCTGACAGTGGTTTATCCTTGGCGAGGGAACTCGCTGGCGCATTTGGAACCGGAAAGACTGTTGGACGGTTGTTGGTTTGGGTATAAGATACTCCAGGTCAATGGTCCTAGGCTGAGGGTCAGTCCACCACGACTGGTGTGCAGGTGCAGGGTTTCCATAATAATGACTGAAATTTCTCTCTCCTTTGGATCTCATGTCCCCCAGCAGTTCAAAGAGTAGGTATCTGTATGGTACTTTTGTATCTCTGTGTTGTGCACTGCACCTATGTTTTGCTCCTGTTGCACTAGCAGCAAAATGTTACATTTAAGAGTGATACCGGATTTGCTTACTAACAAAAATGTGTTTAATCTCAACACGATTACTGTGATTTTCCTATCTCTAAAGTTTAAGAACAACCCATATAATAATGATGAAATAACAATCCCTGTAGACATATCAAGATGTTTTTTTAGAACGCCTGTGAAGATTCTCAGTCATCCAGGTGTTTATCTGGAAGTTGAGTCATGGCTACTGGACTTCTTTTTTGAGAGAGAGAACGTTTTTGGATGATAGAATGATAGAGAGATAGAATGTTTGGATGAAAGAGAGAGAGAATGTTTTTTTAGAACCTTTGTCTCTATCATGGTGGGGGAACCCAGCGAAATATGTACGTGTAAACCTGGCTTGTATTGAGACAAGACTTAAGTCTGCCTGGCCCTGCCTAATCCCATCTATTCTGATCAGCCTAAATTCCTTGGGGCATCAGACAAAGGTCTTTTCTCATCGCTTGCTACCTGATTCCTTAAGCTGGTGCCGAAATTGAACCTGGAACCTTTTGCATGCAGACCGCTTGCTCCGCTCTGCACTGTGCCCTCTTTGTGGACTGATCGCCTTTAAATATTTGTCTGGCAAATGCCAAGGCGTTGGTGGAATTGTGCACAGCGCAGAAGGACGAGGAGCCAGAAGTATTAGGATGGAATTACTGAAAGGAATTTCTTAACTGGCTTATCCTGGTTTATTTATAGCACTTTGGCGGCCATGGCGTGTTTTAGCTGCGGATCATGAATATCGGGACCCGATTGCTTCTGGAAAGACGTGTCGCTTGAATGGGGAGACGTTAGGACAGGCATGTCCAGACTTCGGCCCTCCAGATGTTTTGGACCGCAACTCCCACAATCCTTTGCCATTGGCAGTCTAAGCTTAGAATTCTGGGAGTTGCGGTCCAAAACATCCGGAGGGCCGAAGTTTGGACATGCCTGCGTTAGGAGAATCTCATGTAAGCGCACACTCCCCCTTGGCATTGGGGGATCTCCTCTGGAAATCCAAAAGAACTTGGTAGTAGTTCACTGGACATGGCATTTCCTTGGAAAAATTTGGGAATGTGTTTAGTTTTTCAGCTGAGTCATCAGTCCTCAGTCCCTAAAGGCCCTTTGCATTAAGTAGGTTTGCACTGTGTTGTGAGCTTAATAATATGTTTATGCTTAACCTCTGTTTTAGTTTCTGAGCTGCGGTGTATTCTAGATATTACTGTATTCTCATCTCTTTAATAAGATGCCCATAAAAGTCTACCTGAGTCTTTCTGGATTTTATCCTCACAACAATATTGCGAAGAAGGCTTAGGAGTAAGAGTTAGTGAGCAACGTATGTTAACCAAGTGGACTAGGCTGGATAGGTTCCTGTCTTTGATGGCATCCGCTAGGCCAGTGGTGGTGAACCCTTTGGTACTCCAGATGTTTTGGACCACAACTCCCAGAATTCCAAGCCTGTTTTGCCAGTGACAAAAGACTGTGGGAGTTGTGGTCCAAAGCATCTGGAGGGCTGAAGGTTCGCCATCACTGCACTAGGCACATGATTCCATCCTGACCCTTGATATATTCATCTTATGTAAGGAATGTGCATCAGACAACCATCTGGGAAGCTTGGGTTTCACTTCTGTTTTTTTTAAAAGTCAAGTTATAAGCACATTTGATCTCGCCTGATTTCGGAAGCTAAGCAGGATCAGCCCTGGTTAGTACTTGGATGGGAGACCACCAGGGAAAACCAGGTGCTGTAGGCGCCTGGAGTAGGAACTGGCAAACCACTCCAGTATTCCTGCCAAGAAAACTCCGTGGACATGGAGTCACGAAGAGTCGGTCATGACTGTAACAACACCACACACACACACTTACCATTAAATGTGCACATCTGGCAGAACCTCAAACCTTTGCAAATGGATAAGATTTCTGGCTTTTGGGTTAACCTGCTCCATAGCTTGTTGATTTTTCCTGTCTGCTTTGAGAAAAGCCAAAGGCGTTGTGAAAAGACGGGCTTGGGAGGGGTGGATTTTCAGAACAACAATGCAGAACGTAGCATGCATCTTTCCTTGGCGCTGTTATGTCAAGCCCCTTGGCCCTGTGAACGAGAGAGCCGGTCAGGAGGAGTGGGCACATCGTATCGTCAACAGTAGTTGCTGCCTGTTTCTGTATTCGTCATCTGTCAGTATCTTGGAATTGTCTCCGCAAAGCTCTGTGGGGGGATGCCTGGAATGGTAACCTGCCTATAAGACGAAGCAACGCAAACAATGAGAAACAGCCTTTCCTGGAGCCAGGAAGCCAGAGTTATTTGCAAGGCGACATAGTCTGTTCTTGTTAATAGGCTTTTGAAGTGGAAAAAGAAAACAGTGGAGATGGTTATTCTAGTGGCGGCGAAGGGCTTGTTTCTGCGCAGAAGGGGGAACCGTACAAGAAAAGGAGAAAGAGGCCCGAGGTGAAGGGAAGGCTGAGGAGATGAAACCATAGCTGTGGTTCTCGACGCGGTGCTAAGTTCCCTGTAAATTGGATGTCTACACCCTTGGGACCAGTGCACTTGTATGGTTGAGTTAAAAGGTTTTGTGGGAGTTGGATTTCTCCAGATGGATGTTTGAGATGGTGCCTTGGAGTGGTGGCTTTAAAGTTAGGGCTGAGGAAACTGTTGATAGGATATCACGCCCTGGTTCTCCAAACAAGCAAACACAGGTATATACGCACAGCTGCTTGTGTGGCCTTCATTTGAAACTATGTCTTCTAAAAAAATTTATTTATTTATTTATTTATTTATTTGGTTTATATACCACAACCATCTAGCAAAAAAGCTATCCTGTGCTGCATAGTCTGGCTCAATTTACAGTATTTATTTTTACACTCAAGGCAGTCAACCCATCTCAGATTGGACCCATCCATGAAATGAATTCCAACTTTGAACATTTTTGGCTCTCTTCATCATGCAAAATGTTCCAAAAAGATTTTAGATTTCACCTGGCATAATGTTTAGAAATGTGTGTGTGTGTGTGGGGGATTTTCAGTTTTTGAAAATGTAAAATCCAAGTTGAATTTCATTGTACAGAAGAGCTTCCTGGATGAACAGAGCTACTCCTGTCAGCTACACAAATTTATTTCTCAAAGAAGCTTTCAAGCTGGTTTTTTTCCTCCTATAGAATTCTTAAGCCTTCTATAGAACTTCAGGCCTTATAAATCTTTGAACTACAACTAGTTGAAATCTGCATTGTAAACAGACGGCTGAATAACCTGTCCTTTAGACAAACAAGAAGGACTATCTATTCTCAGACATGGATCTGGAAATTTTTGTGGGTAAATATTTCTGATGTGCTTTTTTTCCGTGCCGAAACAAGTTTTCACCCTTGATCTAGAGACGGGAATACAAATTTCCTGGTGGCGCTGGGGAAAGTTGCCTTTAGTCATGTGCGTTCACCCAGAACGGAGAAACAGAGTTAAGTGCTGCAGTGGGAAGGTGATAGCTGTTTTTCAGAAGAGGAGCACAGTTCTGGTCCTCACCATCCAAATAGTTGAAGATTAAGTTGCACTTGTTCACCTCCATCATGATCCCAACAGCTGTTTATGCCAGTAAGATTTGGAAGGCATCAGCTAGCCTTAACATGAGGCTTGGTGTCTTCCAACCAGAGGTGCCTCCTCCACATTCCAAAGATCTGATATTGAGACCACATCGTCAATAAGAAGATTCTCCTAAACCAGGCATGCCCAAACTTTGGCCCTCCAGATGTTTTGGACCACAACTCTTTGCCACTGGCAATCTAAGCTTAGAATTCTGGGAGTTGTGGTCCAAAACATCAGGAGGGCCAACGTTTGGACATGCCTGTCCTAAACCAGTGATGGAGAACCTTTTAGAGACTGAGCGCCCAAACTGCGATTCAAAACCCACGAATTAGTTGCAAAGTGCCAATACAACAATTTAACCTGAATACAGGTGGCAGTGAAGGGGTGATGTTGGGTGCCTGCAGAAAGGGCTCCGAGTGCCACCTCTGGCACTCATGCCATTGGTTCGCCAACACTGTCCTAAACAGTGGATCATGTAAACTTCATAATATTGTCATGCATAAAAGACTCCAGCTTGGCTGGCCACATTTTCCAAATGGAGAACAATCGGACTCCTGAGGCAGCATTGAGTTGGACCCCTCTGGCATCAAACAACAACAATGAGGACAATCTTGAATAACATGGCAAAAATAGTGACCTGTGACACAACATATTACATAGGAGGATGACAAAACACTTGCACAAGACCAAACGGGCTGGACAATCCTTGCTGTCCGATATGCTGTGTAGCACGAAGTGGATCATCGGTCAGTCAGGCGCGGCGTAAGAAGATTCAAAAGTATATTGTCTGACAGGTTACTAAGACCAAAAAAGAGGATTCCACATGAAACTATATTGAAGAGACCAACTGGCAGCAGTTTCTTACTAATGCTTCCACTGAAACTAAGGATGTAAACATGCAGGTTTTTCATAGACAGGTCTGGGTGACTTTAAGATAAATCAATACATGAGAATATCCCTCCTCTGGCTTTCAGTTTATATTGGTTAAAACCGCTTTCCACATTTCAACATTTTGTCAGCCACTTTGACCATACAACTGTACTCTTTTTCCTAACAAAATGCGTCTTCTGGCAGCCACTTTTTATGTTTATCTGTCTTTTGGGGTTTTTCCGATTACTTCTGATTTAATATAAATATACATAAATAAATAAATATGTGTGTGTATGTGGGTGCCTACACACAGACACAGGCTTTATTTTTGGTTGCTGCACATGGAATATAAACCTCTTAGTTCTATTTTTAGGCCTCTTTAGTAAGACCAAATTGGGTGCACTGATGCCTGGCAGACCAGCTATTGAAGTGAAATGGCTTTGACGTCTCCAGCCAATTTCCTGTCTTCATGAAACGTGCTGATCCATCTTGGTCATCACTTTTATCTTATACAGGCTTGTTCTCGTGTTCTCCGCGAAGGATGAAATGCCCCGAAAACAACAATATGGTCTTTCTTTCTTTCTTTCTTTCTTTCTTTCTTTCTTTCTTTCTTTCTTTCTTTCTTTCTTTCTTTCTTTCTTTTCTTTTCTTTTCTTTTCTTTTCTTTTCCCTTGTTATGGTACCCATAAGGAAGTCAGTGCTTCAGTAATGATGTGCTTCTTAGCTAATGTACGGCAGTGGAGAAGGACTTTTGTTGTTGTTCAGTCATTCAGTCATGTCCGACTGTTTGTGACCCCATGGACCAGAGCTCGTCAGGCCTTCCTATCTTCTACTGCCTCCCGGAGATTAGTCAAATCCATATTGGCTGCATTGATGACACTGTCCAACCATCTCATTCTCTGCTGTCCTCTTTTCCTTTTGCCTTCGATCTTTCCCAACATCAAGGTCTTTTCCAAGGACTCCTCTCTCCTCATGAGGTGGCCAAAGTACTGGAGCCTCAGCTTCAAAATCTGTCCTTCCACTGATTTCTTTCAGGATGGATAGGTTTGACCTCCTTGCAGTCCAGGGGACTCTCAAGAGTCTCATCCAGCACCACAGCTCAAAAGCATAGATTCTGCTTCCTTATTTATTTATTTATTTATTTATTTATTTATTTATTTATTTATTTATTTATTTATTTATTTATTTATACCACACCATCTTCCAATAGGAACTCTGGGCGGTTATGACAGGGTTCATCAGCGGAGGGTTTGTTGTGAGGGACCATGAGAGGAGGCTGAGGAGAAGTTCACCTGAAATTCCTGTTTAGCTCCTCTGAAGGAAAGTGGGGGCAAACTTAATAAACTGTGTGCAAGCTTCACCTCCATATTTGGACACATTTATTGGTGCCTCCTGGACATCTAGTCTTCCTTGGTAAAACGGGGGAAATCATGGCCTGCCTCTGAGGAAGATAATGAGAAGAACTATAAATCTTTTAAAAATTGAGATGGGTGTATTGTAAATGTGAAGTGAGGTAAAGATAATGACTTGGTTTCCACTGTCCAAAGTCAGGGTGATCTCATTCTTTAACTCTGTCTAATTAAGGCTTAGTTGGATGCATGCAAAAAGAGTAGATATGTGAGTGACAAATTAAACCACAAGTAAAATTCTAGCCAGATGTAAAATTCTACACCCCTCCCCCCCAAATTGCCTGCTGTTTCTCTCACTGTTTCTGCTACGGTGAAATTATATTTCTAAGGTCCGGCATGCAGGTGATCTAAATTTCTCTTAAGTGTCATGCATTAAGTGAGGACCTCAATGTCTGTTCACTCATTTATATGTCCAGGACTGAGTCTCCTGTTCTTACATACAAGTGCACCTCCCTGAAGTGGGTAGAAGTACTATATCTTGAACATAAATTACTGTAGTTTATAATGGCTCAAGCTTTTGTGGGCAAGAGGCAACTTACCAGTTTCATATTTTATACCCCAACCTCCCTTCCCCTACCCTGTGTGTGTGTGTGTGTGTGTGTGTGTGTGTGTGTGTGTACATCTGATGATAAGAACTGTAGTCCTCCCCAAAAATGTATTTCATAATAAATATTTTAGTTTGCATGGTATGATATGGTATCAAAAGTGTTGTTTTTTGTTTTGTTTGGGCGGTATAAAAGTTAAATAATAAATAAATAAATAAATAAATAAATAAATAAATAAATAAATAAATAAATAAATAAATAAATAATAACACTGTGCTTCTGACAGAAGAAAATACCACCAACATTAGATTTAAAACAGGAAAAGAGGAAATCTAAAATCCTCACTCACAAAGTATTACAGACGTGCACTTTCTCTAAAACCAGCGTCCATGTCAGAGCTCCACAATCTTGTGACCTTTATATTAAGTTGCTTGCCTGAACAGATCTCTCTTGGGAGTGAAGACTCTCAGCCCAACGTCATGTCGGAGTTTCCTTCAGCTCGTTACTGAGTGCGCCGCATGGTGATTGATGCTGTTAATTACCCTTCTCATCCTTAGCTTGTGACAAGCTGGTGTTTTGCTAGGAAAAAATAACCTCGATTAAAGTCCCTCCCCCCAATCGCTGCTAATTGCTAGGAATTCCATTCTCTCTCCCTCCTTGCTTTTTAAAATCCCTTTTATCAATCTCTTTAGGAACACACATGATTGAACAATATAATTTGGTGTCGGAACTACTTGAGCTAATTGCACGGATTTCCTCCCAGTCCCGGTGTTAGCTTCTTCCTGTTCTTATAAACTCATATTTTTTCATCATGGCTTGGGTTTAGTAGTTTAAGAAACCACTTGGCTATTTCAGAGCTAAAAAGAAGAAGCTACTGAGGTCCAAGTCCATGAGTTAGCTAGTGGTTGCAGGGATTCCGTGTATATCCTGTGCCCCCTTGGAAATAGGCGTTGGTGGGTGTTGCTTTGCCATTTGACAAATTTCCTCTGTAGGCGAGTTCACAAATTAATCCCTGCTTGCTTAAAATTTAAGCAGATCAATTCCGTTTAAAAATGTCTGTGTTTCATTGTCAGCTGAACATGAGACATACACAACCATCATTGCATTTTAAAGGAGTTACTGTATCTATGTATATTTATATAAACACAAACACTCTGTTTATGTCATTGCCCCATAACAATGACATAGTAACCAGCACCGAAAAGTGTTGCAATTTTGGTGGAACGTTATTATGAATTCCTTTTCCTTCTACCAGAATAATTGTAGAGGGGTTGGTTGCCCACGCTTCCGTTTTGATGCCATTTTTCTCGGGGTGTGCCAGACCCAACTTCCTTGCATTTGATTTTGGAAGGACCGTCTTATGGCTGCCTTGTGCAGCTTTGCATTCCACTCGAGACCCTGAACTTTAGAGGCCAATTGTTGGGCCATAGGAAACATCCTGTCTAGAGGGGAATGCCCCAGAGACCTACAGGAATGGGGGATTAACCCAAGCCCCTCTCTCTTTTCCTATTTGTAACAGGGGAGGGGATGGATATTTTTGCACATCGTTTTAAGATACTTTTGTGTTCATAAACCATGAAAATGCACACAACTAAGTCATTGCTATCGTCAGATGAACCAAAAAGGATGCAGCTTAATGCAATATCCAGACTTGATTCATGGCTTCCTATCCTTATGGAATTTGTAAGCTAATAACAAACTTGGGTTTATAATTGGCTTATGTATGGGTGCTCTAAATCAGTGGTGTTCAGACTTCAGCCCTCCAGATGTTTTGGACCACAACTCCCAAAGTCATTTGTCATTGGCAGTACAGGCTTGGGATTCTGGGAGTTGTGGTCCAAAATATCTGGAGGGCCAACGTTTTGACATCCCTGCTCTAAATGTTACCTGCCTTCGGGTATCAGAAAAAGTCCCTCTTTATTTATCAGCCCGGATAAAACAGGAAAAGATAGCCTGTGTGCTCACCTAAGCTGTAAGCTCAAAGTGCAGTGTGTGAACACAGTTGCTGCCTCTCTGTTTTTCTCTGGACAGAAGGAAGCTATTGCTGCAAGTACATTTGTTCTCAGAAATACCCCTTTGAGGTCAGTGGCAAATGATTCTCTCTTTACCGAGCACGTTTTGTTCCCTGTGAATTTATTTTGTACTTCAGAATGTCATCAAAACCTTTCCCTTGCCATATAAAGAGGGCACCTTTCCATTTTCTGATTTTTGAATAATTGGGGGGCTTGAATTTCCCTCCCCCCAGGTAGAGGATAACACCATGCGGATGCACGCTGGCATAATTGATTCTATGCTAATTTCCAGATTCTTTGATTGTACGTGGCTTTGAACTCTTGGCGCCTTTATGCCAGTCTGTCTTTTCAAGTTTGCCGCTGGGAACCCGAAAGACGAATTTTCGGAAAACCAGTGGCCACATGAAAGCCTTAAACCCATGTTCTTGGGGAATGAAAGGTAAATTCTGAATATAAATATTGTCTAAAAAGCAAAATAGCTGTCTGCTTTCTAGGCTGTGGAGCCTTGGTAAATCAGTTCTGTGTATTCTGTTTATTCTCTGCCTGGATGACGCTGGAAACCACTAAGTCTGAATTGACTTGATGGCACACAGTTGTTATAATTAAATCCCATAATTGCAACTGCCTCCACTGCATAAGGAAAGCAGAAGCTTGGTAATTCTTCTAATGCTGGGCAAAGCTGTTTATAATTGCATCTCGGCCACCTTCCCACCTAGTTCACGGCAACTTGTCTGTGAAGATTCTCAGTCCTCCAGGTGAGTTTATCTGGAATTTGAGTCATGGCAACAGGACTTGTTTTTGAGAGAGAGAGAAACGTTTTGCTGCTCATCCAAACAGCTTCATCAGGACTGACGAAGCTGTTTGGATGAGCAGCGAAATGTTTCTGTCTCTCAAAAAAGAAGTCCAGCAGCCATGACTCATTGAAGGCAAAAGGAAAAGGGGACGGCAGAGAATGAGATGGTTGGACGGTGTCATCGATGCAACCAATATGGATTTGACAAAACTCCGGGAAGCAGTGGAGGATAGGAAGGCCTGGCAAGCTCTGGTCCATGGGGTCACAAAGAGTCAGACACGACTGAACAAATGAACAACAACAACAAGCCATGACTCAACTTCCAGATTCATGGCAACTTCCTTTTCTAGCTGACTGGGCACATCTGGTATGACCTGCACCATGATTCCTAGGGCGAGGGTGGGTTGATGCAGGAGAGAGGGGGGGCGTGTTTAGCTTGACCTCTCAGGTTGATGGCAGCATCCTGTTCAATTAGAAAACTCCTCATTTATCTCGAAGGTCCTGGAACTCCGAGAAGGCAGCGCCTTGTGCGAACGCTCGATAAAATGCATGGCTGGCTGAAGCGAAATCCTTCATTCCGCGGTATTGATTTGTAGATCTTCCATGTTCCAAATAATATTTCTGCCCTGTCACCTAAATGGGAAAGCCAACCCGACACAACAGAGTGAAATATAGTTTAATGGAGGGGTCACAATGGTATGTGTTGGTGGTGGGTGGTGGGGGCAGTCAGGGCAGCCTTCTTTAACCAGCAGCCTTCCAGTTTTCTTGTACTACAACCCCCATCACCCTCACCTCACGTGGCTTTTGGCCCCTCTTCGTCTGTGCTACCGTGTGCATTTTTTGTGATGAAATGGAGCGTAGCGGACACAACATGCCTGCGATAGCCGTCCAGTTGTGGCCTTGCATAAACCAAGGACTGAATGCCAAGTATATTTTTAGGTGCACTATAAATATTGAATGATGCAGGCTCTGTGTTTTTCTGTTTTTTCTCTCCCCTCCCCCACACCACTTCCTTTTCCTTCTTGAAAAGTATTGGTCTTTGCCAAAAGTGGGGTTTACACTGGGAGAGTTTGAAACTGTCCTTTAGGGCCTTAGTTTTGTTTCGTTCACATCTACTGGTTGTTTGTTTGTTTATTCTCTCTCTCTCTCTCTCTCTCTCTCTCTCTCTCTCTCTTCCTCTTCTCTGGGAAGGATGGAAGGCTGAGTTGACCTTGAGTCGATTACAGTGGTACCTTATATAAAGGAATTAATTCGTTCCAAATGAAATTCTGTTAAGCAAATTTTCTTTTATACAAATTTCCCATAGGAAATTTCCCATTGAAAATGCAGTAATCCCTAATCCCAACCATTTTTATGTTGTACAGATTCGCCCCATAGACGATTCCGTTAAGCAAATTTCCCCTATCTCTGGAATTTTTTTATGTTGTACAGATTTTATGTTATACAAACTGTTTGTTATATGAAGATCCACTGATTTTGTTAGGATCAAACTCAGGCTGAGAGTGGAGTCTTAGCTACAGTACTGCAGTTTAACCACCTTGCTATGGGTTTGTTTGCCCCACTGAATGGATTCAAGCCTTTTGGAACGTGTTACGGGTTTTCTCTCTATTCCAGGCTTATGTGTTTGTTTTTGGTACATCTTCAGAGCTGGGGGGGGGCTTTTCTTCCCCATATTTGGTGGCACTTCCATTTTATGGGAAAGATCTTATCGTTTTAGACTCCACATTGTTCGCAGTTCGTGGCCCTCCATGCCACTCACCCATCTCCAATCATCCCACCCCCTCAAAGAGAGACAGTAATGACAACACGTTGACCTGGAACCGGGCCTTCTCTGTGGCGGGCCCCACTCTCTGGAACCATCTCCCAAGCGGTGTGCGCCTAGCAGAGTCCCTGCCGGCCTTCTGGAGGGCGTTAAAGACCTTTCTCTTCCGGGAGGCCTTTGGTGACCTGATTTAGGGTCCCCCCCCTCCTTTTTCACTGCCATGTGTTGTTATAATCTTCTAGCTGCAGTTTCCGCCATCCTGCAGTTCGTGCAAGGTGCTTAGTTTAATTTACTTTATTGTAGCATTGTTGTATTTGTTCAGTTGATTGTATGTGATTCTATGTTGTGAACCGCCCTGAGTTCCTACGGGAAGATGGGCGGTATAGAAGCTCAATAAATAAATAAATAAATAAATAAATAAACACTAAGCTAAAACCATTCATGAATAAAGCAGTTCTTTGCCTGCAAAATTGCAGAGGTAGCACAAATAAGTAGCTGTCTGATAAAAACCTCTTGAAATGAATATTTGCTGCCTCACAGGAAATAGGTTTTAAAAGAGGGAGAAAAGATTATCTTGGACCGGATTTCTCCCTAGGAGGGAGGAATACTTCAATATATGGTTTTTGTTTTGGCGGGTAGGGTGGGGGGAAAGAGCAGAGCTATTTAGATGAACAGTGACATAAAAAAACGAGGCCTGGCGGTTGTGTTCGCTTCGCCCACAGTCTGCTTGGAGGACAGCCTGGGAGGGTTACCATAGCTACAAAGAGTTATGAGTTGCTGCTCGAAGCAAAAGGGTGGAATTTGGATGAGGAGGGTTAGAAGAATTGATGAGGGTAGCTGGGACAGCGATGGTGAAGCTGGGGTGCGTTCCTGTCTCCTCTCTTCATTAAACAAACAAACAAACAAACAAACAAAATATCAGATTTATAGAAGTAGAATGGTTTTGTAAGTTCACAGCCCAAGTGGCGACTTGGTGTTTCTGCGTTGCAAGCTACCAGTAGATTCGCTTTTTAATTTTAATTTTATTTGATTTTGGACAACTGGCCTACTCAGCCTGAGATTTATGGCCCAGGAAAGAAATTTACTGAGCTCTGATGTGTTCTAAGAGATCTACCCTCCCTAAACTTTGCAATTATATTTAGCTGCCATGGCTTTTAAGTTGCAGGCTATGAATTTTGCTTGGTTCTATATTCTGTTCTATGCAAAGAACTTATTAAGTACTTGTATGTTATGCTGTCTTTCAGGGCAAAGCCCTCCCAAGGGAATGTGAAAATGTTTTGATTCGAATAATAGAACAAATTCTAAAATTTAAAAACAAGCCATCTAGTAAGGAAAAACCCAGTTTGCTGCCTCTGCTTTAATGGAATACATCTCAGAACTAAGCTTTAAGGACCATCAGTTAGAACTATCATGTTAAAACTAACAGACGGGGCGGCACATTCTGTTTTTCAGCCAGAATTGCAATAAAATAAAATAAAATAAAAATATGAGGGGACCGATGCCTGAAAAGGTCCTCTCACAAGTGGGTCTGGTCTAGGGCCTCAAGAACCGGCCTGGCATCGGATACTCAACTGACGCGTTCCAGTGCAGCATCAGTTGGCGATTTTCCTGTAATGGTGTGATCAGCCTTCTAGATTTTTGTCCTTGTGAGTTTTTGAGTCCAGAGCTGGATTAGGTACCTGGGCTTTTGAGCCCAGCAGCTGCTGCTTCCGGCGGCCTTGTTTCATTTTAACTTCTAAAATTAGAAATGCTGGAGCGTCCGATCAGGACCAGAGTGAGAGGTGAGAGGGTGTATTTTCTAGGCCAGGTGCCAGTTGGAGCCTGCAGTGTGGAAGCCCCCGCCATGGGTTCAGCACCATCTATTTCATGCCTCATGAAGCCTTATTTTGGGGGGGAGGGGGTATCGTTTCCTCCCGGTTATGGAGTGGACCCCAAGAATTGAAATGGAGAGCATATGTAGATCCTTAAGAACATAAGAAGAGCCATGCTGGATGAGGCCAAAGGCTCATCTAGTCCAGCTTCCTGGATCTCACAGTGGCCCCACCAGATGCGTCTGGGAGCTCACGAGACTAGATCTCTGTCTCCGGATACCACTCCCCTGCCTCTGGTCCTTGAAGGACCCTGGTTTTAAGCCTGGAGATGACACATCTCCATCATGGTTTGTCACCTATGATGGACTTTTCCTCCAGGAATCTGTCCAGTCCCCTTTTGAAGGCCTCCAGGCCAGATGCCATCACCACCTCCTGTGGCAGGGAGTTCCACAGACTAACAACACACTGGGTGAAAAAAATATTTTCTTTTGCCTGTTCTTTCTCTCCCAGCCCTCAATTTGAGTGGATGTCCCCCTAGTTCTGGTATTTTGTGAGAGGGAGAAGAGCTTCCCTCTATCCACTTCACTCATGCCCTGCATTATTTTCCTCATTTGACTTAATTCCTTTTAGGCTGAACCTCCATCTGTTTGCCTCTCTCTCTTTCTCTCTTTTTCTCTTTCTCCCTCTGTTTTGCCTTTTCACAAGGAACAGAAGCGGATCTAATAATTCCAGAGAGTCACGTTATTCCCCGAGGCCCTTGATCTGGAAATAAAAAGACTCTCCTCAGCTTCCCTTCATCTCCTTTGGAGTACAACCGCTTTCCCCCTCTCCGATTTCCCCGCAGGCCCGTCATACTGCTAAAATTGAAATATCAAGATGTCTGAAGCGGCAGGATGCCGTAGCCGTGTGTTGACACCTGGAGGAGCGATTTTTCTATTAGCTTTTATTTAAACTAAAATAGGCCTTTTGGCGTACGGAGAGCGGAGTCTGCCTTACATAATGTATGAAGATCTTGTTCCTGGCGTGAATTGGCTCCCTCCCTTCCCTTTATCTCGGATTAGGGCTTGGGGGGCTAGTTCTGAAATGAATTCCGATTAATGAAGGAGGTGGATCCGGCCTTAGCAGGTAAGAGCAGAGCTTAGAACAGATGGTGGTGGCAGGTCAGAGGCTTACTTGATAATTCTCTTGCATGGCTTGCTCCTTTGGTGCGTTCCACCTGCCTCAAAGGAAGGCCGTGGGGTGCAACTGTGTGTTGCATGCTGGCAGGGCTTCAAACAAGAGTTAGGTGTCAGACCAAGGGCCAAATTCCACATGGACATGTCCGTAGCTGGTGATGAACCAACTCACCCCCGAATGTTCAGTGGAAGGACAGATTTTGAAGCTGAGGCTCCAGTCCTTTGGCCACCTCATGAGGAGAGAGGAGTCCTTGGAAAAGTCCCTGATGTTGGGAAAGATGGAAGGCAAAAGGAAAAGAGGACGGCAGAGAATGAGATGGTTGGACGGTGTCATCGATGCAACCAATATGGATTTGACCAAACTCTGGGAGGCAGTGGAAGACAGGAAGGCCTGGCGAGCTCTGGTCCATGGGGTCATGAAGAGTCGGACACGACTGAACGACTGAACAACAACAGCTGGTGATGGAGTGCTGCACAGGCTCCATCCATCTACCCCCCCTTCTCCTTTCTCCTCTCCCTCTCCCTCTCTCTCTCTATCTTTCTAACCACCTTTAGAAAGTTACTTTTAAAAACAACAATTCCCTGCTCCTCATAAGACAGAGGAAATGATTCAGTGTTGCTACTTGTTTCGAGTCCTTTAAAAACAACATGTTGTTTGCTTCTCCTTTGTTGAATCCACCAGTTTTCGCCCCTCCACACACACACACAACTGTAACTTAAAACCTTGAACTAAAAGCTGCTGTATAAATTGGGTGCTGATTCTTCTGGGTCTACCATTTCCTTTCCCTCTTGTCCCCCGGGGTTTGTGCCTTTGGGAGGAGGAGTAGGGAGGGAGAGAATGTCTGGAAGAGGAATGTGGCTTCTACTAAGCCTGAGATTTTCCAACTGAGCATGTGAGCTGACTCACAGCTATTGCACTGGATCTTTGGTTGTTCTTTTCAACATTGGCCATGGCCCTTCCTCCGGCCGCCCGTTTTCCCAGTCTCTCCCTATTGTTCCGTGTCCGTGTGTTGTTACAGTCATGACCGACTTCTTCATGACCCCATGTCCATGGAGTTTTTCTTGGCAGGAATACTGGAGTGGCCTGCCAGTTCCTACTCCAGGCGCCTACAGCACCTGGTCTTCCCTGGTGGTCTCCCATCCAAGTACTAACCAGGGCCGACCCTGCTTAGCTTCCGAAATCAGGCGAGATCGGATGTGCTTAGGGCATCGAGGCAGCTTGTCTCTATTAGGCACTAAATCAGTGGCTCCAGAGTGGCCAATCGTCCCCGGAAAAGCAGGGCTGTCGGTGGACGATCAGGGCGGTGGTCCGACCCCTTTGGACAAACACTGAGTTAAGGAACTTGGCCATCTCCTGAGCGGCCTGCCACAGAAGATCTCCGTGTGTGCGTGCCTCACCTTCCTGTTATTGACTCGAAGCCAGAGACGTGGCTCTTGCCATCTGCACCTTGGCTCTGGAGCTTCAGAGAAACCTTAAGATCAAGGAGCCCGGCTGACGTCATGGCCAGTAATTGACAGCTGGAGTGAGTCATGTCTCCTCCTCCCGTGGCTGCTGGCGGGAGGAGGAGGAGAAGGAGAAGGAGAAGAAGGGTGCCACTAAGAATAGCAACACGTAAAGGTGCTCCGTTCGGACAAGAGCTGACAGTTCAGCGAAGGTGGGAAAGGTGTATTCCTAGATAATAGGTGGGTTTTGGCCCCAGCAAGGAAACTCAGAAGGAAGGGAGACAGGGACTGAAAGGTCTCAGTGATATACAGTCACCCTCTGCCATTTCGCAGTTCAGGTACTACGGTCCCACTATATAGCGGGATTGCAGTACCTGCACCTCGGAGCAGCGCGGGGGGGGGCTGCAGGGAACCAATCGCGTCACTCCCCGCTGCCCCCCCGGGGCCCTCCGAAAGGCCTCGGAGCCGCGGGGGGGGGCAGCGGGGAGCAATCGCGTCGCTCACTGCCACCCCCGGGCACCTCCAAAAGGCCTCGGAGCCGCGCAGAGGGGCGGCGGGGAGCGATCGCGTTGCTCTCCGCCCCCCCCGGGCCCCTCCAAGAAGTCTCGGGCGGTGTGGGCGGGTGGCGGCAGGAGGTCAGATCCTGCAACACCGCCTGTGCACACCACACCAAGACTTCTCGGACAGGCGCGCGATCACCCCCCCACCCGCTTCCGCATAGCACAGATTTTCATGCATCGCGGGTGGGGTGGGTCCCTAACTCCTGCAATTGGTGGGGGGTTACTGTATTTATTTATTATTTATTTATTTTTACATCTTACATGCTGCCCACTACCCAAAGGTCTCTGGGCAGCTTACAATCAAAAGAATTAAAACAATTTAAAAATAGTTAAAATTGTTGTTGTTGTTCAGTTGTTCAGTCGTGTCCGACTCTTCGTGACCCCATGGACCAGAGCTCGCCAGGCCTTCCTATCTTCCACTGCCTCCCGGAGTTTGGTCAAATCCATGTTGGTTGCATCAATGACACCGTCTATTTTAAAAATAGAATATCAGTAAATAATTAAAACAATAATAAAAACCTTACACTAAAATTGTCATCAGAGGGCCCACAGTCTATATTGTATCAATTAAAAAACTTCTGGGACAAGGAGGTTTTTACCTGGTGCTGAAATGTCATCAATGTTGGCGCCAGGCAGATCTCAATCAGGAGGGCATTTCCATAGCTTGGGGGCAGCTGCCGAGAAGGCTCTATGTCTACAAGCCATCCCTCTCACCTCCTTGAGGGATGACTCTTTCAAAAGGACCCCCTGGCTCGGACACATAGGTATATGGGTGTCTGTCAAAAACACTGCTTTTTAAAAAAATGTAATCATTAGGTGATATCTTTGGTTGAACTATTTAAAAAAATCACACAACTTGCAAGCTTTTGTGGGTGGCTTGTGTGACTTATTTTGGCAGTTCCATCCTCTAATCCTTGTAATATATAGCTGGATACGCATTTTACCGACCTCGGAAGGATGGAAGGCTGAGCGAGCCTTTCATTTGTGTTGTCACAAACCCCACGGCCTTTCCCTAATTTTTACTGGTTGATTTTTTTGAAATCTTTTAAAAACGGCAAACTGCCTTAGCTCTGAGAAGAGGATGGAGAAAAAAATATCCTGAATTTAAAATACTTAAGGCAGGGATGTCCAGACTTCGGTCCTCCAGATGTTTTGGACCACAACTCCCAGAATTCCAACCCTGTATTTCCAGTGACAAAGGACTGTGGGAGTTGTAGTCCAAAACGCATGGAGGGCCAACGTTTGGACACCACTGACTTAAGGGTTTTGTTGTTGTTGTGTTGTTATTGTTGTTGCTGCTGCTGCTGCTGCTGTTCCCTGAAACGGAGGAACTCACAAAAGCTGTTTAGACATGCATCCAGGTTCAAAGCAACCCCGACATATATTTTACTGCTTTCAGTCGGGGTGTTCAATCATTAAAAATATTGTTTTGTGATCCAAGCAATTATGTTCGACAAAGAGATGCTCTTAGCAGACATTCCCGAGACATCAGAGATTGTCTCTGCCAGTGGTACGGTTTATTCCTATGGAGGGAGGCAGGTGACTGAAACGTTGCATTTCCATAAAAGATACCCCCTACTGGTGCTTCAAATGGAAGGTAAATTGTAAAAGCATTGTTTATCCTAATATGCAGACGCAAGGGACCTGCAAATGGAGTGTTATAATGTGCTAGTGGTACGTAGTGGAGGTTGTTGCCGTGCTGTTGCTTAATGTATGTGAAGATTCCAGATCCCTTGGTAAACAACACTTTGGATAGTTCTCTTCCTCTGTATGGTAAACCCATCAATGCGCTTTGATATTCTGCTTTTCTGTCCTCATTCCCACTCTTTTGCTTGCGTTGCTTGCTTGCGTTGATGAGGTCTGCATATCACTTTTACTAGTCGGCTTTCGTCCATCGTACCATTGCTTCCGAATCTGCTCCACTGCGAGAGCAGGCCACCTTTCTTAAATACTGCTGATTTGCTCTGTCCCTTCCTAAATCATTTTGCAGCTGTTCTGAGTGCCAGTTTTATTGTGTGTGTGTGTGTGTGTGTGTGTGTGTGTGTGTGTGTGTGTGTGTGTGTGTGTGTGTGTGTGTGTGTGTGTTTAAAATGCATTTGTATCCTGCAGACCTGCAAAAATGGAAAAACCCAAGTAGTACGAAAAACCCAGTCAAAGCAGTCATGCCTGACGATCCATCATACCTGTGCCTTTTTCTGCGGTGAAGGCTGACGGCAAACAGTTTAGTTCAGGTTTCATATTTTACAACAGAGATTCTGGATACAGTGATAAGGAAATCTTACTTATTTCTGCGTCTGTGTGTGTTTCGTGTGAAGCTGGTGCCTCTTTAATTTTATTTCCCCGACGGAGATGTCTTTTGCAAAAAGCTGTGTTTTGTTCTTGCGGAGGACTTCATTCCAGACATCTTTGGCTGTATTTGGCAATGGATGGGCCTCTGGAAAGGGCCTTCCAGAGGCCCAGGAGCCATTTGTGTGCTTTGGAGAAGGTAGATGGCAATGGATAGCTGGCAGCCTTCCCCCTTTTTTCCAGATAGCACCGGGCAATTTATGCTTTGTATAATTAAGAGTTAATGCGAGAAACCCAGCCTAATGCCTGTTTTAAACAGCTGGCAGCCAAGAGGGCACACAGAGACATTTGTTACTTTTAATAGAAATCCTGACAAAGCGAGAAAGAAGCGTGGCACTGTCTTTGAGCAAAATAGCTGGAAGCGTCCGTAAAAAGAACCCCTAAACCGTCAGGTTGGGACTTGGCTTTGTTTGTGAATATCTCAAGAGCCGTCGCTACATCCGCGCAGGGGTGAAGGGGGACATCATTTTTGGCACTCTTGCATCTTTTGGTGACATTTGGTGAGACCAGAGGGGTGGGGAAGGTCTGCTAAAGTAATTGAGGAGCTGGAATGTTCTCTAGACGAAAGAAGATGAAAATGTTTTTGGTTTTCATTGGGCTTGGTTGAGAAGGAAAGTAGCTGGCAGTATATGATCTGCTGCAGGTTTCGTCTCTCCATGGGCTAGCATCCTCTAGATCAGTGGTGGTGAACCTTCAGCACTCCAGATGTTTTGGACCACACACCTCCCTCAGTTTTTTTTTTACCCAGCATGTAGTTAGTCTGTGGAACTCCCTGCCACAGGATGTGGTGACGGCATCTAGCCTGGATGCCTTCAAAAGGGGATTGGACAGATTCCTGGAGGAAAAGTCCATCCCAGGTTCCAAACCATGATGGAGATGTGTCATCTCCAGGCTTAAAACCGGGGTACTTCAAGGACCAGATGCAGGGGAGTGGCATCAGGAGACAGAGATCTAGTCTCATGCGCTCCCAGACGCATCTGGTGGGGCCACTGTGAGATCCAGGAAGCTGGATTAGATGGGCCTTTGGCCTGATCCAGCATGGCTCGTCGTATGTTCTTATGTTCCTTTGTTGTTGGCGATACAGGCTTGAAATTCTGGGAGTTGTGGCCCAAAACATCTGGAATGCTGAAGATGCTCTAGTCCAGTAGTTCTCCACCTGCGGGTCCCCAGATGTCCCTGGATTGCAACTCCCAGAAACCCCTTCCAGCACACTGAGTGGTGGAGGCTTCTGGGAGTTGCAGTCCAGGAACATCTGGGGACCCACGGGGTTGAGAACCACTGCTGTAGATGTCTCGGACTACATTATCCCCTGATTATCCCTCAGACTGGCTGAGGCTTCCGTTGGCCTCGGCCCCAAAGATTTCAAGGGGCACGACAGCTAGGAAATGCTAGCCGCCATGTAGTGTCTGGGTGGTTATGAGAGAGGTTAAAACATTATGTGTGGTTGAAGAGTCTGGATGTGTTCTCTCTCTCTCTCTCTCTCTCTCTCTCTCTCTCTCTCTCTCTTTCTCTTCCCGAACCAATTAAATTGATTGGCAGTTGATTCAGGACAGGTGAAGGGAAAGCCCCCCTCCCTTTTGCAGCATATAATTAATTTGGGGAATTGGCAGCTACAAGGTGAGAAGACTTCCGTGTCTGGGTTTGAAAGACATATTTGGAGGAAATGGAATCGATGCTTGTCAAAGCCCCCTCTGGTCCTGACGGCAAAAATGGAACTTCCAGCCTTGGAGGTGGGTGGGTGATGCTGTGGGGCTTTCTAGGCACAGGGGGCAGCTTCCTTGTGGACTTCTCAGAGCCTCTGAACTGGTCCCTCGGGGCAGCAGGTTGCTGCCCCCAGTGGATGGTGATGGGTCGGGGCCCTTCTTCTGAGTGAACTTTTGCACCCCTTGTTTGTTTTAGATCACTTTAGAGAGCAAGCATCGCAACCTGGAAGAGAACGCAACTTGGGTTTGTAAGTTGCAGAAGGGATGAGCAGAACCCTGGAGGGAAAAAGATATGGATAGATAGGTGCATATTTGCTAAGGATTATATTAATTATATTCCCAGACTATGGAATGCCCTCCCAAGTGAGACCCGCCTGGCGCCGACGTTGGTAACATTTCAGCGCCAGGTAAAGACCTTCCTATTCCATAAGTTTTTAAACTGATGATTGTGGGTCCTGATGGCAATTTTAGGGTTGTGTTTTTAATGTATTGTGTTTATTGTATTTACATGTTTTTATTGTTCTAATATTATTGTAATGTTGATGTTTTAATTGTCTATTTTGATTGTGAGCCGCCCAGAGACCTTTGGGTAGTGGGTGGCATACAAGCTATATAAATAAAACAAATAAATAAATTATAAGCGGCTTAACTTCTCATAGACTTTATGTGGCCCATGAAGGTAGGAAGCTGCCTCAGACCAAGGGTCAGACCTTTGGCCCGTCGGTCACAGGATGTTTTACATCAGCTTTTTTCGTCCCGGGGAATATCCAGAAAGTTGGAGACTGCACTTCCTATCTTCCTTAGCTGGCACGGCCTTGCACCCACCCAATGGCTTTCACGGATGTGTAAACCTCGTTTCTCTTTGTTTTCTCTTTGCAGCTGCAACGCAATGCAGCAAGCATGCACGTAAGGAGGAGACATTCCGCGATCCTTTAAGGCGTCGCATCGCAGATTCTCGGGAATCGATAGACCTATTACCTCTGTCTGCATCGGTCTACAAGAGGAGGCAAGGAACCACCGCCGCCCACCCTGATTCTTCCGCCATGTCCGGATCCACCCAGCCTGTAGCACCGACCTGGCGAGGGAATGAGCCCCGTTACCCGCCGCATGCCATGTCCTTTCCGGTGGCAGTCAGTCAACCCCACATGGTAAGCAAGCCCTCTACCCACCCCCCCTTTTCTCTCTTTTCTACTCTTGTCCAATATGGCTCATGTCTGTGAAGATTCTCAGTCATCCAGGTGAGTTTATCTGGAAGTTGAGTCACGGCTACTAGACTTCTTTTTGAGAGACAGAAATGTTTCGCTGTTGATCCAAACAGCTTCATCGGTCTGAGTACAACTAGTGCAAGTCCTCCATCTTATAGTCAAGAGGTCAAAGCTGACTATAAGATGGAGGACTTGCACTATGGCTCATGTCCGTTGCGTCGTACTTAAATGGTCTAAAATCTAGGCGTCGTTGGCCTTCTTGGAAACCAGTGTTTCTTGAGGATTGAAAACTGGCGTGCCTGTTTGCAAAGATGATGCAACCGAGCCCAGCAAAAGTGGATTTTAACTGCCTTCTTTGGTGAGAACCGTTGGTTGGAAGTTTTGAGGGGTGGGTACTGGGTCCCCACCTCCAGCCTTCTCGGTTTCACAGCTGTAAGGATCTTTTTGGTGCCGGTTGTCCTCTTTTTGGAGGTGGGGGAAAAAAGTATTGTTAGGAACTGAGTTTTGGCTTCTGTGCTGGATTTTAAAGGAAAGCCCAAATCACTGCTGGGAGATATAGCCCCAAATAAGTACCCCAGATATGATCTGGTTGGATTAGATTTGGATTGGTAGTAGGTTAAATTCAGGTTGCAGATATGCCCGCTGTGTGCATGCGTTTCAGAGACATAGTTTTTTTTGACTGAAATAACTGAAGAAAAAAAAGGAAGAAAAATGAAGATGAAAATCTTGTGCCACCTTAAAGACTAACATATATTTTGATGTGAGCTTTCGTGGACAGATCCACTTCCTCAGATGCTTGTCCACAAAAGCTCACATTAAAATATAGCAGTCTTGTTTTAGAGCTGACGCAACATTTTTGTCTTCTCAGTTGGGTTTTTTTTCTTTCTTTTTTCTTTTGCCTGTTACAGAATGACCAAAGCGTTGTGAACCTGTACTGTATGACCTAGACAGAAGATGCAAGTTGAGTATTTGTCTTGGTTCTGTTTTCCATTTGAGAATGGCCATCTTCCTTGTCTGAAACCTTCCAAAGCATAGGCCTTCTCAGCCATGAAGTCCAGAATGTTGGGTAACTTTGAGCGGACGTTCTTGGTTTAATCCTACAGTCAGAAGTCACCTTTGTGGCTTTCATGATGGCCAACGCAGAACATATTTGTGGTGTGCCGGGGTTGCTGCGACAGTGGTTGGTGCCTTATGCTAAGCAAACCTGGTGATTTTTTTTTTTGTAGGAACTCGCCGTTGAATTTTTAAAAAAGATTGCCAAGTGGGGAAAAAGCCTGGGTGAAAAAGGAGAATGCCAAGTGGGGAAAAAGCCTGGGTGAAAAAGGAGAAATGCGGTTCACTGTTTACGTTGGTTTAGAACTCTTTGCTTCTCTTTCTGCTTTCCACCCAACACTTTTGTTTCAGAACAATGCTTGCTGAATCATGCGCCAGCCAAAACTTCTTTACCCCATCCACTTGCGGCTTCCTGCCAGTCCCTGTTTTGGAAATTGCATCTCCCTCTCTCGGCGTGTGTGGGAGAAAGAGAGAGGACGAGATTTTCCCAAAGAAACTGACAATGGGAGGCGTTAGGAGAATCGTCTCCGGGAAGCAGGCTCTGAGGGTTTTGTCAAGAGTTCGGTCCCATAGAAACGGTGGCGTTTCCGCCTTCCGTGCTCACGCTGGTTGGCGCCTCCTTTGCACGTCGCATGCGTTACCGCTCCTATGGCAGTCTTTCTTAACTCTCCTCAGGTTCCCGACTGCCTCCTCATAATCCCTGCTTCGTGGAGCCATTGTTTGGGGATGATAGGTATTGTGATATTAGAAAAGTACTGGACCCGGGAAAGCTGCCTTTGAAGAACTGCCCCGGACCAAGTGGGCAGGCCGAGCTTAAGAACATAATAAGAACATAAGAAGAGCCATGCTGGATCAGGCCAAAGGCCCATCTAGTCCAGCTTCCTGTATCTCACAGCGGCCCCACCAGATGCGTTTGGGAGCACATGAGACTAGATATCTGTCTCCTGATACCACTCCCCTGCATCTGGCCCTTGAAGTACCCTGGTTTAAAGCCTAGAGATTACACATCTCCATCATGGTTTGTAACCCGTGATGGACTTTTCCTCTAGGAATCTGTCCAATCCCCTTTTAAAGGCATCCAGGCCAGATGCCATCACCACCTCCTGTGGCAGGGAGTTCCACAGACTAACAACGCGCTGGGTGAAAAAATATTTTCTTTTGTCAGTTCTTACTCTCCCAGCACTCAATTTGAGTGGATGTCCCCTAGTTCTGGTATTTTGAGAGAGGGAGAAGAGCTTCCCTCTATCCACTTTACTCCTACCCTGCATTATTTTGTATGTCTCAATCATATCCCCCCCCTCAAGCGCCTTTTTTCCAGACTAAAGAGGCCCAATTGTTTTAGCCTTTCTTAGAAGGCTTAGAAGGGCCTGGGGTCTGATTTAGCTTTTGTTTGCGACGAAAGGGCTGATCATCCAATTTTCACAACATACTGCTACGGGACATTAGGCGTCATTGGAGGGCACCATTTGGCTCTGCCCGCTTAAGCCTGCCAGCAGCCATATTCTCTGAGTGGGTGGCATTTATTTATTTTCCCACCTGGTGAACTTGGCTGTCGTCCACAAAAGCTCATGCCAAAAAAAAAAAAGATGTGTCTGTTTCTAAGGCACCACAACACTCGCTGTTTTTCTTGCCGCCACAAACTAATACAGCTTCTACCCCACCCCACCCGACCGCGGCCATATATATTGTGCTCCCTCCCCTTGGGGCCATGACAGTGTCGGGCAGTGGTGCTGAACCTTCGGCCCTCCAGATGTTTTGGACCACAAACCCCACAGTCCTTTGTCATTGGCGATAAAAAGTGGTCTGCTTATATACCGCCCCGTACCACTTCAAGTCATCTCCGGGTGGTTTTGCAGTTTAATTATGCAGGCTACACATTGCCTCTCCAGCCAGCTGGGTACTCATTTTCCCGACCTCGGAAGGATGGAAGGCTGAGTCAACCATGAACCTCCTACCTGGGATTGAACCCCAGGTCGTGAGCACCGTTTTACCCGCAGTACAGGCATTTAACCACTCTGCCACGAGGCTCTTGTCCCACTCATAAAGGCTTGGAATTCTGGGAGTTGCAGTCCCAGAATATATATCGCCCCGTACTACTTCAAGTCGTCTCTGGGTGGTTTTACAGTTTAATTATGCAGGCTACACATTGCCCCTCCAGCCAGCTGGGTACTCATTTTACCGACCTCGGAAGGATGGAAGGCTGAGTCAACCATGAGCCTCCTACCTGGGATTGAACCCCAGGTCGTGAGCACAGTTTTACCTGCAGTGCAGGCATTTAACCACTCTGCCACGAGGCTCTTGTCCCACTCATAAAGGCTTGGAATTCTGGGAGTTGCAGTCCAAAACATCTGGAGGGCCAAATGTCCCACACCCTTGAGTTAGAGGCATCTTCTCTGGGCAAATGTCAAAAGGGGAGCAAAGTGGTGCATCTAACCAAACATGGAGGGGGGCCCTGAGTCCCTCAGGTTTTGTCTGGGAGTAGGAAGGAAGGAACAAAGGAAGGAGAGAGAGAGAGAGAGAGAGAGAGAGAGAGAGAGAGAGAACCCCTAACTCACAAGCTCTGGGGATTGATGGCAAGGTCAGTGGAACAATGAAGCTGCTGTTGTCTCTCTCCCTGCCTGTTGCTGCTTTCATGACGATAAGAGCCAAATGAGTAATTCAACCTTGTTTAAACCGCTGACCCTTATCTGAAACAACAGCTTTGATTACAAAGGAGCTCCAGAGCCCTTATTTTATCTGGAACCTGAAATGTGTTTCTTTTGTTCGAATTTCGGTTTTGGTGACCTGCTTGATTTGGGGTTCAGTTTGTAAGGGCTGGGAATTATTTGCATTCATTTTCCTCCCTAAGGAAGTGGTGTCCAAACTTTGGCCCTCCAGATGTTTTGGACCGCAACTCCCCCCAGTCCTTTGCCATTGGCAGTCTAAGCTTAGAATTCTGGGAGTTGTGGTCCAAAACATCAGGAAGGCCTAAGTTTGGACATGCCTGCTGTACAGTCTTCGTTGGCTCCTTCCAACCAGCGATTTGCTTTAAAATGGAGTTGGTTCGGTGCCAGAATGTGTGCAGGGCCCGGCTACCATGTGCTAGAAAGCAAGCAAAATTGATACCCATCCACCCCACCCCTCCACCCCAGCATCCAGTAACACAGTTTTTAGAGCTGCACAAATCCCTTTCCATGCTCTGCTGTTCTTGATCACCATAGCTGGCAAGGCTGATTGCGAATGATAGATGTTCACCTACGCAGCACAAAGGCACCGGTTTATTGCTCCCGGCTCCCCGGTTTGAGACCGTTGCTGCCTTAGAAAGTGGGTCCGGGAATGTTCATTCCCCCCCCCAAAAAAAGCCTCCTTGCGGATTTAAAATGTGCTTTCCCAATTCAATACGTCTCTCTTTTTGGCTTTTCTTCTCCTAGGATGCTGTCATCTCTTACTCTTTGTAGCGTGCCAGTATTACGGTGGCGTGCTGCAGCTCCGTTTACCCAGCACAGCCATAAATGATTCACAGGAAGCAATGTTGGCTTTGTACCTATTTGTCTGCCAAAGATCTTATTGCTTGGGTGCAGCAGGGCAGACTTTTCCATTTGCCGAGGGCTTGTCCTGAGGATCAGAGAGGACGCAGGGAGAGGACCAGTCTCCACAAACGGTGATGGGTTAGGGTTATCGTTAGGGTTAGGGTTAGGGTTAGGGTTAGGGTTAGGGTTAGGGTTAGCGTATCTTCCAAAGATCAACGGAGACCCGGTCCACTAGAATGTCGCAGGCGCTCTCACTCCGAGTGGCCATGCCCAGGGAGGCGCGGAAATCAGCTACCCATAACCGCGCCTTCTCGGTGGCTGGCCCATCGCTCTGGAACCATCTTCCGAGTGAGTTGCGCCTTGCACAGTCCCTGGCCGCCATCAAAAAAGCATGAAAAACCTTGCTTCTTAGGGAGGCATTTGGCGACCTGGATTATTTGTTTTTTTTCTTTTTGCCGTCTTGCTGATGACTTACTGACTCCTTTGCTGAGTTCTATACAGTGGTACCTTGTATAAAGAAATTAATTAGTTCCAAATGAAATTATGTTAATCAAATTTTCCTTTATACAAATTCCCATAGGAATGCATTGAAAACAGAGTGATCCCATTTTTATGTTGTACGGATTCTCCCCATAGGCAATTATGTTAAGCAAATTTTCCCTATCTCCGGAATTTTTTTTGTTGTACAGATTTTATGTTATACAAGCTGTTTGTTATACAAGGGTCCACTGTATTTTATACTATATTTTATTTTCTTTATTTAGTTTTTTATTTTTTGTTTCGGTTGATATATTGTTGTTCCTTTTGGGTTTGTCTTGCCCTCTTTGTTCGCCGCCCGGAGATCTTTCGGGAAGATGGGCAGTATAAAAATGAATGAATGAATGAATGAATGAATGAATGAATGAATGAATGAATGAATGGGCATGAAACGATTCATTGAGCTTCGTGCTGGTTTGTACCTTCTGCCCAACATGCTGGCCGGGCAGCCCACTCACTATTCTTTGGGATCCCAGGAAAAGGAGAGTTGTTTTAATCCCTGGCCTTTTCCTTCATTCTGTGCTTCCTTGTTTTAAATGCCAAAATACAATAAAGAAGATGGTGGCCTCTCCTGGTTACAGTAGCTCTGTGGCAGAACCTCTGTGTGTGTGTGTGTGTGTGTGTGAGTGTGTGAGTGTGGTTGTGTGGTCTTGTGTTGTGTTGTGTTGTGTCATTAACTCTTTGTGACCCCATGTCCATGGAGTTTTCTTGGCAGGAATACTGGAGTGGTTTGCCAGTTCCTACTCCAGGTGCCTACAGCACCTGGTCTTCCCTGGTGGTCTCCCATCCAAGTACTAACCAGGGCCAACCCTGCTTAGCTTCCGAAATCAGGCAAGATCGGATGTGCTTAGGGCATCTAGGCAGTACCCATATGGCAACAAATAAAACAGAACATCAGGAGATTAAGATGTGTTGTGAAATCACACCATACCCCCCCACACACAAATTGTCATCGAGTCTTGAAGGTGAATAGGGATATTTCAGTGTGGATCTTCCTTGATCTCAGTAGCAGGGAGCATGGTATTTATTTAGGGTAAAAAAAATACACAGTATAAAGTGTTTTGGAGGTAACTGAGAAGTTTTCAAAGTGACAATAGCCTTGTTAGAACTGGTAATGAGCTTTGAAAACGGCAATTACAGAAGAAATTCCGGTAATAGATAGGGCAATTACGTAATGTAAATACTCTTGTTGAGCAATGCAAAGGGGGTGTATTAAGTGGTTGTTGTTGAAGCAATCCCTTTTGGCTTTCCTGATGTAGTCTGTTGTACTGAGGCGGGGCATGGGCGGGGGAGGGGATGGAACCACAATTTGTGACTGTTCACACAATACAGTATTAGAGAAGAACACCTTATTAATACATCTAGTGTGCTAAAAAAAAAGGTCTCTGTCTAAGACTAGATATTTACCGAAGTTAACTGTTGTAATTTTTCTCACCCTACAACTCTTGGTTTTTGTCATCCGGACATCACGGGAGGTTGAACTATTCTAAAAAGACCCTTTCTCTTCCTATCTTTCCATCTCTAAGGCCATTTTTGTGTGTGTCTGCTAATTTTCTTTTGTCAAAGCGGTTCTGTCTGCCATATTAAAGTGATAAGAGCCACTGCGGGTGGAGAGGGTGGCATACATCGTACATCGCAGTGTAAGGAAAGAAGTCTTAATGTTGTTGGGATCTGTAGTGGTGCTGTTAGAGGCCGTGGATCTCATTAAAGTTTTCTGCGCATTTTAATTTGATGCGTAGGTTTTTTTCCCAGGTGGTTACGTGGTGTTTGATGCACAGTGAGTGCCCTGTCGACAGGGTAGTATTTTACTGCTCTGTGCCCATCTCTGCTTGCTTACTGGGCGTCTTTTCCCTTTTTTTCTGGGTCGATTTTCTAAGTCCGTTGCAGGAAAAGGGGTACGAAGCTAATTACTGCGTATTCTCTGGGGTCGGACCTCGCTAGAGTAGCAAAGAACTGTGCCATCTTTAAGGGAAGTTTTTAAAACCAACCCCTAGTGGTGGTTTAAAAAACTTCGGCGAAAGTGCGCGTCCGGGGGCGTGGTCGGTCAGGGCACCAAATGACTTCCCTTCGCGGTTAGGACACGATCTTTTGCTGCGCCGTTCGCCGCAGCAAAAATGCGCAGAAAACGCTGGTGAGACCGTGGCCAGAGTTAGATGTTGGTGCACTAGGCTGGCATCCGGGTTTTTGGTGACCTGGTCTCGATTTTCTCTCTCTTACGTGTGTCCTCTTACGTCTCAACAGCTGGGATTCCGGGCAGCTGGCCTGTTTTTAAATGTAAAAGTTTGGTGCCGTTCCAGTACAGTAATACCTCGGATGACAAATGCCCCTGATAATAAATTTTTCAGATAACAAATTGCAATTTCCAGGTAGAGGGCTGCCTCGGATAACGAATTTTCCTACGGGCTGCCTTGGATAATGAATCGCAATTTCTAGGTATAGGTCTGCCTTGGATAACAAATTTTCTCTATGGGCTGCCTCGGATAATGAATTTTCCTACAGGCTGCCTCGGATAACGAATTTATAGCATGCATCGGTAAAAAAGAATTATCCAGAGTGGCATTGCATCCTGTACCTTCAAAGTGCACTTTATAAAAAAAATTTTGAGCAAAAAAACAGGTGTCTGTGTCATTTTCCTAGGCTCTGGAATGGATTAATTGGTTTCCCATTCATTCCTATGGAAAACCATGTTTCGGATAACAATTTTTTTCAGATAACGAATTAAATTCGTTATCCGAGGTACCACTGTATTTGCGTTGTGAGCCGATTGGATCTCTCCCAAGTGCTTCTCCTCTCAACTGTGTTCCTTCCTTCCTTGTCCTTTTAGGATGTGGGGCTCTTGGAGTACCAGCACCACCCCAGAGACTACCCTTCTCACCTGCCTCCCGGGTCTATCCTGCAGCCTCAACGTCGGAGACCCTCTCTGTTGTCGGAGTTCCAGCCGGGGAATGAACGGTGAGGAGACCCTTGGTTGTGCGTGACCCTGCAGAGAGCTCCTTAATGCTGTTAGTGCAGTGGTTCTCAGCCTGTGGGTCCCCAGATGTTCCTGGACTACAACTCCCAGAAATCCTGGCCAGCTCAGCTAGTGATGAAGACTTCTGGGAGTTGCAGTCCAGGAACATCTGGGGACCCACCGGTGGAGAACCACTGTGTTAGTGTATAACGGGCTGGGAAGGGAGCTGGTGGGACTTTCGAAAGGGGCGTTCCTATATGCCTAAATTTGGGGGCTTTGGGGGGAGCCGGGGGGGGAATCCACACCCTTTTAGGGTGTTCCTTTCTGCCTGCCCCCTTTCCCCATAATACTGTCATCTGGCGGCTTCTTGACTATGAAAAAGTTTTGTTGCTGTATTAGAGTTTCCTTCTTTTAAAGCACAGATATTAACATTGAGGGGAAAGGTGCCAATACTTGTGCTCCCAAGAACTTCTTGAGAATTTAACTTAAGGCAAAGTGTGTGTGTGTGTGTGTGTGTGTGTGTGTGTGTGTGTGTGTGTGTGTGTGTGTGTGTGTGTGTGTGTGTGTGTGTTTTATTTCTTAACCTTCTTCATGACACATCTTAACCTCTTGATGTTTCCACCTAGCCTACTGGCTGAAAGACCCCTCCTTTTTCATTTCTTCTTATTTATAAACCACCTCTTTCTAACACAGTGGTTCTCCACCGGTGGGTGCCCAGATGTTCCTGGACTGCAACTCCCAGAAATCCTGACCAGCTCAGCTAGTGAAGAAGACTTCTGAGAATTGCAGTCCAGGAACATCTGTGAACCCACCGGTTGAGAACCGCTGTTCTAGCGCTAGTGACCATCTACCAAGAAAGCAAATTTGCAAGAGACATAATATTTATGTCTTTTGCCCTAGAAGGAGGAGGTTTCCCCCATTTTTTTTTGGGGGTGGGGAGTTTAAGCTGTGAAGTGTGTACTCAGAGAGGAATTGGGAGTGGTGCAGAAGTTGGCATTCCTTGCTGTAGAGAGCTTTCCAGAAGGCTGGATGGGCAGTGCCAAGGGAGGCTTGCCGTAGGCTTTCTACACGGTGAGGTCATTGAATTGGGGCCTCTTCCAACTTTATGATCTATGATCGCCTGAAGAAATTTCCCAACCATGTTTTTTCTGGAAGCCTTTGCCAAAAGGCAGTCTGCAGAGTTTCTTCCTTTCTCCATCAGTGGAAGGGATTATTTTAAAAACACCCCCTCCCCTGCCCCCGGGTTGCATTTTCTTTTTCTTTCTTTCTTTTTTTAAATATAGCCTACATAAACATATGTCAAGGGCGGCTCAGGCCTAATTAATCCCGCTTTGGTGCAGCCGGGGCGGACTTAGATGACCTCCCGCTGTGCTTTCTCACACACCCCGTGGTCCCTTCCCTCTGCTCCTTGAACCGCGTGGTGGTGCCCGGAGGCTGCCGCTGGTGGCAGGGAGGGGAAGCTTCGTGGCCCTCGGCCTGTCACGGGCAAATACAGTACTTGGGGGGGGGGGGTTCTCTGGCACGGAAGACATCCCCTTGTGCTTATGCACACACACACACACACACACACACACACACACACACGCACGCACACACACACACACACACACACACACACACACACACACACACACACACACACACACTCACCTCCCGCCTCCTTTTACCGGAGGAGCGAAGGAGAGCAGGCATCCGTGCAGCTGAACCCCCCTTGGCGGATTCAAGCGAGACGCGCATCTGTAAAAGCTTTGGCCTGGTGCCCGGGTTCTAATTGCTTGGCTTCCAGCAGAGGCAGCTGGCTCTCGTGGGCTGGTGGAGGGGGGAAGAGGAAGAGAACGAGAAAGAGAGAGAACGAGAGAGAGAGAGAGAGAGAGAGAGAGAGAGAGAGAGAGATGGAGCAGGGAGAGGCTGCAAATCGGGAGGAGGAAGGCCCGCGAAACTCTGAAGGGAGCCTACGCTCCACAGCTGAGGGCCGAGCTACAAGGGTAGCCTTGTTGCTAGAGACGGGCGGTGTGGAACTTAAATAAACAAATAAATAAAAATAAGCAAGTTTGGCATGGGGCCTGCACTCGTGGCGCAGTGGTTAAAGGGCTCACCACCCGGGGTTCAGTCCCACCTAGCCGGCTCAAGGTTCGCTCAGCCTTCCATCCTTCTGAGGTGGGTAAAATGAGTGTGCAGTGTAAGCTTACTTGTAAGCTACCCAGAGAGTGCTTATGGGGAGATATATAAGCTACACGGCTCAATCAAGGTTCGCTCAGCCTTCCATCCTTCCGAGGTCGGTAAAATGAGTACCCGGCTTGTTTCTGGGGGCAACGTTTCACCTGCACAATTACATTGTAAACTGCCCAGAGTGTGCTGTAAACACTATGGGGTGGTATATAAGCAGAACACTGTTTTGCTTTGGGAAAGAGCGGTCTGCGTGTATGTCCGTTTGCCAGCCTGAGCCAGCGGCTCTGGATCCACCTCTCCTTCCAGCCGGCAGGAGGGATGGGCCGCCTGGAGGAGAGAGCTGCATGTCCTGATTGACACGGGCTTGGGTTCAAATGCAAGGGTGTGTGTGTGTATTATGGTTTAGGCTGCAGGGGAGAAATGGAAGCTACATGATTACGCATGTTATTTTGCGTATTAAATTACTGTATAGACCTCTATCCATCGCAGTCAAGCAAAGGTACATATTCTTTGTATATATATGTGTCTGTGTATATATGCACACACACAGAGAGAGAGAGAGAGAGAGAGAGAGAGAGAGAGAGAGAGGAGATTGGATTATTCCGGTAACCTTATGAGTCATTCTTTCTTTGAGTGGGTGGTTGATTTTGGATTGGTTTGCCCCTCCCCCCTCCCTTTCCTCGCCACTTTCCTCCCAGCAATTAAGGTTTCTGAAGCATTTGTCCCATGGTAACGAGAAGTATGGTCGTTTTTGTCAATAACAATATATTCCGCTCACGTTAATAAGCTGACGTAGCCTCGCAGCCCTCCAGAGCAGACACGCAGGGTGGCAGAGAGGGGAGAAAGCTTAATTGCTATTCTTATTGAAAGCGATTAATCCTCTTGATTGAGGAGCCGAGAACATGGTGTGCGCCCCAGCAGCGGTGGAGGTAGAGGAGAGGAGGGAGAGAGATGGGGAAGAGGCAGCGCTCCTTACAGTGCTAAAGTGGAAGGAGATGGTTTCCCAACCTGAAGCTGCAGGTCGATGGGTGGACGCCTCCAGACAGATGCATCTCTGTGTGTGTGTGTGTGTGTGTGTGTCCGTGTGTGTGTGTGTGTCCTGGAGTTTCTGTTCCTTAACTTCTACCTGCCCATAGCTACCTGCCTTTGATTCAAGTTGTATGCATCCTTGTAGATAGCGGAGTTCACAAGGGGGGTTTGCTTGAGTGGACCAGTGTCACGACCGTGAATGATGGTTAGAACAAGCCTGGCTGTTAGATGCACTTCAGACCATGGTTTAATATCCTGGCTTATTCTAGCATGGGTAGCTCTCCTTGCCAAGTTAAGACCATTGGGATACTATATATTAGAGGCTTCCTAGCTTCAACTCAGCTGATGGGAGGTGGGGCTGGAGGGATTACAGAAGGCTTTTTGCCATGTTGGAGGTGACCCAGAAGAGTGCAGCCAAATTGGCAAGTATCTCCAAGGGGTCGGTAATGAGAGGGCGCAGGGTTGACCTTGTCCATATGGCAGACCTCCAGGAGACAATGTGTCAGGTTGGGCTTTCAGGGGCTGGCTAGATTTCGGAGTTCAGGGTGATTCTGGGTGGTGGGTCATTTCCCTTGGCTTGGAGGCAGGAAGCTGAATAAGGACCCCCTGGCCTGAATGCCACACTAGCACAGCAGGTGTATGTTCTACATCTTACCCCTCTCCTTCACTGTTCATCCTCTGCATCTCAGCACATGGTGTCTCCGTGACAGCTCTCTCTTCTCTCCCCTTGTTCCTCCTTCCCCCGTCTCCCTGCTGTCTCTCAGGTCTCAAGAGATGCACAGCCGATCTGAGCCACATTCTTACCTCCCCGACCTGAGCAAACAGTCGGAACTTGAATTCATCGAGACGAAACGGCCCCGCCTGGAGCTTCTGCAGGAACCCCTGCTGAGACACTCACCCATGCTCAGCCAAGGTCAACAAGGAGGAATGGACGACCTCGCCAAGGTAAGCTGAGGCTCCCGATACAACGGGGCGCAGTGGACACGCCTGCCACTCCCCCCATTAGAATCTAAAGATGGTTTAGATTCGAATGGTTCTCAACCGGTGGGTCCCCGGATGTTCCTGGACTGCAACTCCGAGAAGTCTTCATCACTAGCTGAGCTGGCCAGGATTTCTGGGAGTTGTAGTCCAGGAACATCTGGGGACCCACCAGTTGGGAACCACTGATCTAATGGTTCTCCACCGGTGGGTCCCCAGATGTTCCTGGACTGCAACACCCAGAAACCCCTTCCAGCACAGCGAGTGGTGGAGGCTTCTGGGAGTTGCAGTCCAGGAACATCTGGGGACGCACCAGTGGAGAACCACTGATCTACACCTATGCACACGTCTTCTCCATTTGGCTCTTGGGTCTTCTCCTTTGCATGTGGGAGGGGGGGATTGGGATCACCTGTCTGTTGCTGGGATTAAGGGCCGTTTGCCCCTCCCTCCCTGACCTAACTCCTCCCTCCCTCCCTCCCTCCCTCCCTCCTTGAGCTGGATCTTGCCGTCATGAATGAAACTGGCGGGAGCCTCCGTTGACCTTGGCAGACCTCCCACTTGGCCAAGGAGTGACTGGCAAAGGCCTAATCTCTCATTGAGTAATCTAACAGTGGCGGCGGGGGCGGGGGGCAGCCGGGGTGGGATGAGAGAAAGAGGAAACAAGTGTACCACAACCACAGTCGCCCACCCAGGGGGAGGGGAGGGGACATATCCGGTAGCGACGTGACTGTTGACAGAACTCTCCGCCTGTCACCCACGGGTTGAGGGGCGGATGGAGGTCTTCCTTCCTCGAGGGTGTTTTGGGTCCAGCCGTTCTCAGTGGGGGCCTCTGGCACATTTGAACGGGGGGGGAGGGACCACACCCTGGAAACGTGGATTCACAAACCACCTCCAGTGCTATCAAACTGTTGAATAATTAATTTTTTTCTTCTTTTCTTCCTTTTTTAAATAATAGGTTATATTGTGTTGTTGTACTGTGTTTTCATTGTTGAACATATGATTCTTATATTTCCTTCTTATATAGGGAGAGCATTTTTTTTACCAAAACAAATTCTGGGTGTGTCCAACCACACTTGGCCAGTAAAAGGGTTCTGATTCTGATTCAGATTCTGAAAACTTGATAAATGTCGGGACTGCTAGGGAGTAACAACTTGATGATGATGATGATGATGATGATGATGATGATGATGATGATGATGATGATGATGATGATGATGATGATGATGATGATAATAATAATAATAATAATAATAATAATAATAATAATAATAATAATAATAATAATAATAATAATAATAAAACAACTTTATTTTTATGCCGCCTTTCTCTCCGGAGGGACCCAAGGCGGCTTACAACAAATTCATAAAAGTACAATAAAAGCAGTACAATGTAAAAACAACACAATACCTATAAAATACTATAAAAATACTATACAGTATAATACAATAAAAACAAGATTAAAAAACAGTAGCTGCAGCAGAGTTAAAAGCTCCCCAGCCAATGAAACTAAAAAAGTAAGATGTTATAAAAGTTGGTGAACGCTGGAGGCTCAGAAGGCCTGCCTAAATAAATAAGTCTTAAGAGAATTGTGTTTGCCTCATATTTTTCTGGGTGTGCGCCCACTTCCCGTCTTGCGGGCTACTTCTTCCTCTTTGCCCTTTGAGGGACATTGGCAGCTGCAGTTTGAAATTATAATTCAAGCAGTAGCCGTGTGATACATCATGATTTTCTTCTCTTCCCATCCTCCATCCTGCATCCAGCAACTGCTCCTTGCTATGGCTGGCTGCCTCTTGGTCGCAAAAAAGAAAAACCCAGCTCATGATTTACATAATTAGACCTTTCTGTTCTCTTCCATCAATATTACAAGGTGACATCTCGCCCAGTCTTCTCTGGGTGGAAGGGAATCGTTGAACGTTATGCCTTTCACCTCGGTAATTGGAAGAAATGTGGGCTTTCGCGTTCTACCCCCACCGTCAACTCCTGATAAGGCTTTCTTTATCCACACCAGGAGGATGGTTGCCCCCGCTGTATTCGGCATGAGTCAAGTGGGCAGAGGGATGCTCTTCTCCCTCTCACAAAATGCCAGAACTAGGGGACATCCACTCAAATTGAAGGCTGGGAGAGTAAGGACAGACAAAGGACAATATTTTTTCACCCAGCGCGTTGTTAGTCTGTAGAACTCCCTGCCACAGGAGGTGGGGATGGCATCTGGCCTGGATGCCTTCAAAAGGGGATTGGACAGATTCCTGGAGGAAAAGTCCATCCCAGGTGACAAACCATGATGGAGATGTGTCATCTCCAAGCTTAAAACTGGGGTACCTCAATGACCAGATGTAAGGGAGTGGTATCAGGAGACAGAGATCTATATTTGTGTGCTCCCGGACGCATTTGGTGGGGGCCACTGTGAGATACGGGAAGCTGGACTAGATGGGCCTTTGGCCTGATCCAGCAGGGGTCTTCTTATGTTCTTATGTCAGCCCAGAAATCAAGTACACCCTTAAGACGTAAACATAAGACCAACATAGTGTCCAAAAGCTAGAGGATTCAAAACTCTAAGGCTCTTTAGCTACCCTCTGGGTAGTCTTGGCCCTGTACTTGTTGGTGTTGATGTGGTTGTCGTAGCCTTTTTTGGCTCTGTACTTGTGGTTGTTTTTGGTTGCAAGAGCAGTAGCATACACAATCTGTGCATTCTGTTGTGGCAAGCCTCATGGCGCATTGGTAAAACTGCTGTATTACCGCCATAGCTGTGCTCACAGCCCAGGGTTTAAGTCAAGATAGCCAGTTCTAGGTTCACTCTGCTTTCCATCCTTCTGAGGTGGGTAAAATGAGTGTGTAGTGTGTGTAGCCTGTGTAATCACTTGTAAGCTACCCAGAGAGTGCTTGAAGCGATATGGGGAGGTATATAAGCTGCACAGCTCTATCAAGGTTCGCTCAGCCTTCCATCCTTCTGAGCTCGGTAAAATGACTACCCAGCTTGTTTCTGGGGGCAATGTGTAGCCTGCATGATTACTTTTAAACTGCCCAGAGAGTGCTTTAAGTGCTCCGGGGTGGTATATAATCTGTACACTTTGCTTTTTTAAAACAAGAAAATGGGGTGTGGAAGAAGGTTTGGGAACATCTAATGTTGCAGCATTAGCCAGAGCTTAGAAGGATATAGTCATGCCATTGGCCGTGAGGTTATTACAAGCCCCCTGAAAAAGGTGTAATCATAATTACGATGAGGAGCTTTGCGGCAACTTCAAAAGATTAGCGGGTTCGGGGTAGGCTCTCACTGCTGTAGCGGTCTTCTTTAGATGCTTCTATTTAAAGTGGGATACCCCCCAAGAAAGCTGAAGTGCCATAAGACTCATCATATTTTATTGTTGCAGACAATAAATGCCATTCCGCTTACTGTGCAGTGAAAAGACATTAGAAAGATTAGCTAGGGAGCATAAGCTGTCACGGAGCATTGGGAAGAAAGAATGTGAAATACTATTTGAAGCTAAAACCTGAATATAAATAAATACACCCCGCACAAAATAATTCTGATCTTTATCACCTCAGCAGACAAAACCATTTGTTTTCCCATCCTTTTCAGATGTAATGGGCTAGATTAAAAATGGTGGTTGAATCAGAGCTCCTTTAAAAACATGAAGAGCCAACTTAAGTCTTAAAAAAAGCTAGTTTACAGGAGAAAGCTGATGGCAGGCTTAAATCTTTCGCAGCTGATGATACAAAGATGACAGAAGGCAAACAGACCATGGCGTGAGAGGCCAGGCCGCTGCCCCAAACAGCTTTTAAGAGAAAGCAGGAGTAGAAATGGAAAAAAAAGTGAAATGGGAGTGAATAAACTGGTAGTGAGTGGGAGTGTGCAGTTAAATCCAGTTAAAGACGATTTAATGCATGCATCTATTCCACAGAAACGGGCACCACTTGATCATCAAGAGAGGCAGAACTTTCAGACAGACGCAAACATGCAGGTGGGATAAGTTAAGTTTACAAGTGTCAGCATTGATTTAAAGGATGGCTGTCAGCATGCGCACAGCTGAACCTCTCTGAAGATGTGATGGTTGCAAAGGCTCTCCTGTCCTGGAAGACGACAAAAAGCCAAGGCTGAATCCACAGGGCAAGAAGCATCAACTCAACCCGCACCTTGGCGGTTGAGATGCCAACAGCATTGGGCAGGGAGAAGCCCTGCCTGGTCCTACTAAGATAAAAACAAAACAAACAAGAAATGCCTCGCCCTTTGTAAGATGAAGGAGGGGGAAGTGGTCTTAATACAGGCGGATCATTGTAAGCAGTTTGGGCAGTCTCCAACAAAAGCCACGTAGAACGACTGATGAGTGAAGGTAGGAAAGCTGCCTCACCCAGAATCGGACCATCATGTTTCCCCCAGGTTTCCTGACCCGCTATCCTCCAGCTGGTTTTCCTCTCAGATCTGTTAGGCTTTGTGTTGTTAGTCTGTGGAACTCCCTGCCACAAGAGTTGGTGATGGCATCCGGCCTGGATGCCTTCAAAAGGTGACTGGACAGATTCCTGGAGGAAAAGTCCATCCCAGGTGACAAACCATGAGGGAGAAGTGTCATCTCCAGGCTTAAAACCAGGCTCCTTCAAGGGCCACATGCAGGGGGAGTGGTATCAGGAGACAGAGGTCTAGTCTCATGCACTCCCAGATGCATCTGGTGGGGCCACTGTGAGATCCAGGAAGCTGGACTAGATGGGCCTTTGGCCTGATCCAGCAGGGCTCTTCTTATGTTCTTATGAACCATGATGGAGATGTGTCATCTCCAGGCTTAAAACCAGGGTCCAAGGGCCAGATGCAGGGGAGTGGTATCAGGAGACAGATATCTAGTCTCGTGCGCTCCCAGACGCATCAGGTGGGGCCACTGTGAGATCCAGGAAGCTGGACTAGATGGGCCTTTGGCCCGGTCCAGCAGGGCTCTTCTTATGTTCTTATGTTCTTATGGGAACCATGATGGAGATTGTCATCTCCAGGCTTAAAACCAGGGTCAAGGGCCAGATGCAGGGGAGTGGTATCAGGAGACAGATATCTAGTTTGCGCTCCCAGCATCAGGTGGGGCCACTGTGAGATCCAGGAAGCTGGACCAGATGGGCCTTTGGCCTGAATGTTCTTATGAACCATGATGGAGATGTGTCATCTCCAGGCTTAAAACCAGGGTACTTCAAGGGCCAGATGCAGGGGAGTGGGATCAGGAGACAGAGATCTAGTCTGGTGCGCTCCCAGACGCATCTGTTGGGGCCACTGTGAGATCCAGGAAGCTGGACTAGATGGGCCTTTGGCCTGATCCAGCAGGGCTCTTCTTATGTTCTTATGAACCATGATGGAGATGTGTCATCTCCAGGCTTAAAACCAGGGTCCAAGGGCCAGATGCAGGGGAGTGGTATCAGGAGACAGATATCAGTCCTTCCCATCATCTGGTGGGGCCACTGTGAGATCCAGGAAGCTGGACTAGATGGGCCTTTGGCCTGATCCAGCAGGGCTCTTCTTAGGTTCTAAAGCTGTGGCCAGACTGCTGTCCTGCAGCTCAAACTGTGCCAACAACCTGGGATTCAATCCCAGCCGAAAAAAGGTCATGGAAAACACCACAGTTACTCACCCCTATATAGTGAGGAAATGTATTTTCTCTTATCTTTTAAGGATCTCCGTGTCCCTCGTGACTTTCAGCACCTGTCGAAGTGCCAGTAATTGGGAATAATGATGTGGCATCTCGAAAGCCACCGTGTTCCTAAGGTATATATGGTCAGGTCCTTAGCAAGGCCAGCTGTGGAAATGATGGGTGGGTGGTGACCTGGAAGGGTCGGGTGGGGTGGGGTGGGGGATTGAGCTCAGCTTGTTTCTAGAATTGACCAACGAAAGCGACGATGCCACCACCACCATCCGTGGCCTGTCACTTCGTTCCCTTTGCCGTCCATAGCATCCTTTGCTGGTGCTGTTTAATGGTTCAACAAATCTCTTTCGAAAGATTTCTCTCTCTCCCCCCCCCCCAATTTTCAAAGTAGTCACCTGTGAGCCTGCATTCAAGGGGGATGCACACCCCTCCATTGGCCCTCCTGAAAATTCAGCCTTTCCAAAGAGCGACATTTCCATTTCAAAAGCGGTTGGGCTCAAGTGCGTCTCAAGTGGAAATTCGTTTCCCTCCCTTCCTGTCTTCTCCTCTGCTTTGAATGGGAGCTTTAGAAATCTCATTTCCGTGCTCTGATAACGGAGCGATGAAAAGGGCAGTCTGGGTGTTCCCTGCACTTTTATTTCTTCCCGTAAATGAGATTATAGGGAAGGGAACGAGGCTTATAATAGCCTCCCAGCCACGGCCGCCACCACCTTTCTCCTTCCCTGGCTGCTGCTGTGTAAACGAGGATGATGACAACAAAGGTGTACCGGCTGACAAATTCTAGCAAGGTAGCACCTCTTCATCTGTTAGACACAGATAGAGACTCCGGAGGAGCTTAAGGGCCAGTAGAATCAGGGGGCGTGTTGGCATGAAACAGGAATCCAAGATTCTGGGGAATTCTGGACTGTGCTAAACCAGCAGTGTGCTTAGACACATGGCAGGTTTTTTGTTGTTTAGCCCTTCTTACTGACGGCGCAAATTTGGCAACTGAAGGGATGTAAAGTCTTCTGTTCAGAGCCTAGGCCTAACGCACAAGGCTCCGGGAGATGGTAGATCACAGAATACTCCTTGCAAATAAAACGGATCACAGAAGCCATGTGTTTGTCAGCTCTTGGTTTGTACCGACTCTCAGGGGCTCTCCTGGGGTTTCGGAGTCATTCCCAGATGTACCTGGAATCATAGAGTGGGAAGAGACCTCAAGGGCCATCCAGTCTGACCGTCTGCCATGCAGGAACCCCCATCAAGGCACTCCCAACAGATGGCCATCTAGCCTCTGCCCAGGTTGTCCACAAAGCTGTCTTTCCAGCACCCTGTTTCCAATGAGTCAGTTTTTAAGCTCATCGCTGTATGTGCTGCCTAGGTGCCCTAAGCCCATCCAATCTCGCCTGATTTCGGAAGCTAAGCAGGGTTGGCCCTGGCTAGTTCTTGGATGGGAGACCACCAGGGAAGACCAGGTGCTGTAGCCGCCTGGAGTAGGAACCGGCAAGCCACTCCGGTATTCCTGCCAAGAAAGCTCCATGGACATGGAGTCACGAAGAGTCGGTCGTGACTGCCGCGACGCAACACACATCCAGTGGAGTTTGGCCGTAGCCAAATGGTGTGTCATTTCTGCGTGCAAGAGTGTGTAAGACTTGGCAGCAAAACCTCCCCTTCGTCTCTCACTTGGGAAGAAACATGCCAGCCGCAAAGGTGTAAGGCAGGGGTCCTCAACCTAAGCCCCGGGGCCGGATGCGGCCCCTCAAGGTCCTGAATCCGGCCCCCAGTCAATTGCAACCCCCACCTACCCCCTGCTTTGTAAGCAAGCCAGCCTCCGCAGCTGCTTCTATTGCTGAGACAGTTCAAAGCGGTGGGCTATGTCGCTCCTCCCACTCCCCCTAACTACTGCCCAGATGATCAGCATGCTGGCTAGTGGGGCATTCAGAGTGGGAGGCCTACGGCAAGGTCCCCCCCCACACCTCCCACCCACCGCCCAGATGGTCAGGGCGCCGGGTGCAGCCGAGTGGGGCAATTTAAAAGAGGAAGGCTGTGGCAAGGTCTCCTACTCCCTCCATGGCCCTGAGGCCCCACCATTGCTCCTCCTCCACCCTGCCCACCTTCCTGTGGTCCGGCCCCCAGTGGTGTCTGGGGCGTGGTGGACCGGCCCACTGTTCGAAAACTTTGAGGACCCCTGGTGTAAGGAGAGCAGCACGAAACAAGTGCAAAATGCAGCTGCCTGGCATGGAGGTGCTAAAAATAGCAGGCCTTGGCTTGTCCTTGGGGCATTCCTGTGATGTGTTGTTTTTCAAGGCGGCAGGGAAGGTAATTGCAGAGGCTTTTCTGCAGAAAACAGGGTGGGACTCGACCTTCTTTACCCAGGACGCACCTCAATAAGGACCGGAAAGAGATTGTTCATTGGTTACTTTGAATAGCTAATTAATCCAACTCGGGATCAGTGAAAAAGAGTGCAGGCGCATTGCGGTTTCTCATCCTGGAGAGGGAGAGAGAAAAAAAGAATCGCAAGCATCAATTCTTTTAGTCTATTTTCTTTCGCTCTCGCCCCTCCAAACCACTTGCAAAAGGAAAGCATGCAGTTTGTGGGGGGGAATGCAGACATCACCAACATGTGGGTAAAGGTGATTTTCGCCAGTGGAAAGGATATATTTGTTTTACCCAGCGTGTTGTTAGTCTGTGGAACTCCCTGCCACAGGAGGTGGTGGTGGCATCTGGCCTGGAGGCCTTCAAAAGGGGATTTGGACAGATTCCTGGAGGAAAAGTCCATCCCAGGTGACAAACCATGATGGAGATGTGTCATCTCCAGGCTTAAAACCAGGGTCCTTCAAGGGCCAGATGCAGGGGAGTGGTATCAGGAGACAGAGATCTAGTCTCATGAGCTCCCAGAGACATCTGGTGGGGCCACTGTGAGATCCAGGAAGCTGGATGAGATGGGCCTTTGGCTTGATCCAGTATGGCTCTTCTTATGTTCTTATGGGAAGGTGTTTCTAAAAAAGGACACTTTTACAGGTACAGGTTGGGAATTTCTGAACCCAACAAATCAAGTGCAAACACAGCTGACGGGACCCTTCATTCTGATCTCGACGGTCAGCTTTTCTGACCTTTGAGTCTTCATGAAAAGACCGTCTCCGCCAGGTCGAGCAGCTCTAAAAGAACCCGAGTCAACATCGTTCTTTGCCCACCTAAGATCCTAACTACTAGAGCGGCGGCTAAAATTATATCTGCCAAAGACTGGTTCTGGGTGTCTGCAAAGAAGCCAAATGAATCCACGCCTCTGCTGTCCAACACATCGTTTTTGGCAGTGACGGGGATGTTTCCGTGGGCCTCTTTTGTTTCTGGTTCCTGATTTAAGGATTATGGGTGTGATGCTGTCATTTCCAAAGAAGCCAGCGGGAGGGGCAGCGAAGGGAAGCCGGATTGCCATAAAACCACCCTGAGCTATGCCAACAGCTGTTGCAGAGAACAATTAATGGGAAAGGAGGAAGGGGGGGGCATGATCAGTGGCAGGAGCCCCCCCCCCACCTCTTTTTTGTAACCCTGCTTATTTTCCAGACTGCCTCCACTGTTCGGGGAAAGACTGTAATTCCATGATAGATTTTTTAAAAAAATGAAAATGTGGTTTCCAGTTATTCACCCTAGTTGACTGCAGTTTTCCCCAATTTGTTACCTCCCAGAGATCTGGAGTCCAGCGTTCAGAAGTTGGGACATGTATGCTCCACACCTTCAAGGGCCCCAATGCAGTGGAGCTTGCTGTACCATTAACGGCGCTTGAGTATACGAAATGACAGCAATCTCCTTTTTCTTCCCTGTATTTATCCCTCCTCCACTTCTGTAGGTGGTCGTTGGCCTAAGCAACTTTTCTCAGCTTTGTGCCTTTTAAAAGGGCGGCTAAGTTGTTTTCTCTGTGCGTCTCCTTTCGAAATTTCGCAACCTCTTGGAGATGCACCTTGGCGTCTTTTTAGTTACCCGTGTTTTAAGTCCACGGTGGGAGCTGTCTTGGGTCTTGCCTTCAGATAGTAAGACATAAGTAAACAGGTAACAAAGGAAGAGATGCTAACAGCCTGAGGATGAAATGTAAGAGATTATGCTTCATAAGCATGTCTGGTGGCCATATGGAATGAGGATCCTCAGAATTGCACTCTATGGAGGCATCTAAGCTCTGAATCGTCGCCCTCACGCTCGTCACTCAGTCCACTTGTGTAGAGTGTATATTTTATGGACATGAGATTACTGGGTCGTTCTTCTTCTATCTAATTGAAGAGTGTTTGGGGAAACCCAGTTCGACTTTGGGTTAGATATCTTTGTATGTCTGGACCAGCTCTTTTCAGCTACAGAGGGCTTGGAAGGTTTTCTTAAAAAAAAAAAAGATGCAGTTTCGGGAACCCAAAGAAGCCACAGTATTGCAAGCCAGGTCAGCGCTTGTGGACTTATCTGCCATGGCGTTTATATTCAGCGTGAGGTGGTTCCTGTGGCCACCAGGGTAAGGACTTGAGCTCCCAAGTTTTCATCGCACAGGAAATCCACTCTGCCTTAAAGGAAAAAGGTGCTGAGCCGTGTGGCCATCACAAAACACAATTGCAAAACTAGGGTACAGACGATACCTTTGTAGGCCACTATTAAAAATTCAAAAAGGAACATTGCAAGCTTTTGAGTGCAGTTAATCACCCTTCTTCAAAGCAGGTCCTGGAAGTTCAGATGTGCTTTACCAGGAGTTTACCTTTAAAGTCCTTTGTTAGATGGTGTTCTTAAAGTTCATGGCTAGGTGATGTTGCAGCCAGGGCTGGAGTCTTGTTAGAGGCATAAGAACCTAAGAAGAGCCCTGCTGGATTGGGCCAAAGGCCCATCTAGTCCAGCTTCCTGGATCTCTCAGTGGCCCCACCAAATGCCTCTGGGAGCGCAGGAGACTAGATCTCTGTCTCCTGATCCCACTCCCCTGCATCTGTCCCTTGAAGTACCCTGGTTTTAAGCCTGGAGATGACATGTCTCCATCAACCTGGGATGGACTTCTCCTCCAGGAATTTGTCCAGTCCCTTTTGAAGGCATCCAGGCTAGATGCCATCACTACATCCTGTGGCAGGGAGTTCCACAAACAATGCA